>JAHLJT010004567.1:48621509-48920679 GCA_031308135.1 Acheta domesticus | reverse complement strand
ACGGAGAATTTCTTAACGCACTGGGTATCATTCGGTTAGCGCAAGTTTATCAGAAAATGAAGGCATTCAAGGAAGGAAGTGTGGGATCCACGTCAAGTTAAAGACCTTTCATCCTTTCTAAGCAGCAGTTCTTCGCTAGCACATATTAATTTTAATAATTGTATTGTGTAATTAAAAAACGTATTGTTAATTCTTGTGTTAACTCGCGATTGTATGCTCATACATTTCCCAGTGACTGAGAATTACATCCAGTGTTTAAAAAATTCGAATGTGCATTCTAATACATCATGAAAAATCTCAATAGAAGTGTTTCTTTTTTGTAATGCGTGTTAGTGAAAAATATTTCAATGAGTAGCGTTGAAAACAAACGACTATCTTTCTTTCGGTGACTCTTTATGAGGAAGTGCAAATTAAAAGAATGATAGATCGAATCCAGATATGTATGTATATTGTGTGCATTTATGCATGTATGTACTATGAGTGTGCATATGTGTGAGGGAGAGAGAGAGGGAATTTTCTTTAATAGTAACTGACGTTTTTAAGAAATCAATAAACATGGATATGTAACAACTATTGCACGAATTTATTTAAAAATCGATTTACATTCAAGACAAGCTGTTAAAATAACAGTTACTTTTACCCTTTTTCTGAGTCTGCGCCTGGCCTCCGAAGACAAACATTATGAAGTAAGGAAGACGCAGTGACAGGAACAAAGCAGTGTCGAACCTGATCTTTTAGCGTCAGGCATTTTTGCCTCGGTGAATCGAAAAAAAAAGTAAAATAACCGAACAGTAATAAATTGTTTCGTAGTGTACAGGAGATTCTCTTTAATCTAAAATGTAATATTTATTTTCAGGCATTAAATAAAAAAAGTACGATTCATTGTATTCTTCAATTTAGTTGGGAGGTTTAGAATGGCCGAAATAAACTGAAGTGAAAAAAATGTTTACAATTAAGGTTTGACTTTGTTTATGTAAACCCAGGTATTTCCCAAACGGGTTACCGCTCCAACCGGACAAGCTGTAAGCTCCCGACTGATCTCTCCACAAGTGTAGCAGTGCAATGCATGTAAGTGAGGGTGTATGTGAGGGAGAGAAGGGAATAACGAAGAAGGAAAGATCGCGCGCAGTCCGTTGCCCGTTTTATAGAGTATTGCTTTGGCATTTGCGTGGTATTGATGGGAGTAGACACGAAAAACTCCCGTTCATAGCAGCCGGAGTTCGAATTCCCCTGCAGCATTGGTCGATTCGAGGGAACGTTGCAGCGGCAGAGGTAGCGCCCGGTGTCGCGGCATGCTTCGGTAGCTGGCACCTGAGCGCAGCCGCCGCCGCCGCCGGCCGCCGCTCCGCTGCGCACCGGCGAGTCACGGGTCGTGGTCCGCCTGCCGGCCCGATCTGCCTCGCGGAGGGCGTGGAGAATCGCGCGCCGCTGTGTGGGAGCGCAAGAACGGCGGTCGGCGGCGCCGCGCCGCGCCCGCCCACGCCGCCCGCCACCCCCACCGTCGCGACGGCCAGGGTTGCTCGCGGAGCCAGACCAGCCCCGGAGAAGAAGAAGCGACGGACTCCGACCAGGTGGCTTCCCTCAAGTTCAATGCTTGCGCGTGGGCACAAGATAAATGGACTTAAGGATTTCCCTCGTCCTCCCTGTTTTCTCCTCGTTTGTTCTTATCTTCGTATGACGTCTTTGCTCGTACCGTGTCTCGTAAGCTCTTCGCAATAAAACTTCTACGTATTTCTTGTATCTTTTGTTCAGAGGCGAAATAAACATTAATATTCTTCATCAAGAAGTTAGTTGTTCTTTAAAGGCTTATGTAGATATTTTCAATCCCGAGATTTGGAATCTTAAATATTGAAGAAATTAATTTTAGCCTTCTTTCCGTATTTCAAAAATCACAAAAGTTAACATTTAAAACTATAAAATTGAAGGTAGAAATTTTTGCGTACACAAAGTCTGTTGAAAAAGAAATCAGCTCTTTAAAAAGGGTCATGTGTAATATTTTGAAGGAAAGAAAACATATGATTTCGCGTAATTGTGTCTGAACTTTATGAATTTACCGACTTTATTACTGAATAATTTTATTAAAAAATCTTTTCTCAAAATCAGCTCAAATTTTTAATTAAAGTTTCTCCTCGTATTTAACAACGTATGGTAAACTAGGGTGCTAAACCAACGCATACATCGCCATTACGAAGGTTACTTCGTAACAAGAGAAAAGTATGTAATGTGCGCCGGAAAATGGCGAAATTCAGGCAGAAAAACGCTTATTGCTGGGCTCTGGTTACGAAAAAGTGGAAAACTCCAGTTGCTAAATGTAGAAAAAATCCTCTAACAAGTGGTGTTGCCAGAATCTATGTTTTGTGGGTTCTTGGTACCGACACCGAAAAATCGATTGAAGGCAAAACATCTATCCGTCCGTCTTTGTCTCTACGTCCGTCCGTCTATGGTCAACGACAGCATCTAAACCGTTCAGTCGATTTTCTTCGATATTGATATTCCCCAATCGATCTGAACGAACTCGAGGCTTTGGAAGTTTCAAACAAATATTTTGATTTTGAGAGTTCTTTGCATGAAGCAGCATGTACATTGTGATGCGTCTGCCTAAGTTCCACACTTATGCCACTACTGTGGCGTAGTGGTACGGCAACGGCATGTTAACTCTTGAGTTCGGGTCTCGGAGCGGGAAAAAAAAGGTGTGCTGATTGAAAACGCTTCTGCAAATTAGTAGTAGTAAAATACAGCGGAGCAGTTGAATTAATGTGAGGAATTAGTGATTTTGTAGCGCCGCCGTGCCTGCTCGAATTGACTGAGGATTCATTTTTGTAAAATACATATAATAGTTTAGGCGCTAGGGGTGTTCGCAAACGGACGAACAGACAGACGAACGGACGTTTTGGAAAAAAACATAACTCTTTCCGTATCTGGAGACACCAAAACGTGTATTTTCGTTAAAACTCAAAATCGATGTTCCACATCATTACATATATAATACATACATATATATGTAATACAGCATTACATTTGTAACCGCTTACTGTACTGTATTCTCCATGTATACGTACGTATACGAGAAAGTAAAAGATCTGTTTCTTTCTTGATATTTACTCGCCTCTCAAACGTGTTCGCTGTGTACGTTTCTGTGTTGGCGTGAAATTCGGATAGCGCTGGCACCGTGAATATCGGTGCTGGGCTGGACGTCGACGTCGGAACGCGGCGGCGCGCGGACCAGCAGAGTTCAGAGGCGGCGCAGACCCTCCAAGCACCGAATTCCCAGCCAGCCACGCCCCGCCCGCTTAGACCCCTCTCCCTGGCCCCCCCCCCCCAGCCAGCACGGGACAGGTTCAAAGCGCCAGCAGCCCTCTCCACTTTGGACCAGAAACCAACGTAATCCGCACGTGGGCCGGTGCACACAGTGTCTTGCCTCTGCGTGGAAGCGCCGGAATCTGACTGGGCGCTTCGTGGCTGCTTCATCTCGACGCTTTGCTGAGGAACCCCCACGCGCCCGAAACAGGCATCGCGCCTCAGAGACTGGTCTCACGCCCCTCCACCCTGACGGTAGCACACTCGCCTGATTGTTGAAGCGAAGGATTCTGTGCCATGGCGCCCATTGCACTTTTACAAACATAGCACTGTGCTCTAGCGCTTGGCGTTCCCGAGACATTATGAGAGAATGATTGATATGGAAGGTTATACGAGATATCACTCAGATTGTCAACGTCTGCGTGTACTTTCCTTGCATGGAGCCATAAACCTGATGTTATTATTATCATCTCGTATTTAAAAATTAGGAAGAATTAAAGAGATATGATTAAGAATTACTCGTAATCAAATATGCTATTATCTTAATTAGGCAGCTATATAATTTATTACCATATTTTGTGCCTTCAAATTTGATGCCTTGTTTGGGGACCAATGCGATAGACTAAAGAGGATTACCCCAGGTTTGACACCCAGTATTTCTACTGGAGGAATAAGCTAGGTTTGTGGCACAATTTCCCACGAAATAATTTGATTAAATAGAATCGAAAATTATAATTATTTATTTTAGATTCATTTAAATTTAATTTTAAATAGCGAAGAGGCAGTAATAAGTTTGCTCCTCTGGCTAAATAATTCAATACAGGTTATTCCTTGTAGAATCGTTACAGGCTCGCCCGACGTTGCCCGGTTTCACTCATTCCTGTAGCTCATCATTCGTTTTATCTTTTTCATTATTATTCTCAAATCACTGACTTGACAACCTTTACAATGATTCTGAATCTTACATGAACTATCTAACGACGTCACATAAATTTCATTGAGCTTATGGAAACATTAATAGCAATTAGGAATTTCTCCTCTCCAACCGGTTAATAACATTCAAGGTCTTTGTACTACCCACGTGTATTTTCTTAGAACTGGAAAAAAATGTAAATATTGTTTCATTTACATGACTGTATTGCAAGCTAATTGTGAAACAAGTGTATACTTGATATTGCCTCTGCACTATACATAACATAACTTGTATTATTGTGTACTACTCCTACGCCTCCAAAATGAACTGTCCTGGGCGATCTCTTGTTTCACCGATCCCACCCTTTCGGGTCTCGTGACGGCTCCGCCCTGGGGGCCTATTCTAAGATCGCTCGACAGGTCTCGCCCACGTGATGTGTCGAACGGCTACATCACGAAGGCTACGAGAAAACAGTATTCTTAACCACCCTTCGAGATGCATCTCGAACGTTCGTGATTCAAGTTCATCATCGCGAGTGTTACGATTTGACAACGCTGCTTTTGCACGAATATACTTTTCTCTTAGGATCATGACGTCATTCCTTTCTAGACGTTCTTATAAAACATTCTTCATGATCCTTAAATTACCTTATGATTAGGAAGAGGATGTTGCATATTTTTGTCCATTGTCTGAGAGCAGAGCTAAGTGAAATTTTTTGACACTAGTTTAGAATATGATGTTATAAAGATTAATATCTTCATGCATATTTAGCCGATTGTTCACATTGGTGCATAACGTGTAATTTTGGGACCATACTTTGCACATTTTGTTAAAAAAGGCTATCTAAAAAAATGTTTCATCTTCTCATAGAATATATTTGTGAGAGTTCACAGATTCAAAAGAGCTTGTCAAAGTTTGCATACTTTTTTTCTGTACATGATAAAATACTTGTGCAAATGTAATATATTTTTGCATAACATTTTTTTAAACCAGTGAAAAATATATAAAAAGACATACAATGTCCTTCACTAAGGTGAATATTCACTTTAATTATTTCTCTCACTAAGTAGGGTAGATTACATTACGTTTGCACAAAAAAAATATATCTTTTCATTCCCATCATGTTTTCCTAAATTTTATCAACAAAGGTTTATAGAGGAAATGAAATATTGTTAATATAAATTGCATATTTAAGAATTTTTAGGTCATAAATGCATATATTTTAATCCATATTTTAAGATTTTTAGGGCAAAAAATCCTCCCCCTACTTATGATATTCATATTATCTGGAGCTGAAGTGAACTGATAATCTTGTAACAGGAAAATTCAGGTACCTACTTCGTGAAATATACAGTGAGTGACCAGTTGACTACACAATAACACGAGATGAAACTGAAAATAAAGTAAAAACAAATTTTTAAAAAATTTAATTTTCAACCAGCTATACATTACATTACAAAGTTACTATATGAATAATTCTGACATATTTACAGAATTTGATAATCACACGACGATTAAAAATATACACTTAGTCGGTGGTGAAATATATAGAAACAGAACACCACAATGGCACAGTGTATTCCACACGCCAACACACTAAATGAAACAGAAGTACAAAGTAAAATTACTCATTTTTATTTAGCCATTACTTGGTGAAATATACAATGAACAAGATGTTTCGCAACTAAGTATTACAACACCAAGTTCAACACACGATATAACAACACGCACTAGGCACACGGAGAGACACTATTTGCGGTTATGTCACCCTTCGCGATCCTTCTCACGCGCTATCGCACCACTCGCAATATCTCGAACGAATATCTCGATGGGTTGAGACGAGTCGAGCGCTTAAGAATACAGTTCTCTCATTTTCGTTCGTGATGACGTCAAACTCGTGCGGTCGAGTTCGTCTCGAAGGCTTCAGAATAGGCCCCCTGACCGTGGCGGCCGCTGTCTGTCTGTCTGTTGCCTCTTCAAGCAACTCGGCCCCGCCCGAAGCAACAGTGTTGCCATCCAGGAAAATCCGCTCTAACAACGGACGAATGATTCAATCATTTCTTGGTACGCCATAGATTAATGTAAAGCTCTACGTGTTCTTTTTTTCTCTAACTTCTCATGTGTAGCATGCCTTAATTTTTAAAATTTGGTATTTTCATCTTAATGCTTAGTAAAAACACCTACGGTTAAATTTATTTTTGTTGAAGTAACTCATTTGCATCTTTTATGTATATCAATTCTTCGCATTATTTTAGTAATACACTCGTTGTACAATAAATCAAGTGCATTTGCTCCACCTCGAATTGAAGAATGTTTTTAGATTAGTTATAAACAATCGAATAAGTAATTATTGCTCAGTAGTTTTCAGTACATTTGAAAGAGTGTGATACCTTGTGAAGGTACTGATAACTACTGAACAACATTGTCTTCCTCGCCGTTTCAACTTTTCCACAATTATGCATTATCCTTCGTATTGCATGAATTGCTTCGGACAGTCGGAGACACTGAGCAGCAGGCGCTTATCACATCAACCATCGCCAGCTTGTGCGAAGTCCATTATCTCCCTAGCAGAACTCCGTCTGGCGTGAACTTCCCCGAGTTACCCCTTCGACCTCAACTGAAATCAAGTTGGCAGCGCCGCGTGGTGAAGAGCGGCGCGGCGTCTCCCAGCCATGCGGTCGGCGCGGCGGGAAGGCGAGCCTCGCGGGCTGCAGCAGTAGCAGCAGCAGGCGGGCGGCGCGGCGCGGCGCGCGACCAGGGAAGACCGGGGCTTCAAACGGACGCTGCACCGCCGCCCGCACAAAGCGCGCCGACGTTAACTGCCGGCAGTCCATCTGATTTACATCGCCGCTCCCGCCGCCGCATCACAGGGCGCGCGGTAATTGTTTTACGCCCGCCCCCGCCCCAGCCGCCGCCGCCGCGCCGTTTCCACTGAGCACGGGTGGCGGGGGGGGGGGAGTGAGGCACCTTCTCCAAGCGCGTTCGGAAATACGCTCTGCGCTGCCGTGAATGGGAAGTCCGTAGACTGAGTTGGGCCATAGAGGTGTTGCCTCTAATGGTTTCCCAAATGGTTCTCAATTCACGGTTGCGTCCCTGGCGAAATTCGTTTTGCTCGGAACTACTCTTCGATCGAATGTGTGCCTGAATAGGATAAAGGATTTTAATCCTTTCCATTTCTTTCAGAGTAAATGTTGGTTTCCATGAATGTTGTGGGTGAATCCTAAAAGAATTCACCCACATTAGAAGGGAAAAATTGCATTCATCTTCCTTTTGCATTCTCTTGTTGTAGATAAATTTCTATCAAAGTGTCCAATGCTTCTGAATAATCATTCGTTTCGTCTCTGCGTACTAGCAGAATTACAATACTTCCTAGAAAATATTTTTTTGCTACATTCTACCCCAGGAGTCTTGTACATAATAATTGATGACTTTGTCCTTAAATTCTGAAGCATTAATATTAAACATTCGGTTGAAAAGGCACGTTTGTTCATTTTCTCAACATGTTTCTAATATTGTGAGCAATTTAATATGAATTATCGAAAAAACTTGAAGCAGACTGGTTAGAAAATGATGTAAGTAATTGCATCTAAAGCTGCATCAAATCGTTATAGTTATATCAAGAAATTATGTGATTAAACCCATTAATGCATTAACATTTGAATTTCCTCCCAATTTCATTTTCTGTTCTGATTTTCTTTTATCTAGAACGTTTGAGATAAATTAACAGAGAACAGAATTATTAGGTGTGGACGTAGTTCGGTTGTTTCGGTCTCGCACGGGCTAGGCTTTTTTAAGAAAATGTGGGTTTAGCATTTCCGGAGTCTTCTAAGAATGCCCTCTACAGTCATCCTTGCCCAAAGTCGTCTCGCCCACCATGGGGCATATTATGTCGATGACCCTATGCGTCACGTTTATTGGGAGTCGAAAGTATAATGTGGTTTCTGCTTGCATTCTATTTGATGTTGCTCATTATATCGTAAATATGCTTAATGTTGACTCCAGGAAGTGATACTTCATCGCTGTGTTGTGTAGCTGAAATTTATTTCGTGAAATTAACATTACCGAACCACAAAAGTAACCTCCTCGCTGTAATACCCTCATTTCCTGAACGTGTGAAAAAGGAAACTGATGATCGAGGATTTGTAAGAGTGTCGTACGTGGTTTGAAATCTAATTAGAACTAAACTGGTAACTCTGAATCGTGCATAATTTTGAATTCCAAGGTTTATGCATGTTTAAACTTTCGTACACGATCTTGTTATAAAATAGCAGTCATGTACGAAGAAACCGTGATTAAATGAATGACATTTATCCAGCCATACTATTCAGAAGGTATTTTCAGATTTCTCATTCTCAACTTTGTGAATAGTCGCGCCTCTTCTTTAACCTGGGAATTCTGCAGCTTTCGGCTTGAGATAATGTAGCGGGGACAGGTCAAGCGAGGTTTTACTGCACTGTTTCCTGGAAATGCGCCAAGAGTTTAGCTACGGATTCGCGTGTTCCTGAGGAGCACATTGAGCATGGATGCGCGAAATGGAAAGTCCGTGATGAAGCGCTGATCCTCCGAAAGTGGTGCCGAGCGGCCTTTTCATCCGTGCTCTGCGTGTTTGTTCCTCGAGCCTCCGTGAGAAAATCACGGAAACTCCGTACTCCATGACCTTTCGCAGAGACATGTGGGAGTAAAACAAAGTGAGTTGGGTGAAAAAAAAAATACCGAAAGGGTTAACTTATTTTTAGGATAAGTTTTTTATGGCGTAGATTTATTGAAGAATGAAAGCAAACCATGTAAAAGTGGTCAGCGCTCTTGTCGTCATCTCTGGAGACAGCGCTATCAAAATTAAGTTACCGACATAGGTTTCTCAGGGCATCAGCTAGTGCCCTGGCAGATGGTACTACAGTGTGATAATTGTAAACAATCGCTAGATAGCTACATCGATATCAGTCGTCTGGAGACGAATTCCAGCGGGCCGGTTGCTTTGATCATAATTTTTATGTAGGTTCCTTCGATCAACACCAGGCGAATGCCGGAGCAGTCCTAACAAACAGGCCATGGATCGCACCCAGTCTTTCCTTCAGCCAAAATCATTTCGTTTCACTTATACCCAAAACAGGTATACTTACATGCACACAATATCACACATGCCGGGAGCTTAGAGTTTGTCTTGACTGGGATGGTGATCCGCTGGTTGAGTACAGGGATGGGGAAATCCCACAACCGATGTGTAGGTCGGCGTCGGATCACGCTTTCTAGCGGGGAAGGAAAACTGCCATCCCTCGAAAAAGAATCGCCATACTATATCCAGACTAATGACAGTAGCAGTTTGACCGCGTCCGGCAACCCGAAATAATCAAAATAAAGTTACGTTACCAAACACGACAATTGTGTAATCTAAGGAAAATGGCTCGCGGTTTGCTCTTGGTTACGTGCTCGCTTTCCACTACGCTGCCCCGGGTTCGATTCCCGGTCGAGGCAAGACTGTAGTGTGCGTTTTCCTTGCAATGACCCAGTATATGTTGCTGTGTGACGATGAGAAAATTCACTTCTCAGGTTGAGAAGACCGGAATACGGCGTGGGGATGTCTTCGTGCTAACAGATGTACGCCCCTTAAACCATGGCCGCGAGGCAGGGACATCGCCGAAAGGCCTGGCCCGTTCATGGGCTTGTCGCGCCCTAGTACATACATACGTACGTACGTACATAAAGGAAAATATATCTGTATTTTTCGGCCGTCAGGGGTTTAAATCATCACGTTCTATTAAATTTTGGATTAACAGATAGTTCATAAAATGTTTTGTAGTTCCGATTCCTTTCAGACAAATGTTTATATATAATAATTTTGTCATTCCTTTCAACATCCAAACTGCGGGTTTTCTCCCTGGGAAGAACCAACAATGGACAAATGTCATGAATACTTTCACTTTGGCCGGCTCGTCAGTTCATTTCTAATACACAGTGATGATGTAAGATGCTGAACTTAAAGCCAAATATCTTTTAAAATGTTTATTTATCTCTCTTAATTTGAATTCAGAAAGGAGTTTGCATAACTACATTATTTCAACGAAGTTCAAAACTTGTTTCTTTCTTTTGACGTGTATTGTATAAATGTTTTTCTTTACCTTCGAGGCTTAGTTGATTTCCTACTAATTGCAACAGCTTTCTTTTAGTTGTATTTCCTAAAACAGTACTACAGAACTGTAGTTTCATAGTGCTTTCTCAGATCCTGGGGAGTAAATTAAAGCTAGTGCTGCTACTACAGCACTTAGTTTCTTTCATTATTTGTAACTTGCAATTTTCGATATTCCCGGAGTTCAACAAAAGTCGGACCTTTCCATTTCTACAAGCGTACTTTCCATTGTACGAGAAAAAAATGGAACCGTTTTTCAGAAAATCTTGTTTCAAAATTGCCTTTATTTCATGATTTTTTTTTCGTGAAATAAAGGCAATTCAAAGTCAGTTTTTTTTTTTGGCTGCAGCATTACACTATGTAAGTAATATGCGAGAAAGTAACAAGTATTTCGGCTCAGATTGCAAAATAAAATGCATTTTGTTATAATTTCTTATCCTTTGATATATTGTGTCCGTTCTTGTATATAAGCTACAACAGGAACAGTCATAGCTTTCACTAGGTTCCCGCTATAAAACAATTAATAGACCAGTATAAAATGTTTTCCATTATTTCATTTTGCATGTCTTTTTCCTCGTAGGTGTAATCGGAAGTGTTAGAATGATAAAACGTGATGCTAAGGCTAGATAGAAACATATGTCTTCGCGTGTGAACCTAAAAAACTGGCGTTTCAACGTTGAATCGTAGGGGACGTGCGCCCAGCTGAAGTGCGTGTGTGGCAAGACGTGCTCGTCCCTAGCGACCCCCTGCCATCGCGAGCCTGCACTCCGGACGTGACTTCTGCACTCGCGCTTCCCATTGCAAGGTATACCCGTCATTTCTATCTTCGGGTCCAGTTGTTGCTGAATTTCATCCGTCGTTGTTAGTCATATTCAATGGACTTTCTCTCTTCTTTCTATCGTATTTTCTTCTTCCTTCCATTCTTCCTCTTTCATTCTATTTGTCGTGTAACGTCTTTAATTGATCAGGAATTTTGTTCAAATCGTCGTTATCCTTCTAATTATACAATCACTTACTTAGTAATTGATATTGTTTGGAATTTTAGGAATGATCGATTAAAAACCAATTAAAGAATATAGATAGATGGGAGGGGGATGTTTAAGAATGTATAGAGGAAACACTTAATCTTGATAAAAATAACATAATCTTGACAAAACTTTTAAAACTATTACAAAGTTTCGCAGCCCAATATTTGGTGCTTCTTCAGGTATTCTGTCTTGCTAAGGTTGTTATTAAAATATCATATCTAAAACCAGTAAAATTACTTGGCTTTTAACAGATCGTCCCTAAAATTCTATACAATATCAACTACTAAGAAATTGTCTATAATTAGAAGGATACCGAAGATTTGAACAGAATTAACAGCCAATCGAAGTGCGATCCAGTTTCTAGTTAGAACTTTTGTTCAAAGAGGTTATCCATGAATTACGTAACGCTAAAGGGAGAGGGAGGGGTTCTGAGGCAGCGTTACGCTGCGCTACATATAGATAGGGAAGTGCGTTACAAGGGGGAGGGGGTATTGAAAATACTAGAAATTTGCGTTACGTAATTTATGGACGGCCCCAAACCGCGTGTAAAGAAAACATTACGTACCATTTGCAACCTAAATCTCTGCGCCATATTTCAGTCGTGAGTACGAAAGGAACCATTTTTCCATTCCGTTCGTGCCGCGTGCGTAGATAGCGCCAATGGTGGTTCGGTCACAATGCAATAGGTACGAGTACGTAAGGCCCTTCATTTGTTACATAATTTCAGCAAGTAAGGTTTTTGTAATGTGTCAATCAGTGAATATAGTGTTCTTGGTTACGCCATTTTTGAACCCTAGAAGCTATTCACTCTGCACAAGACCACACGACCTGCCGTATACTCTTCTGCAGATCCGTCCTCGATGCTCGAATTTTTATTCTTTCCCTCAATATTCTTCTCTTATTTCCTATTATTCTTACTTCGTTATCCTGTATTCCTCTACCCTTCTCCTTTTTATCACTTTCATGAAAAGCTACCTGCCAATTATTACCGTGATCAACCCTTTCCCTCTCATAATTTTATCGGTTGTGTAATTGACTAGTCTTACTCAAAACATAATTTGCGAATGTCCACTGCATTCATATTGGTTCTAACTGCATCTAGATAGTCCCTATTCACCGTAGCACCTGAATCGGTTGGTCATTGACTAAATCGTCTCGTGCAACTGCTTCTCATCGACCGCATTAACCAGGCCACCTCACCTCTAAAGCAGTCCCGTCACATTGCATCGTTATTGCTTCCCTAAGGGAGCATCGAATAGAACGGCCCCACATGTGTTCTAACAATCTCTATCCATCCCTTCTCGCGCTTTCATTTTCTAAGATCACCCTCCATGCACCGTCTGCATTACTCAGGCGCTAGGCGTCTGTTGTTGCTCGTGCTGGCGGAAGAAGGGTGGGCCAGAAGGCGAGTTTTGAAACTAACAAGGCTAAGAAAGTCGGCGCTTCTCAAACTCATTAAGTTGCTCCATACGCATCGGCTGAGATGACTGGGATGGCTCAGGGCATCAACTGATGCCACTGCAGTCCCTCTGACCAGGAGGTCCTAGCTTCGAGTGCCGATGGTGGCAGTATTTTCGACACTAGCTTATCAGCTAGGTCGAATTCAGTTACTGTCTAGAGGAGAATTCTAGCTGCCGGCTGCTTTGATCGGTAGTTTTTCGTGGTTTGTCCGGTCAACACTTGTCGAATGCCCGAGCAGTACCTTAACAAACGGGCCACGGACCGCGCGCGATCTTTCCTTACCATTCCTTGTCCTATCCTCTCCTCGTACATGTACTACACTACCACATATGGCGGGAGACCGGTCGAGAGCTTAGTCCCGGCTGGGACGGTGCCCCACTGGTGGGATATACCTGGTTGTAGAAAACCCCGCTAGCCGACGTTAGATCTCGCCATCGAGTGGGGGAAGATCACCGCCCTCTCCCGAGCATGCACTACATTTATTTAATGTTAATATATCTGTTCATATTATAATATATTCATTAAATTATATTCTATTTGGACCATGTGTTGAGAACAGACTATTATTTATTATATGAAATATATAAATAATTCCATCTGTTGTGTATTTAATATCGCTACAGTTTCGAGGATATTATTTTCTTCATCTTCAGGCTTATATGAAAATCTTTCATTTCAAAAGTCAAATTTCACTATTCCTCGTGTTTGTCTCTACGCATGCAGTACACTACTAACACATATCTGGAAACCAATCTGAAGCGTGGAGCTTGCTCAAGCTTGGGCGATGCTCTGCTGGGGAGATACCTGAAGGAGAAACCCCACAAGGCGACGTGGAGTTCGCGGCCGGATCTCACTGTTCAACGCGGCACTCTTCCAGAGGTACATAGATGCACTACATCTACGGACTAATAATCAAAGTTTATTAACGCGCTAGGCAACCCTAGTTACTCACCCGAGGACCAAAGCTATAGTAATTTCACTAATTTTCAACGTAAATATCACTGGGTGTCAATACTCATCAGGAATGAATGAAATAATGAGTACGAAATATTGTGTTTGATAGCTAACCATAGTTAAGGAACACTTAGTATGAATATGAGGCGATCGATCGCATGATATGAGGCAATGCAAAAGATCGAAATAAAATAAAGGAATCCCGACTTTCTTCGGAATTGGGCTCCGTGAAACGAGCGACGCAGTGTGTGCTACGAAATGGAAGACACTAGCTATCGTCTCCAATCCAACCCTCTGCCTCGGCGTTTCAGGGCCTCTCCAGTAGTAGCGCCCCAGGCGGCAGCGGCGTGCGATGGAGGCTGCTTCGCAGAGACACGTCTGCACATCCGGCGGCGCCCTTCCCGCCCCGGTCACTCCCCCGCCCCCCACTCCACCACTCCGTTCCCTCCGTCACCAGCGCGCTCGCGGAGTGCGATCGCGACACCTTTCCCGAGCGGGGCCGCAGGGCTGCTGTGCCGATGGCAGCATTTAAAATTGCTCCTGGGATACTCTCCAAAATGAATAAGACCCCTTCGTCTGGCGGGTGCTGGTGAAAGACACTTGAACACAATCTCGTTCTATATTTCTGTAAATAATTCATTTTAGGAAGGATATTCGTTTTCTTTCAATTTTGAATTTCCGTACGAACAGATGGAAGGTATTTGACCCTTCATTTGCGGAAATGTACGTGATCTTCGTGATAAAAAATGAAATGGAAAAAGTTATCACTTCATTGAAGAACTTTATAGAAAATTTTAGAAAGGCATTCAAACTACTTTAGAAAAACATTGGTAATAACCTACTACAATAATTTAAGATGCACTCTATATCTTCTTCAAGTCCCATACATTAGTTCTGATTTTTCCAACAATTATTTTAAAAATTAAACTAAAGTATGTACGTGTCTGCATTACTAAAAGCAAATTCAATTAAAAATGCAAGATTTTAGGACCGATTTTTCATTTAGTGTTGTGAATAATATGTGATATGTTTATTATCAAAACTAGTTCATTGTTTGTCAATACAGCAAATGCGAGTTGAAAGGGTGGACAATGAAAAAGCCTCGAATATAATATTGAAGACTGAGATTTTGTTCTTCCGGCTTTTTGTGAATAAAAACGAATATGCTCCTTGGAAACAATTGACAGTGTTTGTTATGTTTGAAAACTACCTCTCCCTTTAACCTGTATTCTAGATCATTGAAGAAAGTTGATTTCTACAGACATCCTGGTATCCCAAGATAATCATGACTTGCATTTCTTTTGTCAGTAGATGCGAAATTCCTTTCGAAGATCAATGGCAACGAGATTTCTATTGAACACAACCGGCTGCCGGATATCCTGTTTGATTAATGAAGCAGAAGCTACTGAAAGAATGAAACACTTCTTCCAGCCCCCTTGTGTTGAAATCTATCCAAGTATGACGGAGCCCGTATGGCGAATTCTCCCCACGAAGTTCATTTCGAGACTGAGATGGAAATGGAGTTATTCCGTTAGTCCGCCTTCCCATCTGATATGGCGAACTCCGAGATAAGATGCGACTTCAGCGCTTTGCTCCGAGGAGAGTTTCACTTGAACTAGAGAGGAAGTTCTGCTAAGGTCAGCTAGTTGGGCGGTCGGTAAAGACGCCAATCGGCATTCTTCGACAAGAAAAGATGATAAATGAGGTGGAAGCGCGGAGCGGGAGCGTTGTTTCTTGCACCTCTGCACTTCTTCTCAGATTCGCTTTTTACGCCCACCGTTTCTCCGCCAACCTCTCCCATGGCTCGGTAGCGCCCGCTTCTTGCCCTCGCATGCTTCGCAATGAGCAGCCGCCGCCTTGGCTGCATGCTCGCAGCCTTGGCCTTCGCTCGCGCCTCCCCGTTCCTTTCACTCGCCTTATGTTGCAGTCTTCGTTACGCCTTCTTGGCTCGGCTAGTGGTCCATCAATCTTATCAGCCACTTACTTTCCGCGACCTCCTCCCGGCTCCCGCGTGCCGCCGCCGCCATTTGTTATCCTTTTGGTGAAAAGGGGAATGCGTGCCCGCTGGGATTCGAGCTCCCAGAAGCGGACTCGAGGAACGAATTCTGTTCGTCGGGATAATCTTGTAACTTCGTGCAACTACAAAGAAGCTAAATTGCTTATTTTGATGTATGGATCCTCTCGCCTCGCGATCGAAAGAAGAAGCTTTAGTTTTAACCACATTAAACTTAAAACCACATTTTTTTCGGATAATAAACGAACATTTCTAAATTACCTGAAGTTCAGCGATTTATTTCGGCCATTACAAAATTCATAATAATGAACAATAACATTAATAAACAATATTTTATCATGAAACAAACTCTTCCTGATTTGAGATTGTACGCAGTCCATTCAGTTTTTAATTTTATATTTTTATGACCTCTCTCACTTCCCTCACCCAGAATAATCAGTGGCAGCCAGAAAATTATGAATTGGATAGGAAAGTGGAATTTTGAGGTGGAGTTGCTGCAATTGAATTAATTTTGTATTTATTTTCGTTAACCGAGTGTTTTGTAGCGTCCGGTTCTGAAACACAGTGGCAGCGTGGTGCACAGCGGGTATCGTGAACACTTGCAGAGAACACGTGTTGAATGCATCACGAAGGGGCCGGAAAAAGCGGAGGCCAAACCCCAGGGTATCCGATGGTGTCCGATTTGGGCCAGATGCATGGCAGACTGGGCAGTCGCACCCGGGGGGGGGGGGCGACGCGGTTACAGCGAGGCTATAAAGGTGGGTGGGTTCTGGAAAGGTTAATTAAATAGAAAAATAAATTTCGTGAGTTTTGCTTTAAATGGAAGGTAGTAGGCCTCAGATGTGTTAATATGGATTTTACAGCATAAACTTAATTTGAAAAATAGCTTAAACTTGTTTAAATGAACTCATACCCGCCGTCGTATGTTCATTAGTTAATTATGTTGTTATCGATCTATTGAAAGTAGTCACATATTGTTCTCGAACTAAAATGCAAGTGAGAGGTTGCAGGTGGTGAAGCGAAAATAGTGAGTTTTCTTAATTTCGTAGAATGATTTTTAGATGCAAATATTAGTGAGTGCAATGCCCTACAATCGTTTGACACATAAAACTTGATACATTTGGAACTTTACTAATACATTTTCAGAAACAAGTTCAACTATTTGTTCACAGTGATCAGATATAGGTGATTGTGTTGTTCCAGAATTTGTTAACCTCCTTCACTTCATTAGTCTTCAAGAATAAAAATTATTCTGAAACGTATGAATCAATGTTTTGGGAGTTTTCAATTTTTTGTGTAATGAATGTATAGAACTTTTCTACAGCTCTTCCTTTAGTTCGATGTAATCGCAAGGATTCAACTAAGGTCCGTTCGCTCTAACTTTACTCAACACGTAAACAAACGCAAACGCACATGGTCGTCGCTTGTTCTCATTGGCTGACGGACACCACACTCTCCTTCCGGGCGTCGTACACTATAGGAGTTGGGTCCCTTCCTGACTCTCTGCACAAACAGAAATTACGTAGGAAACGTGAAAAAAGATGCTGATATTTATTGTAATATCTTCTACATTACGTTTATTTCTTCGCTAGAGTTGGTAACAAAGGTGAAATACCTTTACTTTGCTCTGTTTCAAGTGACTGTGGAAATTACTTTTGAATAACAATTTAAATATTTGGAAATTTAAAATTAAATTGTAAAGAATCAAGCTGTGATTTGTTATCAATCTAGCGGTGAACTACAGGGCGGAGAGATACAGTCAAAGTTTGTTTACATGCGGAGTGAAGGTACAGCGAACGGACCTTAGTTTAAATTTATTTTCGATCTGTTCTACACCTCTAATATTAAACCCTTCCTTGTGATTTCCTTCGCAGCACAATTTATCCATAATTGAATGGCCTTATGAACAGCGCAACCGACCCACAAATGCAACAATTAAGCAGAAAATTACCAGTGGTTGATATTATTGATTAAATTATGGAAAACTAACGTGAATTACTTGTAAATATGCATCTCCCGTATATTTTATTTTCGTTGTACATCCTTGCTGCTCGAAATTATAAGGAATGTCGCAACTTTCCAAGCCATTTATGAACCGTATTGATTCTTGTGGCTTGGGAATTTTCTTCACAACTGAATTTAGTTGTAGAATTTTAAATGTCATTCATTTTCGGCCTGTCGAGTATTCCCACGAGTTTGATATTTGGTATGTAAATGACTGTTGTGTTTTTTATCCGCAGATCGTATAAAATGTTATTTCTGTACACGTGAATACTTAAAAAAAATTATAGCAGTTTTATGCGAGGGTATTTTATTTGTTGTTTTTGAGCAATGCACTTCTTACTTTTCGAAAACCTTTTTCTATGGTTTTGTTCAGCTGCATTTTGTTGATGCTAGCCACTAGTTTATTTTTATTTATTTAATGTTAAATAAGAGAATATGCGTTGAAGGAAATGCTTAACATTCCTCGCCTTCCGTGAGGGGCGCAGTGGTTGTCGCTGACATTCGGCCCCACAGCCTATTTGCTCGACCCCCTGGAGCAACCTTATCGCGCCCGTTGACTCATCCTCCTTCCGCGATACCTAAGCCTGTTATATTTAACTCCGGACCATGGACCCACTCTCCTGTGACTCTGGTTAAGGGTGTTGGTTCTGCAGGCGCATGCCTGCAGCTCAAACGATTGTGACAGCTGTAAACACATGCTTTGCAGTTACCTCATCTTTGCAGTGCTTTTTCTCCTTTATAGTTTCAGGACGCGTAGGCCAAATAATTTGTTCCTTCGATGAGTATCATTATATAGTGATCCTATACAAGGATTGAGATGTGTTGATTCGGATTGCAATATTCAGATCTATAGCTCTGTGTCCGTATGGATTAACCAACCTCCTCCATGTCTTTTACAAGTATGTGAGAACTAACATCGATGGCCTGCTTGGTCCGATGTTCTGGGAAGCATTTCTTTCATTCGTTTCAGCATGATATTTTTTAATGTCATTCACTATCCCATCACCACTAATGTGTGACAGAAAGTGATTCCTAAGTAAGACTCTCCGTTCCATCCAGAAGAGCTTTGCAAGCATTCTGGGTGGGGGGAGTCCGTAACTTTTTTTCATTGTTTCCTCAGTTTCCTTTTTTCCATTCATAAGGCGGAAGGTAGGTTAGTACGGCACATTATGCAATCTCCTAGTGATATTTATCAAGTTTTCTAAGTGTCATCACAATAACGCCATTGATTAATGTTTTTAAGGTGAAAATAGCAACATACAGGAATCCAATTTCTAACTTTCTGACAACACATTATTCGGAGGACACCTCCTACAATGTAATGTAAGTGTTAATTTGTAGATTAGTTGTAAGAAACGTTATTCATTTCTAGAAGACGGATTTTGATGGACTAAAATATCACTAAAAATAAACCATAAACTGCTCTTAAAATGTCCTAAAAACAAAGAAATTTGACGTAAAAATTTAATCAAACCCAGGTCAGACGTACAAATCTAAATGTTGCAAATGTAACCGAGGCATCTTCCTTGCGTTCAAGTGAACTCAGCTTGCAGACTTTTGGTTTGAACCGTTCTTTACCAGGAGATTTATGTCTTTTAGTTATGCCGAAATCGGCTGAACTGACAATGGAGCTAATAGGCGTCACAGGAACCTTAGATTACATACAACAGCTATTACAATTTCTGAGGGAAAAAATCGAATAGGCTGCTTAGTAATTCTGTGGAGAACATTTGTTGTATCTCGTAAATATTATTTGTAGCAAATATCATTAAATTGACATTAAAATAGATGAAATTAGCGAAAATGCTATTAAAATGACGGAAAAGGGTGAAAAATGACTTATTAGTTGAAATCGACGAAAGCAAAATTCATATAAAAATGGGTCATTTGCTTTCGTCATAACATTAAATTAATGTCAATACTAAACGGCATTGTTCTAAAGTGAAAATAAAAAAGTGACATTTCATTAAAATCCGCTCTCTACTCATCACTCAATCGGACCACGGAAACTTGGCTTTAGGGCCCAAGGACACATTATTTCCGAATTTAGCGCGAAGTAAGTTGCAAGGTAAAGTGTGCTCCGAATTACATGTTTCTGCTTTTTGTGTCAAAATGTTTCGTTTTAACTCTGTTTGATGCAGGCAAAAGGAGTAATTCCCTAATTATGCAGAAGCAATCGTACCTGGTTTTGTGTGGATTGTTTCTGCTAAATTGTACAAAACGTCATTTTTCCTCATCGCAGCGGTTGCCAACCCGCGTAACTAGTAGTATAACCCAACGTAAATAGCGTATTAGTGGGCCGCAGACGTTAGACAAGGGTCGAAAACAGAGAACTGCGTAAGAGAAAGTGAAAGGACCATTAAATGAAAACTTGTTATTTGAACCATATTATGATCAGACTGTAAAATCCTTTTTTAAAACCATATCGTTTAACCCTTTCTAGATAAATGTTCTGCAACAACGGCTAAATTTGCACTGTTCTCGACTACTGTGTGAACGCACATTCTCGCTTTCATATTTCTTTTTAAAAAAATGAATCCGAATTTTACTTCTCTCGTGGGAGACTATGTCAAAAATTCCATTCTGTATTTTTATTCTCATTCTTTACCATTTTGTTTGTGAGTTCTCTTTTATCGTGATAGCTAAGGAAGTGTTTTGTGCCTTTAAAATATATGTATACAGAGGGAGATCGAGGACTGAGAATTGTCTGGCTCCCGTGCTCCAGAGGAAACATACCGGACCGGTGGCGGCGCGGCGCGTCCGGCGGAGACCGCTGGCCTGGGTGGGGGCCGTGAGTCAGCGGGCCCGCGGCGATCACGCCTCGCCGGCGATGGGCGGGCCCCCACACAGATGGAGCCCGCGCCGCGCCGCGCGGCGATTCTCATCAAATGCAGCCGCAATTGATTTACTAGACACCCACAACTGCTTCACGAATTGTTTTCTCTTTAGCCAGAGCTTGCGGAGGCCGTGGGCGGTCCGGAAGGACGGGATGGATCGGAGTGCTAATGATACCGCGTCAAGAAGGGTCGTCGAGGCCCAATGCAGGGTGTGATGTGGGACTTTACGTCATCTCAGCGTCGCCTGACGATGTATACGTCGGTTTTCATAAGTTCGTTCGTCATTATCATGTCAATTAGTTTGTGTTCAGTGGGTAACAGCGATTTAGAGCATTGGTGGATATTAATGGAACATAAATGTACAGATAGTACAGTTGGATAATGTGTTGTAGATTTGAACTTTGTTCTGTGAGAAGCAAGGAAATGAAATTCTCGAAAAGCGTGGTCTTTTGTGATCCTATAAATCCTTCTTTATCTCAGTAAACGTGCTTCAATTATTGACCAATCTAAAATCTCATTACGTATTATTGTGTATGTGAAAAAATATAGAACGTACTTTTTGTTGCAGAATAATGTAGTATCGTGAAAGAAACTAGAAAATGGAAAAGACGTGAGTGACAGCTAAGTTGGCGGACATGATTATTCTGCATTTCTGTTAAATATTATTTATTTGACACGTATTTTCGACCATTAGCGTTCATTAGTAGCGATTCAGTGATTCGGATATTTGGGGAGCTATTGTTTTGGATAAAGGGCAAAATATTTTATAACAGAAGATATTCAGGAACTTTTAACACGCCTTCAAAAAATTGAGCTACACATAAAAGGCTTTGTGCTTTTTCGAGTCTTCTTAATCGCAGATGTCGCTGAAACCGAACAAAACATGTGGAATCTTTAGAAATCCTATCAGCCTTTTTTCTACATGTTCAGAGCGCTTGGACATAGGAGGCCTTTAGAAATACACGCATCGTCGCGGGGTTGGAGCGAAGGCTGGGGCTCCGCGGTGCAAAGGAGCGGATGCGGACGGAGCCGGTGAGGGCGGCCGTGGCCGCGCGGGGCGATGGCGGAAGCGTCGAGGGCGGAGGCGTGGGTGAAGGGGCGAGAACGGCGGCGGAAGCAACTGCACTCGCCGGAGGGCAGGCGGGTGGAGCCAGCGATCGCGCGGGCTCGGGAAGTGAGGGTAGTTTGGAAGATGACGGGGGTGGAAGGGCCGGCGCGGGCGGGTGTGTCTGCGTGCGTGCGTGCGTGCGTGCGAGTGGAGGCACCCCTGCGAGGGCGGAGGCTCATATTTATTCCGTCCTCACCTTCCGGCCAGGTAACCGGGACGAGGGCGAGGACCGGCGAAGATCGAGCGGTTTGACAACTCAGAGCCTGCGGCCGGGCCGCGTACAGGGGAGGTCTGGAGATTCTCTCAGCGCGGAGATTTTTCACGCACGCACTCCTCGCACAAGAGCTGACTGGCTGGCTGGCAGGGGGGGGGGGGCTCGTCGCGCTATCGCCGCATCTCGCAGCGCCGCGCGCTGCAGACGCGTGGAACCGAAAAGCCTCTTCTTCTTCTCCTTCTTCGTCTTGTGTCGGCGCGCCGCGGCCACCACCCCTTGGGGCACGGGAGACGTGGCAATGCCGCGTCGGCCGCAGGTACGAAGGGCGGTGTGCGGCCGTGGGGGCGGCGGCGGCGGCTGCTGCTGTGGGGGGCGCTCGGTGAGCCACCGCCTCTCGATGTTATCGCCGACGCCCGTCTTCGTCCTCACTCTTCGCGTTCCACCTATCGCTGCGCGACGTCGGCCCTTCCCGGGGAAGGACTGACTGGGTGCTGCTCACAGTCCCTTGCGTTTTTAGGCCTTGCGCCTGATGCAGTTTTCATGCGGAAACTCGTTCTGCGTCTTTTGATACGGATACATGTACATAGTATGATACGGATAGTACATGTACTTTTTGTACTCCCATTCTATAAATCTGTCATTTGCTGGCTGCGACCAGTTACATAATGATATCCATTTCGAAACAGATTGCATTATGATAGTACTTGACCAATCACAGAGAAGTTTTCAAACCAAGTATTGAGAATTAATCATTGAGAATCGTTCTAGTAAATGTTTCTTTCGATTGTGTACATTAAAAATTACATGTGTATTTTATTAAACTTGTCGGTTTTAATTTCTTTTATTATTAATATTTTTAGTAGTATATTATTTAAAATAAATTGGATCATAATTTCACTTTGATCCTATTTGACTAGCGGAGTTCACCCTCGCAGGCCGGCAGGTAGCCACAGAAACTAGCTCGTTCCTCGCTCGTATCGTAATATCGCACTCGTGCATTAATACCCATCATTACATCATCGTTTCATAATGTACTATTATGATACAGCGCCCCCGCACCCTATGTATTATACCATTACGCTACATCGAAAAAAATAGAACCGAAAGGCTTAGCGCAAAAAGTTTGTTTTCGATGCGAGAACAACATTAGCATCGATAAAACAGTTTTTAAAATGGGTTTAGGGGTGCCACAAACCCCATAAGCACCCTATTTACTAACTGACGTTTCCGGGTGCGTGTTGCTTGCGCATAGAAATATTAATAAATCTTTAGCAGCGCGGGCCCCGGCGGCGCACGGGGCAGACCGGTCGACGCGATGGCATGGGCACTGTTGCACGCACCGAAACACGCATAGAGGAAAATAATGCCATATAGTATTTTTTAAAGTTTAGTAACATCCAAACCCGTCTGATGTCTTCACAAATATGTTCAGTGCAGCCTAACAGTGAATAAAGAATTCATCACAGCAGTACGGTTCAAATGTGAGCCATTAATAATGTGGTGCAATTTTAGTCCATTGCCAGTGAAAGAGTTAAATAGTTTGAAGCAAGGCTCTTAAGGTAGAGATTCGAAGCTTTAATCTTTTCTAAATTAGAAGTATTTTGGAGACCATTTACGGAGCTATGGTCATTTGAAAAGTATCAATTTCAATGGTTTTATCGTGAAATTGACCATATTCGGACGAATACTGAACACTGTATAAGTCAAATAAGTAATGTTTGATGATCATAAAATTGTTGAGGAGGGCACTACCTTAGCCAAAAATCTACTGATAAAAATACCATTAAAAAATATTTATTAGTTATCTTCTAAAAAGGCCGAAAATGGGTGCTTATGAGGTTTGTGGCAAATTTAGACCCATTAAAAACGATTTTATTGGTGTCCTCTATATATATTCTGATACACCCAACTACCCTCGTACTAATCTCAGTACGCTTGTACGTCGAGCTTGCTAGTATGAATGCTCGTGAAGCGAGCTTTGAATTCGCAGGAAGCAGGATCTTTCGGGTATGAGAAAGGTCTGAACCCTTGACACAATAAAATCAGGTGGATAACAAAAACTGAGCATATAATTTCATCAAAATAATGACACCGTGGCACAATTTTACAGAGAAATGAACTCACTTTATGTACAATAAATGAAGATCTGATTGTTCACTGAAAAAAAAACCACATAAAATTGAACAGAACAGAAATTCGGCGTCACCTTGCTGAATGAAATAAAATAACTGGAGGTTTTCACCCCTCTTTACCTCTGATTTAAATTAATACTCTCGTTTGAATTACACCTTTTCGTAATTTAAATTAAGAGCTCTGTTTGACTGACCGTCTTATATCTCTGTGATTTTAATCAATATCTTTGATTAATTGATCTTCTTAAATTTCCCGTGCACGGATTTCAAAAATTTACTTTACAGCTACGCTAGCGATTTCGACTTCTTTACACATTACATCAAGAAATTACTTTGAACAATATTACAAAACTTTAACCCTCCCCAAATAGTACATAAACTATACAACCTCTTGAAACAAAACTTTTAGTAAAACAGTACAAGGTAAAAAAACTCTCGGCATGGATAACTTTTCATACATTGATTCTGATTCCGTACTACCACGCCTATTCTGGACAGTTTATCCCTTTTTCTTTAAATGTTCCCCTTTCTCTTTTTTTTCGATTTTAATTTTCTTTCTTGTTTTATGAATTTTGATCACATCATTCGTTCATTAAAGCGTTCACATGATTCCTACATGAGAAATTGTTACATCCGATTAAGAAGCATTGCTAGCCAGTGAAGCAGAAGATACTGCCTCACTGGCAGATGTAGACAAATGCTATTTTTATGAAGAAGTATGATGGTAGACGCTTGTTTGTGTGCGTCAGACACACTTACTTCTGCCAGTATCATCTCTGAAATAATCATATCGCAATGACCTACTTTCGATATGATTAACTGAATAACAATCCATGATATTGATTCATATTTTACTGATAATTCTTGTATCATAAATGTCTCCATATTTCTTTGATTTTCATTACTCGCTTCACAAACGAAGCATTGTAGTATATTCGCCGTGAATTTGTTTTTATAGCCTTCTGTTTCTTGTCATAACATTAATTTAATAGGCTTTCTGCTCTGCAATGCTCATCATCATTCTTAGCGATTTCGTGACGCCGCTTGAATTTAATAGGTTGAATGTGTGTGAATTAAGCTAATGGCTGTTCATTTCGAAATACGAGAATCGTGTTTTTTGAGCATCACAACCTGTTATTTGATATACACTGTAATTCGTGGTATCGTTTTACTCATTTACTGGATAATACGCCGAAAATTGCTAAAGCCGTTTGAAAACTAAAAAGACGATTGATGACGTACTACGTTTATACAGTTTCAATATTACACGTCTTTTCGCATTAGTGTCAAACTACTTTTAGGCTTTCAGAAATAAAGAAATCATTATCGCTTTATGTGAGCAAACTTTTTTATATACGTTTGCAAGATAACCTTTGTGATGCTTATAAACAGTAGCAAATCGTTACCAAGTCAATGGAGCGCGTATTGATCTGGCGCGCCCCGCGGGTGACGTAAGAATCAGAAGAAACCAAGCAGGGCCGCGCGCGTCCGGCGTTATGATCACAAAGCCTCGCGTGACCGGCGCGGGGACTCCTCGGATTCCGCGTTTAATGGATGGAAGCCGCAAACTGCCCCGTGACGCCTGAAGCCCCCCAACTGCCCTACTCGGGAGCGCGGAGCGCGGCCGCCGCTTCGGTTTGTAGGCAAACACCCACAGACAGCACGGCGCGACACGGCGCGGTCACGAGAGCGGCAGAGAAGGATGCAGTGGAAAAGGGAATTGGGAGTGAATAAAACAGTCGATTTTTGTTAATTGAGGACGCAATAAGTCAAATAAATAATGTTTGATAATCATAAAATGGTTGAGTTATAACGTGGACACCACCTTAGCCATACATCTCCTAGACCAGGGTTGCACAAGGGCCCCAGCAACACGCCCCACGACGGCCATGGCAGCCCTTCTGCGCCCGACCGGCCCCGGCCCAATTAATCCCGCTGAACTATTCGTTGAACAGAGTGAGTGGTTCCTAATATGCATCTAGGCAGCTATGATGTGCCACAGACCTAAGAGTTATGTGCGGATTATCCGATCAGAGCAAATGACAACTTCAGAGTAGGCAAGGAACACGTTCCTCACATCTGTCCGGAATCGTTGAACAAAGCAGTCGCAAGGAACGATCTCGCCATATTTGTTCCAGAAGAGCGGTATTAAATCAACAAATTTGTTCTGTATGACGTAAGAGGAACGCAACACACAGCAAACAGCTGTGAAAAATGTAGAAATAGAAATGAATATGTGAAATAAGTAATATATTTCTTCATGTATGAATATGAAATTTGCACGCACATAGTAACCAAGTCGATGCAGCCTCCATGTACTGATTGAGCACAACATTCATTACAAGAATGCACCTTTTCACTTCTCTCTCTTTTTAGATGGAATACTAAATATTTTGGTGTTTTGAAAATTGAAAACCCAATTTTATGGAGACTATAGTGGCCTGCAGCAGCATAACGCAGCCTAACGAAACCATAAAAAGTGTTTTTCCAAAAGGGGCCGCTGAAGAAGAATAAAGAAAATTCTCTATCAACATTATAATAAAGTAAATATTGTAACAAAAATAACCTTCACGAATTCCATAATAACATGATGTAGTATATACGGATATACAATGCAACAGTTCTTTACATCCCCTAGAATATAAAAAAAGTTGCTTTTCCATGACGCAACACCTGAATAGCAAATATTTAATGACCGGAAAGCCTCTCCTTCCTTGGAGTCTTGCTGTCGCTTGATTTCAGCTGCGTCAAAAGCAGTGGCACGTACTAAGAGAAGTCAGTGCGCTTAGTATGAAAATACGGGAAATAAAAAGTCAATCGAATATTTGTATTTTTCAGTCTAAATCGAAACTGTGTAATGGTTTTCATTTTTATCCCAAGTATTTGGGTATCTTACGAGACACTTTTGAAACGGTCAGATGTTGAATAGTTCTCATTCAATTTCTGCGCCCATCGGAAATTAGCTATATAGTTTTGAGAGAGCGAGAGAAGGAAAATCTCGTCGATGAAATTGGACAACCAGGGATCCCTGCAAAAGTTAGCGTGAGATTCCAGGCAGTAACCAAATAGGGATCCGTCCACATGTGAAACCATTCTGCACAGCGTAAAAATATTGAGCCTTGTACTGAATGAAATACGTTTCGTTTTCAATTCAAGCTATTAGCTGAGGGCACGCGCGGGGGAGTTGGCTCAGCCAAAGTCAGAAACTTGAAAAATATTATTTGCTTTATTACATTTTTAAGAGAATTGATGAGAACAGGAATTGATTGATTGTCCAATGGAACCACACTTAAGAAACAAAACGTGTAATACGAGTAGCACATGCTGTGACGATTATTTTTCGCAAGTGTTATAAACAGTGCCTAATTTGTAGCGAAAATAATTAAGGGGGCTCTGAACTGACACTGTTTTTATACTTGGGATGAACACTTCTAAACACAGGGACAATTTACAATCTGTAAGATAGTACGCTATATGTTGTAAGACTGTGTTGTAAAACATTCATTTTGTGAAATAAATTAATCCAATCGAACTTATTATCTTTTAAAATTTTCCCATTAAAATTTTCCCGAAAAATTGGGAGGACGGCTCCACTTAGCTCCCCTGGAGAAAAGGCACCGATTATTACGAGCATCATGGCCTGCACGATTCTCGAACGGCGTGAACCCCAAGTGGAGCGCGCGGGCCTACGTAGCGCAGGTGCGGGAGGCGCGCGTGGCGTTGCGTGGCAGGGGGAGGGGCGTGCGAAGGAGCAGGCGAATCCCCGCAGCGCGGCGCGGCGCGCCTGGCACGCCCCACCGGCCGTCGCGCGTGGGCGGCGGCGCGGCGCGGCGCGGCGCGGCCCAGACCGGCCCGGCCAGGCCAGGCCACCAGGCCCGCCGCGCCGCCGCCACCGCACCGGTTCCTCATTAACACGCCTCGGGAGGGGCGCTGCCACTGCGGCCGGCGATCGGGAGCCACCACACTCTTTCTCACTCTATTTCAGTTTGATTCAATTCTCAGTGCTATTGAGAATGAATATTTCTTTGCGGCGTGAACTACTTAAGTCTTTGGTATCGTAAATGCAGGGCTTGTTATATTTCGGGGGCTAGCGATGCCGCTGAAATGTGAGTACCGACCTGCGGGGTTTTCCCATCCCGGTATCTCCCACAGTAGGGTTTCTCCCCCAGGCCATTACAAGCTGTATGCTCCCTACAGGTCTCTTGGCATGTGTTTACTGGTGTAGTTTGTGTAACTAGAAGTGTGTATGTGTGTGCATGCAAATGTATGTCCATTAATTAATGAATTACAAAAAAAAGTGTTGTTCTTACACTTTTGCTCTAACTTCGGTGTTGGTCGTCCTTTGATGCATTCTATCATCATAGATATCCTATCATCCACGATGCTACAATATGATGATAGAATGCATCATATATTAGATGCATTCTGACATATTTTAACATTGTGGATTTAATCACGTGTCAATGAAAAAGAGGTAGAGAACTGTTAACTTATGACTTTATCCACATTGGCTAACACGTGAAAGGTGTAGGGGAAATGTAATGCAAGAGAAATGAAATGCGGAATCTATGGTAAAATATTCTGAAGGGAATATGGATGCGTTCAATGAAATATTGTTAATGTTTTAAAAATGTATTTCTGATGTTTGCTTGTGCTCCTTCTGAGTGCAAAGCTTCGTTCCTCCCAATAAATTAGCCGTTCTTATTTTTTTTCACACACCTGTCACTAGATTTGTCTTTGTCGTCTTTCGATTCTTGTAAATGCCTTCACAAAAAATTATTTGAAAATTTAAACTGCATACCACCAATCTTTCTTTTGAAGTGTCCTGTACGACAGGTAACTTAATATACAGGAATCTCAACCTGTATTGCTGTATGTAAGTTAGCCCTTTATTGCAATAGAACGTGACAATGAAATATTGAACTATTTGGAACATTCCAGTTTCCTGGTAATTCCCTCAGCCTTTTCCCCATTTTTTAGGTCAGTTGGAAATGAAATTGTGAGTAATGGTCAGTTTTTAAGAGAGAGAAAATCTATGACGTCGTTGCGACGAAATGCTAAAACTCTGAGCAGACTACTTAGTCATCATACTCTTCGGGAATTTGATGACGCGTGTGTTGCCAACCTCGTGTTTTGAAAGACTCCTGTCACGGACAAGGAAAAGAAAGCCTATAATATCAGATACATTTTTCCGTAGCTCTATTTTGAACTATAGTATATACATATAAAACGAGTTTATTCGTATCAATTCATGGAAAATATTATTTGCGAGTATTTTTCATAATCATTTCGCTCTTCATTCTCTTCCTTACGGGTCAAATAAACTGCCAGTTCACACTTGAAACCTTTTCTCGCCTTTTCGTTTGTCTCCCAACATTTCTTGTGCTCTTTGCCGTCATTTTGGTACGTAATTCACTAATTGTTTCAAGTTTCTACTTTTCATCCGCAGAATCATTTTTCCCTTCCACATCTGTTTCCTATCATTACTTTGTCTAATAATTATGTTATTTATCATTTACGTTTTAAAAAAAGACATGGTTAAATCATGCAGTTTCTCATTTTGGAATCTTATGTTTTTATTTTTCTTGGCAAGGATTTTATAACTTGTATGATACCACATGGTCATTGATTACGGAGATCATATCAGGCACATTATCTTCTGATTTATATTGACACAGATCCTTTCGTCTGTTGTGTAAACGTATTCCTGAATCCGAGTTCCTTGCACTGAGTTGCTGTGTCACTGCTGACCCAGTTTTTGTCGTCAAAGCCTTTGTTTCCAATTCTAACTGCTGAGAATGCAACCCCGCTGTCGTAATATGCGGAAGTAGTTTCCAAAACCGATTACCTTTTTGGTCTTTGTGACACTCTTGGTCCGAACATACAGCTGGTTACGGACGTTATTGTGAGAATAACAGGTTTCTAAACAACTTTCATAACTCGGCCACTTCAACTCCAGACACATATCTTCCTTATTTTGTTTAATATAGTGTGTCCTTAATATCAACGAATTTGGAAAAACTCGGACTTGGCGATAGGAAAAGACCAGCAGAAGAGGCACAGAATGGGTGTTCGAAACGGATATCTGGAAAGTAGTTGTATTATTTTCTTTTCTTTGCGAAGAAATTTCTGTTGTTCTGAAGCAACAAATTTTCCTGTGATATTTTAGAAGGATCATTTTAGAACATAGAACTAAATCTTCTTATATTTTAAAAATGAATTGCTGAATATCTTGCTAAGCGCAAATCTCGAGAACAGCTGAACCGATTTTGCTAATTCTTTTTTTAGAATATTCCTAGAAGTACGAGGATGATTCTTACGGAGAGATAAATTTAAAAAATTGCCTGAAAAATCTAAAAACTACACTATGACAATAAGCAAATCCCAGGGGCAGTCATTAAGTGTTTGTGGTATTAATCTAGAAAACCCATGTTTCACGCATGGTCAATTGTATGTTGTCTATTCCCGTGTTGGAAAACCATCCTCTCTGTTTGTTTACGCGCAAGGTAATCAAACCAAAAATATTTTGTACCATAAAGTACTACAATAAAAAATACTTAATTTAGAATAAGTAAAAATAAAATGAAATATAAATAGGTATCATAATAAGAAATGTGAAATTGTAATTTTTATTGTGATTTTTTATTGACTATTAAAAGAATTTTAGGTGTTTTATAATTTTTATTTTTTGACATAATGTAATTGTTGACTTATTAACTTTCTTTTTTTATCTTACTAGCTGCCCCAGCGTCCCGGATAGCAGAATAAGTATTTAGCAAACTAAAAAATTAAAGAATTGACTGTTAGGCGGTACTAAGTTCTCCGGGTCAGCTAGTTACAAAAAAAATAATTTCATTTTTGAGTTGCTTATGCCTAATTAAGCCCCTGCTGTAATATCTCATTTCTGCAGTAACAGGAGCTCCATGTCAACCCTCGAATGGTATCCGTAATCGCCGCGTAAATGCGGTCCTTCCCGTGGGGCGGAGAACAAACTAGAGGCGGAGGACGGAGTTGTGGGGAGTTGGTCGCGGCGCGTGTGGGGCCGCGAGGGCTTAGCGCACCAAGCAGAACCGCCGGCAGGAGATGGGGGGGTCCCAGACTTCCTGTCCGGCCGGCCAGGCGCGCCCGTTTGCTCCGCATTAGAGGATATTGGAGAAGTCCGCGACCGAGCTAATTGATTTGAACTGCAGCTGAGGCGAGACGCAGACCGGTGAGCTAGTCCAGAGCCAGTATTGCCCTTATCTCTGCAATGACTCTGATCGGGAGGTCTTGGGTTCGAGTCCCGACGGTGGCGGATTTTCGACGCTGCTGGCCGGATCGCCAGGACGAATTCAGCCACTCTTTGAATAATTCTAGCGGCTGGCTTCTCTGATTGGTATTTTTCTGTGGTTTATTGAATCAACTCCACGTGAATGCTGCTGCAATACTCTAACGGTCCACAGAATGCGTTTGATCTTTCTTTCTTTTTCCTTGTACTATCGTAACCTCTTACGCTCACATTCACTTACATCCAATACACTACCACCCAAGTTCAGTAGAGCTTGTCCCGTCTGTGGCGGCCCTAGGTGGCGGAGATACTTTGAGGGGAAATTCTCTTCAAGCCGACGTGTAGGTTGGCGATGGATCTCACAATTCAGCGGCCCCTGAAACATCTGTCAATCTGAGGCGAGACGCAGCGCACGCCGTCCAAGCCTCTGCCCTTGGCCTCAATTGAATTCTCCTCCCGAGGTAACGTCAAACGCCATTGAAGAGCCAATTTCCAAAGTGACATATCTTCATGAAACACAATTTTTAGGAAAGGAAAGTAGTTCAAGATGGGATTCAATGGTTTTCGGATATCTGTACTACGAGAAATGCATGTTGTATACAATATTTGGCAAAATTATGGAGAAGCTTCTTAAGACTGTATTGATAGGTACAATTAGAAAACTCAGGAAAACAAACGGAAATGGGGATTCTATATCACTTTGGAAATAAGTTCTTCAATTAGATCTGCAATCCTCGCGATTCCTTGTATACTATTTCCAGTTTACACGAACATATTGTATGATGATATTATTTCAGAATGCGGGAAATCAATCAATATTTGAAAATACGGGGAACGTTAATTTCAAATTTGTGAGTGAAGCAGTAATATTGAATACTATTGTGATACCTCCGATTATGATGGATGTTGCAATGATTTTACGATGCTTTAGAAAATCCGAGAGAGGTGCATCCCCATAATTTACTTTGATTCGACAGCGAATTGACAGCTTAATTGAATTGAACGGAATGGCGAATCTTTCCTGGAAATTTTTGGAGTTCGTCGAAGCTTTACTTTTTCCTCGGGAGTACATTTCACGTTCATGATAACTTACCATTCTCGGAAAATTTTGGATGGGTAAATTGTGCACGTTTCAAGATTCTGCGAAATGATATTTTATGAAGACCGCCCGCGTAGACAAAAAATTCAATGCACATACCGAAGTAATTTGCTGTTTCTGCACATTTGTACATTATTTTTACATTATTTTTGCCCGGTTGCACATTTTTGGCAGCTTCCTGTACTTTTATCTGCCTCACTGTGGATTACCCAAACTTCGCAGTCTCGCAGCGTTTGATTTGTACTTTTGATTCACTATTGTGGTGACAGAATCATTTAGCTCTCCCAATAAAAAAGGACAGAATGGATTACGGAGATTCACCGAGGACAGTGATAAAAGAACATCTCTAGGCCAGAGTTACGCGCTTTCTTTTGACGAACGATTTTGGAATTTTAGCGAAGGTGCTCGTGCGCAGATGGGCTTCTGGAGCGGCAGAGCGGCTTCTACGCATGCGCACTTACGTCAAAACACTTAAATCGTACGTTAAAAGGAAGCGTGTAAATGGGATCTTACCGAAGGATTCGTAGAAATGTGGAGCTACATGTCATTCACATAATTTTAAAAGAAAGTAGTAGAGTGTTCCTTAATAATTTTCATTTTTTTCTGTCTACCTCAATAATTCGTTTCTTTATTCTTCAGGTGTCTCCCTCCATTTTCGTTAAAACATTGCTTCCATCCCTTTGGAAGGATATGCTATTTGTTTTACACGTAAGGTATATAGAAGCGTATAGGAATGCGAAATGTGCCTTTATTTATACGCTGAATACGAAAATGCCTTTATTTATTTTACTCTGTTTTCTGTTTTGGGGCATAAATACCGACATGTTTTAGTGTGCTTTATTGTTAATGTGTTATAAATGTTGCTAAAATTGGTTTAAACCACAAAATTTGGTAAGTAGAATTTTCAGCATGAGTGTTTTTTTATCGTTTCACTCTGCTATCGATTAGATAAATTCGTTGAGTTCACATGTGATAAAAATACTGACGTTTGGACTTGTTCTGATGCAGAAAGCATATTTTGTTGAAATTGCATTTTTCGTATTCAGCAATCAGATATTATTTGGAAATTTACGATAGAAGGTAATTTTCAAAAAAAAAAAATTGAAATGCATTCGTATTTTAAACGCATAATTGATATAATAATATAGTGATATAAATATTAAAATCGTTCATAATCAAAAGCATAATATAATGACGGTGTTTTGATTGTAGTATTCCCACTTGGCTTAAACGGTTTGCAATTTTAAAGATCCCCACGAGTGTGCAGCTAATCAATCTCTTAACTTACAAATTAATGATTTCTGAGAAAAGGAAAATTTGAAATGCATTCGGAAACGTGGCTGGTAATACTAAAGCAATAATGGGACATTTTTCTACCCAAAGGAAAGAGAAGCTCTTCAATCAAATGACGTTCACATTGACGATGTCACAGCGGTTCCATTTGGAAATAATACGCAGCTAGATCGCCCTGCAACGTTGCATGAACAATTGCGTTACAATTTGCATGATTTACCCTATCGTGTAGGCAAACTTAAGGTTATAGCACACATCTCATGCCTATTAAACATCACTACAGTTTTTATTGATATCCTTAATATAAGGAATTAACATTTTTTCGACATTTATCATGCGATTGTATCACAAAATTCTACCATAACATATATGTGCGAGATCTTGGGAACTGTGTTTTGGAGGTATTTTTATTAATAGTAACTTTCATGTATTGAATATGGTTTTAAATGATTGTCATGTCGGAAAAAAATATCTGAGGGTAAGAGAGTGTACGGGTTTCGTTTGATAATTTAATTGGAACAGATGCAAATTTGATTTAGGATTTCGCTTGAAAAATATGTCGGTGTGCCGTGCACATGCGTTCTTTTACGTATGATAAAATTATTAATTTGACTAACATTCCTTACTTCCGTTAACAAATCTGAAATACTATTGTCTTTTTTACTTAAAGGAATTAATAAACACTGGGGTTCTACCACTTAATTGGATGATTAATCAGACAAATGTATTTTAATTGAATGAAGAGTCAGATGAAGAAATATCCCAGGGAAGGCCTCTGCTTAAAATTGTATTTTTCTCTATTCACTTTGTGGAATGCGCAGAGTACGAGAGATACATATGCCATGCCCCACCCTCCGGGTACACAGTCCTCTCCCCTTCGCCCCAAGAACGCAATTAAAAATCACCTCCTTTCCACGCCCTAACAAGGACAGGAATGCAGAGAGGGCGGCTAGTTGCATCCGCGGCCGCGAGTCGCGCGTAGTCTTTTATATTAATTCGCCCCCGCGGCGCGGCGCGGCGCGGCGCGGCGGGCAGCCGCGGCTTAATTCAAACAAATCGCCCCGCGCGGTCGGCTTACGGCGGCAGTGAACTTGACGCGGGACGAGGATGCAGGCGCTGGCAGCAGCGGCTGCGGGCTGCGCTGGGAAGAGCCCGAGGCGAGACAGGGATAGCGGCGGCTTAACGAAAACAAATACACTTCATCAGTATTACTGGATTACCCCGCCCCAACCCCCGCCGCCGCCGCCGCGCTCGCGTCCCGAGAGGCGGGAGGGAAGGGTTGCCTTTGTGGAGACGGGGCGGCGGAGGAGAGGCAGTAGTGGTTGTGACTCGGTGGCTGTAGAGAAGGCTGTGAATGCGGTGGTTTTGGATGAGCTGCTGCAGAGGAGTTGAGTGTGCCGGCTGTATATTGTGTCGCTTAGGAGGGCAAGCAGTGGAACGGTAGTTACGGGGGTGCGGAGAGAGGAGTCGAGGAGGTATGCAGACGGAGGTGCAGTGAAGGCTGGGGTTGTAATCATGGTGACGGTTGAAGTATTATGAAGGGGTGAGTGTGGTAGAAACGGTAAGGCGACGAAGGGTGTGTGGGAGGTGCTGGAAACGGGGGAAGATGTGATGGAGTTGGATGTTACGAGAAGTTGTTTCGTGTGTTATCATGGTGGGGTGGTTGAAGTATTAAGAAGGGGGAGGGCCGTAGAGACGACGCGGCGGTGTCGGGTGAGAGGGAGGGGATGGAGGTTGAGGATGGAGGGGGGGTGCGGTCGGCGGTGAAGACGAAGGGGCGACGTGTGTGCGCGCGCCTGCGGCCGCGGCGCGGCGCCGCTGCTAAACAGGCACGCTCGCTGGGGTTTACGAGATTGCCGGCGCTCCGCTCCGCACCTCGCCTTGCCTCTCCGCGCCGCCGCGCCGCCGCGCCCGACGTCTCTTTTACGGGCAACGAGGAGCGGAGAATGGAGCTAAGTTGTACGGCGGGGTGCGGCTGTGGATGGCCGAGCAAATGGAAGGGCATTCCAGTAATTTGTGTGTGTGGCCGTGTAGGTGGTCCTGTGGGCAGTTGCCTCAGCGGGCAAGAAAAAAGAGATTCGAGGTGAGAGAATATAAGCTCTAAAGCGAGGGGCGAGTTGTTTTGTGGGATGGGACGGATGAGTTAAGAAATGTTGCTTGGGTGGAATTACATATACGTTTCCACAAGACGGACAAATTTAATTTACATGCTCAGTTTATGAAGAAAAAACTTGTTGTTGCGTACTCATTCGAATGCAACTACAGCACATAGTCGTTCATAGAATGCCATTAATCTGATTGTATTAGATAAGTAGACATACTGCATATTAATTAGTTTTTCCACTTTTGTGTAAATGGGTTTCCAATTTGTTTCGTGTTGAAATCGTGTATTTTGTCATCACTTCCCCGTTTCGGTCTCGCAGACTGTGTCTATTGATATCCACATGCAGAAATTATAAAGTCGACCTGATTTTGATAAATAAGACCTGAATTTTCGGAACTAATAATATTAGGAGTTGTTACAGTGTGTATTAAACGCCTTCCTAATATTAGTATATTAATATTTTTATTTTGCATTTAAAATACATTTTCTACACATTAATGCTAAATGTCGTGAGTAGAAACAAGTCTACGCACTTTGTGAATCGTTGTATTCAATTATCAAGGGTGTAAAGAAAGTAAACCAATACTTACAGTACTGATAAATAATACGTATGTTGTAAATGTTAATAAATTCAAAATATTTCCGTAAGGTATCTTTATTGTCGCCTTTATTGCCAAAGCATCTGATACAACAGTCTATAAGAAAATAAAACCTAAAAGCGGCAGGTGTGAAATATTTACGAGATCTGTCGCTGTTCAGGCCGATCAGGGTTGGTGCTTGGGCGTGGCCGTCGCGCGCGCCGATGGCTCTCCAGGCGCGGGGCGCATGGGCTTCGAGGAAGAAGTCGTGTGCTTCAGCGGGCAGGGTCATTTGTTTGCTCTCCGGTTCCGAAGAGATCCCCGAGCCGCTGAGATGCAAGAGATGGCGCAGGGTTTGCCCACGCGTGTTGACGCGGCTCCTCCATAAAACCGCCTGCGGTGCGAAGTGGCGAGGCGTGGCAGTGGCAGTTGCAGTCAGTGGAGCAACTATATCGTGTACCTCACGTAGCGTACTTGGAGTCTGCTACCGCTGACAAAGACAACAGACGAACAACAACAACAACAAAGTTGACGACAATGAAGATGTTGGGAAGTCCAATGAAGAGACAGATGTGTGTATAGTGTCCTAGGACCTCATTTATCAGAGGTTTCACTTGAACAGAATCTCGATGTTATTAAGGAACCGGAACCATTTTTATTACATAAATCGTGAGTGGGGTGGAGATGATGTGCTACGTTTTTGCCGTGTTATAAAAACATCAGACTTTCAGCGAGTTTTATTTCTCAATTAGGGTCTACACCCGTAGGTCGTGTGAAGTGACAGCAAACGCATGTCCCAAAACCATTTACTACACATGCTATCATATAAAGTGCATTTTGCATTTAAACTTGGCAGTAGGGCACTGGTCGACCGATTCTAAGCCTTCCTTGGGCCTAATTGTATCAAAGTTTTTTTATTCGCGTGCGTTCATGATAGGGTGTTAAATCTCCTCAAATAGCTCGGATTCCTTCAAAAAAGGGCGCTTAGCTGCAAAAGGTCAGAAGTAATAAGAGCGTTCAAAACACCCGATTCGTTACATGGCCAACAAGCGACGCCACACAGTTTACGCGCGTCACAAATTTCAAAAATTCCATCGCGTCTGTTTGACAAGGCGCTTGATGAATGGTGAAAGACGGAAGCGAGCCGTTTGGAAGTGGTGGACTGCATAAGCTTGGATAGCTTTGATTGGTTTTACCTAGCGGTAAACAGTTTCATCCCATTGGTGGTTATACATTCTTATTTTAGCGTCCGACAACCACAGTGATGTATTCTCTGTGATCTTCACGATTTCCGCGCGAAGACACACAACCCGTTTCGAGCATGCCTCGTACGGAATTATAAACTCATATCTAGTTGAACAATTCAAATAGAAAATGGACAAGTCAGATCTGCGCTTATTACGAACGTTTTAGAACTTAAGGCAACCTTTTAATGTTTTGATGTGCTTGCAATATGTATTCTATTAGTATTCTGTCTGCGAATTGATCTGCATAGAAGTTCTTTTGTGTTTTATGTTTTATTTTCAATGTGAAATATCGGCTTCACACGTGAACCATTTTCAGATCATTTTGTCTTCAAAATGCTCTCCCGAAACTTATCAAGCCATTTCGAAGCACTGGTACTCTTAATCACAATTGACAACGGGGATTTTGTTAATCTGGAATTGTAAGTTACGGAGTCCAGATACATAGTTACGCCTAGAAAGCGATGAAGCCGAATGAGATAATTATTCTGGAAAGTGTTGTGCATGTCATATCTCGGGAGGTGGCGGCGTTCCTCTCTCTAGCTGGAACGTTAGATCCGGAACCGATGTATACGCTGGCTTATGTGTTTCCTGCCTCCAGGCATCTCATGCAATTATAAGTCTGGGAGTGTGTGTGTAAGATAGGAGAGGATAAGGATAGATTTGGCCCGCTTTGTAGGGTACTACTCCGATAATCGCCTTGTGCTGTAAAGAGAAACCGATGAAAACTACCGACCAGAGCAGCCGGCACCGTAATTCTCCTCCAGAAAGTGGTTGAATTCGACCCATCTGTGTAACTTGTGACGAAAACGAAACTCGAACCCTAAGATCTCAAAGCCAATGATATTGCTGAGGCAGCAATGTTTCCGCTGAGCGATCGTCGTCCATCACAGCCATATGGTAACTCGATCCCGAAGCTATATGCAGCGAGGCCCTACTCTTCGCGGTCATGCTACTAATGCGACATCGACAAGAAAACATCGCTGTAGCAAACATCGAGGTTTAAAATCAAAACATCGATGTTCATAATACATCGACCAAAAACCATCGATGTTTTAATGTTGGTTTAGCAACCACTAACGTGAAATTAGTGCGCAAAAAAATTTAATTTGACAATGGCCGTGCTTATTCATTTGAAATTCAAAGTTAAATGAAAACAAAGTTATACAACATCTCTCGATCTGCGAAATACAGGAAACACGAAGGAAATACCAGGCCATCAGGATCATCTCGAGCAAGGAATGGTAGTCTTTTCGATGAAGATAGAACAAACCGCGTTCGTTTCCATCGAATACAAATATTGGTACCATCAGTTATTGTTCCTAATTCTAACTTTTACAAAATTGTGATAATGGGCCTCTTTCATCCAAGAACAAATCATTGAAAACGTAAAAACATGGAATCCAAGAAACACATCATTCGATGTTAAAAAAACAACGATTTCAATACATTCATGTGTAAAAATATCGATGTTTTGAAAACATCGATCTCACTGTGGCCTTCGTAGATCATGCCACTTGAAGTGGTGAGCAGCCGAGCACTTGCATCTCGGGAGGCGGAGCGCGCACGCAGCTGGCAGCCAGCGTGGCCCCGGCACGCGTACTGCGGCCGCACGACTGCACACTCGCGGCGAACGCTGGCGACAGGGTGTTCGTCATCGGAACGGGGCACTTGTGCCAAGTCGATTTACGCCTGCAGTCAGCTGGCGTGCCACTTGAAATAGAGGAGATATGAATATTATTTACTTGCGAATTGCCAAATGAAACAGGATTTGAAGGCTCTTCCTTCAGCTGTACCTGGTGCGAATACGCTTGCAACTTTTTCTTTTGAAACATGACTTATTTTCACTGCATCGTCATTAGCATAAGCTATTGCTGTAAGAATTCCACCCTAGTCTGTTCCGGCCAAGTCATCTAGCGAAGAAAATCTCTTTCTTAGTCTTTCTACCACTCTTCTCATTTTGGCACATCATATTAGGTCTGCTTCGGCAATCTTTCAATGTTCATTCCTGTCAGATGATCCAACATTTTTTTCCTACGGTTTGTGGTAATATTGTTGTTTTTTTCAATATCCTTTCTCGTTTCCCTCTTCTTTCTAAATTGATCCATTAATGTACAGTCCTTCACCTATCCCAGGCATTATGTTCTCCCGCGATTTTGCTCTTATTTTCTCTGTATGTTAGCAGTATTTTGCGCCCTTATTAGAGAGTAGGTGTGGTCATTGTTTTGTGGAGTTTAGCTTAGTTTCTTTCCAAGTGTTCTTTTGATAGTGGCCCTGCGTATAGCTTGAAATTTCGTTCGCTTTTGTTGCACATTAGTGTCTCTTATAAAAGCTCAAAAAATATGTTGGTCCGAAATGTTTGCGCATACTCTTTTGATCAGATTAATTCAGAATTCAGACACGAAATTTCATGACAATAAATCCACATTAACCCGTGCCGACTTGACCTAAAGTTCAAAAATCAGTGGTGTGACGTCGTCATAGGATGAGGAAGAACACAGACACGGAGTTGACTGTACATATTTATTTACAAGTTTATTACACTATATACACTCCTAAGGAACACTCCTAAGGAACGCTGCTCTCCACAGCACTCCGACTCCTGAGACGAGCCGCCTCAGTATTTACCAAGAGAACCCCAGCTCGCTACACTAGCGCCGCCCTTGGTCTCTTGTCCCATGGCGAAAAGCCACGCCTCGCAAGACACTGCTCGCGATCACCTCCGCACATCGCTACGGTCAAACTCGACTGCCCAGGAAGCTTATTCCACCCGCCTCCCTTGCGAGGCATCACGTGACCGACCTCCCACGCACAAAGCGTCATTTCCGCTCGAGATTTGGGCTGGCTGCAGATGGAGCCTGGCGTCCACCTGCGAACGATTTCTGTCGTCACACATCACTAGTGCGAACGGACAGCCGCCTTCTCAGACACGCCCCCAGCGGAGAGACCCTCGAGAGACCCCGGGGGTCCGTCCGGTCGGGCGCGGCACGAGAGGACCAACCCCTCCCCCTTGCACGACTTGTGCGGTCGGTCGCGCCCAGTGCTGTGACGCTACAGTGGTTTCTGACTTTAAGTATTGTATTGGGCGAATTAGTGATAAAGAATGGTTGCCCTTTATAATATACATGTTATTAATTTATTGATACATGTAATTTACTAAATACATTTCAATTTTTACCACTTCACTTATTATTGAGGATATTTTCTCTTTATTTTGTGAAATGTTATTTTATTTTAATTTTTTGACTAGTAAGCAACGCCTTCGATGACCCTGCTCACATAAACACACAATTACTTTTACTCTTCATCTATTGTCAAAAGTGAATGAAAATCCTACATTGTTTTAGATTCCGTCTCGGGAAAGTTCAAAAATGCATGCACCAAGGGCGTTATAAGAGTTGTAATGATCGTGCGATGACAAAAAGCCCGAGGGCCTTTGATCCGAGACTCTTTGTCGCGGGTCGACCATTAGAACAGTTAACGCCCGTAGTACATACATGATTTATTTTTTACCTAATTTTATTCATTCAGATTATTTATTTACTAATTAACTAGATGTTAACTTGACTCGGGTTGTTTTTCCATATTTCCCTCCCTTAATTCCCTCCATACGAGAACGTGAAGCTTCATTAAAATATTTTCATATTTCTCTCGTAACTACCTCTCGATTCAGGTAAGTTATGCAGTGTACATCGAGTTCCGTATCTAAGGCAATCAAAACAATCAATAACAAGCCTCGAGTTCCGTTCATTAAAAAATAAAAGTTATTTGTTATTTAAAACATCTTGCATTATTATTTGGCTGGTAGTTATTTGACAACATAACAAATCCTCCTGAATGAGATCCTTGGTGACTGTACTGGATGAACAACCACGTCCGACGGCACCAGCGTGCCCGAGTACTGTAAGCGCCGGTCGCGCGATCGTGCGTGTCGCCCTCGCATTATGTAACGCGGCCGCGCGGATTCGTCATCCCATCCGGGCGCTCGCGTTCCTTTCCGGCCGCTCGGCGCGGCGCTCGCGCGGGGCTCTCGGCGCGGCGCGCAGAATTCGATTAACACGTCGCGGCGGCGGCGGCGGCGGCGGCGAGAGTGGAAGGGGTGGGGGTAGGGGAGGAGGCGCGGAGGACGTGCCGCCACGTGAAACACTTGCCTCCGATGCGGCCATCCATCTCCGCGCCGCGGGCGGGACCGAGCCGGCGCGCCGGCGGGCCGCGGCTGGGAGCATTCTTTGGGGCAATGTGTGGCGGAGGAGGCGTGACGCGGGCTTGGGGCTGGCGGGACGCGCGGCGCGACTTGCCACGGCCACGAGGCCCCGTCGTCGCCACCACCGCGGACAAGGGCGACTCTGAATAGTAAAGAAGCCTTACCCCAAAACGCACGCACAACTGGCGTTACTTAAAAGAAACCCTAACTTCAAGAATTATTATCAGCACTTCCCATTTATTTATTTATTTTCTTTAATTTTACCAAATGTGAATTGACCTGCACCTATGATCGAGCTATGATCAGGACTGAACATCATATAATTTACAAAGCAAGTAATTTGAACAATTGCAAATAAAATAAAAATGGAATATAATTTTTTCATGATGACTTTCAGTAGTAATATAACAGAACATTTATAAAAGAATGAATTGCAGTCATGAGGAAGAATAAACATATTTTAAAACTAATAACTGAAAAAAATATCAAATAAGATTAAAGATGTAATTAAACAAGATAATTTTCTTCGAGATGATCTTTTTTACAATACATATTCTTGAAATTTTTGAAATGTTTATTTTGTTGAAATTGTATTGTGAAGTGTTAATAGTGCAAATTTTTTTATAACTTCAATTCAAAGTTCGTTCAGAAGTCAACGTATGTTGTACATTCACATTAAACATGATAAGCGGTTTAATCTGCTTTTTCACAAAAAAATTGCGGACTCAACAAGATTGAAGGAATATAGTTTGAAATTAAAGTTGCCTCGCCCTGACGTATACAAAATTGTATCACACGATGAATAAACCATTTTCTATTTTTACTAACAAAGTCGACATGCGGAAGAAAATAATATGTATGAGTATGTCGCCCTTTATAAACTAGAATGCCTTGTCAAATTGTAATAATAATTTAATAAAGTGACGCCGCTTTTGTAGGAAAGTATTTTGAAAAATGTCCATATTATTGATGTAGACTTATATATTTTTCTGAAGTTATGTTCTAATAGTAAATTTTTAAAGTTCTAAATCAAGAAACATCAATCCAGTGAGAACTTGCGAGGCATTCGTAAAAGTTTTTCTATTTCCTCCTATCTGAGCTGAAAAATTTTTTTTTCTCCGTATTGAAAACAGTTTTTTTTTCTTGTTTGTAGTTTACTAACAGCACTACCTCAGTACTTCCACGATTACTTCTATCACTACCAGCAGTTCTACTTGTATCTCCTACAGCATACATTTCCATTTCTTTCTTCAGCACGACGGGCACAACCGTCACCACAGTTACTCTTTTTTTTCCCTGCGTTTTCTCCATAACCATGTCAATTAGTCAAGTTATAAACAGCTCAGCATCTGGTGCAGATTCCGTAACTCAACAGCAAATTCATAGAGCTTACGTAAAAAAATTATTTCAGGAAGACACTGATATGTTATATGACTTCTGGGAAAACATTTGTATCTCTGACGTTTTTCACGTGGCCAATCATTACCAGTTGCTGGCCCTGCAGCTGGGTCGCAGACGTAACTGTTGTTATTACTTTTGTCTGTTCATCAATATTGCTGACCCCGGTTCCTCAAAGACGTTCTCTAACATCAAAATTTCCCACGCGTAACTGCCTCGCTAATATTGTTGCCATTTCCTCAATCACCTTCCGATCGACTCACTCTGCCAACTCTTTGTATAACTCTCTTTCACTGAATAATTTTCTCCGCCAATAAGCAACAGCGTCGATGTGTAGAGCCTGAGAAAGAAACTTGTTCTTGCCATGTAGTCGGTGCACAAGAAAAGTGACCCGTCCCCAAAATAGCCAATTTTTAGTTACGTGCAGAAATACAGGACATATTTACGAAGTAACATTCTTTTACTAAAAATGTTATGAAGATTGTTCACAATACATTCAGTAATAACACCTTGTTGTCAGCGAAATACATGGCTTCGCTCAAAGCAGTTCCCTTTATTAGATGTGTCACTTTTTTGGGCTTCGACAATACCTGTTTCTCCGACATTGAGCTCACCGGCTGCACTTACGAGAAATTTGTACGCGGATGTCACGATACCATCGTCATGGAAGCCACCACCATAACCGCCATGGCCGCTCCGCGCCGCCGCCTCCGCGGCCAGTGGGGCGAGCGGAAGAATTCGAGGAAGTGGCCTTCGTTAGAATCACAAATGCAGTTTGACGCAATCCCCGCATTGCCGAGGGCGCTGTCAACGCGCAGCCCGCCAGCCCACTAACCGAATTCTGCTCTTGTGTTTTGCAGGTAAGGCCTTTCTTTGCTACTGCTGCTGATGCTTCTGGCCGGCGCGCGCGGTGGCCGCCTGGAATGCTGCCCCGAGCCGCCACGCCCTGCGCGAGCGGCTCCTGATGCAGTGGCGTAACTAAGAACTTGTCTCCATCCCCGCTATTTTTCCTGAGGGTTCGCCCTGAAAATTGTTTGTATGTTTAAATCATTACAATTGTTGAAATACACGATTAATTTTAATAAATAAAATAATTGGGGTATATATTCCCGGCATTTTTGGGGGGGGGGGGCTGCGTTCGTTTTGAGTAAAACTGAGTGTAGTAGAAGGAAGAACCGTTTTTACTCCTAACCATAATTCGAAGTTGAACGTAATAGTAATGTATCGCTAAAGTAAGGTTTTTCTATAGACATCTAAAGTTCGGGACTCTTCTTTAGACATCTAAACATCTGCCCTTGATCATATTGAAAAATTTTTGAAAATCGATTAGTTTTCGCATAATTTCTGTTTGAAGTTAATGCAAATTTATAATAAATCATTTTCTTGTTAAACTTCTCAGAATTTTTTTTTCCCTTTTTCTTTTTCTCTTTTTCGCGTCGAGTAAATGACCTTTTAAAAATGGCGCGGGTCTAATTTTCGTTGAGCTCCCAGAATTTTCAAAAAATTGCAAAAGTTATAAGTAATGGAAAAGACCATTTGTTGTTAAACGTGGGCAAATGTGAGTACGGCCAAGCGACTGTCTGGTGTAGCGGTAAAGCGCATGGCGAGTTAATTCCATGGACCTGTGTTGGAATCTCGGCGCGGAGAAGATACTTCTTGTTGGATGGAGACACATTTGCTGGTTCATGAAGTATAATATTGCGGTGCCGTTACAAATAATGCGAGAGTATGTGCTGTTGCATCATTTTACACATCATTTTCTATCCCGTGTGCTTCTCGTAAGGCATCAAACCTTAACCGGAACAGTTAATTTTTCAATAATGAGAGCTAAATCGAAAACCGTTATCCTTTCTTTAAAACTGCTTTACTGAAACCGGAAACGAATAGAGCGTTGTCGGTGTTTCATGCAACTTGTTTCCCTGGATTCACGTTTCGTGAAGGGACTCATAGTTTTGACCATAGATATCTTAATTTTTTCGAGAGCAGACGTTTTGCTATTATTTATTTTACAGATTAATTATCGGTAAATTTTGCTCTGCACAAGAAAGGAATCATCGATAATTTCGATATATCGAAGTTATAAAAATTAAAAATGTTCAAATTGTACAAGGAGATGATGATGATGAAAACCGTGTGGAACCATTTCAAAATTGAAATCCAAACGCTTTTTCAAAACCTGCAAGTTAAATAGACATTTTATTTTAATAACCAGAAAAGGAACGGTGTGGTGCATTGATTTCTCCCTTTAAAATTTGTGGAATAGAAATTGAGGATGTGAGTTCTCTCAGTAGTGCATCTGAGCTTGCTGAAAAGGGAGAATAATATTCTCATGCATTTCGTCATTAATACCAGTATTCTAACGCTGGTTCCATTTGAGAAGCGTTTGTAGCTCAAGTGCAACCATTACAAAAGTTAATTATTCCTGAAGACAAATTTCTAGGAACTCATTCCTAAATATCTTAATGTCTAATAGTTTAGAAGTTAGAAAAAACATGAGCCATATGTGATTTCATAACAAAGAACTACCGTTAAGCAGCAACTTCTTCGAAAGCAGAGATAAGATCATGTAAGTGGTAGAAAATGCGTTATAAAAAATATCTGAAATATGTTTCATCCTTGGTTCTTTTATCTTTGAAGGTCTATATTTACGCGATGTATGACTTCGTAGTTGGACTGATATCAAATCATCTTTAATCCATCGCATAGAAGCGCCTTCTCCAGTAGTTTTATATTCTCTGCTCGAATAAAAATTTGCCGAAAATTATTCTAAAATTTATACGACTAATTATACGAGAAAACTCTTTTGCGGACGACCAGGTAATTACTTTTAAAATTAAAATGAACTACTTGAAGCCATCTTTAAATTAAATAAAATTGCCTATGATTTTAATTTAAGTATTTCTACTACAAAATAAAACACGAAGGCCATTTAAAGGATCTGAGCCTCTCCGAGTCAAAATTGTGATCAATGATCAAATCACTGAACAAGTCAATACCTTTAAATACTTAGGTTACAACGTAACTTATGGGACAGATAAATAAATAGAAAACAAACTAAATATATTTAATCTCTTCTGCGGACCTAGTATGCCGGACACCGGGACATGAAGTCCAGAAAGACCCTTTTAAAGTTGTATAAGGCGATGGTGCTTCTAGCCCTACTCTATGGAAGCGAAAATTGGGTCCTGAAGAAGAGAGATGAAAAGTAGAACTTAAACCAGCGAAATGAAATTTTTAAGACATATAGCCGGCTATAGATTGATGGATAAAAAAAGAATTGATATTAGCGCAGAATTTAAGATGAATAGTAGATAGAATAGTAGAATAGAATGTAGATATAACAAAACAGTTGCAACTAAGGGGGAACGAACATTTTGAACGAATGCCAGACACAAGAATGACAAAATACTTCAAACAATACGTTCCCGAAGAAAGAAGATTATTGGAAAGACTTAAGAAGAGATGACGAGACCAGTTCTAAGGAGACGGGACGGGCAGAAGGCTCAATCCTTGAAATTGATGATTATTCTATAAGTGCTGTATTATCTCTGGAGTTGGTAATATTTGTGTAGTACTATGCCCGACGATTCGTATTGTTAGACATAACAACCAAAGGTGGTCACACACAACATTATGGGAACCAAGAATTGGCTGGCGACACCCTGGAAGGCAACACAAGCGATGGTCAGACAGCTTCAGGGAGGCAGTCGGCAACAAGTGGACGAGACTGGCCCAAGACAGGTCGACGTGGAGGTCATACCTAACATGAAGATTTTCCTGTTCCTGCAAAAATAGACAAAGAAGAGCAACGAAGTGAAAAGTGACACAAAACAGGTGAAAAAATGTGTCAGAAACAGTGAAACACAATAAGTGATTAACAGAAGTGTGAATATCACTATAGGATATCAATGTACGATCAGTTAAAGTAGCTACGTAAATGAAAATTGTCAATAATAAGCGTAGTCATATAATGAACTAAGTCAGAGAACTAAAGAAGTTGAACCAGACAGCGAACTAGCTATGTTACAAGGCCACAAGTAGCTGACAGAACAAATCATCCCTGAGAAATCAGGGGTTCTTAGCCCTACATGGGATTGTATGGGCTAATAATAATAATAATAATAATAATAATAATAATAATAATAATATAATAATAATCCGATGATTTAAAAGTTTTACTGATAGAATTCTATAATATAATATTCTATATTCACTGAAGCCACTTTCAACGAAAGGTGATAGAATTCTGCTACTCTTTCAACCATTAGCTAAAGTATATTTTGATTCAGCGGCCATCATTAGAATTACAAAATTATGTAATTAAATTAGAATTATTGAATAAACTGTGAACTAATAACATGTTAGTTAATATTAAATATTAACTTTTATTTATTAAATATTAAATTTTAATTTCAATTTAAAGCCACCAAACCAGCTAACAACTTGATAAGGCAAGGAGATGTATACTCACTTTCCAAAAGAAGACAGTAAATTTTTACCATTTTCTTCTCTACCTTCAATTGTCGCAAACATGTTTTATTCTTAATTAAAAAATATGTGGAAGATCATACTTAATCAGACCAATATCACAACGTCTGACCATTCTACAGGTTTACTTCTTCTTTTAAATTCTGCGATTTGTAATTGTGAATCATTTTATTTTTAAGGTTATAATTAGCTTATGGTTATAAATCTTAAGATCTTTTTCCAGTGTTCGGGGCCCTAGTTTGAATTTTCTCGCCAAATTTGTCTAGCGAGATGATGAAGTTTGATCAATATCACCTGATCCGTTTGAGCTGGACCTTGTGAAGTGTGCGTGTTGTACAGGCCCTCTAATACATAACTATTCGGGAATAATATTTCCATTGTCTTTATTCTGTCGAGAAATGCCGGTGTTCCGTTGCGACCGTTCTTGTGACGACTATTCCTCTTATCTGAACTTATCTTCTCCTTTGTCTCCTGCAGACGAAGTGGCGACTGGCAGTTTGAAAGACTTACGTCATTGAGGAAAATTTGAGTGCCTTCCACACCAGCTTCCTGAAGCGATACTGCAAAATAATGTTAAGTTCTTTATGTTTCGTGAAGTGTGTGCTACAGAAATATGAGTCAACAGAATTTTCAATAAGAGGAACGAAAAGGTGTTTAATTTGAAGTGCGTTTTGCTATTCTGTGAAACTTCAAATTAACAGCAGATCAAAGGAAGAAAATGCTATGCATTTATTTCATGCACGATTAAGGAGGAGAAAGATTCTGGAGGTCAATCTAACATAACTTTTTTCAAGTTTATTCTCTGGTATGAAAGAGTCCTTGTACTACACTTCCACAAAAATAAATAAGTTATAGAAGTGTATATGGGTTGACCACTTAGAAAAAAAATCCTGGACTGCGCATGCGCGAAAAGTGGCGGAGAGGGACGGTTCCCTCTCTTAAGGCGCGTCCACACGATGCGTCTTTTCGTTCAATTTAGCGCATGCGTCCAACGCATGCGTCTAGCGCACGTAGCGCATGCGTTTGGGGCATGCGTCCTTCTGTCAAAACGATGGACGCATGCAATAGCGCGAGCTTCCCAGAGCTGACGGGAATCTCGTTCGTCTTTCTCGTGCGCTTCCTTCAAAGAACGTGTATTTCATAGCGAAGTCATCCGGAATACCGAGCCGGAAGAGTTCTTTGGTAGTCTTCTGAATTATTTTGTACCGGCCGTCTGTGTTTTATTGCGAATTTGTTGCAGATTATTCTTTTATTATATATTTACGATAATATCAATTTTCAATACACACATTTATTAAGATAAATAATGGAAACTAGTAAAAATGAACGTGTGATTATTTCCATTTCTATTAGGTGTGTTGCAGTGACAAGAGAAGAATATTTAGTTCTCCCTAATTCTTATTTTATTTTTATGATAATGCCAATTTTCGAAATTTACGTAGTAAGTTATATAGCTGAAACAATTCAGTGCAATAGCTTTCATTTAAGGTTATGTATTTTCAGAATGTCTCTTGAAATCAAAGAACTCTCTTCAGTTCTTTCAAGATTATAATGAAGTTTTTCTTTTCTCTTCTTTCGACTGATTATAATGTAAGCTGCCGAAATTGCCGTGCAAATAGCTGGATCCATTATACAGAATAGAACAAGCACCGCACAGTGTTGCACCGTGAGGACAAGGTAGCGCACGTGCGCTGTGTTGAACGTTCGTCTTTCAACTTTGCGCATGCCATTTTATTCTTGTGACGCACAGAAAAGACGCATCGTGTGGACGCGCCATTAGAGGCTCAACCTCGCCGCCTTGAGGAGGTACCCGCCGCCGCCTCGGCCGGGGTTGTTATAGTGTAATAGAAACCGTAGAAACTCTTTGTAGAACCACTCTGAGTACCTTCGCTATGTAATTTCTCGAAAGTTAATTTAGAGAAACATGATGAAGAGGTGAGGTTAACATTTGAATTTAATACGGATAAAAACTGTTACTTTCAATCAGTACTGATTTAGTCATTTCAGTGTATGTGAATTACCGTATGTTTAACTAGGGTATTGTTTAAATTAGGTTTCGAGATTAAAATAAATCACTCCTAATGAATTCGCCAAACCGAGAATATATATATATATATATATATATATATATATAAATAAAATATATTAATATAAATATATAAATTTGGCGTTTTTTTCTTTAATATAGATTTCCACATAAAAATAATATACATTTCTCTGTGATGTTGGTCGAAAATAATAATTTTATTTCATAGTCATTCATGTTTTAAAACATGTTTAAGATAGGAATACGATAGATAACTCGCTATCAGAATGTTTCGCAAAACACCTGTTTGGCACTCCACGAAAGCGCATCGAGCACGCGGAGCGGGCGACAGACAACCCCCACGTCGTCGCCCCCGCAGCGCGACGCGACGCGAGGGGACGCCGCGACGGGACGGGTGCAAGCCGCGCGCGTGTGACTTTGGCCCCGTTTCAGAAGTTTCGGCGCGCCCAAGTTGGCGGCCCTCCGCAGCCACCGCCACCGCCGCCACCGCCGGCCGCCCGCCCGCCCGCACCCTCGCTCTAATGAGTCGGTGGGGCGGGCGGGGGCGGGGCGGGGCGGCGCGGGGCCCGTTGCGAGGAGGAGCGCTGCGGGAGGGCGCGCTCTGTGCCGCCGCGTGGCGCGGTGGGCGACGCGATGACTCTCCTTCCACGTAAAACGGGTGGCGTTTTCAGGCTCTGGATTTTTTTAAATTTATTTATTTATTTTTTTAAGAAGCTTGTATTTGAGAAAGATTGACTTCAAAATACGAAAAGAAGGACAAAAAATGAAAGGAAATGTATTGAAAACGTATTTTCTCTTTGAAATAATTGATTTATATTTTCTGCCTTGTCTTACTATGTTATGTGACATCGTTCTCGCTCTGAAAATATGAATTTCAACCAAAATGACGTACGTTCTATCATTTTGCGGTTAGTGCTTTCAATCCCTTTCTTTCCAGCCACTTAAATAACCAAAATAATTTACAATCATTTCGACAGTATGAAATACCGGAATGAAAAATATATAAAACGAAAATGCGGGAAGGTGAATGATAAGTTACAAAGACAACAAATCGAAAAATGAGAAAAGTTTTAATAATTTTGAAAATAAAGTACTAATTTCAACACTTTGTAAACAGGACAGAAATGAATTATGTTCCATACTTTTGGATTGAGCACCAAGTCTTCGTGATAAAATCCTATTCCCAACGTGACAGCATTCCCTGTTTTCTATTCTCTGTAATTTTTTTCGAGATATATGATTTCTCATGATTTTTCATATTGTGTAACGATCGATTTTAGTGAGATGTGTAGCAGTGTAATTTTTATGAGTGGTCATTGCTTGTTATTCGTTACATTACGTAGTACTCCAGACGTCTTGAGTGTGCGGGGTGGGTGTTTCAAGCTGACTAGGATGTCATGATATATTGAAAAATTGATGAATTTGCCGTACTTACTTAAGACATGATTTTAGCCGTGAATTATTGGGTTTTCCTTTTCTTTGAAGATAAATATATTTTCTATTTTTTTATTGGGGGAAACTGTTGTGTTTTCTGTTCACAGGGAATGTCTTAATTGAATACTCCGATTCTGTTTTATTTTCAAAATATTGCATCAGTTAATTAATTATTCCGAGAATCTCACTTAAATGCGATAATATGAAAATGTAGTGTTGCAAATAGACAATGCAGTGATCTTACAAATCTGAAAGAACTTATCAATTTCAGCAACCAATTTCCTTCCTATTCTCCGTTGTGTTGCCGGAAAACATTGGATTCCATTTCATTATTTGACAAGTGTTGTGCAAGCATTATTATTATAATCTCCGGGCAAAAAGGTTCTAACATGCAAAAAGCATTTGCCTTAGCTGCTTCTGTAAAACTGATTACAACCCTAATATCAATGGAAATTGCTTATTTCTTTAAATTAAATAACATTTAGTACTTAACGCGAAGTTAAGTTAGCCAACAATTTCTTGGTAGGGACACTTTCCAACATAGTTACAGTCCATTTTGCACAGTCCTGTCTGCTGGCTTTAATATGTTACACCCTTTTGCCCGAAGGTGTTTTACTACGACTACAACTACTACTGCTATTATTAATTATTAATTATTATTACTATAGATAATAGAGAGTAAACGATTTATGCAATGAGTTAATGTCATTTAAACTAGTACTAACAGGGTGTTGCTAGGATGGCTTTGTCCACCCGCACCGAGGCTTCGCCCACTGCGCTCCGTCGCAGGAATGTGGCGCTCCCGCCACTCAGCTCCGCGCCGCGCCCTTCCCTTCGTCTGTTCGCCTGCCTTTCTGCAGTGGCGCTGGCGTTGGCGGGGGAAAGGGCCCGACCCGCTCCCCCCTCCGTCCTCCCCCGAGCCGCAGGCCCCACTCGGAGAGGGGCCGCTCGGGGGAGATGTGTTTCTGAGCGGCTGGCGCTGTGGATTCCGGGAGGAACTCTTTCGTGCCGAGATTGGCCCCTCGCGCCCGCCGCGCCTGTGTTATCTGGCGAGCTCTGATTAAATGGAATGTATTTTGACTAAATTGTTCGGGGAGAGGGAGGGAAAGAGTTGGAGGGATGTTTCGTCTAGTTTACGAGACGCCTCGCGACAGGCAGAAATTAAAGGACCAAATTTTCAAGTTTAAAGAGTAGTTAGGAGGGGAATGAAATAAATCTGGTGGACGCATTGTCTACCCTTTGTGAGCCGTATTTCTCTTGCTTTTTTTCTCTTCTTTGTTTTATTTCTTCTTGGAATTCTCTGCCTGGCATGTTGCCTTTCCCATTGTCGCGTGATATTGTGTTTCAAATTTGAAGACGGTAGCCGGATAACTCGGAGTTAATGACATAATGGATTTCGGAAAGTCACGAAAACATTGATTTATTCAAACAGCGTATTAGTTACATCAGTTGCGTAAATATTCATTGAACTGCTTGGGTGTGATGCATTCTCTCGATTTTGTGCGAGTTAAGTAGATGCTAATTTTAAAATTTTATATGCATACTTTTGCTCCTTTTCCCCACTTTGCTTGAGAGACAGCTTCGGCTTCTTCTTAAGAATACGTATTTAAAAGATTTTTCCATCTCCTGCAGTCGAAACGAACTTGCGTTCAATTATTGATGTCACGAATATGTGTAGGGAAATTGAAATTGTGTACTCATGTGGTTATGCCATGCAACAGGGGTTGGGATTGTCTGTATTTTCACCTGAATTTATTGATCATTTAAGTAAATAGTCATATTTTTTAAAAAAAAATTATATATTGATATATCTGACGTCTTGTCGAAAATTGTTTAAAGGATTTTGCAACTGAAAATTAATTTTTTCCAAAACTAACATTCACTTTAAATTCAAGTGTGTAAGATCGAACAATGAACTAACTGTACAACTCAGTGGAATAAGGTCTTAAGTTCTTTTTAGGTTTTGGAGTAGAAGCTTTCCGGCCAGGGGAAAAAAAAATTCGGCCACCTGTGGAGCTTGAAAGTGTTTCCGGGAACTCATCATTTCCAAATCGCGAAAGGAATTCTTACTTCCGTCTCGGCTACCAAAAGCTGTTCCGCATCCCCCCAACTCTCATGTTCAAGTTGCAAACCTGTGCTGCAAGCGCTATTCTCCTCTCGAAAGGAAGTGGAAAGGCCTCGAATGCCGCCTAGAAGTGCAAGGAGAGCTCACATCCTTAGAACAGGTGGGCCAGAGATCCAATCTACTCGGAGCACGAAGGGAGGGACTGCACATTCTGCCTCCGTCACCGCCATCGTCAGCGCCATCACCACCGCACCCACAAAGTCCACACAGCTTCCATTACCAATTTCATTTACTCGTTTTCCGGGTATTTCCCCTGATATTGAGATTACCAAAAGTGAATTTTATAACGCTGCGCAGAAAAATTTGTGCCTTTTGCATTCACTATTTGTGTTGTCATTCCAACCGTGTTTCTTTCATTGCCATTACAGTTCTCATTCCAGTGATGCTCGTGTCTCTTCCACTTTCATCGCCAAGGATACAATCAATTGAAACTAGCTGAATCCGTGCAATAACATTTCACAAAAGTAGAAAAGGTACAACCGAATCACTACGCACTATCTACTACATATAAATTAACACATCACTAATGAAATAAGGAAGGTTTGCTAATTACTGAAGAACTGAAATAGCTTATCCGAAAAACAGTGCAGTGTTGTCAAGGTCGGTGCACGAGCGGGAGTCCGTGGCACAAGTGGCTCGACGAAATAATCTCTCCACGTAGTTCCTCTCCCCGCCACAAAAGACTTATTGTAAAACGGCGGGATCATATATATTATTTTCGTTAAAACCGTGAATTTGTTGTCCCTCCTACTCGGCTCATAGTGAACGGATTTTAACAAATGAGGTACCAAAAAAAAGATAAAAAAATCAGGAATGGAGGTCACTAAATATTGCAAATCACGAAGCTTTTCGTTATTAATAAAATGCTAGGAAACTTTTATTGTTTGAACTTTGCGGCTGGGATAGTTAGCGTGCCCTCCGCGCGCTGCCTGTCAAGATGGCGGTTATGCGCACACCATCCGCCACAGGAGAACTCACGTGGTTGTCGCATGTGAATCGAAGCGGCGGGAAGCGGAAATCTGTTGTGCGTTCCGTTAAGACAAACATGTGTGCGACTATTTATCAATTGTGTTGTAAGTGTTCAATGTAAAATTTTGTGTATGTTCTTATATATCTTTTATGTGATATCTACGGATTTATGTAATTCGTCTAGCGTACGCCAGCTGGCAAGAAGCCTTTGCACGCGGTATTACCCACGTGGCCAACGTGTATTTCTACATGTGGCTGGAAGCGGAAAGCATCCCTTCAGTGCGATGTAATCGCACGGGTTCAGCTAGTTACTAATATTTCCCTTTCCCGACGCTAGTTGTGTAGAGAAGCTCGTGCCATGCTACGGTGCGAAGAAGCGTGCCACTGCCACCAGTGATAGATCTTGACAATGACATAATGCCTCACAAATAATTATAAACATTGGACATTTTTAGTAAAAGGTCACACTATTAGACGGATGCTGGCGTCGATGGTGTAACGGTTAGGGTATTGGACTGTTATACCCAAGTTCGCGGGTTCAAACCCGATAGAAGCCTGTTTTTTTCGGGGCGAAAAAATCCTTCGTACACCTTTCTTCTGAGGGGAAGTAAAGCCGGCTGTCCCATGTTAGTAGATTTACTGCATGTAAAAGATCCTGAAGCATAAATGTAGCCCCTGAGCTAAATTCAATCGCCTGTTTTGTCGCCCAAGTAATACCGTCTTTTTCCTCTAGTTGATGAAAGGAGCCTAGTAAAATTTGCTTGGTCAGACGGAAGAGCAGGCCTCATGGCCTGAGTCTTGCCATGTAAAATAAGGCATCAATTCAATGTTGGACACTGAATTTCTAGTATACACTCATTTAATTTTAGCTGTACTCGCTACTTTTAAAAACACTCGATTTTCCAAATTGAAAAAAATAAAACAAAATTAAAAAACCTTCACGTAGTTGGTCTTGGAAATGAAGCCATGCAAAAATGACGGCAGATAAGCTAAGTGTCAATTCTATTAATTTTCAAATATTATTAGAAATTAGTGTTTATACTATAAATCTAGTTAATAATAGCAAGCGATGACATATCTGAGGTCCACTAAGACCCCAGGAAATTTGGTTCCGTAGAAAACTCAAGTTACTTTCTAAACGAAAACCCTTAAGGCATTTTAAATTTACCTGTATAGATTAGTTGCCTCATTAATAATATCCACATTCTGTTATGTTTAAATCAAAGAACCATAATGAAGATTAGGCAAAAAACGATCTCGGCAACATTCATACAGATTCATAGAGTCGTGTGCCGTATCTAAGTGGAGAAAATTGCCAGTTCGCACCCTGGATCGCGTTCGTTTTGGGTATCGCCGAACTAATTTCAAATGACGTCAACAGTGCGCTTTGCTTATTTTCTCTGATTTCAAATGCAATTCACCGAGACAAATAAACAGCATAAATTGTTCAAGGGAAACAAATACAACTACAAGAAGTCAATAGAGTTTCCTACCATCATACTTTCACTGTATTGTCGAGACGAATGCTTTCTGATTTTCTCTTGCGTAATGTACGCATCGAATGAAATTCTTTACAAAAGGTTTCATATGTTTGCTATTTCTCATTTTAAGTATTTTAATGAAGAATTACTATTCATTTACAAATTAATCATTGTCTTCATATTCGCTACAAATTCCTTCGTTTTGAAGTAACTGAAGTTCGGAATAGCTTTATTTCATCCTCCGAGATCATAACTTCGTCTTGCAAAAGCATTATCTTATTTAATCTAAATAAAAATCAGTAGCACATTTACAGACACTTTTTCCCCCCTGTGCGCCTCGCAGTGTGTTTGTGGCTTCCGCTGCCGGCGAGACCAAAGAGGCCCGTTGCCCGTGGTCGTCCTCGCCCGGCCCACGCCGCTGCGCGCCCGCTCGCGCCCGCCGCTCTACCTGCAGGCCGAGCCCCGGCCAGGCCCCCGGTTTGCTTTGCAAGAGTGTCGACAAGTGCGAGCGTTCACCCGGGAGCGTGTCGAATTGGAGACGCGAGGCGCTTAGCAGCCGCAAAAACGTTCTGCCGCCCTCGCTTCGCCGGAGCTCCCCCCCCCCCCGCCCCCGTCCTCACCGCTCTTCCTACGTCGCCTCCGCTCTCGCCAGACTCTTCTCTTCCCGACGAATCTGCTGTCTCCGATGCCCGCTTTTCAATCGGCTCCTTAGCTCCAGCCGGCGCACTGCCTCTAGTCCGTTCATGCAACTTGAGCATTTTGAGAGTTAAGTGTGCGAAACTACACCTTCCACACTGTTAAATTTGAACGTGGCCATTATTCTTTCCAATTAACTTTTTCAATGACCGTAAAAGCGACAGTATTTATTTCATCTTTAAATTTACGTGTATGAAAATACCGATAACGGTTGTGAAACACTTGCATTTTTAAGGAATTACCCCTATTTGACGTCTGTACCGATATACCTTCATTGACTGGTATATAACAGATATTTTGGTAAAGAGATATTTTTGTAGATTTAACCTTGCTCTTCTTCGCCCCCCCCCATTGTCTCTGTCTGCGTCTCACTCTCTCTCTCTCTCTCTCTCTCTCTCTCTCGTCTTCTTCGTCCACCTCTTATTTTTTGTCTTTCCTCTGGCTTGTCATTTTGAAAATTCAAAACATTTTAGCTGATGTTGCCCATGGCCTGCCCTGTTCTAGAGGGCAGCTTAGCCTCAACAGTTGTTCCTTACCGCTTGCCCCGGTGCGTAGGAACCGCGGATTCCCATCTGGCGCACAGTCGCCCCCCGGTGCCCCGCCCAGCTCCGCGCAGCTCCGCCCAGCCCCGTCCAGCCCCGTCCATCTGTGCGCCACACCTCTCGACCTGCCGCGAAGCACGTTCTGCCTCTTGGAGGTAACTGCTCCCTCTCTCTCTCTTCAGGAACGGTTCCCGCCCTCGCGAAAAGCTTTGTTGGAGAAGCCATTTTGCCGCTTTCTCGATAGTATCAAACGCAGTTTTACGTTTTGGAGGCTTCCGGCTTGGAACTCAGGTGTTGTTGGCCTTTGGGCGAGATGTTGTGAAGGTAGGAAGAAGCGGCGAACTTTTTTTTTTAGTTTCCCCCGTTCCGTATCAACCTTTTTTGTTATGGTTGTTTCAGTTTCTCTTGTCGAGTAAAACTAGAGATGCGGTCAAGTTGATTATTAATGGGAGGTACGTACGGTGGTTTGTCTCATCCCTAAAGACTAATGAAATTCGTACTACCTGGCACCAGCACTTTGACTGCTTGCGATTGTGAGTGTATTTATGGTCAAACAAGTTTTTTAAGTGAATATGATATTAAATAATATTTTCTCTTGCTTGATTGTATTCAATGTTGGTAAGTTTTGTGCTGTGTGTTGGTGTGCCTAGGGAACCCATATTTACTTCATTTAGGGAATTACTGGACTGGAGAGTTACAAAATATACTTGGTGTTTGCGATAAATGAATAGGGGGTTTATTGCACATAGTCGGCGGTACAAGTTAAAAGTACATCCAAGTTGCACAGGAACTTAAAAATAACTCATGCACACTTGGAAATTTTTTAATTAGGGTAAGTAAACGCATTTATCCCACTTCCATTTTGATTATGCACATACACCAGAAGGCGATATTCGAGAGAAATTACTGATTTATGTGTATTGAACTGGAATTGTGGGTTTACACCCAAAGAGTACTGACTCATACACCGCGAGCCCAAAATGGGGCTCCAGCACTCTGCCCATGACGCAACTGCGTGAGCGTATTAATAATAATTGGGGTGTTTTAGTTTTTACCAAGGAATGACTCACGTGGAAGCCGCGAATAAAAAGCACTTCTGAGGACTCAGATATTCGATGCAGGTGAGCTTTCTTCTTCGTAGGTAAACCTATATTTTACCGACCCAAAACATTTTTGTATTAATTTCTGAGTTTGATATTGAAAATTCTGATGAATTTTTGTTTATTTATTTTTTTAATGATAATACACTCATTATTGCATTTGTTTAGTCAGTCCTTCACACAATTGTAATATGAACGCAACATTCCAATTTGAAATTGACTGTGATGAAAATAATGAAATTACCTGCCCTCATATCGTTTAATTAATAAAAACCTAAAAGCCTATTTTGCATTCTTAGACAAACCTAGATTTTGAAAATACCTACTCCTAATAATAATGCTGTAGATCAGCGGCAGCATTGTAAGTCAGGTCAGCACTTCTTCTTCTTCTACTTATGTAAAACCATTTCGCTTATTTTCGATTTCATTTTCTGGCGATCTCACATATCAAACCACGTCTTGCAGTCTTACAGAACTTCCGACTTTGAGCAGGGGCGTAAGCTGTTGCGGGCCTCCGAGGCGAAACGGGGCGGCGGCGGGAGGGCGAGACGGGCTGGGAGTGAAAGAGCGGTTTATTGCTCACTGTTTTCAGCGGCGGCGGCGGCGGCTCCCAGGTGGAATGCTGGCGGGGAGGGGGCTCTCCCCTCTCGACGTGTGTGGCGCGGGGTCGCGGGTCCTCATCTGCGAGACCGTTCCCGCCCGCTATCGCAGGCTATCTGCACGGGCAGTCACCTACTGCTGCGGGATATTATCTCAACGCGCGCTCTCGCAGGCCTCCAAATGCTCGCCAGACTGGCCTCGCTAATCAAGGCGGTGGACACTTAAGAGGAGCGGGTATCGTGGATCGTAAATCCAGGAGAAACGTGAACTAAGAAGTTCATCTCAGTAATTATGTTGACACTGTTGAAGTTGTGCATGATTTCACGATTAAGGAGGTCGTATTTTAATTTATCAGTTGTTTATGTTTTGATCTATTGTAAGTAGGTCTATACAACTCAACTGTTTTCACAAATAATCTGTTGATTTCTTGATGTCATCCTTTTTAAACCAGGCAGAAAAAATTAAAGAAGACATACGATGTACTTCATTAAGGTGCATGTTTACTTCAATTATTTCTCCCGAGAAATACGCTAGGTTACATTATGTTTGCACAAAAATATTTTTTTCATTTCAAGTATGCTTCTCATGAATTTTATCAAGAAATATTTATATCTAAAATGAAATATTGTTAATTTTAATTGTATATTAAAGTGTATATTTAAGATCTTTTACGCCATAAATCCATATTTTTAAAAGTATATTTCAAAATGTTTAGGGCATAAAAATCCTCTCCTTAATTATTATTATTATTATTATTATTATTATTATTATTTTATTATTATGCTTCAACTTCACTCATTTATTTGAGAAATATCTTTTTAAAACTATAAACAAATGCGATATTTATGTTAATGTGTTTACGTAACTTCATGGCAGATTTCACAAATTCTCTGAATGGCTTGAACAAACTCATGATTGAGAGGAGGGTATTCGAACCCATTGTCCTATTAATGTTGGTTTCTAATACAGTAATGACTTAATATATAAACAATTTTTTATAAGTAGTCAGTGTTGTCCACAATCTCTCCATGGCCAAATTTATTCACTAATTATTAAATTTCGAAAACAGCGATGGGAATCTGGACAAAAGTAGACAAAAGATTCTGACTTCAGTACTTGAACTGTCAAGTTTATCGTAGACCTAAACTTTTAAGTTCACCGTAGTAATTATGGAGGCATTATTGACGTTCGGTATTTTCCACAATTAAAAAGGTCATATTTTCATCTATCCATTAGTTGATGTTTTGATCTACTGTAAGTGTACAACTCAACTGTTTTCACACACAATCTGTTGATTTTGTTACCTGACACCAGTGGCGGCTCCTAAACTTCAGGCCAGGTAGGGCACAAAACAAAAAGCTAGAAAATAACTAATACAAATTTTATTTTGAAGTTTAAGCGCTGTAAACTGAAAAACACTTCATTGGTTTCTCACATATTAACTAGGCAGAGTGAGAAGAGAGAACAATTCAATTGAAACAACAAACGCTCACGATCAAGAAAAAAAAATCTCACAGAATCACAGCCGCTGATATTATGAAGATTACGTGGGTCCTGAGCTAATCAGCATTTCATTTCTCAGACACTATGAGCGTTGTTTGTACATCTGTAAAGTGGCGCTTGCAGTGGCAGTCACAAAAAACTTGTGACCGTGAAGGGCCTTAAGGGAGCATTACCCCCTCCCTTTTTTCCTCGCACTATGAGGAAAAGCTTTGCTGAACGGGAGAGAGCTGGTCACACGAAGCTTGCGGACTTCGCCCTGTTGCCACAACTACCTCGTTATCTGCGCTGTGAAATAGTATCGATATCGCCAGTGAAAACCTTAACGTAAATTCTCTAGAATTATTACTCGATAATATGACACACATCTCAGTCCACTATTAATATTTTCCTTTACAAGTGGGAGGGCACGTGACCATGTGACCTTATGGTAGAGCCGCCACTGCCTGACACATACCAACGAAAATGAAATTTCGCAAAACTTCAGGGACGAGAAAATGCTCAAAAGTAGACAGAAGATTCTGGCGTAGTACTACTTATAAAAGCAACTACTTATTACGTAGCAACACTATTAAGCGATATAACGAAAACGACGCAACGGAACAGAATGTAATCGTGCAAATTAACTAAAACACTTGAGCATGACAAAACGTATCACATTGAGATCCTGCTGTTAAATTAAATGTAAATGTGAGTCATTTTCGTCTTGCTTCCCTCGTTGGGAAAAATCACGAGTGCCTACGCACCGGAGTGCGAGCGAGGAGCGCCGACGCGGTGCGTGTGACCAATCGGAACGGTGTTCCAGAGCGTGTTCCGCTCGGTTCCGCCTCATTCCGGAGGCGGCCGGGCAGGGGCACGGGCGTGGGTCGCGTCAGGACCACGTGCACCTCGGCGCAGCCGCCTCCGCCTCCATCTGCGTTAATTGTTGTCCGCCGTATAAGGAGACCCGTGGCGGCGGCGACCCAAAGCAGCTCAAGTGGCCACTGAATGGACAAGGGGGCGCCTTAGAGATCTCGGGGGCACGGCGAAGAAAGTGCTGATCGTTCAGTGGAGTGTAAGGTTTCAGACTTGGTCTTTTAAGCTTCATGTTTCAGAATGTTCACGGTGGAAAACATTTCTCATCCATTCGTTTCTGCGAATTTTTAATACAAGATACACGCCTGCGTGTGATTTTAGGCGTGTACCGAGAAAAATGAAGCACCTGAGACAAGCTACATACTCATCATTTTCTTGAAATTTGAGAAAATAAGTGAAAATGATTCCCATTTTTAATGCGCTGTAACATTACTAAAGGTTTTGCCCGTCTAACAGAATTCTGTTTAACCATTTTCATAACTGGATCTTGGAAAAATAACTATAATCATTATATGCCATGGACAATGGATACCTATGTCGGCAGCTTCCCATAGCAGGATGGGAAGGAGTGCGGGTGCCTGTGCAGTGGCCAGCCCCGCCAGCGTGCTTCCTCCCGCGCCCACCTCGCCAGCGCCTATCGGGGCCTTTCGTCAGCCGCCCGAAAGCCCAGAGGCCACGTGCCCGCCTCCGCCCTCTCGCGGCCCGCCCCCTCCCCGGCAGATACGGCAGGAATGCTACTTCCGCTCGGCTGCGAGGCGCGATACGGGCTCTCTGCCGGACGTTCAGACGACGCCTCCCCCCCCGCCCCCGCACCACGCCTAACCCCTGCCCGCCCCGCCCCGTCTCTCCTCCCCAGCCCCGCATCGCCGCCGTAAAATCGCCATCTCCCCCAATCGCCGCGTATCCGCCTCCCCTGAGCCGAGCGGACGCGTCGTGTGTGACGTGACCTTAGAAATATGTCTCCGCGCGCCACCGGAAAGTTTTTTTTACTTCGTTCTTTCTTATTTTAAAGCAGATGCTTCTCGTTGAGTGGCGTGCTCGTTGGGGGCTTATCGGCGCTGGCCGATAGACCGCCCCCGCCGCCATACAGAAGCTTTCTAGTACTTCGGGACGCGGATGAGTGCGGAGACGGAGTAGAGGCGGGCCAGCGCTGCAGCGGAGCGCCGGGTGATGGTGGCGCCTCTGCGCCGGGGGCGGTCGGGGTATTAGGTTTCCCCTTGGAAGGCGAAGCCTGGATTAAACGATGATTGCTTGAAATCGACACGATCGTTCCGACAGGGAATGTCTGTTTGGTTACGACGGAGGAAGAAACAGTAAGATGAATCTACTTCTCTCAGTATGGGAAATAATATTGCGTTCCGTGGGTATTATTTCTCAAGTGCTTCGACTGAGATTTCTGCTGTAAGTTAAAACATTGTGTAACAAAATGATCTGATGTTTTTCATACATGCGTTTGTCATTTCAGTTCGTAGCCTTCTCTTGAGCTTTACATTAATTAGGTCTAGATTCTAGACACATTTACATCCATTTGTGTCACGTAAATAATGATTTATAAATATACCTCATGGTTTTAAAATTATATACAATTTGGAATATTCCAATATTTCAGAAAGATAACGAGGTTTAAAACTTGATATTAGAAAGCATACTGGAAGCCTGGTGTTAAAAAATGAGATTTACTAATTTACAATTTCGTTAATTAGTGTGTGTGTGTGTGTGTGTGTGTGTGTGTGTGTGTGTGTTTGTGTGTGTGTGTGTGTTCAATGTATTGAAATTTCAATAGACAATGTTAATATCGCACTTATATTATTACTTCAAAGAAAAAGTTTCATTTCTGAATAAAAATACAGTTCTTGCATATAGTGCCGTCGTCAGATGGGTAGTACGTATTTTCTCTCTCATTTACCATTTCAGTTGAGGTGTTTGACAGTTTTCCGTTTCGACAAATTTAAATTCACTTCCATTCAATCATCGTTGAGCTCGTCTCGCAGGTTCTTTCCGAGGAGGAAACACACTTACCCTGCGATTCCGGCGTGGGCGCTCCGGACCGCGCGTGCGTTTCGGCGCGGCTCTGGGGCGCGCACATTGCCCGCCCACGCTCGCGCCAACGCTCATGCCTGCATCTCCAACTGTTAAATAGCTATTCAATTAACAACTTTGACTCTGCTTTTTCTCAGGATGAATCTAGTGAAACGGATACAGTAGTGTCTCAATAATATGGCTGGTGGTACCATGGATTACAAAAATCTCTGATTAGTGTTCGTGACTAGTGAACTGCGATTACTTTAAGAAGTTAGTCTATACACACCACCATCCTGTGATTACTTAACTTACCTTGGAGGACCACTGGTGATAGATTTATGATTGATTGGTTGCAAGTCACCAGTCTTGCGTTCCTGAAATTGATATCTTAGATGCTGTCATCATCGCTCGGAAATAAATTAGGGAACATGCAAAGTTAATACATATAATTAAATTAAATAAATATTACAAAGAAAATTAGGTTGACAGAATTGCGATGCCTTGTGAACGCATAAATTATGATATTGAATGAATACATAGATGGTGTAGCTGAACATGAACGTTATATGCCATCATTGAATCACTGAGAAAGGTTAAGATTATCAGCTCATGTATGTGGCATATGCAAAGATTAATCAAATATAAAATAATCACAGTGGAATTAACAGTAGTCGTGTAAGAGAAAGACAAGTGATTGTTACACTCGACGTCTGGAGGTGGCGCTGAGTTCGCAGTGCCACGGACGCGGAGCACGCCAGTGCGGCGGTTGCGGAGACCGGAGGGGTCAGCGGAGTGCGACCCGCTGGCTGGATGCTTACGTGCCCCTTACGGAGCCCTAGGAATGCATGAGTGTTGCCTACCTTATGGCTAGCAAGCTCACAATGCAATTGAAGAACATACACCACATCGATAGTGCACTGTTCGCTTGCCACGCTAGAAGCAAATGGCTGGTGTAATGTGAATACATACTCAATTAAATAATTGCTTGCATGAAGAGTTACTGTTTTAAACACAAACGTCGAACACAGTACATTGCGCAGTGCGTAGAGAGAACGGCAATTACTGATCACTACAATGACAAGTAGTTCTGCACCACGCGCAGAAATGTCCACTTGAAACATGTTTCGAGCTAGCGTGATTAGAACCACTAATTAGTTCATCGTACACTACACTGAACTGTAGAAATAACATATTAAGGTAATCTTACACACGCGTATACATAAGATGTTGCAGTGTGAAGATATAAGAATGCGAGTGGGCTCGTGCAATACATCCGTGTGCTTGCTAAAAGATCTCAGCCTCTACTGACGGTGCGTAGCGCGGTCTGCTCAGCTTAGCGCGTTTTTCTGTCGCCAGCCAATAGCAGTCATGTTATTAGGATTATGAAATTAAGGGCAAGATGTCTTTGATTTGTTAATTGTGCAGTTCGTATGAACATGTTCAGTTTTCAATGCTAAAAATTATAATGTTTTATATAGCTAACTTATTAGAATAACTGAATTGTATGTGCAAGGCTCGCATTGTCGTGGGCGATTCCTGGGAAAGGCGCTCAGGTGGTGGTGCCAGGCGGATGAGCCATTTCTCGGAATCGCGAGTCGATATATGGCGAACGTATTTTACAATTAATTAAAATACATAATGAAATGGTTGTACAACTTAATCTTATGCGATGGGCATATATAAATAAATGATAAATAGCTTGCTTGTTCGAACACTGAAAAAAGGAGAATACATAATGGAATTTTCAGCTACAGAGTAAAGCGAAGTCAAATTTACTGTGCAGATACTATTAAAGTTACAGATACATACTTTTAAATTTCAAATTTTATTACTCCTACTGTACTAACGCACTGTACAATGAACAACACGAATAATCGCGAACCGGTCACAACAATGTAGTAGACACTGGCACCCACCGCCGCACACGTGACCTTCGACGCAGGTTTGCCACTCTGTCACGAGCCAGCTCTAGATTGTCGGCGCTTGTTTGCTTGAATGATGATTTTCATGATTTTTGCTGCTTTGGATGACTTGGCTCACATCTATCTCGGATGAGCGAGGTTCGGATTACCGCGACTCTACTGTACTAGTTCAGTGCGACAACTCAGATGCTTCAATAGTTATAGATTTAAGGAACGTACGTTTTATCGTCCACTTAGTTCAAATTTCAGTGAACTATAATTTTCGTTTATATTTGACTAATCATCCAGAGAAAGATGACAGACTGTTGTTGATAGTTCGTAATAGTTAATAGCAGCCCCGGCGGATAATGTGGGCATGGTGGGTAGCTTACCCGAAAAATTCCAGTGAGTAAAATACCCACTTGGAATTTGGGGTGGGATAAATATTCCATAAACTTCAAATTCTAGGAATGAACGAAGTTTCTCATTATTGGGTCGACTCAAAACGTATATGCAATCAACTGTGTTGTAAGATCGGCTCAACAGTATTGCGATGTTACATATTTATAGCCCATGACCGGAAAAATCGATTTTCAAAAAAGTGTTAAATGTGTTTGTATAAAAAAATGCAGAGCGCAGCGCTGTTTTGCGTCTGAAAAATGAACTGCTGATGTTACATAAAATAAATGTGTAATTTAATGATAAACATTACAATTTGAAAAAAAAATTGTGTTGTTCCCTTTATATACCTTTATATTATCCCTTTATATTTTCAGTTGGAGATGTAGAAAGGAAAAGTGATGGAGAAAGGACCCCACCCGGGTCGACTACCCACTTGGACTCAACACCAGTCTCCGGTCCTGGGTAATAGGAGGTTTTATAGATTTCGCGCGAAGAATCTGTGCACACGACTGAAGTCTCAGACGACTCTAATGTAACAAATCACTATTGCAGCCGAAGCAAATTCCTGGGTGATTACAATCCCTATCTCACATTAGGCTACCCGAAGTTTTCTGAATAGCGATAGTATGCGAAGAAGACTTCTACTCGTTTACATTATTTTTTACTTTCTTGCCTTACGAATATTTCGTAAGAAGAGAAAGTTATGTAATCGTGCGCCGGAAAACTGGGAATTTTCGCCAGAAAAACTCTTATAGCAGGGGTCTGGTAACGAAAAAGTGGATAAAACCTGTTGCTAAATTTAGAAAAAAAATCCTCTATCTCGTGGTGTAGTCAAAATCCATGTTCTGTTTCTTTCTTACTACAAAATCGATTGACGGCAAAACGTCCGTCCGTCCATCTGTTCGTCTGTGGTCAACGCTAGCGTCTAAACCGTTCAGCCGATTTTCTTCAAAATTGATATTCCCCAATCGTTTTTACTAGTTTAAAATAGTAGTGAACAGTTTGTTTACATTTGTTATTGTTTATAGAAAACGTATATCGTCACATCTTATTAAATTTCTTGAAATAATTCGGTAACTTTTTCCAAAACGTTCAACGTTCTTGTCACTCTTAAAAGTATTTCTACATTAGCCAATCAAGAATGGTGTAATGGTTCTATTGAAAAATACAAACAATATTGTAATCTAGAAACTTTAAACATTCGCTTCTGTTAAAGGGGCAAGTTGGGTTTCTCAACGGGAATATTTGCATTATTATGCATGTCTTGATTTGATACATGTTTTTTTTAATCGACTGTTAAAATGTAATTTGTTGACAAAATCATTTTATCAAATTGTAATTGCATGTGACTTAATTAATTAGGAAGTTAATGTGAAATGTGTGTTTAAAGTTGAATTGCATTTTAGAACGTTTACAAACCAAAGTAATTTCGTTACAGATAAAACATTAGTCACTTTGCAGATCCGGAGCAAATAGTTATATTCGTTCGAAATGTCTCACTTACTTTAAATTATGTTGTTGTTTGGAGTCTCTATAATTGATATTAATGTATTTGTCTGTTTAGAGTCAGATTAATCCGACTTTTACCCGCCAGCGATGTTCCTAGGCTGGGCTCTGTTTTTATTTATTATCCTCTCCTGGGGGCAAAGGCAGACATGTGGCAAGCATGACGTATTCCCTTCACCGTATCTAGCATGCTTGGCCCGCCTGGGATTTTCTTTCGTCGCAGAGCTATAGAATGAGACGATTTTAATGGAAAGCTACAGCTTTATTTTGGCCCGATCGGGAATCGAACCCGGGATCGCGCCACGGAAAGTTAGCATGCCATCCATGAGTCCCCCGACAGGCCATAATTTTTTTTTATAATAAGTAAGTTATTATTTTAAAACAACTTTGTTCCGCCGCCGGTTTGGCGCAGTGGAGTGTTGATTGATTGTTCGTGATTCCGGGCGCGTCAACTACAGAAGTCATTAGACCCGTAAGTGTAATGCGTGTTTTTCCGTCGGGAGGTGGTAGTGATGTTTTCCCACTTGATGGAGAGATCCGGCGCCGACCTACCATCGACTAGGGGGGGGGTCCCCATCAACCAGGTATCTCCCACCAGCGGGGCACCGCCCCAACCGGGGCAAGCTCTATGGTAGTGTAGTGCATGTTAGTGTAAGTATGGGTGTGTGTAAAGGGTGAGGACAGGGCAAGGAAGAGGAAGGAAAGATCGCGTGCGGTCCGTGGCCCGTTTGTTACTGCTCCGGCATTCGCCTGTTGTTGATCGGAGAAACTACTGAAAACTACCGATCAGAACAGCCGGCCGCTAGAATTCCTCCTGACAGCGACTGAATTCGACCTGGCTGAAAAAGTAGTGTCGAAAATCCTGCCGCTGTCTGGAGTGATGCCCTAGGACCTCCCGGTCAGAGGGACTGCAGTGACACCAGTTGATGCACTGAGCCATCTGTCCCGGGCAGTGGAGTGCTGGTCCAGGAGGTGGGGCGAGGGCGTGGCGGCGATGCGCCCTGTTCGAGCGCGTTTTCTGCCCGCCCCGGGCGCATGGTGCGTCCCCGCCGCCGCCGCTGTGATGTGAGTGGCGCGACGCGCAGGAGCGGGGCGGGGCGGGGGCTTTTGTGCCCGCGTGTGGCTGCGCTGCCCTGGCACCTGCGGCGCGCTTCCCTTTGCCCGGGGCCCGTGTGCCCCGTGTGGAGCGGAAACGCTGTCGCCAGCATATTTTCCGGGCCGGCGCCTATTGACCCGGGTGGAACAATGTGCTGTCTGCCTGCCGTTCGGAGAAGGGAGACGCAGGAGTCGGTTGACGCTTTCCGTCTATGGCTGTTCTGCTATAAAGACTAGTGCCAAGTGTGTTCTCTGTACAATCCAGTTTCTACTATCTAATTTTCATTCGTAGGCTTGAGCGCATTCGAGGGAGAGGAAGGGAGTAAACCATTTTCCCTCTGACTGTTAATGTGTTATTTCACTTTGAAACGTCTGTGAAATTTACTTGAATTTTATCATTGAGAGTCAAATAGCAATGAATGGTTGTAAAATTCTTTTGTCAAAGAATAATAATGTGAAATATTGAATTGATAAATATTTGTACACTTCTTTTTTTCTGGTGTGTGTATGTTGGGGGAAGGGAATTCCCAATATAGATTTATGTATGAGTTTTGATATTTGTTCTTTGAAGAAAATTGCAATTAGAAGTGTTCTTCACAGGGCATTTGTGAGCAACATTTCTCTGGACACTCTGTCCATCTAGCAATGTTACTGGTTCTCACTTCATGAAAAGACCTCTAGGAGGAGAGCGTGAAAATGACTTGTCCCCATCCATTTACACATATGGGATCTTGTATTCGTAAATTGTGTTTAGTGTGTTACATTTTCATTTCACAAATTAGTAGTTCTTAGTGAATAACCAATTTTGCTCCTCAAAATCTTTTACTTTGTATTGATGTGATGATTTCAAAACTATGAAGTCCAGTATTTCGCATTATGTAGATTCTGATTACAAATATTTGTCGGAGATAATGAGCAATGATGACTTTGCAATCATAATGTGGAAAGGCAAAGGGAAGCAGTAAAATGAGTACTTTTCCAGGCTGTTCAAACATATTTTTGCCATGAAAGGAGGAGCCAGGACTTCGGATCATTGTTGTTAATTTTGGTGCTTGTCTTTGCACAAATTCTCAGCCGTCAGGAAATTCTACAAGACTGTTAATGTTAACTCTGTTTACTGAATTTTTGGTGTTAGTACATCTTGTGGTCAATTGGTTTTTGTATTTGTATTTGATTACGAAAATGCTTGCCATTGGGAATTATGTTTTCCATCCAGACTCTCGTTAAAATGTCGTTTTATTTCGTTTACAACCATTTCAGTTGCTCTTCATCTTTGCAGCTTTTCAGTGTGTCTTCCTAAAGGTTTGATTATTCGATATTTCATTGCAGATTCAAAGACAATATATCTAAGATTAGTCATGACAGTAGAGATGCTTACAGTGTCTGTGTCATTATACATATTTTGCATATCAAATCGTAGGTTACCATGTCAAATTTACCTCTGAAGTTTCGAGTATCGTTATTCGAAACACTGTAATGTAATATCTATTTTACGCAACCAAACAAAGAAACAAAATGTAAACGCATCCAACAACGCAACCAAACAAAGGGACTCTTAACGGCGGCGGCCGTTAGCAGTCCGTCACCTGTTAACTATGTATAGTAGGTGCTAAAACAGCACGTACTTTCTCGCCCGTATTATCACCCAAAATTACGTGAATATTTCTCAAATTTTCGAAAAATTGCACAAGATCTTATTTCAAAATCTATCTTTAAGGAACAATTTTCATTATGGGAAAAATCTCTATCTTTATTATTTTAGTCGTAGGAAGACTCCGAAAAAAAATTGAACTTTTCCACTTTCTCGAAAAATCAGGGTCTTCAACGATCATGAGACCTGCACTATTATCTTGAACGTCCTTCACACTATCTAAAAAAATCAAAACAAAAACTATGGATGCGTCTTGATTGAAATTTTGAAAATGTCTCAGGGGCTTCGTATAAATTTTCCCAAGCCCAAGAAGTGGTGTTTCTTGTTTATGCAATTTTTTTCTTATAGGATGGTGTTATGAAAATTATTGAACGACCTACTGCCAATAACACAAATAACAGACTGTTGGTATTTGCTGTGTATTTCTCTAATGAGGTTAATGCGTGTTAAAGCGATGACAAACCGATAGGTTTTTGTAAGGAATTCATACTCCTTGAAGCTGCGTGCAAAACCGCCCCAAACCGCCGCGACGCGTGCCGGTGCAGTGGCTGGTGAGGCGTGACCGGAGTTATGCCCTTTACGCGCACCGTCTCGTGTCGCTTTTGCTGTAGCAACATCGGGCGGCGCGGAAATAACACGGCGGTAAAGCAGCGCACGTGGCCATTGTTTTGTGCAGCAACCTTAACACGTCGCTTTTCTACTCTATGAACCGCGAAGGACATATTATTACAATTTAATTTGCTGGCGTTCGGTTCACGAGCGGTGTGACGTATTATGTTAAGAGGTTTCTGAAACGTGGATGGAGTAAGCGTGGAAGTGAGAACATGGCGACCCGCGGGTAAATAGCACCCGAGGCAGGTGCTCGCGCAGTGAGAGTAAACATGCGAGAAAGTACCTCTAGCGCGCTTGAGTGGGAAGTACGAAGTTTCGGTCCGAGGCAAAAACCTACCGGACAGAGCCTTGAATGGAATTTGTGCTAGTGTTTCGAAAGCGGTGACCTGTTTGTTGCGCATTCATGTAGGTGTTAAATGCTGTTTCTGTGAAACCTAAGACAATAAAATCTCTAGAAAAAATGGAACTGTACTATAACTTGCGTATCATTATTAAAATTACAGCTGGCAATTTTTGTGTTTTTTCCCAAAATTTGAGAGATCGTTTTATTGCGAAGTTGGCGCAGTGTTTTCTGTCGCAGAACAATTTGCGTCTGGGTTAGAATTGTTGATTTGCCTCCCAAAGATGAGACTATTTGATGGAGATTTCTAGAGGGATATTCATAGAAAACTATCTTATGATAATGCTGATGTGATAATTGCGAAGTATAAGTCACATGGACTAACTACCTTGATGCTATCCGTGATGTTAGGGAATATATCTTATCATTCGTATGACTATTCACTGTAATATTTTCTCTACTAACAAGTTAAGAATGCAAACGAGCTCTTTATGTTTGCAAGACGCTATCCTTTCAGTGAACATGATAATGCTAAGGTACGTGACACGAATGCACATTATAGTTAAAATATACATGTATATTTTAAACGTTTTAGATATTTTAAAAGGTGTCTCAGTTGGATTTTTGTAGTGTTTCCATCCCAGACAGCAAGTTTCCGTACCTTATTTTAGTCTGAGACTCTTTCAAAAAATTATAATTTCGAAATATAATAGAGAGCTAGTAGGAAATATTAGTAATTGAAACTCTTAAGTATTAGTGGTAAAACTGTGTCGATGGCTAAAAAAAGTTTTAACAACACATATCTCAAAATTTGGCCGTTTAGAGATGTCACCGGAAGGATAAGATCGTCTAACGAATTTTCATAACGTATATCACAGAAATTAATCAAATGACGGAAATTTGTAACATTTTTAATAGTCTGCTATAGAAACTTTGTAACATTTTCCTCTCTCCTGTATAGTCGCAATTTTTGAGACGTGTTGTTACATCGATGCAAAGATTAGAGAGGACCATTCATCTGGAGGTTAGAACAAAGGGGAAAAAATGTCTTTTCTATTCATATTGATTCCCAAACGTAGTACGCTCTACATACATGACTGATTGATTCATTCGATTGCGAAATCTTTCTTCCCTTTCAGACATGGTTCTGTATTATTGTTTCTCCCTTATTTCTCTCTTCTTAATATTGCTTTTCGGGTTTAACGTGGCCTCGTAATGCTTCTATATGGAAATCCTATTCTGTTTGGTTGCCGATTGGACTTCCGCCGACTGTCTTCTTCGACCTTGTGCATTTTCTCGGTGGGGATTTTCGACCTTGATTGTGATTTCATTGTAGAAGAATTTGAATGTCATCGTTTTTTGATTTCTGCACCGAGAAAGAATTCCTCATGCGAGAAGAATCAGGTTTGGCAGTTGTGCATTTTTAAGGTGTATTCTAATGTGGGGTATTTCTATTCGCTGTGGCATCTATTTATAATCATCAGTTTCGTGAATAGGTATCTGAATAGGTAATCTGCAAAGGCTATGGAGAAATAAATAATGAAGAAAGATTATGGCAATTAAGGAAAGGAAGCGGAGTGTTCCAGACTCAACATCGTCAACAGAACCGGAAAAATATGATATAAGCGGGGCAATACGAATGGCAAAGAAGTAAGAAGATAAAGTTCAAAGTTGTTGAATATTCATTGGGTTAATGTAGTTACGCCTATCAACAGCATTTTATCGCCTTACGTATCTCAGGGAATCAATTGATGTCACTGCAGTGCGTCTGACCTAGGGGTCCTAGAATTTGAGCCCTTATGGTAGCAGGATTTTCGACACTAGCTACATGGGTGGGTCGAATTCAGCCGCTATATAGAGCGGTGTGTTATATTCTAGCTGCAGGCTCATCTGATTTTCTCCGCCGGTTTTCTCCGATCAACAACCAAGCGAATGCCAGAGTAATACCCTAACAAACTGGCCAGGTACCGTGCGCTATCTTTTCTTCCTCTTCCTTGTCCTATCCTTGTCCCTGACACACTTGCGCTTACATACACTTTACAGCCACATATGAAGCTAGACATGTCGGGAGCGTAGATCTGGTTCCGGCTGGGGCGATGCCTCTCTGGTGGCAGATATCTCGATGAGGGAAAATCACGCAAGACGACGTGTAGTTGTAGGAAATCGTAATTAAGGTAATTTTTCATTCATAAAGAAAACATCGAATACAAAACACTGACGTTAAAAAATATCGACTTTAATGTTGATGATGTTTAAATCATCGACGTTTGAAAACATCCCATCAATGTTGCATCACTTCTGGTGGGGTGGCGGGTGCATTACTCAAACAGCAGGAAAGGAAGGAATGTATGCAAAACAGCAATTTTAGAGGGAAGAGGGACATGTCATTTTGGAGGGAAATGAAATCTCTGAAACCTCTTTTTCCAAACCCTTCAGAAGGTGGGAGTATGAATTATTTCTTTATGACTTAGACACATTTCCTTGTTAGAAACTTCGTGCAGAAATGTTAAATCAGTCAGGATGACGAATATTCGCAACTTACTTTCTTTTGCTCCCTGTACATGCAATATAATAATCTTCTTTTGCAGTGATTCGTAAAATTAATAATGTCTCGCGCCGGTCCGATTTTAGTAGAAATTTCTTAATTCTCGAAAATTGTAAAATTGTAAGTTAATTTTTGTACGTCTTCCTACAACTGTTAAATTGAAGATAGAGATTTTTTCTGTAATCAAATCTGAGTTTCAAATACATCTTTAAATAATGGTCATGTACGATTTTTGGAAAGTATTAGTAGTTTTCACGAGATTTTGCGAGAAATATAAACCTTCTCACCGATGTTTGTCTGTGCCCGTCTGGTCTTTCTTATTTGGTCATCAGGACATTACCTCCTTGGCTACCGGTGGTCCGATATCTAATGTTACTCTTCCTGTCAATACGAGCTCTTCTTAAGAAATAGTTAATTTTAAACAATTTATTTTCTCAAAAACAGCACCAACAATTTTCATTATTTTTTTCTCCGTTAGAACAGTATTAGACGCTTAAAAAATTGCACCAGTCCTATTTTCGGCGAACTCGTTGTATTTTCGAAAATTGCAAACACAAAAAACACATAAATCTACATTATTATTGACGGACTTTTTTTTATGAAATTGGTTGCTTAAAACTAGACCTTGAGATAATGTAAATGAAAATGTGTGAATTTTTGAAACTTGTAAATGCAAATGTTCAATTTTGTTTTAAGTGTAGGGAATGTAGGATTTTACTCTGACGTTGGTGGTGTAGGAGTAGTGTAAGAGGCCCTTAAGGGCCTGTGTTCGAAATCCAGCGCGGATAATTTTTTTTTCTAGTTTCATATGGTTTTACACTATTACGTAGCCCTTACGAATAATTCGAGAAAGGATGTGCTTTTGTAATACCAATAGACGTAATATAATTACATTAATATATGCGTTATATTTTGCAGTGTATTTCCTTTGTTCCTTACGTAAAGCATCGTTGTAGATCAAACTAGTATAAGAACGTGTTTCTCAAGGAGCTTACTTTTCTCGAATATAAAATACATTTCATCAGTGTACTAAAATATTTGTAGTCTCAGAAACAAAATAGAGTTTCTGGATATTATTTTCGATTATTTAACCACACAACATAGTACTTCTTCCATAAATGTTTCCGTGATTACGATAACTCATCATAAACTGTGAGACCTTTTGGAGGGGGAGGGTATTTATTCTAATTTACGAGACCCAGGCCCGAACGTTTCTGTCATGATTTGTCAGCGCACAAGGACTCCGCATGGGCTGTGCACACGTAATTTGCCTGCTGGAATCGGTGACAAAGCGTCGCAGACGCAGACCTGCGCGGCGCAGCCTTGGCCCCGATTAACAATCAGATCACCGCGCGTCTCCCAGAGGCGGCCGCGTTCGATAGCCATCGCTGTGGCCCCAGGGTCCCCTCGGCGCCGCCCACTGGCCCGAAGCAGGGGGAAGAGCGCGCCAAAGATAAAATTATAAATACGTACGTATAATTAATAATAGTTAGAAAAAGGAATATATAATTCATTAAAGTCTTTACGTAACTGATTACTTTGTGACGGGGCGCGTCAACTGCTGTGGTCATTAATTCCGTAAGTGTAATGGTATTAATTCGTGGGAGGTGGTGGTGTTCCAGTTTGGATCATAAGATCCGGGACCGACATACACTGCGGTTTGCGGGGGTTTCTCTCCTCCAGCTATCTCCACCGGTGGGGCACCACCCCAGTCGTGACAAGCTCTCTCGATTGTTCTCCCGACATGTGTGGTAGTATACTGCTTGTAAGTGTGTGTATGTGTAAAGGCGAAGAAGGAAACAAGGATGAGGAAAGGAAGATCGCTTGTGGTGCATGGCCCGTTGGTTAGGTTATTGCTTGGAAACTACTGATCAAATGCATGTAGCAGGTTCATGGTAAAGGCCAAGAAATTAGTTATTTTTTCGACATTTCGGAACATGTGTCGTCATCCTTAGGGCTGACACAAAAAGAAAATTTTTAAAAACGCCGATGTTTTCTGATTGATGCGATGTTCTCCCTTGCATATCGGCCACAGATTGTATGTGGCTATCCATCTGTATGTGTATGTACCTTCGTTATTATGTTAACTGTCGTGGTGATGAATGATAGTCTGTTGATCTTGAAAGGTGAAAAAGTATCTGTAATTTAACATTTATTAAATAAGTAAATGATAATAAATAATATTTATATCACTATTAAATAGCAAAAGGCTTACACATGGGGAATCGGAAATACACAACTTTTGAGCTAATAGCTACGTCCTGCTTAAACGCATTTTATTTTGAATTAGTCATTGGTTCGACTGCGTTCATTGATTTTTATTTATTTCCTTTCGGTTCCTTTCCTTGCGGTACGACCTTTCGGGATTCGTTCATTGGAATGAGGAGAAAATTTGACTCCTCCAGGTCCGGGCGACGCAGCGGCGACGCAGCGGGTCTTTGGTATCGCCGCAGGGGCGCTCGCGGCCGCCTTCAGCGGCTTTCTGGGTGGAAAGGTCGGCGCGCCGCCCACCTCAGCTGGTCTGGGCTGCACTTAAAGAAGTCGCCGCGCCAGGGGATCGTTTTTTATTTAAGGTCGCATCAACTACTAGGTCATTAGCGACCACTATTGGATGTAACGTTATGGTATAGGATGAAACGATATAGGTGACGATAGGGGGTGGAAGGACGAACACATACAACCATGCCCGAGGCGAGACTCGAACCCGCGACCCCCCCCGATCCAAGATCACTACGGCACTACTTCCTTAGCTCTCGGCCACGGGGCCGAGTGAGGGATCGTTGCGTGGTGCTTGGCTTGGAGGGAGGGTAGTGATAGATTACACCTTACCGTAATTCTCTTACGTCCCTCTGCCGGGTGCAGTCAACTCAGAATCTCATGAGGCCATCAGGTCATTTTCCCGGTGGAAGCTGCTGCTGTTCTTTAAAAACCCTGCATGTGAGGATTTATGAACATCGGTGAAGTTTATCCCTTAATAAAAACTTAATCTCGGGCTAAAACTGTTTCTGTTCATTGTAAGCATGTCCGAAACCACGCTACCGTTACAGGTTATACAAGACGTGCTCAGTAGAGTGACGATTGCCGTAGTGAAGTGGATCGCGCTAGGGTGGCAGGGGAATGTTACCAGTGCGCGTGTGCGAACCAGGCACCGAGCGCCTTGCAACGATCTGTTGTACACGACTCCGCGCTGTCAGTCGAGGCTTGACCGATAGGCGAAGACAGCCTGGTGGGCAGATTTACTAGCGAACCGAACGGATTTGTGCTCAGAGCAATAGTGGCTCCTGAATTTATGAACTTCGAGCACTAACAATCTGCAGTAGAAAAGATCTCATATGCAACATGCAATTATTTGCCGCTGAGCGTTTCAATCTCGTTTCTGATATTTGTTTAATGATTTGTCAAAATTAACATGAAACGATAACAAAAACGTTCGCCTGTGGCCATGAGGACCTTCTTACTTGGTCATCAGGGCATTATCTCCTTGGCTAATGGTGGTCCGATATCAAATGTTACTCTTCCTGTCAATACGAATACTTTTTTAAAATATTTATTTTTAATTTTATTATAAACAATTGATTGAACCGAAACCATAAGAGACAGTGTTCTCATTGTGACCACACGCTCAGTCTGGTACCTCTCCTCAATACACCTGGTGTAGAAACTGCTGCCGTATTAATCACAGTCAACAATAACTCAGGAAAGGTCATTGCAACATACAAACCTCCCACAGAAATAATCTCAGACACCAGACTTCAAAATTTTTTGAATCTCCCTAATAAAGGTTTTCTATGAGATTGATTAAAGATTCCGAGCGCGTCAACTGCTAAGGCCATTAGTCCCTTAAGCTTAGAGCATGTTTTTCTCGCGGGAGGTGGCGGTGATCTTCGATGCTGGGTGGCGATTTCCGGTGCCGACCTACCCTTCGGCTTGCAGGATTTGCATAACCAGGTATCACCTACCGGCGGGGAAGTACCCCAGCTGGGACCAGCTCTAAGCTCCCGACTGGTCTCTTAGCATGTGTAGTGCATGTAAGTGTACGTGAGTATATATAAGGGTGCTGATAGCACAAGAAAGAGGAAAGAAAGATCGCGCGCGGTCCATGGCCTGTTTGTTGGGTACTGCTCTGACATTTACCTGGTATTGATTGGAGAAACCACGGAAAACTGCCGATCAGAGTATCCGTCTGAATTCCATCTAGCTGTCTAGCCAGTGTCGAGAATCCTGTCACCGTCGGGACTCGAACCCTAGGACCTTCCGTTCAGAGGCACTACAGTGACTCAGTTGATGCTCTGAGCCACCTAAGCCAGTTTTTGCTAATAGGAATTCTCAAAGCGAAAACATTAACTGGAGATCCGACGCCAATAAGAGGGCAAAGAGCTAGCGTAACTATTAAGAAACACAAATATTAAGAAAGCCTGTACCCCCAATGAACCTATTTATTATCGTGAACGTTTGCGCAAACCCTTGATTTCGTCTTAGCTAACTCAAACACCCACTTCCATACGTCGACAATACAACTTTATTTTGATCATTAGGACCAGGATATTTATGACCTAAAATGTTAGAAAGCATTTATGACAAAAAATTATTTGAAAATATCACCATAAATATGACTTTATTTATTTTTATTTTTTTTTTGGTTTCGATGTAAGCGAGATCTCGTTGAGTGTGGTACTTGAAAACAGCGACTTGGCAGTTTTGATGGACGCTGCGACGCCTTCATTGAATGCATTGAAAGCATTGAAAGCATCTTCGATAGCTTGGAAATTGGTACAGTAGTAGTTTGCAGCTTTAAAGCCACGTACCCCAAAGTATGAGAATGGTTTGGAGAGACAGTTGGCACGGAAGGAAACCATTTCCTTGAATTTTTGCACTCATAATGGAACTTATATGAAGATTTTCTTCACTACTGAAATTATCTTATCTACATCAGGATGACTTTTACGAATTTCTTCCGCAACTATTTGTTGCATGTGCATTGCGTGTTACAGGTATTAGTTTTGGGTATAATAGCTGTAGGCCTTTGTCATCTTTCGCCATGTAAGAGACTGCATCATTGACTAGCAGCAGAACATTTACTCTCTTTACTCCTTTATGCCACAACAGATTCATTGCTAATGCAAGGTGACAGAATTGTTGAGTGGTTAGTTCTGACCAATGCTTCACAGGCAATGAGTAATTTAACTTGTACTCGAGGTCCCTTTAAAACACCAGCAACAACGTTTGCAACAAGAACCGTATTTCGCATTAGTTTACAGAACAGAGGAGAACAGATCAGTGCCATCTGTACTGAAATGCTTATCTCCAAACTCACGCACAAATACTCACAATTTTTCACTTATTGAACCTTTAAGTTTTAGGCATATTGGGAGTATTCGCGATCAAACACAAACACCGCGAAGTTGTCCAGTGACTGAGGCCGCTGTACCTTTCTCACCCGTTCTCCTTTGGCGCCCCGTGAAGACAATCCTACTTGCTAAAGTAATTTATAAACGCGTTTGATCTTGGCACAAAATCTGACAAAACTAAATTAACACTTCCTTCGCATCTCGTGCTTTGTATGCAGCTGTCTCTTTCTTTATAACTTACCCTCCTAATTTTCATAAATATAATATATTCATAGGAAAGACACATAAAAATTAGATAGAAGAATTGTAAGAAATTACAGGTAACACTAGATGTGAAAAATCTCTTTGAGACGACTGCAAACAAGTATGCGAAAATCAAGTCAAAAAGATAAAAATATGACAAAAATATGAAACTTCATGGAAAATACGACCATATTATGAAATATTATCGGAAAATGACACAAGGGTTAAAAAAGTCAAACTATTACTGAATATGACACGTTAAAATTGCATAATTTTAGTCACTGAAGATTAAATCATGCTTAATTTATATTTTCCATGGGAAACACAAAGACAAAAAAATGACACATCATTAACATCCGGACCCTACTGATCAGATTCCAGTTTAATATACTCTGCCTCTGCAAATGTGGCCCCAGCTTGTGTGCCTCTGCATGTGCATGTATGTCTCTGCAAATGTGGGCCCAGCATACTGTCGTACATAACCCAGTCCATAAAAAAAAAACAGATGTAATATGGCGTTAACCTCGCCTGGGTCGGTGCCTGCCTATTCTTCCCCAAAATGCTTGGTGTAATGAGTGAGGAGCAAGGTAAAAGATTTCATAAACTATGGAAATAAAATACCGGGCACGTGAAATGAAGCCTAGCGCATTAGTGCACTAAGCGGACTTCATCTCAAAGTCACAGTAGCGCATCAAAACGGCGAAATCTTTCGTCCGACAATTAGAGCGTCTGAATGTCTGAAGGGAATTTTTATTAAAATTATAAATCAAGATTTTATAATTAATAAAAACACTAGCATTTTACATAGTGGTGTTCAAACACGTTTTTCAAAATTATTTACCGAATTTGACATTATTAAAATTTCTGTTCAAATTTTGACTTTTTTGTTCATATTTGGACTTAGGCACTTTACCAAGAATCAGTAATATTTCCCTTGTAGCAGAAAAAAATGAAATGTGTATCAATGTAGTAGAAATACGATGACAAATAAGCATATGTGAACCAGGAAAGCTTGATTACTCATCGCTATCAACATCGTTCTTTTGTCTGAATGAAGTAATCATGCAGATGAGTTGTCAAGAAGACAGTAGTGACAGACCAGCCAAGCTATTGAACGCGAAATGCGGCATTTCATTTTTTTCACTGGAAACACAAGCTCATGACCAACGCCAGCGGTGGGTAGCATTTAGGCGTACTAGCGTACTGGTGATTGGAAGGATATTCCCCCAATCGATCTGACTGAAATTGCGACCCCTTGAATTTGAAACAGATACTTTGATTTTTGAAGGTTCTTTACATGAAATTTCGAGGACATTTTCAAAATTTTCTCAAGAATGTCTCCGATATTTTCTTTAATTTCTTTTTCTCAGATATAGCAAAAAAAAAAAAAAAATCCGCCGGTCCGTTTTTTTTGGAACTCTTTGAATTTTCGAAAATTGCAAAAGTTCAAATATTTTTCGGTGTTTTCCAACAACTTTCCCTACAACTACAATATTTAAGGCAGATTTTTCTTAATGAAATATTTTTTCAAAGTTAGATCTTTAAGATGATACACTGTTTGTATGACATGAGTAGTGTTCGCGTAATTTTACTTGAATAAAGGCAATTTTAAAAACAAAATATTGTCAAAAACTGCTCAAAAATGTTTTAATTTTTTCTCGGATAGTGGGAAGTATGCCAATAGAAATGGCGCATATCCGATTTTCACACAAAGTTCTGAATTTTCGAAAATTGCAAAATTTACACGAGAAAGTATGTGCTGTTGGAGGGCTATAAAGTAAAGTCTAGTTCCAAGAAATGTCATACTCAAGGAAAATGTCTTTGTAGAATTTGTTGAACTCCTGGTACGACGGTGAATGAGGTGGGTCCTCCTTTCAGTTGCCCGATTGCTCGTGTGTGACGTAGGCTTTGGCGCGTGAGTGGCTGCGATTCGCTCATCGCGCGGAGGCGGAGGGTGGCGGCGGGCACGCCGTGCCGCCTGCCCATTTTATGCAATGAGCGCGCCCCCGCGATCAATGTTGTGGCCTACGGGCCGCAGCGACGCCGCCGCCCACGCCGCTGGCTTACGTAATCTGCGCAGAAGCCTCTTCCGAGCGGGCGATGTGGCAGAGCGCTGGCGCCGGACACGACGGGACAGCGCGGCTTTTGTGGCCGCGGCACCGCCTTCGAATGCTGTGTTTGATGAGATTGCTTCCTGGAAGGTGACACAGTCGCACCTGCTTTACGTTCTGTTCAAAGCACTATTTTGTTGGTGGTTACTTGCGAGAAAGTGCATGCACAAAGTTTGGTATTCCAATGAAACTTTTGTGTTCAATTTCGCAGTTATTCAAGTTCCCATTTAATTCCTGGTGTTCAGAAGTAGATGCGTGTTATGGTAGCTGATTCCTCGGAAGTTCGTTGGGAGGAAATCGATTCAATGGAACAGAATCGATTTATGTTTTTTACAACAAATTTGATTAAGAATAATATTTGTTCTTTCTTCTTTATTGAAGCAAAGGATGCATTTAATCAAACGGTATTATTTAGGATATTTAGTGGGTAATTCAGAGCATGATCGTTATGAAACACCGTTTGTTCTGAATATACGAATACCAGCTTCCACATTTTGATTTAAGGTCATCTCCGACCCAAGATATTCATTCCTACTCAGCTACATCAACTTATTCACTAAACATACGTACTAATATATTTATGATATCAGTATGATATTTTACAAATGAACACTCCTTTTTGAGCTACTGCTTGAAATAACAGCCGCAACAGAAATACAATCGCGTTCCAGACTTTTTTCAGTGAATTTTCTGTATCTTCAAGTCTGCATCTTTTGATCTTTATACAGTTTTCTTTGAGTTCGTATACGTTCAGACATTTTTTGAATGTATCTTTCCTTCTAGCAGCCTCCTTTTATTGCGAGTCGACTTCTGCAATCTTAGGGTTGGGCGTCTGCGACGTGTACAACTGGGCGAAGGTCGTGCGGTCCTTTCATACGCTAAAGACGCGCTGCGAAACTGTGTCGCGAACAGGAGGCGCATTGCATAAGCGCCGCGACGCCGGCGAACGGAAGCTTGCGGGTTCTTCTTATGATAATGCGCGCTCGGCGCCTACAGGGCGTCTAATAGAAGACCGTGAAAGACCCGCCGGTGCTCGTGGCTCGCGAAAATGTAGTCGGACGTTGAAAAGTCGAAAGCGAATGCTTGTTGCGTTTCCCTCTCTGCGAATCCCGATCGCGGCCGCAAACGCCTCTTGGTTTCGTCGGTGAGCTCATGAAAAGGTTTCGCTCACGGTGTTTGCGTTTGCGCTTTGATATTGCGTGGGCAGCTTCTATATGTTCACAATTTTCCTTCCCTTGATAATATTGACGCTGGTGACGTAAACTCGGTACGAAAGAAAATGACTGAGAGAAATGAAAGGACGTTCAAAACAAGGTGACTTGTGTGAGTGATACTGCGTCTCCGTAAGGACGCTCCATTTCAATGTTGCTTTTTGCCCAATTTCTTACGTTTTCGTTAAGTTTGGCATGAAGTTGAATATTCTGTAACTCAAAGAAGCGCAGAACCTACTGATTCTGAAGAAATTCTTGGATAGAAGCGTTGTGCGTAAAGCTGTTCTTGTATACTTTTTCTAAATGCTACATGATGGCGTTACGAAGAGAAGTAAAGTTGCATTGGCCTTATTCGTATTTGTAAATGCTTTCAGCGAGACTAGTAGCACTGTTTTCGCCCCATCCCCCGTGTTGATTCCTACGGTTTCATCTTCGAACGCTGTCAGGCCGCAAATCACGAAGAAGCCTCTCTCAGGAAATCAATAAATACGTCGCCTACTGGAATAGTGGAAAATGTTCGTCATGCATCTGTGCTTCCTTCACTCCTCGTCTTTGAATACAAATATTCTGTTTATGGAATACGATGATACGCGTTGAATTCGTTATCAGAATGCAATGATTGTTCAACAAGCATTCCACACTTTCGTTTAACTGTCACTCAAAATGCTGTCACGTCGACATCTAACACCATAAACACATTTTATGGTGTTTCATATTTGTATTAAGCATCTAATACATGCTAATGTATCATATCCAGAGCAATGTGAAAATAAGTTATAGGTACTTCTAAGAAGTTCTAAGACATTTGCTTTTGGATTTTTCGTTTACATTCCCTTGTTTTTTTAAATTTTTTATCGTATGGGACCGAGATATTTGCGTGATAGTTGCTGCTTTGCTACAGCTCCGTGTCGCTTGATACAATTTTTTGTCTGAATTGTGTCGTTCACTCGCCACTTTTTCGCACCAAACACCTGTTCTGAATTCTCAAAAGTTTTCTTCCTTCTCCCAAGGAGAACAGACAATAGCTTTTGTCCTGATCGAACGTCGTAAATTATTAAGAAGGGGACGTACGTTCTCATCCTTCCCTTTGCGGCATTGTGACGCCCCACCCTACCACTACTAATATGAGGGACGTATCCGCTTGCACAAGTGTAAAGAAGCTCCCATCGCGTCTCCCTCAAAAAAAACGTTCTCTCTGTCTATGTCTGTCTGTCTCTTTCTGCCCCTCTCACTGTTTCATTCTATTCCTCCCTCTCATCCCTCTTTCTCTCTCCCTCTCGTCTCTCTGACTCTCTCTCTCTCTCTCTCTCTGATATCGCGGCCTTGACATTTAATGAAAAACCGAAACTTGTTGACATTTGTTTCCTTGTCTTGTTTTGAAACACGTGCATTGTTTGTAAAATTAAAATGTTTCATTTGTAGTTAATCATTATTCATATGTATCATTTGTGAAAGTACATTTTCTTCTGATTTAATAATGTTCGTTTTATTACATTTGCTAAATAACAGTTGTGCAGTATTAAATTATAATACACGATTGACTATTTCATTATTTTTTAGAATTAAAAATTATTAAGCAGATTGATTCGAATGTATAATTATCTTTTTGTAGTTTGTACACTTCATTATCCGGTATTGGAGAATGATATAGTATTATATTCAAATATAACATCGAAATTTAAAGGATTTTCGAAATCTGTCTTAGAACTGACTGTGGGAGCGTCAAAGTGAGGTAGACTTTCAGAAAGTTTTTTTTTTATTTTCTTATATTCAGTTGTTCTTGTGAATATAAATTTACAGATGGCCTCATGTTATGTTCGAATTTATTCGAACTTATTCTGAAGTTTTCGATGGCGCCCAATTGGTTTAAAACTTAGTGATGAAACTGTCATGTTACGATAAATACAGACCTCCACAAGACTGCAATTTCATGCGTGTGGCTCAAGTCACTTGTTGAAGGGCATCTAAACGTACGTTTGTCCAACGGGAGTAAGTTTTGCTCTGAAGTACGTGTTCTCCCGACGCCTCTACTGTCCTCTTGGCTGCCGGAGAGGAAGATATCAACTTGGCTAGAAGGAGCTCTCCTGCAAGAAGAGCGTTTTATTGATTTCCACCGGTGAAGGCACGCACTTTTCAGGAGCGTTATTTCTTCATCTTTCAATTTCCTCGTATCATTGTTCCACACGTTAAGACCCGCTTTCTAGTGGACGACTTTTTTTGGCAATGTCTCGCAGCGCCTGCGAGATCGGTGAGGGAAACTGTGACTTGGCCTGACAGTCCAGGCAAATCAGTCGAAAAGATGTCCGACGTCGGAAAATTTCCTACTAAGCTGAATTTTTGTTAATGTGGTCGCTTCGAACGACGTTGAGAATGAAGTTATGTAAACTTACAAAAACTTCTTATTGTTGCACAGTATGTTTAAAACATGTGAATGATTAAGGCGAGTTCACTCGTAATTTATTTAATTTTGGTCAATAGAATACAATAAAAAAATGTGTTGCGTGTCATGAACTAAACCTTCTAGGATGAACAATGCAGAATCATAAACCTTACAGTTAACCGTGAAACCAAATGTTTATAAAATCTCACATCTTTAATTTATTCTCTACATTAACCGAATATTTTTTCGACATTATTTAATAGGGAAAATACATTTGTTCATTCTTAATCCTGTATTTGATACCGTATTCCTATGCAAGATTATATTCTGTGCTGTATAAATGTGTTTTGTGTTGCGACATATCCGAGAAAGCTGATGATAATCTTACAAATACAGCTAAAACAATTATGAAGGAGTTAATGCTGTGAAAATTCTTAACAACTATTTTGTATGTTTTTTGAGAAACGAATTTTACCTAAATGACGGACGATTTCAACTTGTGATATAAAGAATGTATGAGTACTGTCGAAGTAAAATGTGCCATTGTGTTGGTCAATTTGCTTATCTACTGGTCTTGCAATGACAGGATATGCTATGCGGTTGCTGTAATTGACAGGATAATTTTATAGTAGAGAACATTAATAATACTGCGTGAGTCACGTTCGTCCTGTACACCTGAGACGCCCTATTCGGGTTCGACTGTTCATATCGCCGATGCCGTATCAGTTGGAGTTCCCACCGTCTGTTGATATGATATTCAGTAGATTGCGCTGAGGTGGCACATAATTCTTCCGCAGAGAGCTAAATGCTGCGAAGCAGTCATGGAGAGATGAAATATGTACTTTGATGACAATTACATCGCAATTAGCCATGTGCATGTTCCTCGTGAGACACACCGTGAAATACTGAGTAAGCTTTGTGACAACAACTAGAAAAGAACAGGCTGCTGTGTCAAAGTGAGTACCGGTTGGCAGCGCTGCGAAAGTATATCGCGTAGCCGTTCTGTCTGACCGCTGCCTCTTTTCACTCGGAAGAGATCTCTTGCAGCTCCTCCGGTAACGGAGAGGGGAAAACACTACCTTACTTGAATACGAGTATGCCCTCTTCAGCCAGTGTTTGTTTTTTGTCACGACAATCGGCTCCATCGGAGTCGCCATCTTTAAAGAAAACAAGTGCCGGCAGTTTTCGTTTGTTACGTAATGCTATCAACACGGCGTGGCGCGGCGCGGCGGAGGGAGGGCGAGTACGAGGGGCCTTTTTTTCGGGCGTCAGGCGCGCGCGCGCCGCGGGGTTGCCGAGGGCGCGGCGGTGGAGGTGATGTCGGCGTTATCGGCGGGCGCGGAAGAGGCGAGCGAGCGGGCTGGCGGGCGGGCGCCGCTGATGCTGCCTGCCGCTGCCACCGCCGCCGCCGCCGGCCGCGGGGCGGAGCCCGATTCGGCGGGACCGCGCGGCGCGCGCCAGGGCTGCCAATCGCGCAGAGTGGCCGTCCGCGCGAGAGGCCCTCTGCGGGCGGCGGTGACGGTGCCGCGGCACCGTGTGCGCTTGTGTGTGCTGCGGCGGCCGGCCGCGCGCGCGCGCCCCCGGCTGTCTGGCGCGCTCGGTTTTAAAGGCAGATGAGTGCGGCTAAATAAAGCGGCCGTGATTCACCGCCCCCGCCGCCCCGCCCCGCCCCTCCCCTCCTCTCGGCGCGCGCGTCGCGACGGCGACTGCGACGCCGTGCCGCGCCGGCCGCCTGCGCAGCCGTCATCCGCCGCGCTCTTCCTCTCTCCACCTTCGACGCGCCGCCGCCGCAACATATGTGTGTGCGTACGGAGAATGTTGCCCCCACCGAGATGCTTTTTGTATCCATTACCCCCCACCACACCCTCCGCCCGTTGCGGCAGGTTGTGTTTTCATGGCCCCAGCGCTGCGCCGCTGCCTGCCTGCCTGTCGGCCTGCCTGCCGGCCGCAGCCTCCTCCGCCTGGCTGCGCTCGCGCGGGCGGGCTGCTCGCCTGCTTGCCTGCCTCCCCTGCCGTCGCCGACGGCCGCCACTCCGCGCAGCGCAGCGCTAGCTCGCTCGCGCCCGACGTACTCCCGAGCCCCACGCGCAACCGTGCTGCCGCCTGGCGGCGAGTTTGAGCCGCGGTCCGTCGTCCCTGCCGATGCGTTCAGTCACGCAGGCAGCGCTTGGGAAAATGGTGGTGGGGTGTTTCGACGCGTCGGATTTCGCGGTCGCCTAGTGCTGTGGTGTAGCCAGTGTTTACATCGTTTTCGCGGAGGATGACGGCGCTGAGCGGCGCGGTTCGTCGGGGTGTTCTAGTCGTGTCACGTCCCCGGACGGCCCGCCGCGGGCGCGCGCCCGGACATGTCGTGTAGCGGCGCGGAGGCGCTGGGTGCTGCTGCGGGGTGCGCGGCTCCGTCGTCGCGGAGCGCCGCTGCTGGAGGACGTGGTCGGTCGGGCGCCGCGGCCGAGGAACGCTGAACCCTCACGGCGTGACGCCATGTTGCTGTTGTCGCTAGACAACGTATAGACGCGGCCCGAGCCAACAACAGCATCGAACACGTCGCGCGAGTGCGTGCGAGTGAGAAAGAGATAGAGAGGTAGCCCGCGAGTGACGACGGACCTTCGCGGGAGGATTGTTGTCCGCAGCGCGCCCGCGCCGCCGTGTCTTTTGCGCAGTTCGCTGGCGCGGCCGCCGCCGCCGCTGCCGCCGGCGAGGCGACGGGGGACAGGCGCCCGAGCGGGCGCGTCGAGGCTTCGCTGCGCGCGCGGCCCGTGGCGTGTGAGCCCGCCCGCGCGTGCGTTGCGTGCTGTGCAGCCAGCGGCCGCCCGAGCGGCGGGCATCTAGAAGGAGGGGGGAGTAAAGTCAGTGATTTTTGTTTGGAAATTGTGCGCATGTGACGTGGGATTACGTGCTTGCTGCAACCTTCAAGTGTTGACCCGTGTGTGTACAAAAATTTTCATACGTTCGGAATACTACAAAAAATAACGGCAAGAAGGAAACGATTGTTTTGTGCAGCAAAGTGGTGTGTTTCTCTGTGTGTGCAGAAGATAACAATATCTGAAGTGTAGTGCAAACGACACAAATCCTTGGTGATATACGATAGAATTGAGAAAACTTCCATCCACGAGTTGTATTGTACCTTCTGTTGATGAGCACCACATGTCCACAGCAGTCTCAAAAAATGCGGGGTAAGTGTTAAATTGCCGGCGTGGCAGCTGGCAGCGTCATTCGCACCCGACCGCAAAGTGGAAGGAGTTCATTATAACGTGTGAGAACCGTCCGGTTATCTCCGGGTCGTGCGAACGTTGCTCATAAGCGAACGACTGGCGTCCCTGCGATCCGAAGATGGTCTCCTGACTCGGTCGCCCGCACGCACTTGCGCCTCTTCTTTCGCGGCGTGTTTTGAAATGGTCTTCGCGCCGCCGGAGCCTCTATCATAATCGGGTCAAGGGTTTGCATAACGGGGTTGAGGCTGCTATTTGTGCGGCGCGCGGTGCGGGCCGGCCGGCTGGCCGTTGGCGGCGGCGGCAGCGCCTCTGCTTCGACGCCCCCGCGTCGGCGATGAGCGCCTTGTGGGCCAGCAGGCCCTGCCCCACCTGCGCAGCGGATGGGGTCTCGGGGAGGGGGAGGGGGCTGGTCCAAAGCCCGGAACATCCACGTATGGCTAGATTTTGCTCCTGATAAATGTTACTGTATCTCGAAAATTCTGTTGATCGTTTCAAATGAAATTTCTCTGTTCTTAACTGTACCCATCAGTCGTTTCATTAATATTATTGAAAGCATACGTTATTGTATTATTATTGAAAATAAATGTTATCTCCAGTCCTAATTTCACGGAACGTTTATTTGAAATCTGTGAATGATATACTTACCTTTAGTTTAAGGGTACACATTGTATCTGCAACTAAAACTCTAAAAACTCTTAAAAGTACAATGGGGAACTGCCAGAAAATCCAATCGAATAATGGAAATTGACTTTAGAGCATTTTTACTTCCAGTTTCCAATTTTAATTAGGAAAGAAAGGAAGATTATTTCCTTTACATCCGCATTTGAAACCAAATTATTCTCCATTTGTTCGGATAGCTGTTTGTTGCCGTTTCGCGTTTTCTCCGTTGTATTGAAAGAACTGTGAACGTTGCCCGCCGAGGACCCCACCTCGTGCCCATTGCAGGGTTGCCGCAGCGGAGTGCCACGTCCGCACAGTCACACCCCGCTGTTCTTTATGAGCGACGCCGCGTCCAAGGGAAGTAGTGTGTCATTCCGCCACCCCCGCTCGGCTCTGCTCGACGCGACGCCTAGCACCCCGGCGTGTGTACGTCGTCTTTCGCCGGGTAATTGCCGTGAAGCCATTGCTTGCGTCTCAATGCCCGCCAGACCCCGGTAATTGATAGATAAAAGGATGCTTGGGACGGCTTCATGCCTGGAGGTTATTATTGCACTCACCTCGACCGCAATTAGAGTAGTCGTTTGGCGACAGTTTTCGAGGAATTCCGGCGCGAATGAAATGAAATTGCAGAAGGGAGAGGGCCTGTGTTGATAGTATCGCGCAGTGCGTGTTCACGTGACGGAGCACGTGAGCTCGCCAGCCTCATTTATCGCTCATAGGAATCCCCGGTTATCTCCGGTAATGCAGGGGGGAGTTGCTTGTATTGCCCTTAATCGCTCCTCACATTTTCCTGTGACACGAACCGAAAGAATAGTTGAAAAACGTAACAATTGCATTCGAAATCCTATGTTGTGGATTGAAATGTTAGTGGGGCTTGAACACTCTGTAGTGCTATTTTCAATGCTTGTCTTGCCATGTATTGCAGCTGTGATTTTTCTTCGCGAATGCCCAAGAAGTTCTAGTTGCATGTAACTGTTAAGGGAACAGGAATGTTTACAAAATTTGAAACTGTAGACTAGAAGGATATTTTGAAGTAACGTGGCATAAAAAAATTAGTGTTCTTCCATAAGCATTATACAAGTAATTGCAGTTTTGTTCACATTGCATACGTGTTAAAATTATTGATAAATTATTTTGAAATTTCAATGTATGAAAGTTAACTTCATGAATAGAGGTAAATCAAATAGCAGCGTAATTAGATTCGGAAAATGGTACTTCTAGATAATTTTGCGTGATGGTTTTATTCTTAAAAAAAATAAAAGTAGAATTTCTCAAAAGAAACAGAAGAACAAACGTTTTTATTTATCAACCAATAAACAAGAAATATAGTTAAGCTACTGGAAATTTTAATGTTTGCATTAGTTTCATTTCCTTGTGAAAAAGACGTTTCATTGATACTGCTAGCTACGATTCCCTAGGTTAGTAGCCTCTTGTTTCCAGTGAGTATGAACCCAAAAATGTTTTGCAATGAACATGATTTATTTATAGAAGTTATACTTTACTGAATTACTGAAAGAATAAAATCGTTATTCCCACAAACTGATTTCATGAGGTCCTTGATGTCAGTAATGTGTCAATAACCTCAGTAAGCAGTGTACAGCATGTGCCACTGATCCTGAATACAACTTCACGATTAAGTTTTTCCTTTCAAATTCAAATCAAGGTTCGCATTTTTCATTTAATAACTTATTTAGCCTTCATATCGCCCTTATGTCAGTAGAAACAATATTCACATCTTATTTTCTGCATTAGTCTGAATTGCAATATGCTGATCAATACACATGGAATAATACTATCTGTAGAGACCATTGCCTTGTAGAAGCTTCATGAATAATGTTCAGTAGAATATTGATAATTTTCCTTTCCGAAGAATGAAGCTTTTTGCTTTTGGTTATGGGGGAAAGACATATAACATAGCATATAATACAGGCCAAATTCATACATAAATTCTTCTTCTCTCCAGCTTCACGGTAAGCCACTGAAGGCCGGTTCCAACTCAGAGGTCATCCTGCCATCTTCTTCGGCGTCCTGCATCCCGATATCCGAAGGGTTTGCAGTTATATACTATATGTGTTAATCTTGATGTTCCCGTTCTATTTATATGACATTTGACACCCATTGACATTTGTATTCTTTATTTTTTTTCATTTAGATTGAACATTTTTAGGGTGGACTCCACACTTGGAACGTGGTCTGCTAGAGTATATCCTACTACACTTCTCAGGAATCGCATTTGTGAGGATTCAATTCACCGTTTCTCTGCTCTGTTCATCTGTTCAATGCCCAATTCTCACTACCATACATCAAGGCTGGAACTGCCATTGATTAATAAAGTCATAACATTGTGTCTCTTCTGTCTTCGTTTTTGAAAGTCCTTTTAGTGGTTCCACAAATATGTTGAAATTCATACATAAATTCTCAGATGACATGCCCGGAGGTACATCACATGTATTTCAATTGTTCTTGTGCACCTATCTCATGAACAGATTACAATACTTGCAATATTTAGAGAAGTAAGATATCCTGTGAATAATTGAAAGGGAATAAAATTATCAGGACCCAGAAAGATCAAATAATCGTATTTGTCGAAATAAATTTTATTACTGCCTTTGCAGCCATGAACATCAGTTAATTTATTTTCTAAAACATTTCTGGAATACCAACAAAACAAGGTTTTCCACATCTTTGCTTTCTGTTGTGTGAATCAAGTTACTGTCGCCATTTCAATACACACCACACCATTTTGAAAAACGCGGACATTTTGTAATTTTACGGAGAATGTGTGATTTCGTTGATTATGGTAGTACGAAAGATCAAATGTAGCACGAAAGAAATACTCTGCAATTTTCAGAGTTGGGTAGCCTGGCTTCGTCACAAATCTCTACTACAATGGGATGGAATCATAGTTAATCAAAGTACTTTCCTATGACTATACTCAAATGCTAACCACCTCCATCATAGAACCGTCCAAAAATGAATCGAAGCATTTAATTTAGTCTTCTGCAAAAAAAAAATTTGTATTGCACAAGCAGCTATTTTTACTATAATTCAAATGAGCTCCTGACGCCCCCCTCGTGTTGCCCTGCGTCAAGCGACCGTTGGCGTGGGCAGTTCCTGCTGCGGCTGTGCACTGCACCACCGTTGGCGTAGCCTAGGCCGTTCAGAGGGGTAGGCGGCGCGCGGGGCGTCCCGACGCCAGGCGCCGCCGCCGCCGCCGTCGTAGATCCGCCCGTATGCAAATGTCTGCACACATTGCACGAGCGAGCCCTCCGTTCTCATTAGACTTAATCGCATCACGAATGTCGATCTGGTTGCTGTTCATTCGCCCATCCCCGGGCTACGTGTCAATATACGGGCGGCAGTGTGCTGTTGCCCGACCAGCGCAGCGGTTCTCGTTTACCTTTGACCTCATTCGCTCCCAATTGCCGGCCCGGTGTTTGTCCATTGCGGCTTAACACTACTCACCCTATAGCACTAATGTGGCGGCCAGGGTAAATAAATGGCCTGCGATTCACTTTTGGCCCGCGATAAAAGCACGTAAAATTTAAGAGATTTTCACTGTCGGAATTTGTTACATAGCTTTCACGCAGTTTCACCTATGTGTACAGGGTATTTCACATTTTGAATCTGTTTAAAATTTTATACTATGTGCTTGATGCACTAGAGATTCTGAAACGTGCAAACAAGGTTTAATTTTCCGGATATAGGGCCATGGTTAATTAAACTGTATTTCCATCATAAGCTTAATGACCGCTTAAGAAAATCTATTTAGTATTTAATGTCGATATTTCTGTATCTAGTGATGTCTAGTTGTGGAGACTGGAATGTATTTGTACCGTAAAATAAACTCCTTCTGTTAGATGTATTTGTGTGTGTATGAAACTACATTATATGAATATCTCAAGAAATTTCGGTGTAATGTGATTTTGAATACGCGCTTGTTGAAATTGTTTTTTTTTTCTTCGTTGTCTCTCTTCAAAATATAACCATATTCTAACAACCTTGTAGGTTTGGACAGGGACGAAACAGTCTCCGAGACGCGAAGTTGCGTCATCCTCCAATATAACTTTGCCTGTCGTGTCATAACATAAAATGACATGGCGTGATATTGTAATTAATACTTTATACTAATTGAAAAAATAAACAAGTTCTGAAAATTTTCTATCAGATTTCGCATCTATCTTACATTTCGGTGCTTTATAATTTCCTACACGCTTTCAATCTCCCGCTTTTCCGACCAGCTGTCTTTTTGATTCTTCTTGTATTTTTACTCTTCCCAGTGCCCCCTCCCGCTCCCCCCAGTGCGTCCAGACGGCGTGATTAAGTGCGCCCATTTCCTCGCGGCGGGTGGGCGGGCGCCGGCCGCACGTCAAGATGAGCGCTCTTGACAGTCTATTTCGGGATCGATAAAAAGGAGCGCCGGCCGGCCGGCGGAATTGGCGGTCCCCGCCGGCATGCCGATGTAGGCGCCGCCGCGGACACCGACGGGTGTATTTTCAGAGGCGGTATTATCGCACGGATCATGCGGAAAACGTTGATAACGACGTGCTTTTTGTCGGTAGCGTGCTGTTGCACTTGATTTTCGCCAGGTGTGCGGTGAATGGTGTTATCTCGAGTTTTCGCAAAGGCAGCATATTTCTCGTACTGCGAAACTGAATTACAAAGTCGTGGGAATCGCATGATAGAATGAAAAAGAGTGGATGGTCCGCGTGTTAGGATGTGTTGATGTAATAATCGAATTCACTAAATTCCGTTGAATTATTTTTAAATATAACATGAAGTTGATAAAGTGCGGAATTTCACATTTACCCAGAAATTTTGAAGAAATCATTTTACATCAGTGGCTTAAAATTGTGCCAATGATGTAGATGGTTTAGTAAAGTGACCCATCGTTTATGTGATGTAGCAAGGGATATTTCGTAATGCATCATTCGCAGGTCTAAGAATACACATGGATTAACGAAATGTTCGTGTCCTTAATTCTGTGATTAATATCTTGGAACGATGATGTTGCAATGCGTCTTCTATTTATGGTGACTAAATAATCTACTAGGATGATTTCAGGGAACTCGTAAACTTTCCACAATATAAAAATTTATTTTCGCATAAATCAAGATGTGACTAAGATATAATAATGGTAACCCTAAATGCTGGTGAGAATTTCACGGTAACTAGACACATTCATAAAAACAATATATTTCTGTATTTCAGTAATATCCATAACATCAAATTATCGCTTAGAAAAGAACCAGAAGATGCACTATTCCTCGTCCGCGATTTAAAAAAAGCCGCTTGATGTTTGTGCATGTATTACTAGTGTTAGCAACACTGATACGTGAACAATTCACCCTGTTTTCACGATAGAGATAGTACTAGCCCTTGTAGATTTTGTGAAAATAAAGGTTTAAAAAACAAAAATTCAGTATTTCAATCAGATTTTTCCTCTCGGTACAGATCTACCTTAATGAGGTTACTTTTGGATGTTTATTTGTTTAAATTGTTCTACAAAATCTTATTTTAATATTTAGTATATTTTAATATACTTTTTTATTTAGTATATTTTTTTTATTTTTATATTTAGTATATTTTAATATATAAATCTTATTTTAATATTCTACATAATCTTATTTTAATCTTATTTAATATTTAGTTGGTGTGTAAATAAATTATATAACTGGAATAAAATGTTTAATGTTTGCATACGCTATAATTATAGCAAATTTAATATTTTTATATTTCCAGTTTAATATAATATGTATGTACATATATAATGGTGGGTCGAACTTTTTTCTTCGCCCGCTGGGTGCTTAAATTGACGTTTTCAATGAGAAAACATGTTTTGTGAAGCAGCTATTTTTGTCATTGTAAGAGGGCCCACCGATCGCTCAAACATGGCATTTTTTGGTACTTTTTTGACATTTGGTCTTGTAGATCACAACAGATGCTTGGGAAATGACTGAATATTTTTTTGTTTTGTTTTTCCCACATTGATACCGAACAACCCTTGTACAAATATATAACTTTTTGGATTATTGGACTAAGTATTGTAAAAGTGGCTAAAAAGTACCATTGTCCCCAATATTTATGATTTTCTGACTCATTCATTGTTCTAATAGCCCATTCTTCATGAAAATTTATACATAACGTTTTTAGAGGGCTCTGAATAAAAATCTGACATCATATTTGTATCCACTAAGTATATACAAAAATCCACTAAGTATGAATTTTCATGAAGAATGGGTAAGGTATGGGGCAGAAAATCATAAATATTGGGAAAATGGTACTTTCAAGCAATTTTTTTTAACAATACTCAGGTCATCCAAAAAATTATATATTTGCACAAGGTTTGTTCGGTATCAATGTGGGGAAAACAAAAAATATTTAGACATTTCCGATGCATCTATTGTGTTCTAGAAGACCAAATGTCAACAAAGTACCAAAAAACCCCATGTTTGAGCGATCGGTGCGCCCTCTAGAATTATGATAAAAATCGTTTTCACAAAACATGTTCTCTCATCATTTTATCTTATATTGACGGAGTTACCGTGCAAAGTTATTTTGTGTTTTAAATGTTATTTCAAGAACTGTTTGTTTTTGCTACTATATTTAGATTTAAATAATCGAAACTCGGTTTGCAGGCACTTGTATTATTTTGCGAACCGTAATACAATGTGAAGTTTGAACCCAATTTTTCTAATAAGAAGACAAATTTATCCTGAAAATAAATATAAATTTAAGAACTGTGAAAACGAGAATGCCTTCGAATTTAATATTTGCTACGTTGTTAAAGTGCAGTCAGGATTTCATTGTCGCTTGATAAGATACCGTTTCAATTCAAGGTATTAATATTAGTAATTCCCTCTTCGTGTAACTCTTAAATGTGACCTCATTGTACGTGTTGGGGAACCCTGTGGCCCTCCACTGTGAATGGCGCATGGAGATGGCTGTGCACTATGGGCGGTCGCCAGGTGCGAATTCCACGGGCGACCTTGCTTGCGGCGGGGGACGCGTGGCGGCGCGGCTGCGTGGCGCGTGGGCGGCGGTCGCCGCTCCTCATCGACCCGCCCCGCCCCGTCCAGCCTTGTTCCCCGCCCCGCCGCTCCCTGCGCTGTCTTACCCTGCCCTGCCCTGCCCTGCCCTGCCCTGCCCTGCCCTGCCCTGCCCTGCCCTGTCTTGCTCTGCCCTGCCCTGTCTTGCCCTGCCCTGTCTTGCCCTGCCCTGTCTTGTCTTGCCCTGCCCTGTCTTGCCCTGCCCTGCCCAGTGCTGTCTTGCCCTGCCCTGCCCAGTGCTGTCTTGCCCTGCCCTGCCCTGCCCTGCCCAGTGCTGTCTTGCCCTGCCCTGCCCTGCCCAGTGCTGTCTTGCCCTGCCCTGCCCTGCCCAGTGCTGTCTTGCCCTGCCCTGCCCTGCCCAGTGCTGTCTTGCCCTGCCCTGCCCTGCCCAGTGCTGTCTTGCCCTGCCCTGCCCTGCCCAGTGCTGTCTTGCCCTGCCCTGCCCAGTGCTGTCTTGCCTTGCTTGCGTTGCCGTGTTTTGCCTCTTCCCCGCCTTGCCTCGCTCCTACCTGGCCCGCCTGATCTTGGGACGTAGACATAGCCACCGCTGCCCCTCCGCCGACAGAAGTCTCCCCGCACCTCGCCACCGAGCAGGTTTTTCTCTGCACCACCTCTTTGTCATCTAACGTCGACCCGTGGAACGAAGTACTGGAAGCGAACACCTGGGATTCTGTAATGGCGTTATGATCTATTTGTGAGAGACGACTGGTGTACAAGATGGGCATATATATTGACAAACTTAAAAATATTGGTTCGGTGAGTGAAGTTACTTTCTTTGGCACTTGGGTGAGCGGTCAGTGGAGTATAACATAATTCTGTTCCAGCTGAGTTAGCCCACAATATCGTGAACACGTGGAACCTTCTAGACTTGCTTAGATTACATGCCACGAAACTAAATCTTCGTAATTGACCAGTTGTCAGGTAGAACCCTCTTTTAATAGCACAACTCTTGTGAATATGCTTCTGAATATAATTACAATTAAGTGAGAGCTGCAATCACTGCCTTCTCGGGCTCTGGTTGTTTACGAAATGATATATGGCCATAGTTGCTAATTCCCTACAAATACTTGTGCCAATAAAACTTGTCGTTCATTACGTTGTCGTCAATCACAATTGTCCAGATTATTTCCATACGCCATTTCGCGTGGGTATTGGATTATCAACAGACGGGACAACATTCATGCATTAAAAAATGAGTAGAAAAGAGGAGGAGGAGGAAGGGTGATGGGTAGCGCGGCGCCGACTGCGCGTGACGCGTGACACGGCCTCCGGCCACGCCGCGGGCGTTACGCCATCGGGAGGTGGCAGGTGGAAGCGGCGGCGGCGGCGGCGGTGGCGCATTCTGACTTTCCCCGGCGCGACGGCGGCGGAGGGGCTGGCGACCGTGGCCCAGATCGGCGTATCGCGATGTTCCGAGCGCCACCGCTGCTGTGCCGTGGCTGTGGGTCGTCGCGTCGCCGCTTATGGCGCCCGCTGCGGGTCCCGCCTCTTGAGCAAGCGTCCCTCGCGGCCCCGCCACGCCCCGCCCCGCCACGCCCCCTCGTGTTGTGCGAGGGTCGGGTTACCGCTTTGGAAACGCAGAGAAGAGCTCTGCCATTCCGCGCGCCCGGCATCTCGAGAGGCGCCGCGCTGCGCCGCGCAGCCGCCTGTTGGTTGAGAGGGCGCAGGCGCGCGTGCGTGTGTGCTCAAAGGGCCGTAATTCGCTTTGGGAGTGTTGGCATGTAATACGGCGTTATAACCTGTCTGCCAGAGCAACACGGCATTCTCTGGGCGAGGAGACGTGGCTCTAAGTGGATACATTTTTGCTATATTTTTTTAGATTTTTGTTATTTTTATTAACATGTCCAATGATATTGTAGTCTTAGTAGCTCAGTTGCAGCTCGCCTCGTACCAATTTTGCTTTGGTATCATTTTTCTTCGTTTCTACTTGGTAACGTTTTAACAACTTTTTAAGCTCCTCCTACTAGATAAAATATTTTTACCTACTTGGCATTCCCAAGATAGAGAACGCAGTTACTCTTCAATATGTTCAGTTCATTTATATATATACTAATTATTTCTGATTTGGAACATTGAGAACAGTTTATAGATTTTTGAAGCTCTGTTCTCCCTATGGATGCCTCTCACCATCCCTCCCGACCCGTGCTGCCGACTGCGTGTGATCCTTTCGCCAGGGTCTCCCCCGTCCGGATGTCCGCCGCCGGGGAGAGAACTGGCGACCCGCGACGCCCCCTCTCAGCGCCGTGCATCCCGCTCCGCTCCGCTCTCCTCTGCTCAGCGCTGCCGGGCTGTCGCCTCGTCGTCACCCGGCAAAGCTTGTCGCGTCGCCTATTTCCCTTGAGTGCATCGCGGGGTAGCCGCGGCGCAACCCCCGGGGAAGGCTGGCGCAGTAGGGCGCGGCCGTACGCACACGGGGAGAATCAAGAGGGGGAAAGAGTTTTTAGCTAGTTTTAAATTACATTTCACTATTGCAGGGGTTGGTACATTACCGTAAGAAGGTGATCGACACGGAATCGTTTTTCCCCATTACATTTTCCGATCACAAATTGTCAGAGTCCAATTAAATTTCAAATATTATTCGTTTTTCTTATTTTACCCGAGAGAATCTTATGTATTTCTGGACTTTCGAAAGACTACACTCAGATTCTCCTTGTAATACACTTCTATTCTCCGTGTGTGAAATTGTTTGCAGCATACAGATATTGGAACATTTAAATATTAATAATATTTAAAAAAAAACATGTTTTACTACATTTCTGGAAACTTGTGTGTAAACTTTCCGGTGATGCCATAATTTTTGAAATAGTTCTGTCATTCTTGTCGATTTAAGGCCACCTCCCCCTGATGTTGAGTCCAAAAAATCGATTTTGAGTTTTTGTATTAATTTGACACTTGAAAGTGTTCTCTACGCCTTCATATCGAAACTACGCCGAAAAAAAATTTTTTGGCCTATTTATGTAACTATTTTCATACCCGTGCAACAGAGTGCCACGCCCACTTTTATGTCATTTTGACATTTCATTTAAAAATTTCAAATTTGAATAGACATTCAGCTTCTAGGGATTTTTTTTCTCAATTTCCTTGAGTTGGCTAATCTGCTGCGGCACACTGCTGCCTGGTGATGTTCATTTGTTGTTGTTTGAATGCTTTTGTGTGGTGTGGAAACGTGTTTATATAGGTGGTTCGTGAGTTTTGTTGTGACAAAGTATTTTGATCGTGTTTTCTGGATTGATTTCTCTCTCTTCGCTTTTCAAGCTTTACAAGATGACAAAGCCAAAAGGTGTTTTTAAGAAGAGAAAATTTAAAGGAAACCAATTCAACAATACTGTAGTTCGTGAGGTTATGTCAGAAGAGATGGTGACACCGTTGCGTTGTACTGATACAAAATGTGCTAGTGTAAAGAAACTGACACCTTTGACAGATGAGTACAATAAATTTAGTACGTCTGAAAAGGGATCCACTAATATCATTATTGACCTAAAAGTATTATCAGATATGGTGTTCAAATTTGTGAAATGTAAACATTGTGGCAATTCAGAATGTGTAAAGATTCAGGAAAGTGAAAGTGGGAGAAAAGGTTTAGCAATACCTTTAGACATAATTTGTGAAAATTGTTCAGCAGTGGCTTCATGTATGTCATCTTCAAAACCAGAGCCAAAAAGTTCTTTTGAAGTGAATACCAGATTTGTGTATGCACTCAGATCAATTGGGAAAGGTATGTCTGCTGGAAGAACATTTTGTGCAGTGATGAATTTGCATCCACCACCCAGAAAGTTTGAAAAACTTACAGCATTATTAGAGAAGGCTGTGGTTGAAGTTAGTGAAAGCAGCATGCAACAAGCAGTGAAGGAAGCTGTGGTTGAAAACGAAGACATTACAGACATTGCTGTTGCAATAGATGGTAGTTGGCAGAAAAGGGGACACACCTCCTTGAATGGTGTAATTACTGCAACAAGCATTGACACGGGGAAGGTAGTTGATGTTGATATTATAACAAAATATTGCCAACAATGTAAGGTCACAAAGAATAAAGAAGAACACAAGAAAAAACTGTGTTGCTAATTATTCAGGGGCAAGTGGGGGAATGGAGGTTGTTGGAGTTAAAAATATTTTGAAAGATCTGTATCCACAAGAGGTGTCAGATACCTTTATTACCTTGGAGATGGGGACAGCAAAGCCTACAATAGTGTGGTCAATAGTAAGCCTTATGGAGACAGTGTACAAATTGAAAAGATGGAATGTGTGGGCCATGTTCAAAAACGTTTAGGCACAAGACTCAGAAAACTCACAGTAAATATGAGAGGGCAGAAACTGGAAGACGGGAAATTGTTGACTGGGCAGGGTCGTTTGACAAAGACAGAAATAGAAAATCTGCAAATTTATTATGGTCTAGCAATAAGGAACAATAAAGATAATTTAGATGCAATGAAGAAGGCAGTGTGGGCAATATTTTTCCACAAGTCTTCCACTGATAAATCACCGTGTCATGGACTGTGTCCCACAGGTGAAATGTCATGGTGTGGTTTTAATAGGTCAAAAATCACAGGAGAAGTTTATTCTCATAAACATTCACTTTCTGCAGCCATAATGAATGTGGTAAAGCCCATTTTTAGAGACTTGGCCAAACCAGATCTATTAAAAAAGTGTCTGCATGGGCAAACACAAAATCCTAATGAATGTTTCAACAGCATAATTTGGAATAGGTTGCCTAAAACTGTGTTTGTTGGTATGCATACCATGAAAATTGGTGTTCATGATGCTGTATTGACATACAACTGTGGCAACATTGGGAAATGCTGGGTGTTAGAGAAGTTAGGAATTAATCCAGGGGCAAATATGGTAAGTGGCCTACATCAAATAGATAAACAAAGAATGCTCGATGCTGAAAAAATGTTCAACAATTTTGGCAAAAAAAGCAAGGCAGACATCAAGGAGAGTGAAATTAAGGCTGGAAGACAAGCTGGAAGCAAAAGAAGGTACATCATATGGAGCTGGAGAATTTTAAACATCTGTAAGTTTCATGAATTCATATTTTATCTTTAAACTCAAATTCCCGAAAACATAAATTTTCCTTACAAATGCCCCATTATCTCAGAAACTATTTCATATATTAAAATCAAATTTTGTGTGTTTATTTTCTGGAATATATTACACCCTTGGAACCTACAAAATTTAAAATATTTTGTGAATTAACAACAGAAAAAAAAAACAAAAGTCTGAAAATGTAAAAAATTCATACCTGTTAATTTAATATTTTTTATAAAAATATAATCAGTAATAAATTGCTTTTCTTAGGTTCAAAGTATAATATAATAATCCAGTAACAAGGTGTAAAATATTCATTACCTCATCCCAAATAGTTTTTGTACAATTGGGGCAAATATTTTGTGCCATTTTAACATGGGAAAAGATAGTCAGGGGGAGGTCCCCTTAAACGCCTTTTTTTTTACAATACCGTAAATATATCACAGTTAATTGACCGCATCTATTCCGAAGAAGAAGAAGAGAAGAAGAAGAAGTAGTTGCAGTCTTACCTCAGCGTTTCAGGGGCGCAGCGTGTGTAAATGACCTTGTCATGATGGCGGCCCCACTGTGCGTCGGTTGGGCGGAGGGCGCGGCGCGTGCGCGGCGCGGCGCGGCGCGGCGCGGGCGTCACGTGATCGCTGGCGGAGGGCGCGCCTCGCCCCGCCCCGCCCTTCGCCACAGGCGGCGGCGCGGCCGCCTGCAACAGCAGCAGCAGCAGCAGCGGCGGCGGGCCCGCCCGTTTCCTTATTACACACGCGCGCGCCCTCCCCGTGCCTCCTTGGAGTGGGCGGAAGCTGCGGCTGTAATCTGTTATTACTTCCCCTGGTCGGGAGAGTGCGACGGGGTGGCGCAGATGCGGTGGAAATAAAAACGCAGCCCGTCCTGCGCCCGCTCCGCCCTGCCAGCCTTTTTTTTTTACCACTCGCGTGTGTACTTGAACCGCCGTTGGGTGCGTGATACGAGATACAAATGGAATTGCTTATAGAATGCAGGAGTCGCGTTTGTTATTTTATGATTTCGGTGTCGTGGAATTCCGAGTAATATGAATATGTTATACTATTAAATGCGGGCACAGCTACTTTTGGAAATATTACGTTTTCCTCATTTTTATTCTCTTTATGGATTGCCAGTCAACGAAATGTTCAGCGATATTCCATTCAATATAATGTAGACGAAGTGTAAATCGTATGATAGTTTGACGTGGAGCGATGTTTTTGCCAAAAAAAAAAAATCGTTTACGAGGCAGCATGTTTTTTCAAATGATTATACACTTAAGCCATTGCTTATTTGTGGATCCTTGATCAGGGCATTCGGCCCAGCGGGCAGTCCAAGGCGTTTCGCCATCTCAACACGCGGCGAAGCCCCCGAAGAGGCAGCGTTCCGGAAAATGGCTGCCCCCCCTGCGTTCTCCCTCCTCCGCGACGAGCGCCCCCCGAGTGCGGATAGGGTTCGCTCACGTCGCCGCCTCCGTCCCCCGGTTTAATAACTCGTCAACCACAGTATTAATGGCCCGAACCGGAACCGTTTTTGCCGCCGCGGGCGTCCCGTCCACAAAAAGCGGCCGCGTCGGACGGGGTGGCGCGGAGGGCCGCAGCTGGACGGCGCGGCCGCCGGCCCGGGGGTTGGTTGGCGGAGACCACCCAGCGCCGGCCCGCGTCGGCCCGCCCTGCGTGAGCCGCTCTTTGACAAATCGTCCGGGCCCTCCGCAGGGAGGCGTGGCCGCGCGGCGCCCGGCCCTGGGCGCTCGGCGCTCGCTGTCCGCGACGCGACGCTTCTCCCCCTCCGCCCGAGGCGCCAACGACATTTCACCCGCTCTCCGGGGAGTGGACTGCCTCCGGGTGCTTTTTCCTTCTTTATTTCTATCCCCTTTCATGTCCTTCTTCCTTCGTGGTTTTTTCTTAGTATTGTTTTTGTACCTTTTGGTTTTGTACACAATGAGTGAACAGTTTAGATGCAATTATTGCAATGATTTGAGGATGATGTTTGGAAGGTTGGCAATTGGTTTGGAGGTGAATAGTGTAATTGTAACTTGCGTTATGTATTTGTCAGTAAGGTCGTTATGATTTATTTGATGTATCAAATGATACGTAGTTTTTTTGATGAAAAGTGAAATTATTACCAATTGCCGGTATCCTTAGAGAAAATTAGCGTCTACCTTCATTTGATCTCACTCTTTGTAATTTATACAAATGTTAATCTTCGCGATTTCGATGCTGATTTTTTTTTTCATGTTTAAGGGTGTTTAAACGACGTAGGAAAGAAACCGAGGAAAATAATGGCAAGACGCCGCCAATTGTACGCTGATGTTTCCATTACCGGTAGTGAAGAAAAGTGTGTTTGAATGGCGCCCGAAGTGTGCTATCGTTTGTATGCAGTGCACTTGCACTTGTGTACCTCCGCCGAGTGGCCGTGTTCGTCTGCTGCCCCACTGCCTCGCAAGTGGCAGCGGCCGGCGTGGCGCGGCGGGGCGGGGCGGGGCGGGCGGAGCGGGGAGGTGCGGCGGGGCGCGCGCCGTGCAAAGGCCCGTGCAGCGCGTCGTCTGTCGGTCGCTCGTTTGCATGCGGCCGCGGCCGGAGACGGGTGTTGTTGGGCGGTCGCCACCGCCGGCGGTGCCCTCCCCCGCGCCTCGCCTCGTCGCTCCGCGTGCGCGGGGGCGGGGGCGGGCGCGTGATGGCTTCCGCGAAGGCGCGCCGCGTTGCGTGAGGCGCGTGGGAGTGGGCGTGGCTCGTCACTGAAGCCGCGGCCCAGGGGATCGCCGAGCGAAGCCGGCCGCACGCCCCTGGGCGCCTGTGACAGCGGTGAGAGGAGGATGACAGGTGGATTAAGTAATGTTCACGTGGCTCCATCACGTCACTAACTTGGTCGATGGTCGGTGGAGGATGTCGTGTAAGCAAATGTAATAGCGTTTTAGCAGTGAGTGATACAGTTTGTAATGGAGAACACGGAAAGATAATTTATATTTATTTCAATTTTGTATGCACGTTATTATGCTTTCTGTACGAGAATATTTAACCAATTCAAATTCATATTTGCAACACGAAGAGATGCTTGTATCAGGGACCATGCCTTCGTAATGCGTACTCTTGAGTTCTATTATCCACCGGCCGTAGGTAAGCTCGAGCCGATGTTCCGACGAAAGCTGAGCGAGCGCGCTCTGGGACCCGCCCCTCTCGTGCGGTCCTCGCACGTCGCCATGGCGACTGGGGTTGTCAGCCGCGCAGCGCTGGGGCGGCGTGGGCGCGTTCATTTCCAGACGTCCGGCAAATTGCCCGGGACGCCCTCGCGACTCACCCGACTCCATCGTGCCCCTGCCCCTGCCCCGTTCTATGCTGCTTCGTCCCGCCCCGTTCTGCCTCGTCCCGGTTTGCCTAGTCGCTGCCCGCCCTGCTCGTCTCGCCTCGTCCAGCACCGTCCACCTTGCCTCACCCCGCTTCGTCCCACTCCGCTCTGCTCCCCTCCGCTCGCTCCTGTCGATCCCGTGCCTTTCTCTCTCGCCCCCGGCCGTCCCGCACCCCCTCCGCCCTAAAACCTCGTCCACTTTGGACCCCTCCCCGCCTCTCTGAGCCACCCCACCCTTTTCCCGCGTGAAGGCGCCCCATCGGGAGGTTTCTTTAATTTCCTTGCGGGCGACCCTTAATTGAGCGTACGCCCTCGCCATCGCCACCGGTGTCGATGGGCGCCCGGGGCTCTGGGAAACCCATCAGTCCATCGATTAACCGGCCGTTCTCGCCCCACCCACCCCCTCCCCACCTCCGCCCTCCCACAGCGTGCACCGGCTGCTGGTTCTGTGGTTGGGCACTTCTCACCGAGCGACCTCTCGCACCTGAACTTGGCACAACAGCTTTCGCCGAAGCTCTGTTCACGTGTTTAGCATTGCATAAATATGGGGAAAGGCGGAGGACGACGGCAGTGACTGTCAGTTTTCTTGCTCCGTTCATACATTTTCTGTTTCGCGGAAACTTCTGAATTTTTGCAGAGGATGGATAATCGTCATAGGCGCACTCGGGGAGGGAGGAGCTCATGGTGCTGTCCCCTCCTCCCACGGAAGTGATTACTAAATATTAAAAAATAAAGCTTTTACTAATTTTCTACATAAAATAAATTTTACATAAACGAACATTAACGACAAGTCAAGAAATAAAAATATATTTTACATTCAGCGTAAATAAAGAAGTCGTTATAAGGAAACGTTAAGACGGGTGGATACTATAACTGTAGCCCCCTCCCCTCTTTGATAAAAATCCTGGGTGCGTCTCTGGTGATCGATATTGGAACGTGGGTGTTCTTCTCATATACAGTTAAGACAGAGGCATCTGTTTGATTCAGGTGCCCAACACCGATTTGTCTCTAACATTAATGTTTTGCTAGCTGTGGGGTTTCCGGTTATTTGGACGAAAGGAGGAGTGAATATGAATGTCGCGATTTATCGTCACGTGGGTAGAAGAGTCGTTTTCTTTCTGCTTACGTTAACATGCTTTTCTTTGAGGGAATGTGCTATATGGTCTTTGTTGTACTGTGCAGTACTTGCTCCTCAAGTCCGTGAGTCGTGTTGAAGTGGCTGCTAGTGTGAACTGTTGTAAAGAGGTGCGATTTATTTTCTCCAGAAATGGCATTACAAAGAGCTGACTATCAGTAGACAACGAGGCCCATTAACTTCACCTATTGTAACGTGGCTTTTTCGCTCACAAGGCTAAAACTTTAGACATTCTTAAAGCCGACCATACATGCCCATTGTCTAGATTTTCCAAAAACGTTTTAATCGAATCGGGCTAGATCTTAACGATCAAAGGTTGAAACATGCAATGGAGTCCGACCTGGAGGATTGTTCAAACGGCTTGTCCGTAGCGTAACTAGGCAGACTAGGTGCAGCGAGCAGCACCTTCGGGAGTGCGTCCGAGGGCCCAGAGACGTTGGTCGAGGCGTAGCAGCTGAGCCGGCCTGCGCCGGGGGCTCAACGCGCCTGGATGTTACCGCAGGCCGGGCTGCGCCGGGCAGCGGCGGCCGGTCCGTGCCCGGGGCTGATTAGCGTCGTCCGCGTCGCGCTCCCTCCGCAACCGGTTTGGACGTGAGCGACTTGGTCTAAATATGGCGCGCGGCGAATCGCGCCTCCGATCCCACGGGGCAGAATGCGCGCTGCGCCTGCCTGCTTGCCTGCGCTCCCGAGGCGGGGGCGGCCGCGGCCGCGGGCTAATGGGACCCGGGCGCTTCCGAATCCTCCCTGCTGCCCCCGCCCCGCCTGCGACACGGGACGAAAACAAACACGCGACTGGCGGCGGGTGATGGAACCGCAGGCGCAGTGCCGGCGCTAGGCATGGGCGGAGCGGGCGATCGCAAGCCAAGGGGTCCGATGATGGGACTGATGGAAAATATTAGTAACAAATTGAAAAAGAAATAAGAACTCGAGAAAATCGTTATCGTCATTTTATAAGTCGCGGTACAGTAGTCTGATGTATCACAAAATTTTCAATTATTTTTCCCCTTAAATTGTTATAGTCATTACTTATAAGAAATGAATTAAATGACGCTATTAAAATAAGTTCTTATGAAATTCATATTTATTATTTCATGTTTTTAGCAAGTGATTTTATTGACCACTAACTAAACACAACAAAAATTTTCCCATTTTAAGCTCACCATGGAAATTGTATTATTCGATGACTACTTTTACTGAAAACTTATTTAAAATAAATTTACAAAAACTTTTTCTAGCTTAAAGTACTTTTTGTTGTTTGTTGGAATAAAATAACTTCTTTAGTTTCTTGATACAACTTTCATATTTCTATTTGGGGCGGGGGGTGACTACGTTTTAGCATTGCGCCGGGCCCAATGTTGCCTTGCTCCCGCATTGCGCAGGCGGCAACTCGCGGGTCAGAGAAGGCTGCAGCGGCGGCGGCGGCGGCGGCGGCAGCGCCGGTTCAGACGCGTCCCAGACCGTCAGCTGCCGCGGCGGAGGCGGCTGCGCGTGCAGAGCCGGGCGGAATACTCGCGTAAAAAGTCGCGTTTCGCCGCTTCGCAGCCGGCTGCGCTGGGCGCGGCTCGGCGGCGGCTGGGGGAACGCCCCGCCCCCTGGGCTGTGGTTAAGCCGTGTTACGAGCCTCGTAAACCTTTTTTGTAACGAGGTATGCGTGTTATTTGAACGCCTCCAAATTAAATTTGCTACATCAGTTGATTTCTTTCTTGCCAGTTTCCGATTTCGCGAAAGAGTGAGAGACATGAGATGATTTGCTGTCCTTGGACAATTCGTGTGATCTTCTTCAGGTTTTATTTAAATAAAGTTTGTTATCGCAACAGCGGTAGATTTATAATTTAAAATAACTGTTTCAAAGCACAAAGTTTTCACCCTTTTCAATTCGTGTATTATTTTGTCATCCGTACGCAGTTCGAAAATGGTGAATGGTCTTCTGGCTCAGCATCAAAGTTTTCTGCAGCGAAAAGTGTAAATAAAGCATCGGTTCGTAATAGTATGCACACAATTCAAAATTAACCTCATTTTAAGTAATTGAACCTCGCTTCCGTGGGCCATTATTTCATTTCTTAATGAACTCTTTGCTTAGGTCGCAGTGCTTCTGACAGCGCTATTGACCTAAGTTGAGGAACGAGCTCACTCGCCCAATCGGGAAGAAACGGCAATAAACTTGTTGAGAATGTTGGGGAAGTAGCCGCCTTTTCTTTCCGTCACATCGGCCTCTTATTTTGTTTGTAAACATCGATTTGAGAAAAGTTATATTTATTCGACTTCGTGACTCGCGGCGATTTATTCAGCCCCCCCCCCCCCCCGGCAAGGAAAGCAGCTGCCATATTGTTTTGCGAACGGCGCGGCGCGGCGGGGCCCAGCGCAGCCCTACGTGAAGCGCGCGATGCAAGAAAGCAGCGGCGGCGGCCGTCGTAATTGAGAGGCCGCCGTGGGCGCGGAGCGGAGCGGGGGCGAGGAGAGGGAGAGGGAGAGGGAGAGGGAGGCGGCGGAGGCGGCAATCGATACCGCCCGCGGGGCGAGTGGCCGACGGCGCCGCAGGGGAATGACACGGCGCGCCCCACCCGAGATTCGGCGCCGCCGCGGCCGCGCCCTTCGCTCTCGTGTGCGGCGTGTGTTCCATCGGCGTTTGTGCGTTTCCCTTTTGTCGCTTTCATCGTTCCTAATTGACAGATTGTTTAAAAAAATTAAGGTTTTTTTTTATCACGGCAATTTATCCAGCGTTGACAACTGGTGTTGGTGTTCTTGAATATCTATCAACAGAATTATAAAATTAAGAAGTCGATGTTGCTTTCCTTAAATTTAGTTACCTTGCTTCAGACTGATGCTTAACATATGCACTGTTTCACGTTCAAGCTTGATAGGATGCTTATGATCACGCACGATATTCAAAATGGGTATTGTTATGAATTTGTTAAAATTTCACAACTACCTCAAGTAATGTTCTTGTCGATGACTGGGCCCCTGTTACAGGGGAGGAAAGACACAGATGAAAAGTATGGTCTGTTAAGAGAATTGTGTAATCATTGGTTTTGAAGTTCTTCAAATTATCCAGGTTAATGAATTGAAATTACAGAATCTGATTGTATTAAGAAGTGTATTTACGTAGTGACATTTTTAACAGGTGGATTTCAGTAATTTCACTGGGAGTTAATGCAGCCAGAAAGTGATCTCGAGAAGTGTTCTCCCAAGTTGCTCAGGTAAATCCTCTTGTGCGGCGTTGCCGCGTGTACGGGAGCCCCTCGCAAAGACGCTGTCGGTAGACTAATTAGGGCTGGCCCGCGCTGCCTTCCCTGCCCGGGTGTTGAAGAGCATCCTCAAATCCACGGGGCGCCTGACGGGAGGCGTAATTACCTGCCATACAGGTAAAGTCCTGGGCTGCGTCGGCGGAGGCTCGGGCCCCCTGCAGGGAGCCTCGTTATTGGGGGATTAGGTGCAACAGGCTTCTTTGGAAATTTGAAAATAATCCCCGTTCGAACGTTGGTGGTTGTGGGCGTCTACGTGGCCGTTGGTGCGTGCAGTCTTGACTTGTAACGTTTTTCGCTGTTCGAACGCAATGATGTGAACATCTTAACTCCTTCTTGTAACATTCAAGAAATGGTTTCTGTTGTTTGAGCAGATATTTTAACGTTAAAGTGTAATATCTTAGAAGAAACGTTGGATTCCGAGAGGCAACAAAGAATGTCGATTACTATCGTGTAGTTCTTTAGTATTAAGACGAGAACATTCTATGTAATGGGTAAATTGACGGTAAAAGAGGGATTCAAATAATTGATATGAAGTTCACGGCTGCATTGGCAAATGTTCGAGTGAGCCAGCGGCGTTTATGCATTTAGAATCGCGTAAAAGAGCAGTATTTATGCAATAAAATTCTCATACGAGAACCGGAGGGTTTGATAAATAATGTCGCAGTACTCGTAAACACAAGCGGATTGTTAAACGTCCGTAGTGTTTGAAGTCGCAGCCCGTATTTGTAAACACTCATCCTTTCTTGTGCCTCCCGTTGTTTGCCCCGGCGCGACGCGTTCTCCAACACGACGCGCACTCCTTCTAAGGCGCGCCGCCCTTCCGGGCCTGCGCCCTTTTAATTTGCTCCCCTCCACAGCAACCCTGTAGGGATTTTGTTAATTCGTTTTGGGGCGTACAACCGTGCGTTGCTATATTGCAGCGTAAGTAACTAGGAGGGTGTTTACTTATATTACTAACTAAAACTAACGTCGTACTGGATTAACATTTAATGCTACAAATCTGACGATATGCTCTTTCGCCTACCTAATTTGATTTAAATGTTCTTCAGTATCGTGGAATGTAAATTCTTTTGTGTGTTTTTTTTTTTCTTTTTCGTCCCAGCATGCCGCGCACACACAGGCGGTTACACGCAACACATAACGACGGACGGGTGTTACTTCAGCCGCTCTGGAATGAGGACCGACAGTTGACTGCGAGGGTGTGGTTTAACTACTGGCATTTTATTTCAACAGCGGCATTTTTTTTAAAAGTTGGATGCAATAGTAAATTGCTTCATACAAGCCATGCAAATCAGAACACCGAAAATAAATGTTTTTGTGTTCTTAAATAACCAAAAATAAATTGTTAGAAGAACATTTCCTTGAAACGTTTTTATGGAGATTGGCTTTAGTTTTGGAATATCATATTGAAATACTACTGTACATTTTCTTCCACTATTAAGTTTGTGTTTTGATTTCGGTAAAAATGTTAATTTGAGAAATGCTATTTCTTAACAGGAAGAAAGAATGAAAGAAAGTGAGGGAGGGAGAGGAGATACAAAAGAACTTTATAATTTCCATCAGATACTTGAAAAGAAATGAATTGTAAGTTCCTCGTTTCCATCTGCTTCATGCAAATTTCGTAGGAAGTGAATGTACAGCGTTTGTGGTGACAATTAGATCGACAATTACATCGCATCGGTGATGCGATATTTACTTTCCCGAGACGCCATCGAGACCTTACGAACAACCTCGTGAAAATCGATCAAAATGTGACAACGTCCCGCCCACTGCAGGCCTAAACATCAGTCCCTTTCCTTTATTAATTCTAATGCGGTGTACGGAATAAGCTGTATTCGGTGCATACAATGGAGACTTCTCACGCGGAGGAATGGCGAAGGTGTGGGGAAGACGATGGCGACGGCGATGGCGATGGCGATGGCGATGGCGGAGTCCAAGGCGATAATGATGGCGAAGGCGACGGCAGGGTCTGTGTGGAAGGTGTTGGTGGGAAATACGATGGCGATGGTGGATGGTGTGTGGAAGACGAAGGTGAAGTGGCAAAAACGAGGGGAAGGCGATGGCGGTGAGGATGGCGACGGCGAGGGCGGTGAGGCTGGCGATGGCGACGGCGAGGGCGGTGAGGATGGCGACGGCGAGGATGGCGTTGGCGACGGCGAAGATGGCGATGGCGGCGAGGATGGCGAGGGCGGTGAGGATGGCGATGGCGGTGTGAGGATGGCGACGGCGAGGGCGGTGAGGATGGCGACGGCGAGGGCGGTGAGGATGGCGACGGCGAGGGCGGTGAGGATGGCGACGGCGAGGGCGGTGAGGATGGCGACGGCGAGGGCGGTGAGGATGGCGACGGCGAGGGCGGTGAGGATGGCGACGGCGAGGGCGGTGAGGATGGCGACGGCGAGGGCGGTGAGGATGGCGACGGCGAGGGCGGTGAGGATGGCGACGGCGAGGGCGGTGAGGATGGCGACGGCGAGGGCGGTGAGGATGGCGACGGCGAGGGCGGTGAGGATGGCGACGGCGAGGGCGGTGAGGATGGCGACGGCGAGGGCGGTGAGGATGGCGACGGCGAGGGCGGTGAGGATGGCGATGGCGACGGCGAGGGCGGTGAGGATGGCGATGGCGACGGCGAGGGCGGTGAGGATGGCAATGGCGACGGCGAGGGCGGTGAGGATGGCGAAGGCGTGGGCGAAGGTGGGAGCGGCGAACAGCAGTGGAGCCTCGCGCGAGGCGCCGGGCCCCACCCGCTGCCGCCGCCGCCGCCGCCGAGCGAAGGAATGCGGGAGCCGGTCGCAGCGCCCGGGGCGGCGGGCCGCCTGACCGACTGCCCGCCCGGCCGGCCGTCCTGCCTGTTTGCCTGCCGACTCGCTGCCTGCTGCAGCCATGCCGAAGCCGCCCGCGGTCGGCCAACCCAACCCAACACAGCAGCACATGGCGAACGCAACTGCGCAGCACAGTTCGCCATTTCGTGACTGCTGAATCGCTTACCGGGATTCGCGTAAACACATCTTTCGCAGAGACAATAATTAACAGAAGGATTTCTTCTGTTGCCTGACATCGTCTGTTGGAATCGAATGAGATAATACCGTACAATGGTAGAGAACCTTTTATCTCTTATGGACAATTTATGGATCGAAAAAGGCCTGGAGTATCCAACGTTCGGAGGATTTCAAGTTTTACTTTTACTAAACGATATGTAATAAACCAAAACAATGATTTGAACAAATCAGATTGAACAATTAAATCATTGTTGGTGGGAGAAGGGAACGATTCTTCCCTGGAAAACACTAATGGATTTTATTAATCCGTATTTGTAGTATTTTCCTCGTTATCCTAAATATCATTAATAGAGGATATGATTCTAAATAAGCTTTTTAATGTTTGTGTACAAAATTAAGCAAGTAATGGTAATCATTAAGACTAGATTATAAACACTAAATAATTCGTTAATTGTTATGAAAGGTAAAAGTAACTCCTTACACTTGCTGGCTTGTGTAGTATGTATATTGGCCTTTTTGTGTTTGAGAAGCGAGAACTTGTCAGAACTGCTATGGCGAAAAAAGATGCGGAAAATACTAAGATTTTTCTCGTCTGATGTATTCTCTGGTTATAACGGACGCACAGAGTGATGTTGTACTTAAGAAATATTTCTTGTGAGAAATAGAGCCCTCTACATTCAAGATGATAATACAAAGGTAACGTGGCGTGGAATTAATTCATAATTATAACGTATTAGTTTAGAATAGAAAAATATATTACTAAGAGTGAATTTGTTGAGACTAGGAGTACGTCGGTCTTGCAAGCGTGCGTCATTATGTCCACAACTTATGTTTCCCATACCAGGCGGTGCAAAGAGTGTAAATAAAGGAAAGCTGCGAACATGGCAGACGCGGCCTTACTCGCGAGGACAGGGCCCGTGTTCCATGTTTTTAGATCTATGACGGAGTTGTCTCTCTTGTACAATGCTTTCCACAACATGATAAATGAGGCGTCAGTTATTAGACTTTTTTGAGTCATCATCTGCACCATGCCTTGTTGCAAGACCAGGAAGTTCAGTATTCAAATGAGCCGAGTTGTGTAATGGATGTCTTAGATTAATTTATTTGACACATCCCGTAATTTCGTTATTAAGTTGTGGTATTAACGGACAATTTTCATTAGATGAGTTCACATTCGGAATGATGATGGAAATCTTTTGCAGAAGGATGAACTTTGTAGCGACCAGCAAATACGAATGACCATAGTTTAAATGTTGAATATTTGAATGGTTTGAAGAAAATTTGAGCCCATAAGGGAAAATGTTCATTGATGATATAGTATTCACTGTACACCATTTTTAAAATATCTAGAATACATTGAATTCTTAGCCAGGAAACAAAGTTTCATCCCTGATGAACCAGAAACATCAGTTATAAAACCCGCGTGAATCGCCTTGTCTTTTTCCATCTGATGACTTTTCGACCTACGAAGCATTTGCTGTGCTTTACCGGTTGATTCGTGACAAATGCATCGACCCGATAGCCCGATCCGTTTGGCGGACCATGTCAGGCCAGCACAGGGCGCGCTCCCGCGCCGTTCGGGATTTAGAAAGCGGCGATCGTATCGCACGTTCGCTAGCTATCCGCGGGCTATCTGGCCTTCGCGGTCGCCAGCGACGTTTGCCGCCCCGCCCCCCTCCTTCGCCTCCTCCGTCCCCCCACCTTGCTCCACCCACGCCGCGCCGAGGCCGCCGCGCCGGTAGCGTCTCGCACTTTCACCTCTGCTCCGCCGGCGGTGTCGCCGCCCAAGTTCTCGGTTGCCGCCCACTCTGGCTCCGCGCCGACCAGCCGGGCGAGCCGGTGGAACGTGGTGATCAGAAGGGACACCGCGAACTCACTGGGACTCCAGTCCTTTTATTTCTATGGCGGTAGGGGTTTGTACATTACTAAACGCATAGAAAGCAGCACATGATGAGATATTTATTAAATATTGTACATTGAATTTATTCACTTAAAATGCATGTATGGCATTGACAAAAAATGACTACACAATAAAATAAAATGGTATGAATGCTACCGCTCTGTCAATTACATTTGTAAACTCTGTACTTTCAGTGATTGGAGTCGTCAAATTATTAACTATCAGAATTTCGCTGAAGGAATCACCGGATGTTTCGAGTACCAAAGGGAGATCTGAAAAGCGAAATTTGAAATTGTAATATTTGTATATCACCTTGATTGAATGCTTCTTCCAAATGTAAGTTGAAGCATGCATTACGGATGTGCTGGGAAGAATGGTTAAATACTCTTATTACAAGAGAAACAAATTCAGATTCTGCGACAAGACCGTCTGATTTGCCATCAATGAAATCTGCCGCCTCCATCACAGTTTCCTTGATACCACCTTAATGTCATTTCGTTTCATTTGATGTATTTCGATGGAATGAACTGTCATTATTAGTTCTAATTCCTCTGACATGTGTATTTTGTGGGTATTTTTGGAGGTCTCGCTATCTCGCTTGGAGCGTTGCGTCTGCTCATCAGCGCGCGCTCCTGGTCGGGAATACCCGAGCGACAAGTGAAATCCGCGCGCGCCCGTACGTTGTTCGGCAGGGAGAAACTCGCTGCCGCCGCTGTGCGCTCGCTGCTTGCGTAACGCGACGACGTCACGGGGCGGAGGCGAATTTGGAGAGGCTGCTGCGCTGCCGCTACCACCGCCGCCGCGGCCACCGTCGCGTCCCTTACCTAGCCCACGCTATGTTTTCTCTGCAGATGTTTTTCTTCCCAGCGATTTAAGAGTCATGACATGACGGCAGGTTTTTTTAAGGCCTGTCTTTCTCTGTCCATTAAATAAAATTACATTCGTTATTATCGATAGTTTTTCCCTCTTACATAAAATTGAGATTGACAAATATTGCACTTGGCTAAGTATGTTTAAGGAGGAATTTTAAAGTTCTTGGCACATTAATGTTATTTTGTAAAGGACAAGAAAGGTGAGGTTAACGATCATGTAATAATGGCTTTCATTAGGTGACGTGTACTTGTTTGATCGAGGTCATGGTAACCTAGGCATCTGGAATCCCATCACCCAAGAAAATATTAGAGAAATGTCAAGCTTGGGATAAACCAAGCGAATAGAAGCACAAATTTTGAACATACCGATTGTACTGCATAGGACAAGACAAGTGGAATTCGTTGCAAAGAAGGAAACATGATTTATGAACGCGTTGATTTGCAAGTATGATTTGACGTGGTGATTATTTCCCTGTGTATCTCGTGCTTCAAGAACACCTGTCATCAGTTGCGAAGCGAAATGGCTTCGAAAATAAGTGTTGTTCTCTTGTGTTTTCCTCGTTTTTCGCAGTCCCGCGAGAGGTTTGTGTTGCTTTCAGCCGTGTAATCTATAGCTCCTTAAGAGCGCGGAGTGGCGGAGTGCCGCGGGGGCTGCCCAGCGTCCGTTGTCGGCGCGGGTCTTCCGCCTCTCCATCCCATCCCACCCCACCCCGCCCCGCCCACGCCTCGCCCTGCCGCGCGGCGTGGAGGCGCCGCGTCGCGCCTCCGCCCCGATCGATCGCCCGCCCGAAACGCAGGCAGGGCGGGGCAGACGCCCTCTCCCTCTCCCCCCACCACCGCGCCCGTCACCGTCCCCGCCCCGCCGCTGCTCTGCGGAGCACGCCCTGCGTACTCGCCCCCCACGTGACCTACCCGCCGGCCGCGCTGCTTGTCACAGGCGCTGGCGGACGCTCCCGCGCGCTCTGGCCGCGCCCCTGTGCCGCCCATGCCCGCGCCCACGCCCACGCGTCTGTCTGTGCCGAGAGGGTGAGGTCATCGACTGCCGCCGCGCCGCCGAGGGTGGAGGCAGCGCGCTGGCGAGTGCTGCGACACTTGCTGCGCAGAATGCCTACGAAGGGATTTCGTTCGTGGATCCACTCGTTCCGAGTGTTGGCATAGCCCGCTAGTATGCATTACGAGTGGGCTATGATGTTGAATAGCGTGTCGTTGTTAGGAAAATCGGTACGGATGATGGGTACTTATTCAAGTTACAGACTTATAGATTCATTAGATAATTTTCAAAGGTAGATCGCTTTACAAGAACAACATTGATCATGATTCTTTTTCCAAACCTTGAAGGTAAATGTGGTTCGATAGTTCGACTTACGTAAAGTGATGAGTACTACTTATAGGGAATATTCGTTAATTGGTTTGTCCATCTTCTGACAGACTTATAGGTGCATGTAATGAACTGTAAAGTCCTAATGTGAAAAGTCCTATGTTCATTTCACCTTATTCATCGTGTGGTACCCCCGCTGAACAGGGGAACGGGGTAACCCCAGTGCGGCGTGAGAAATTGGCAGGCCGCCGGTCCTGCCCGTCATGTGAGCCCCCCGCACGCGTTTTACTGCGGCGCCGGCGGCGACGGCCTCCGCCCGCCACCGTCACCGCCTTCGCGGTCGCCGCTTCGGGTGCGTCCGCCGTTTTTTCGTGCGTTCGTTGACCGGCGACCACGTGACCGCGAACGTCGCGTCGCACAGCTCAGCGCCGCGCCGCGCAACCGCCGCCGCCGCCCCGCAACGGTGCGAAAGGCGACGCGGATTTGTCGCCGCAACTGCACGTTGCCGCTCGCGCGTCGGCTGAGTAAGGGAAACGGACGGACGCGACGGATGATTCCAGGAGGTGCAGGGAGAGTGTGGTTGTCTGATCGGATGTTAGTAACCTCTTACGGTCGGCCGGATTTGGCATCTGCCACCTCATGTACGTTGTGGGAATTCTCACATGCCATTAGTGACAAGTATTAGCTCATAATTAGTTTTCTAAGTAGCCATAGGAATCGTGTGTATTCATCAGAATTTTAATACGTTCAGGGACACACGTATAGTGACTAGTCAATATAGGTGCACGTTATACAATAATAACAGCGGGCATGTACCTAGTTTTATTATTTTGCTCTTCAAATAGGTTTAGGTCAGAACGAAAAATGAGTCTTCCTAAGCAGAATTTCAGAAAATCTTGGTGTAGGTATTCATTTTTTGCCCGCGAATAGGCCAATCTGGACCACGCGTGTCTGCATTTTGCTCTTACAGAGGCTTATTAACATTATTTCAGTGGCAGGTGCATGTAATTTTTCGAAGGATCAGCATTTTGCTGAATTCGATTTTTATCCCCCAGGGTTGTTAGCTCGGGGGGTGGAAAAAATGAAATGGTGAAGCTCATGAGAGATGAAAGGACGACACACACATACAGGCATACACAAACACACCAATGCCCGAGGTGGGACTCGAACCCACGATCCTTCCGTCCGAGATCTCCATGGCACTAGAGTATTAGCGATCTCGGCTATCCGCACCGGTCTTCATATTATTTTATTATATCAGGTTATAAGAAGTGCTCTGTTTGTAAATAAAACAATGTAGTTTCATAATTGCATTCCATGCCAACAAACTTCGAGATATTTATGAAATTTGTCAAATGATTCCCAGTTCGATCTCATGCTCCATATTTTCAAATAGTTGCTGGATGTGATTTTCAATTTTTTTCCCTAACCTCAATGCTCCCGACTCAACGAAGAGTCAGTATGTGTGGTTAAACGTTTCGAGAATACACTTGTTTCGGGCACTGACGCAATGTGCAAATACTGTCAGCAGGCAGCGGGCGTCTAAACATTAGAAGAGCTCTCCTAGTCTAATTTTCATTGTGAATGCTCCGGGCGAGAACGGCAACTACTAGCGGCGTCGTGCTCGGAATTTCTCGAAGCTACTGCTGTGCTGAAAACGTCGACCCGTGCCGGCTGCCTTGCCAGCTGGCCGACAACCCGGCGCTCTCCACTCGCCGACACGCATGCGCAGACCGCCGGCGGATAATGACATCACTTCCAGAGGAACTGCGGTCGAAACGATCAGCTGATGTTGGCACCGTGGCTCAGTCGGAAAACTCGTCCTAATCGCCCTGTATAATACAGATCTTGAATATCTCATTGGCTGATGCGAATGGGGTCAGTGACGACTTATCTGCGAATATTGTGTCGTTGCTGGCCAGCGATAATTAATTGAAAGTACAAAGAATTAAGAGGTGGTTCCACTTATGCATATCAGTTTAATTACCGACGGTCACGTTAACTAGGAATGCATTGTGATAGAAAATTATGATGTGTTGTTCGGGGACATCGGGGACTTAAATGCATATTTTATTGACTTGACAGCAACAGTCAGATAGAGAATTATCTTACGCAAACATTCCTCCGTAATTGATTTGGCTTCAGTGAGTTAGCACTTCGAAATATTCCACGTTCCCGCAGTTTGACGAAAAGCAGTGCGTGCACGGGGCGTGCAAAAGCACCACAATGATCTTTCCGAGCGCGTTTCCACTCGATATTTTTAACTCGGAGCGTCTCAGCAGCGCCGTCGCACGTGAAAACGCGTGATCAGCGGCGCGAGCGCGCGTGTGACGTCACCCCGCGCCGCCGCCGCCGCCGAGCCCACGCCCGCGGGGGGCGGGCGGGCAGGCAGGTTCCGACGCTCGCGTCGTCGCGTCGCGCCGGTCGCTTCCCTTCGCGCGCGGCCGCGTGCCGTCGACGACGACGACGCCCGCCGCAGCGCGCGTGCGCCCGGCCGCCCCGCCGTAAGACCGTCCCGAAAACATCGGCCGCCGCGCCGCGCCACGGCCGCCTGGGTGCGCGGGCGGCAAGCTGACGTGGACTGACTGGTGGCGAACGTAGCACAGGGAATATTTTTCTAAAATAATAATAATAATAATAATTTTTATTCCCATCTTATTTTACAGAGATAATTATATTGCATTTTCTAGGAATTATTAACCATCAATAACCAGTTGTCATGGTTAGAAATACTGAGTTTATAATTTAATGACTTAATTTGCACATTATAATTTAATTTCTTAACTCAACAAATGTCTGTGTGTAACTAGCTATACGGTTGAATATGTTGTCTAATTATGTGTCCCCTTTTTCAATATTATCAAAGTGTTTTTCTGTGAAGCACACGTGTCCTTTCGAAGGTAAACTTTGTAACAGCCTATTGTCGAGAGTGCGTTTCCTTTCTGTAACCACAATGAAATATTGTCCTGGAATTATTAAATATGGCAGTCGATTACACATATTGGAGAAGTAGTTAAATTTGATTATGTATGTCAATAAATAGCAGTGAAGAAAATTATAAAGATTGAATGGATACAATTGGTTTCGAAATAGTAAACTTTGCACTCTACATTTTTAATTTTTTTGTACATCCAGTACTTCTCAGAAACCTTCCATTATAATATTTCATTAGCAAGTGCCGTAAACGTGGTTACAATAATTCTATTCACAACTCCCGCTTGCCTTCCGCCCGTGAAGAAATGAACATCGCCACGCCGCCCCCTTTTCTCGCCACGTAATTGATATCATGCGTAGGGTTGCGTGAACCAACGAAAATTGCGTACCGAATGAGTCCGCACGAATCCGCACGGAGGGATCGGGATCCCGCAGCGCGCGCAAGGCGTCGCACTTGCGTGCAAGCGCTCTCCTTCTTCCCTCCCTCCCTCCCCCCCTCTCTCCGGCCCCACGAGCCCACACTACAGCACGCGCGTGCTGTCAGCAATATCCGCTGCCGCCCTCCCTCCTCGCGCCCGCTCGCCCGCCCGCCGGAATTCTGCCCGCGTCCTAAGGCGTTTCGCAAAGCGCCCGCCCGATTTCTTCAGGCGCCGCGGTGCGCGTGGAGGGTGGCGGCGGCGGCGGCGGCGGCGGTGCGGGTTGTGGCCGCGGGGGATCGCTGGCCACATACGAACGCGCTGCTTTCGCAACGCCCGCTGCGACCACGCCGGCATTCTAAGGCGGGCTGTCCGCGATCGCCTGCCTGACTGCTGACTGCCTCTCGGGTTGGACGGGACGTGAAGAGTTTTGAAGAATATTGCACTCGGGGATGGGTAAAATGAAATGAAAAATAGATGAGTAAATTATGGAATAACCTATTTTTATCAGAAAAGAATTAATTGGGACGAATGCCCTATACCTGCTTTTCGTATGTTGAAAGTATTTTTATGATCAGTTGTGCTTTTGGCTGTCCGAAGTCTGTGTACCTTTTAGGTAGTCTTGCTGTTTTACCAACCTCCAATCGTATGTTGAGTGTTACGGTGTATTACGCACTGAAAGAGGCTCACTAGCCTTTCGAGGCATTCGAAACGTTGGCAACATAGCTTAAGGTGCGACGTCATCTAGTCATGCAGCCATACTCTGTGCTCTTAATTTTCCCTTTGGCGGTTGAGTACATTGCACATTTTCTTGCGTACGAAGTCGAGGAAGATGGGATTGTTTTTCACAAAAATGGTCAACAGAGTTACTGAGTGCGAGTTTGCCTTACGAAACTAATTTTTTGAGAACACTGTGCAATTATTAACAATTCTGTCTACTTAAGTAAACTACTACTTAATGTTGCAGCTAAAAACCCAAATAAATGAAATAAAAAGAGTTTGTAGTGCCTTCTATTTCATCATTTTAATGAACATGGCAGTTTGATAAGTGGTTGTGTATTTATTAGGATTTCAGCAAGGACATTAAGTAAAGACGTGTATATATTTTTCAACTATTTGATTTAAAAGCCACATTTCAAATAAAGGGTATTGTTCTATTTAAAGTTCATCAAAATTATACATCTGTAAATACAAACGGAAAAATGTTTATTGTAAGAAGGTCCTGCATGAAAACTTTCTGTCGGAAGTAGAACGATGTCATCGAAGTGCCATGATGCGCTGTGAAGTCGTAATAGCGGTGCGTCCTCCCGCCACACCCATTGCGTTTCCACGACTCGCTTTCCTGGTTCTCTGTCGCCCGATAAGCGCGTACAGGCCCAGATACGGCGCTGGCGTCTGTGCCGCGCAGCAGGCGCGCGTGCTGCGACCGGTAAACACAGCCCGCGGAGGCTCCCTCGCTGCTCCATTGCGCGGGGCGGCGGCGGGCTGGCAAGTTCACACCGAAAAGTAGGTAACGCCTGGAAAACTCAGACAAAAATACTTTGCGTGAGGGTGATGCATTAGCAGTGGGACAGAGAGGAAAGTTATAAAATTTGATAATACACGTCGTTGTGTAGATGTAGAAGGTATATGCACACTGAGGAGTATGGTACTTTACTATTCAGAAACGAGGGATAATTTTTGCGAAGAATATGGGAATCATAAATATACTCTGTTTTGTCATCGACGAAACGAACGTCATCGAAATATTTTTACAATTGCGTGGCATGTAATAACCCATAAACTCCTCATTTGCGAATTGAAGGCAAAGCTGGAACAGCAACACTTGCCGCTTCTACCTATCCGAGGACTGCTTGTCCATCTCGAGGAAGATGCTGTGGTGTGACGATGCAACAAACAATAGGGGGGCTCAGCGTTGTAGGAGAGGGATGGGTGCGCAGCTTGACGCGTGGCGGGCCGGGTGTGCGGCGCGCCCGCGGCGCGGCTCAAAATTTCGGAGGCTGACGCAAGCCTGCGTGTCTGCGTTCGCCGCCTCCCTCGCCGCCCGCGCCGGGAGCGACGTATCTAGTTCAGGAATTCGTTCCCCGTCCAATTGTGATCGTCACGAGGAGCTTGCAGTTCACCCCCGGTGAAATATAGGTCGGCTTGGAACCGGTTCGCCACGGAATTAGGTGGTGTTTGGGCGGGCTTCACAATTACCACGTCGCAACTGCTGACGTTGTCTAAGACTCTGTGTAAGAGCAACGTGTGAGCGCCATATGTACAAGGTCACATACGAATTTCATTTCTTTACTACAGAAGTATTTGAGCAATTAGTAGAGAATTTCATCGGGAAGAATAGTGAAATGTCCCTTAATCACAAATTCTTCATCCATGTGGATTGAATTGTGTGTTAAGGATTTCTTTTTTTCTTTTCCTTGGTTTTATTTAATTTCCTTACATTGGCACCAACATCGAAAGTCCAATGATTAAACTGACCAATGACCACATCTCTCTTTTGTGTTGAAGGTCGCTTTTCAACATCTTGGTCGTATAGCGACCGCTGTTATTTTTAAACTGTAGGGAGAACTATGTACAAGGAGAACACGTAAGGACGACACGAACATCCATGCCCGAAGCGGGATTCGAACCCGCGACCCTTGAGCCGAGGCAACTATGGCCCTTCAGCCTGAACGACCTTGGCTATCCAGGCCGGCGATCACATATCGTTTGATGTGTTTGTGGAGGTTATTCAAGGCATTTCGTGTATATCGAGAGCAAAGTTTACCCGTAGGTGTGTGCTGGGGGGGGGGGGGCAAGGGGATCTTGACCCTCCTGTTCCTTAAATATTTCGACAGGGACCCTGTAGCCGTAGGTAATGAAACATTTTGTTTTCGTGGATATCACTTCCTATTTCTTTTTCCATTCTTAAGCATTCGGGAAATTGGTAAAGAGCATTTGGAGAAGAAGCTCTCCAAACCATCTAGCAATTCTAAATGGTTCAACATAAAATATATTGTGTGCGTTGATTATATTATGAAAATGATAATTTCATTCTCCTTAAATATTTTATTTCTTAAAAATGTGTCCTAAAAAGTTCAATCGAAAAGGGGGCCCAGAAATGTTGTTGCCTCCCTCTCCCCTCTTGTTTTAGACTCCGCAAGACTATGAAGTTCCCTTAAATTCGACTATCCGTTAATTGGTTGCCATCCGCATTCTGACCTCCCGGCCGATCGGTGATACGAGAGTTGCCCTCATTCTTCCCCGGTGAAGTAAGCCGCCGCCGCCTCTTCGCTTCCCCTGCGGCCGCAGCAACGTTCGCGGCGGGTGCGGTGCTGGCAGCCAGCGCCCCTCGCCCGCCCCGCCCCCTCATGCCCCTCCCCGCTTCGCCGGCTCGCCATGCCGCACTGCCCGCAGGAAGCGGAGCTCGTAAACGTGTCGGTGAACGGAGCGGGCCTCGCCGGCCGCGTTGCTGGCGGGCAGGCGGATTCGGCCGCGGGCGGGCACCCGCTGTGACCACTTCCCAAAACCCTTGCGGCCGGCCCTCGCCCAGAGGGCCCCGCGCGGAACATTGTAAAACGCTGCCTCTGTAGGGAAGTAAAAGGATCGTATAAAAGAAATCACTTATATTTCAGAATAAATGAACAGCTTGGAGCAATAGGAAGATAAACCACACCAGCAAGCTCCCCGCTATTCATAAATTTTAATAACCCGACTTTTGTGAAAGTGTCGCTTCTCATGTACTATATATATCGTGTTCATATTTATGAAGTGCTTCGGTCTGTAACAAGATTACACACTGTCGCTCGCCAAACTCGAGATATTCACATTTGCGAAGAACTGGAGGCTTGCTTCTGTTGCGAAACTTATTGCCCCAAGCCCTTGATATACGTGAAACGTGCATACAGAAAAAATCGGAGGATGGGGTTGAATTCATTTATCCTTTTCGAACCGAAGATCAAAACTCAAACTATAGTATATTAGGTTGTAACCATATTTAGTTGGTCACACTTACATACTACTATTCTTTATCACTGAATCGTGTTGTTTCAGATACTTAGAAAAGTTCAGTTTAGTATATAAGGCATTATCGGAGTGATGTGGGTTGTACATATATGTCATTTTGAAAATTCGTATCAGCACGATGTAATGTGTGAAACAACACAATCGTAGTTTATCGTGCGTGGGAATTTCGACGGTTTTCCTCGTCTACGCTGACTGGGAGAACGCTGTAGCTACCGCGTACGATGTTGCTCCACTCTGCGCGTCCTGCCGGTTGCGCCACCGCATTCGTACGTACTGTGGGCGCGGCGCTGCGCGGCGCAACGCCTCTGATCGCGACCAGATACCCGGCGTCCCCGCCGGCGCCGTTTTCGGATCGTCTGATGCGTCCGCTCATTAGCTCGGCATTTCCCGCATGTGAACGGGTCCTGCCTCACTACGAGGGCGTGCGTCGTAATCGTCGCGGCCTTGCTGTAGGCGGGGCTGTCCCCGCGGCCGGCATAGTGGTCTCACAGCAGTAGTTACACACCAGGAGGGAAAGCTGAATCTTTAGGAAAAAAAGAACGAAATTTGGACAGCATTGAAATAATTGTTTTATAAGTATGCCCATCCTAATTTTCGGTGAAAGTTCGACTAATCCATAGAATTATCCTCTCTATAAAGGCTAAGAAAAAATGACAGTTTATTAGAAACCATCGACACAATCCCGAATGTTGTTTCTGCTAGAAAGGGAATTGCCCTCCAGTTTTGTCTAACAGAATTAAGACAAAAATATAGTTCACCAATTGTGGCTGTGGTGACGGCGTTCACGCAACTCCACATGTTGGATTACGTTGCAACAATGGTAGAATGATGACGATATCTATTCCGGACAGAAAACGTTTCGTAACAATTATTTAATACGAGTAGAAGTATCTATCAACAACAAAGTTTCATGTCTGCGCAACTCTTAATTTAGATAGTGAGCGTCAGTTATAGTAATCGCAACGTCATGTAATGAATATGATTTTGCGAAATTAAATACACTTGAAGGTACGCTTTAACAAAGTGTTGTTGTAAGATAATTAAGAAATTACACATTTGTGAATAAAACTAATATTTCTAAGTATTTAATGTATATCGTACCGAAGTATGTGTGAATTTCCGGTAAATTGGAATTTCTGGCAGGTAAATGAAGCCTACGCGAGCACTGCTCCCCATTGCAGGTAGCGGGCGCGTGAGTCGGCGCTCGTGAGGGGGCAAGGAAGCGAGCGAGCAGCTGGATCGCGTCCCCTCCGCGCTGCTAATTGGACGAGGAACCTAGGGCAGTATTGCCAACCGGAGGTCCGCGACTTGCGTAAATTGCGCTCCGCGCTTCGTAGTAACGAGTGCGCGCGTTTTTCCTGCAGCGGGGCTTCATCGCGGTAATGGCGTCTCGGTTTGCAGTTCCTTGTGCGCGCTCGCTCCTTCTGGTGGACACCGACGGGAGGCGTAGCTCTTTGATTGAGGATTCGAGTTCTGCATTTTCACTGCAGCAAGTGCTCTCAGGCATTTACTCGTATGTAGAGGGGTTTCTCATTTCAACTTGTTGCAAGTTTTGCCACGATACGAAAGACAGCTGTATTCCTGTCAGATGGTATCCGAGATTGGGAAAACTCATAATTTGTCGATGTACTGCTCTTTTTGAGACTCTGCCTCTTGAAACGCCCATGTACATCGCCGCCGCCGTTTCATATCCCCTCACTCGATTGCCCCGCCGGACAGGATACAAGTGTTGAAGAGAAATTATAACTCTGTGGTCACGGGGTAAAAGTTCTTAAGTCAATTTTTGGCGAAATAGGGTTAAGTACTGAAACTACAAATTAAGTATCTATGTTGTATTTTAGTAAAACGACCGGTTTCAAATGTTGTCTCCTAAACGAGGAAAAAGTGTTGGGAAATAGCGTCGAGCATAGGAAAAAGCGTTGGCTCAGTAATCTGACCCTTGATTTCTCCAAACTAAGATTTTTTACTTAAGAACTTTTACCCCGTGAGCACAGAACTATTGACTCAATTTTGGGGAGTTTCAAGTATATTAATTTTTTTTTTTGGATAGACTGGTTGTTTGCAGCACAATCAATACTGCGCAGTTCGAACCCTCGTGATAACCGGATAAAAAATTGCGGAACGGGCGGTGCAAAGGAATGAGCTTCTCTTTGAGCTTCTGCCTGCAGCGAATCACAGGCGCACCTGGACGGAGTGTTCGTCCGAGGGCGTCGCGTCGGTCGAGGCCGCAGCGTTTGAGCGGCTTCCCAGGACCTTCGCGCGCCCTCGAGGGATCTGCGTGACGCGACGCGACGGGACGCGATGCGCTCGCTGTCTGTCCACGCGAGGATAATCCGCCCCGCGCCGTCCTCGCCGTCCTCGCTGCCGGGCGACGTTCCTTGCGCAGATTCCTCCTCAAAGGGCGGCCTCGCCGGACGCCAGGCGACGGCGGCAAGGCCCTGCGGCTCCGTTCTTTTTTCTTTCTTTTTTTTTCTTCTTACTTTCATGGTCGCCGAATTAGTTTATTGCGTACAAGGAATGCTCATTGTGCTCTTCCTTCCTTTGTTATACGAATGCACTGCGTATGTTCTGGAAGCGGGTTTATGATGGCTCCGTTCTGCTTCCCTTCGCAACTTCATACTAAATACATTATTCATAATTTACATGGAGTGTTATTGCGAGTACGGTATTGGTAAGTTGTAATAGTTTTGGGATTTTAACTCCGGGTGATTTATCAACTATGAAAACGAATCAAATATCTGTCAATGAAATAAAAAATGGGACTTAAAATTGGTTTTTGACAGCGAGATATGAAGGATGTATAATATGAAAAAAGGATCCAATAATGCCTTAACTGTATATGCTTCATATGAAGCATTAATGTACCATTTTAATAGGGGATTTTAAATATTTCTTCAAGAGAGGGTTGCCTGCTTAGTTCAGACTCTAATGAGGCCTCAAATCTGTTTAGTGTTATGTAATATGGAACATAATGTTCAATTATTTGCACGTTAGATTTTTTAGTGGAATGAGATTTATGAAAACTAATATTCCAGCGCTGCTTTTGTCCTTGGTTTCTGGCGTCTTATTTTAACATGCGAGTGAAATTTCACCCATAGCTCACTTGAGAGGAAGTTTAATTAGAACTGAATATGTCTACTTCCGAAGTGGATACCCATCTTAGTAATTGGTGCGTGTTGTAAGAGTTTCTTACTATAAAGATTTTTGTACATTAATTTTTATTGGTGTTCTAATTGGAAAGATTCAAAAGGTTCCAGATTCTGGAACCTTTTAATGCCGCGTGTCAGATTCGAGAAAATGTATAAATCCTCTCACTTCCTAGGCAATGCGAATTATTTTGTTTGTGGCCTATTTGAAACTTGAGCATTTGTGTTTTAACATGGTAAACATGGAAGGTAGGCGTAGAGAAAAGCGAGAGGGAACAGTGAGGTGGTTCCAGGAAGTGCTGATGAGAAATTTAGGCGGACAGAGATATTGCGCGGGCCTTGGGTCTTGCCGAGCCGTTTAGGAACGGAATTCCGGAGAAGTTTTTTTTTTTTTTTCTTTCTTTCGGGTACAGCCAGAGCAGGTTTACTGCCCGAATTGTCGTGTTCTAAAAAGCACCTTGCGTTCACGGAGGGAATTTTCGTAATGACATTCACCTCCTTGGTAAAGGAGTAAAGCCGGACTACGCACACACCATCACCCAAGTGTACTCCCTCCCCCTCCCCCTTCCCACCCCCACCGCAGTCACTAAACTTATAAGAAGGATCCAGAAACCCGCTGCAATGACTCGCAAAACTAAGTGCCGTTTTACGAGTTTGACTTTTAAAAGGCGTGAATTGGCTCTATGAATAGACCCTTTCGTGTGCTTGTGATTTCTTTCAGGTCAATTCATTTTTTTATCATTTCAGACTTTTTACTTCATTCCGTTGATACCCAGCTATTCGTGAATTAGTGTGTCATGTTTTGTCAATATATACAGTGTGATGTACTCAGTGTACATTCATATAAACAAATAAATTGTTAAACTATTTAAACAGTTAATGGTGTTGAGTATTTAGGATTGCTAGGGTAATTGTACTTGTACACGTATGCTTACTACAGATATTTCTGTGTTTTACGAAAATAAAACGCGGCTTATGCTTTCCAGCGGTGATACCGAAGTGAAATATTTATCTTTGTGAATTGCTAGGAAAGATATTGCGGGCGCCGAACAACGGTATATTTTTATTGATATTTATTAAAAAGTTGGATAACCATATTGTGGCATTAGCGGAGTGTTACTGGGAAATTGCATTCTTGTCAACGAAGTTCCTGCGTCATGCACATTAGGCAGGGTAGTCAGGGTACCGCTATCTTTATTGCCTGTTTAAAGTCCCTCATTACGATGGTACTGTCGTTTCGATTGAATCTCTCTAGCACTGCTTGTATGATGTTTGCATTTTCGCCTAGAGATTGTGTGGAATTCTTGAGATTTTATGTTCTCAATGGTAATGTTGTTGATGATCGTCACACAATAAATTGTCGTAAAACGGTCACAGTATGCTACAGCGTGACGGCGAAGAGAAATTGCAGGTATTGTCTTTGTTATCTCAAATGACTGGACGATTTCATTTGTCACTGATTGAACTTGTTTGCAGCTAATGCAGAAGTCGCTTACAAGCTATTTTATGAACCAACGGGAAGTACACTGCAACACTCTCTCTCTCCTCTCTGTCTCTCTCTCTCTCTCTCGTGGGAGACTATCCTGTTCAAACTATGTAATGACAATATATTTTCCCATTGCTAATACGGAATGTAATTAAAACTATGTACTTCTCTTTTGTAAAGGAGTATACGTTCATACACCGAGAGAACCTATTTCTTATTGCTCAGAATTCTGTGTACTCTATATATTCCTACGCGACGTATCGTTATTAGTATTTTTAGAAACACATTGCATGTAATGCTTTTGTAACTGTAGAAGAATACGTCCAATGTAATGAATGTACATACAAGTATTTACATTGAAGTCGGTAGTGGGTTGGGATCGCGGAACAACATAATTGTTCTAAATGCAGCAAATTGCTTTTCCTATAACTAAATTAGGACGAAATGGCAAACATTTTAGTGTTGTCAGAAGCGTGGAAAACATTCCATTTCACAGTCGACTGCCTAGGACGGGAATCAAGTGTGCGCTGGCCGACCGGAGCCTCTCTCTGTCCTCCCCTTTCCCCGCCACCGCGCGCCGAGCTATTAGTCGGCATCTTGTGTGGCGACCCGCAGCCACCACCAGCGCGGCGGCCGTGGAGCACCCTCCTCCTCCCCCTCCACCGCCCCCTCGCCCCCCTCCGCAGGCGCTGCTCATGCGCGGCGCCCATCACAGGCAGCGCCCCCTAATTAGCGCGGCGCATCGATCGCCGCGGCGCGGGCAGAGGCGCGCGGGCGCTGGGCGGGGCTCGAACCCGCGCCGCGCCGCGCCGCGCCGCGCCGGGGGAGACCTTGCCGCCCGCGCGCCTTTGACACGTCCGCGCCGTTATCGCCGCCGCGTTATTAATTAACTGCCGCCGCCGCCGCCCGCTGCTGCTGCTGCTGCTGCTGCTGCTGCTGCTGCTGCTGCTGTCGCGCTCTGCCTCCTCGTGCCGTGCGCCTCCTCTTGCTTTTCTTGTCTCGTCCTTTCGGTTGCTAGTGCTGGCTTTTTTTTTTCTTCCTACTGACTAGTCGTCTTTTTATTAACCGCGTCGACGTTTGTGAGATGTTTTCATGCAATAACGCAGCTTGGCGTCATTATTGTTTTGTCGTTCAGCTTCGATCTTCGATGTGGTGTCGGTAACCTCTTCGTATCGTTTCTTAAGTTACTTTTTTCAGTATCAGAATTGCTCACTTACTATTTTTCCGCTATCTCACTCACTTTCTATTAGTCCTTAACTATATAATTTTTATATTTTCGTTGGATTCCCTGCAATAAGAAGTGTGTAGTTTGAGAGCATGATGTTGGTGGAAGCTCTGTTGACCATGTGGGCAGTTATGCGTCACATTATTATAATTTCAAAATACATTAATAGATCGATTAAATGGATGTGAAGTCTGGGAGAAATAAAGATTTGAAAATGCAGCCAACTTGGCGCAAATCTTGGGCTCGCGCTGTTCTCCTGGATATCGACTTTGCACGGTTGCCGTCGGCTGCCGTTGGCGCTGTGCGCCTTGCCCCCGCGCGTACGTTCGTTCCGACACGTCGCCCCGCGCTGCGACACTGGCAGGTAAACAGCGTCACTCGTAACTCCGCGTTTGACGGCCCCGAAAATCGTAAAGTTAGTCGCCCGCGACGACGTTACGACCGATCGGAAGGGCGGCGCGCCGTCGGTTGCCATGGCGACGGTGAAAGGGTTGCTCGACCGTTGTTCATACGAGGGCTTTATTGGAGAAGCGAACGTTTAGCGCCAGAAGTGCGCAGTACTGCATGTCGATTTCGGTTTGGCGATTAAGCATCGAATGTTTGTCCCGGGTGAGAGGACTGTTGGTGATTACCGTCAAACGAGTGAAACTGCTGTTTCGCCTCGCATGAATCTTCTCTACTGTATGTAGGAATAAATATGGATTTACTCGTGTGAAACGCATGGTTCATGGTCCTCGGGCTCAGTTCAAGTTGTAACGATTTCCTGGACTCATAATTTGGAATGTAATTCCACTACCATTAGCGTAATAGCTATACTAGTAATTAAGGCCAGCAAGGATGCAGTTTTATTGTTTACATAGACACGTCGACAGCACTTTTGATTTCCATCCCTTTTTCTTGAGTTTCCAGATCTATTCTACGAATGGACCCGGGAGTGACTGGATCAGGATTCAACACAAGTTTTATTTTTTTCCGTATGTTTCCTAACTTCTTTCAGTCATTGTAGTCACAAAACGTTTTCAGAGCTTGAGGGAGAAAACATGTTCATCAAACATCGGTGTATCCAGCCCCGCAATGAAAGAAGTCAACTCGCAAAGCCAGATCAACCGCTAGCTTAACTCGGCGCTGCGCACACTGTGTTGATGTGTACACAGCCCCCCTTCTCCTCGCCGCCTCTCCCTTTTCCCCTTTCCTTCGCGCATGAGGTGGCGTGTCGTAGTTGTTGCGAGTCGGCGAGAAGCGGCGACGGCGGCAGCGGCACCTTTGTTCGACGCGCCAACGCTCGTGAATAAGGCAGGCGCCCGCGCTGCAGAGGGCGTCGCTGCAAGGGCGAGATCTTGCACCGCGCCGCGAAATCTACTTACGTGCGAGCTTGAATTGCTTAAACGGTTGAGGCGTTGGGGCTTGACTTCGGAGAGGGTGGCGACTTTAGAGACGATAATGGCAGAGGTGACTGGCGATGCGTCAGTGTGTATGTGTGTATTCAGAGCGGCAGCGAGGAAGAATCCTTCACAATAATTAAAGTTAATCGACAGCCAATCAGATTCGGGTGTTTGAAAGATGCTCCTTTGGATGCCTTTAAAGATCCCACTGCACAGGTATTCGAATTGTTTAATGTTGAGGTATTTGAAAATTTTGCCATTTGCCACTCTTTTTATAAAATCTACTGAAAGCGTTTTTATGCTTTGATAACTACGTTTTCGGTGATGAGTTAAACAATGCAATGTCTACACCTATAGTATAGAAACAGAAGCCAAATTTCTTTGTACCATAAACACAGAAAATCGGTTTATTGCCAGATCATGCTATATCCTTAATGTATTGTTTTCTCTGTACAACACACAAATAAATGAATCTCCTGATGTCCTTACTTGAAATAGCAGTAAGAATATTATAAAATCGACATTTTTTTGATTTATTAGGAATATCACGACAGATGAAGTGCAGAGAAGTAAAGTGTAATAATGTGGAGATTGGAATGTCGGTGGCCACGCCGTTCGCAAAGCACGTTACCCAACCCCTGGGTTGCGAGTGACCGGACGCGTCTGCGGCGGCGATCAGATCCGCAGCGCGGAGGCGCGCATCCCGGAGGCGGGGGCCCGAGAGAGAGAGAGCGTCGCGTCGCAGCCCCCTCCGTGTTTACGAGCCAGCGCCCGAGCCATAAACACGCGCCCGTTCGTCGGCTCTCCCTCTCCGCTCCGCCGCCCACCCGCGCGCGAACGCCAGTTTTTCACCCCCGCTTTGTCAGCCCCCGTCTGCCCGCCCGCGCGCGCGCGAGCTCGCAGCCAGGGCGAGCGAGGGTGCTCCGCGCCCGCCGGGCCTGCCGCTCCGCTGCCTCGACGCGCCGCCGCCGCCGCCGCCGGTCGCCGCTGCCGGGGACGCGTAAATAGCGGCCCCGGCGCGCGCTCACGGCCCCTGCGTTGCTTATTCGGCGTCCGCCGTAAATGTCGGGTCTTCAGCCGTGGACAGTGCGAGGTGTTTAATAGTCACTTAACTTCTGTTGAGGAACAACAATGGGTGGATGCGAGAGGGACGTTGTGGGCAATGTGTGGTGGAATAAAATCGAAATAATGGTGACGGTGAAGTAAGGTAGAGTGTTCTTTACTTGGCTCGACAGTTCGACGTGAAAAATGTCGGTTCAACGTGAAAAAAAACTAGAAGAATCAAGAAGATATTTCTATGACGCATTCCGGAGTTCGAAAAGGTGTACGTAATTGTTTCGTTGTTGTTAAGAAGTTCTCGAACTTGAACTTTGTACTCGGTGGAAAGCGTCGAAGCTTGAAACTTGGTTTCCGGCCAGAGACTTACTCTCTGATGCTCAGGCACAGCGCCCCGCTGCTGCACACGGTGAGCGCAACCACAGAGTAAACAGTTGCCTCCTCTCTGGAGGGAACGTCATGGGTGACGGCAAGCGGCGTTCGCTCCGCCACCCCGCCTCCTCTTCTTCCTCTCTCCCTTCGTGTTTCTTCTTTTCCTTCCTTCTCGCCAAGGCTCCTTATCGTCACGACCGAACCTGCTAGGGGCTGCCGGACCACTGTCGCCGGCATTTGCATACTACTTATGCACTGTTACGCTCTCGGGGAGGTGGTGTGTATAAACGCCGGGCGTTTAGCCTAGTTTCCTATAAGGAAACGTCTCTGCCGTCGATGAATCGGCGGCGGCAAGCCGAAAACTTGCGAAGTGAAACCCCAGGCGTGGGTGTACTTGTAGACGGTGGCGACGGGGCTGACTGTGTTTTGTTTTTGAGGTAGGGCGTGCACCCCGCCCTGGCGGGAAGCGGCGGCGCGCGACGCGTGTAATTTGTTTGGGCTCGCGGCAGCTAGGCGCGTTTAATATCGGGGTGGCGCTCATAAATCACGATTCGTTCCTGGAACCCGGTCAGCGTTGCCGGCGAATCCGCCCGACCGTGCAATTTGCCGGCCGCGTCCCCCGCGCCGCGCCGCCCCGCCCCGCCGGCCCGGGCCCGCGCTGAATCACCGGCTGCTGCCGTGGAATGTCGGCGGGGCCCGGCGGGGCAGGGGTGGGGGTGTCCGCGGTGCGAAGGCCGCTCGTCTTGGAAGGTTGGTGCGGCCCCCACAACAAACAGCCGCTGGGCCCCTGCGGTTGCGGTCCGGGGACGCCCTGGCTCCCTGGGCCGGGGCCCCTTCCGTGTTCTGCGACGGCATATGGGGAGAGAAATATCGAGAGCGCTAGGGATGGTGTAATGGGACCCTTCATCGTCGTAAATCGCGGTTTTCGGAATGCGCATTTGTGATTTGGAGTATTTTTGTCTTTTTATATTTTTGAGAATTATTTAATCACAATTAAAGGAACTGACTAGTATTTTCGACATTTTGTTCAATTATAAGGAATCTGATGTAGACATAGCTTTGTTTGCAAAAGTATACATATTCTGGTGAGATTTGTTTTCGTAATATCTCAGTATATTGGAGAAAATATATTCGTTTAGCTTCAAATCTCGTTGGTTCTAATGTGAGTTTCTATGCCTAAATGGCTATTTTATTACCTCGTATGTGGGGAGTTATCGAGGTATGCCCTATTGCGTTTGCAAGCTTGCGAAGTGCGTCGGTGGTTGTGGTTCTCTTTCTTAGGAAACAATAAGTAGTACTTTGAAGTCTCGTTCTCGCCCAGAGGTTTGCTTTCAAATTTCTTGAGCCTATGTTGAAGAGATCTCTGCTGTTCTCGTTACAATTTTACTCCAACACAAATGCGAATGATGATTTCTGATACTTTTTCCTTCTGGTCTTTCTTGGTCATAGAGCTTACGAGAATTTGCTTAGGAAGCAGCTCTGCTTCTCAATGCTATTCACACTCGTGGGCGGCTAGTTATCTGCGTTTCCGGGAAAACAAGTCATGGTGGGGTCTTCCGGATGTCGCTAGATAGCATGTAGTCGCACTTTGCGTATTAAAATTCATGTGAGACTTGTCATTGTTCTGTGAATGTTCAAAGTAACCTACTCTATATGCTACCAAGTTTGTCATGTCCAAAAATCATCGGATTGTTGGATCTGTTTTACTTTTCAGTACTTTTTTCCTCGAAGGAAAAATGAACTTTGATATATGGCGGACCATGAATGTTATGTAGTAAGCACCTCATATTTTTGTTACGTGCGCTTGTTAGTTTTTTTGTTTCTTCTGCACATCATATTCGTAATAACTAACAGGTTGGCGATTGCGTGCATTCATATACTGAAATGCATTCTTAGGTGTATGATTGTTCTATTATATTCACAAAATACTGATTCAATAAATTGACGCCCCAAGCATTTGGAAAAGAAATCTACCATGCCAGTTTCATCAGGGTATTTTTGTTGTCGTGGATATAGGCACTACAATACGAGAAATCCACATCGTCATGCAGTCATTAATATGCATTAAAAACGTGTCATTAATTTGCAGGTATGTGGTGCGAAGTTTCTTCATACGTAGACAATGCATCAGAGAGTCATTACTAAGTATATTAAACTTGTTTTGTTTTCGATGTATTTGCTAAGCATTTGGTGATCTTTCGCCGATGTCATTTTCGATTCGTCTCATTACCAATAAATGGCACATTTCGTTTCATTCAGGGAAACGACTGACAATTTGATAGATTGTTCTTTGTTTAATCGTATCAGACTCTGGAATTCGTTGTGCTAGACTTAATGCAGACGCAAAATTGTGTTAACATTCCATTAATGCCTGTGACAACACGTATACAGTGTTCTTGTACATGGTCTTTCCTGAATAGTGAAAACTTGGTAAGCGTTGCTCCATACGCATGGTATTAATTGCTTTTCTGTTTGTAGACACGTCCGGAAGAAACAGAACTTTCCAACGGGCATTTCGTCTTAGGCCTAAATATATGATTCGCGTAGAGATATGTGCCATTAAAGCGAGCTTGAATGTTTTTAACCATGAGACATGAATCAAGCTGAGTATATGTTGTATTCTGTAATTTTTTTTGTGTCAGTTCACACGTAAATAAAGTACAATGACATGAATTGATCCTTCTGTGCCCACCCATTGGAGATAAATTTGAAATATTTTGACGCACAGAACAAGAAGCCGCGGAGTCCGCGTCTCTCGCTCTTCGGCTGTTTTGCGGGCGACGGTGCCCAGGGCCGGATCCAGCTGATCATCAGGTGGGCGGGGAGAGGGTGCCGTAGACTTTTGTTAAATAATAAACATTTGTTAATTTATTGTATATATTTATGTACTGTAGAATGTACAATATTATTGTTTAAATAATTACATAATTCGAATATAAAGAAATATATAATTAATTTTGCCAAAAACAGGAATGTAAAAACGAAAACTCTCGATCTGGTGGGGGGGGGCATGGCCCCGACGGGGCCGCCCTCCTGGATCCGCCGGTGACGGTGCCAGCGGTGGGGGTGGGCTGTGGCGCTAGTCGCGCTGGAAAGCGAGATGCGGAGAGCAAGGAGCGGCGCCACTTGAGTGGCCGTCACCGTCGCTGGCCGCCTTCGCCATCACCGTCCACCGCCCGCCGTCACCGTCGCAGGAAGCTCGCGTGACGTGGTGTCCGCTGCGACAAACGCTGATCGATCTGATTAGCTCTGCGGGAGGGAGGAGGGTAGAGGGGGAGGGGTCCGCACGAAATACATTCCGCTGCAAAGAATTCCGACGTTTACACGAAACAACTGAGGAAATATTGTTGAAATAAAACGAAAAACTTGCTAAATATTTTATTTTTCGAAAATAATGCGGAATGGGATCATAGAATATTACAATTCCATTACAAATAGTATGCATTGGTATTTATATAAAATATTTTTTCACTGCATGTGCATTTGAGAATCTACGGTCCAGAGATTTCTGTGGGTATGATAGCGGATTCATTCAATAAGAATCAGCGAACTTATTTCACCCGAACTGTAACTGTGGTTTCAGATTTAGAACTGTGTTATGTGGTGGTCGTCGTAATTCTACCAACGTTGTTTTGTTTGGATTTTTATGAAATACTATTTTCCTCTTGGGAAAATATTTTTTCGCTGGGCCTTTTTTCGATAATACAATGTCGCGAAACGTTTCGCATGTCATTTTAGTAGCAGATTTCGGGTCTATTTTTGGTGCTTCTCATCAGAATAAAGCGAGCGAGACTAATGCATCGAGAGGAGCTATTGTGAGTACGTAGCGAAAAATCGTATGCCCGGCGTTTTTTGTAGTCGGCAAGTGATCACCTTTGCGGTGGGCGCCGCCGGCGGCGCGTCACGTGACGATATGGCGCCGCGGGGGGGAATTCCCGGCGGCGGCGAGGGGCGGTCTGTCGACGCGGTGCGCGCTCTCGGCGGGAGGGCCCGAGACGACCGAAGTCTTTCTTCTCGTCATTACCGCGAGCGAGGCGAGGAACGCGCGCACCGCGAGGAATGGCGGCGCGCGGCGGCGTTGGTACTTCGCGAGAGGGCGCCGCGCTCAGAAATAGCAGCGACGGCGCCTCCGTCGCCGCCGCAAGCCCTGTCGACGTAGCCTTTGCCCGTGACTTAAGGACTGCGCCGCTCTAATGCGACCTCCTGTGTTGAAAGCGTGATCACTTTCGGGTCTGCCCATCTTTTTCTCTTTCCCGGTTTTCTTGTGTCTGGATTCCTTCATCAGCGGTCTTTTTCGATAGGGGTGTGTTCAAAGTCTTTCATTTTGGTAATTCGTTCTCTTGTATGCTATGTCTTGCGACGTACCTAAACCAAACAGGAACGAAAATAGTTTCAAAGGCGTTCGTCCGTTAAGAATTTAAGTCTTCGACCGTTAAGAACAATTGAAACTAAGGAGTTATAGGTAAACATGGCAATATGCGTGGTCTTATTCCAAGAGCCGGCATTTATTTACATTTTTCTTATTAGGTGGTGCTACAAAAACATTGAACAGACACGGTCGATATCACAAATAACGGACTGAAGGGTATATATAATCGTCGGCTCTCACATCAGTTTCCAAACTTCAACCGCGTATGCTACTTGCTTTACATCGGTCTATGTCGTTAATAACTACTTGGATCGTATACTTCATACGAGTAGTTTTTAGTATAAAGTTCCTAATTTTGTGTAAAGTTCTCAGATAGTGCTGTGTTTTGTTTTGCTTTTCTCCCCCTTTCTTTTATCATTTCATTCGTCTCTGCTGTTCAATTCTTCGCAGCAGTTCGGAACTTGCCTCCTTTCTCTCTCGAAATGCCTCGCAAGTCCGCCCCCCTCCCGAGCGCACGCTCCATTGCGCGCCGTAACGCAGGGCGCGCGCGTGCGTGCCGCGGGGCGTTCCGGTGGGCGGCGGCGCCTGCCGGATATCGCGCGGCGAGTGTCCTCCGAAATAGACGCTACTCGCTACCGAGTTTACATCCATCACCTGCTTCAAGTGGGCCGAGACGAGGCGCCGGCGCCGGCGCGCCGCACAGTGGGCCTAAGAAATAACGAGTGGCGCTTGTTGTGTTCTTTCACATTCGAATCGAATATTTCAACCAGTAAGAAAAACAAACAAAACAAGTGTGCAGAAGAAAAAGAACTTAAGTGCCCAATTTTTGCTCGAACTTACGTTGAAGACTGATCGGTTCACATCTTTTTTCAGGTTTTTCCCCCTTCCCTTTTCTCAAGGAGATGCTATTTTGAAATGCAATAAACGCAATATTCATTGCCTCTTTGTAAATGCCCTACTACGTACTTATTAATTACTCCACTTGGTAATGGCACTCTTGAATCGCATTAAACAGTTCCAAATTTTTCTCGAATGAAGGCAGTCTTAATCTGATGCATCAAAGACCCTCAAGTCATCGCACAATTTTTGTCATTTTGTTGTCATTCTGAATAAATGATTTCGCTGATTCCTTTTATTTTTGTTTGTGTTCTTTATTTCTTTCCTTACTACACTGTTATGTAGGTACAATGCAACCAGAGGAACCAAAAGATACTCTTAACGGCAGGCGACCGTAAAGAATTTAAACAGCCATCCTATTACTCTCCCCATACGTCACAAACAGTTTTTTACTATTTTCGATGATAAATCAAACCATTAAGAATTTAAACAAGTGAGTTTTATTAAAAGATTATACGAATTCTACTATTCAGATAATAGGTATTTATGTCCATGGTTTTTATTCTTCCAAGAAGATGTAACGAAAAGTTTAAACGGACCCTCAGTCTTGGTTATGAATTTCGGCTATATTGCTTCTGCTTACTAACTTTCATCGCGTCCGGTACTTGCTCCGCATTGACCGAATGGCGTTGGCGGTTGGCGATGGTGTAGCGGTTACCGTAACCGACTGCTATACCCAAGTTCGCGGGTTCAAAAGGACGAAAAAAATCCTTCGTACGCCTTCCTTCGGAGGGGAAGTAAAGCCGGCTGTCCCATGTTAGTAGATTTACTTGTAAAAGATCCTCAAGCCTAAATGAAGCCTCTGAGCTAAATTCAAATCGCCTGTTTCGTCGCCCGAGATAATACCTTCTTTCTCCGCTAGTTGGTGAAAGGAGTGTAGCGAAATTTACGGGGTCCAGACGGAAGAGCAGGCCTCATGGCCTGAGTCTCGCCACGTAAAATAAGGCATCAATTCATTTCATAACCATGACGCTTTCGGCCGCTTTCGGCCCAGTGTGAGCCGGCGGCGGTATTTCGGGCGCGCGCCTCTGCCGCCGGCGGGCGCGCTCACGGCCTCCCAACTAACGGAGGCCGGCGCCGCCGCCGATGAATCTTTGTCCCAGTGCGTGCCTACCTGCCTGCACAGTTACCCTTCAGAATGCGACTGGTTTCCGTGCGAGCGGCCCGCGCAGCGGAGGCGTGTTCTTGTGGGAATCTTCTCGCGACATACCTCTCGGAGGTGCCGAGGTATTTGTCTGAGTCGGGGGGGGGGTACTTCAAATAGCACTTTTCATTTTGAGAATGTAGAGTTAGGGTAGACATTGTGCGTGGTTGTATAATGAGAAACACAGTTTTTCGCGTGTACGTTTATATTTAAAAAAATCTGAAAAAAATTGAATATTAATTTTCATTTGCAGACAAATTACGCGTACGCATCAATGTTTTTATTCACACAATGTTTTGCAAGGGATCAAAGTTGTGATGTCAACGACCTTCATACTTTACATACACCAATCAGTAACTTCCTTTAGATAAATCGTAAGCGTTTTCTAATCATTTAACAAACATCTCTCTATCGGACTGACGTTCAATTTCTGCCATTTCCGAAATGTCAGGTATCGTATGAGGTCACGGTAAATCAGTCACGTCTAATTAGTTCTTTCCGCATTTCACAAACTACGTTCGTCGGCAAAGAATGAACCTTCTGGCACACTGGTTGGAAAATAGGGCATCTGGCACAAACGTGCACGACTCGAAATTAAACCATTATTTACCTACTCTTGTTTACCCATTACGCCGTCAAACCCAATAAACTGATAGGAAGGCGTTTGCATATTTTCTCTCTTTCACGTATCACGCGTTGAGATACAAATTCCACTTTCCGAAACGCGCTTTTTTTGACGGCGTATTCCGGAACGGACGCTCCCGTACAGCGCTCGCTCGCGAGAGGTTAAATGCGGCTGTGTCGTTGGAGGTTGACATCATCCGGCCAGTTGATTTTTTCGGCATGCGGTCATCGTGGCGTGCGCGCGGGCGCGGAGAGGCGACGCCCGTGCGCGGGGCGGGCGGCCGGGCCTCTGGGCGTGCGGTGGGCGGGCGGACGCGGCGACGGCCGCCGCTGAGTGGCGTTCTCGTTAGCGGCTCCCGGCGCGCGCACGCGAGGCGACGCGTCGCCGCCCGCGTCGGCCTCTGCGCCGCCGCCGCCGCCGCCGCCGCCGCCGCCGCCGCCGCCGCCGCCGCCGCCGCCGCCACCGGAGAATCTCTCGCTCCGCCCGCCCGCTTGCCAACGCGCTCGCGCCGCGGTGTTATGCTTGCCGCGTATATTATTTCTGTGGTCACGGGATAAAAGTTCTTGAGTCAATTTTTGGCAAAATTTGGTTAAGTACTGAAACTACAAGTTAAGTATCTATATTTTATTTAGTTAAAACGACCGAATTCAAATGTTGCCTCCTTAACGACAATAGTGTTGAGAAGTAGCGTTGAGCATAGGAAAAAAGCCTTGGCTCAATAATATTTATACTGCGATTTTCGTAACTTTGTCCCTGACAGAAATCAGCTGTTTCGCTGCCGTCCAATCAGGAGCTTATATTTCGCGACAGAGACGTCACTATGGTGACGTTCAAGCTCTCGATTAGATGAAACCGTGAACAGCTGATTTCTGTCAGGGACAAAGTTACGAAAATCGCAGTATACCCCTTGTTTTCTCCACAGTAAGATTTTTGACGTAAGAACTTTTACGCCGTGACCACAGATTTGCTTCACTTCGGCGTATGACGTTAATAACTACTTGGATAGTATACTTTATACGAGTAGTTTTTTGTATACAGTTCCTAATGTTGTGTAATGTTCTCAGATTGTGCTTTGTTTTGTTTTCTCCTATTTGTTTTCTTTTATCATTCCATTGGTCCCTGCTGTTCAATTCTTCGCAGCGATTCTGAACTTGCCTCGTTTCTGTCTCCAAATGCTTCGCAAGTCCGCTCTCGAGCGTCGTGCTAAATGCCCTGTGCTAATCTGCGGATTTCTTCATATGCCACGAGCTTTCCTTCGTTAATGGATACTTCTGGTTTCAGGTAATTGGGTTTTCTAGTCAATTGCTATTAGTCGTGCGTTTCTCAAGGAATGTTGATTACTCCCGCAAAGTCACGTGACAGTTGATGCTTGAGGTGAGATGTAAATACTTCGACCCTGGATTGGAGAATTTTAACCGGTGTATTCTGAATCTTCCTTGGAAGGGATCTCTAATGTCCAACTCGATAAAATAAAAAAAGTTGTGACATCACCAGTATAGCCCAAAGTAATGCAACTGACAGGAAATGTAATAATGTTTATCACTGTTAATATATCTGCACTCTTCCAATGCTGCACTGAAGAATAGAAAATTCAGTATGGTTCGTGTACAAAAAGGATAATTGTCGTTGTAAAATGCGAAAAAAGAAGGCAGTTGAGTAAGTAAACTGTGACGCATTTACCACATTTACAATTCTGTATTCACAGTCTGCAATTCTCCAGTGATTCTGCATTCGCCTCGAGATGATGGAAATCACAAATTGGTTATATTTATCTTTTGTGGTACATGTTTAGATATGTTAGGTCCGTGTTTAGATAAATGGTCAATCTAAATTGTTTTGTATAGTGTGAGAGAGGTGATTTGCCGAAAATGTTAGATACATTTTGCAGTGGCGTAGCGTGACTCACACGTTTGGGGATGCTCAACAATAACACACAAAATGTCACTATCAAGTACTTCGTCTAACAGGCGAACGCAACACAAGGCAGATACACTGGGACTACTTCCACGATCTCGATTGCTTACGACGGTGTAGGCGCTTCCCACAAAATCCTCACAGCAGTCAGGGCTGCCGATGTCTTGAAAGCAAATTATACAATGGCTCAGCTTTAATTCTTATACGCGAATGGCAATAAGACCATTTGTTAATTTATACATTGCAGACTTAAATAATATGTAATCTATTTAAGAGATAATACAATTTCTTGGATATTAATTAAGAAATAGTAGTCAGGCACTATTTCTACAGTTTGTACCCATGACCAAGCGGGGACTCCCGAGTGAGAGAGAGAAAGATAATTTACTGAACGCCTGAAGTGTGCTGCGCTCTCGTGCACAAACGAGCTTCTTTCCGCAGTAGACGCTAGCGTAAAGCAGTCGGGTTTCTCTGAGCCAGGGGTGAAGAGGGGAGAGGGGAACCTCGCCATCTGCGCATGCGTCATTGCTCGTCGCAATCTGGCGGCAGACGCTGAAGTATTTTAGCTTCCAACCAATCAGAGGCCAGCTTCAACAGCCCGCCGAATTCAATCATAGGAAATCAATTTTAAATTAATACAAAACGTGTTTCGCTCAACAGACCACTTGTAAGATTATCAATACAGTATTTAAGGTTCTTATATACGGGGATGCTCAGCATCTCAGCGTCCCCTGACGCTACGCCACTGACATTTTGGGAGTCGCACTGTTCGCATTCATGCTTAGGATTCCCGCACGAAATTCGTGCACGGTGGAAGATTCGCTTCAGAGTATCCTTGTAGAGCGTGGCTCGGAGGTTAACTCGGAGGCGCCGCTCGGTCGCCGTGCCCAGCCGCCCTCCCGCCCCCAAACTCCCACCCTCCCGCCGAGCGGTCGATCGATCGCGCTCCGTTCGCGGAATCCACGTGGGCGGGGCGCCGCTTTGTGTCGCCTAAACGGCGGCCTCATCCAGCGCTGTGCCCCCCAGCCGACGGAGGTGTAAATGTCCTTGATACTCGCGTCTGTTCTCGACACCTCGAGGCCTTCCTGCGAGCGAAGGGGGTGCTCGAGATGACCAGGCGATGTTCGTATGAAATTATGTCGTGTACGTGCGTGCAGGAAGGCTGTCATTTCTATTGTTCTCTGAGGTGTTGGATGGGAAATTATAACTTTGTACATTGTTATTCTCGAGAAGGCTGTGGATACGTAATTTATCTTTGCTGAATGCTTTGTCGAATGATTCTTTTTAGTTTGGTAGACTGTGAAGGACTGAATTTATCGCAGCATGCAGTAGAAGTTGCACTCTTTTGCGATTTGAAAAATGGGGCTTTTGGGAGATAATTACGGCGGAGTTATCCATTCAGTAACAGTTTCTACGACGTTCGACTGATCTTATAAAGTTTAAGATCAGTCGAACTGATTTTTAAAAAAACTGATGAAGCGCATGTTGGTGTTTCATAATTAAGAACAGTATGTTATTTGCTACGAGCTACACCAAACAGTTCAGCAAATGTTTTCTAGTTATTTCGGATGCCTCTTTTTAGGCCTCATCATGTTTGCACAGATTTGGTGTCATTGAACCTGAACGCCTGACTTACCTTTTACCATCTCGGCTTTATTGCATGTGACGTGAGGCTTGTTGGGGTCGTGTCAGAGCCGTGGTCCGTGGGTGGTACAGGAGGTGAGGAACTGAGAAAGTGGGCTGGAAGTCCCGGCGCCTCCGCCGCTGCGGCTGGCAGGTTCATTACCTGTTGTGGCGGCACCGGAGGGGCTGATCTCCGCCAGCTTCTGCAGTCGCTGACGCACTCTGCTACGGAAATGACGGCAGACGGTGCCGACTTGGAATTTCGTTGTCTCCAGGACGTTGATCAGTGATATTCAGACGTTCGCAACAACGTGATAGAACATGGGGAAAATATATAACGAGCACGTTGGTACTAATTTTATTTAGGTTTCTTGAACAATTTCACATTTAGTGATTCTGAGAGGCGTACATGTAATTGTTATGATAAATAGATTTCGTTATTTCCTGCATTTATTTATTTTCGATATGGTATGTAACCTGAATTGCAGACTCGCGACTGTTTCGAAAGAAAGAAAAAAAATATATGAATGGTTTTTAGTTTAACGTGTAATTCATGTAAATATACGAAACCGCATTGTCTAAAACAGTTAAGCAAAACTTGATTTTAATTGACGACTTGTGCGATTTGTGTTTCGGGCGGTTGCTTTCTTCCAGACTTTCGCAAGGTCACTCCAAGGTCAACGGTACCGAACGTTATTCTGAAAGTTTGTTCGCCTTCCCTCTGTAATTTGAACACCATATTGTGAGCAAATATAACAAGGGAGATCTTTCTTTACGCGAAGTCGAAAATAGTTTTGATTTTAATATTGGACACAACTTAAAATGCGTGTTATGAAATATCCCACTGAGATGCGAGCGAAAATATCGTAGGCGGCTGCCTTTCCATGCAGGCATTTCCGGGGTACTCTCTTGTCACCCGCTGCGTGCCCTGACCCAATTCGCCGGCGTCTCTATCAATGCGCGAGCTCTGTTTTGGCGCGTTATGTAACATCGCGCCCTTCTGAGGCGGCGGCAGCGGGCGTCCCCGGCAGCGCGCAGCCGTCGCGACGCCGGTCGATACGAACACATTAAAGGGAGCCGGAGGCGGCGCTGGAGCCGACAAGGGCCCGCGCCCTGCGGCGCTCCCTTTAACCAGCGCGGACGTGAGGACGCGGGGGCGTGCGGGAGGCGCGCCCCGTGAGGACGCGAGGGTAGGCAACCCTTCGTGCTCGGACGCAGGGCGGGTGCGACGCGCGTCCTTGGCCGCGGGCAGGGGCGCGCGCGGCCGTGCGGGGCGGGGCGGGGCGGGGCCGGCCTGGGCGCGCGGAGAGGGGCGGGGCGCGCCGCGCCGCGCAGGGCGCCGGCGTATTGATTGAGCCGACGGCGCGGCGGCGTCGCCGGCAAGCCCGCTGCCGCTGCCGCTGCTGCTGCTGTTGCTGCGGCGACGGCGGCGGTTCGCGTGCCGGCCTGCGTGTGTGCGTCCCGGCGTGCCCCAGGGGTGGGCATGCGGGCACGCGCGGCGCGGCACAGCGCGGCCCAGTCCGCAACTGCGGTTACACAACGGGCGCGGCGTATTGAGCGGCGGCGGAGGGGCAGTCGGTGTTTACGACCGCGCGGTCGCGGCGCCGACGCGTTCGTTCGGTCCCGCAAGCGGTGGCGGCGGCGTTGCTACCGCTTAAAGCACCCCGTGTTCTTTGAGCCTGGGTTTGTCTGGTAATTTACATGCAGCGGTGAAGACGTTTGAGCACTGGCGAGTGTGCGGGCGCGATATGTGTTAGTGAGTCTGGGGCGTCGGCCGCCGTGTGGAGGCTCCGCGCCCAAGAACAAGGCAATCGCTAAGCCGCTGCGCTGCGAATAACGGGGGCCTTGCGAAGCGGACGCGAGTGCCAGCGGCCGGTGGCGGCGGTAGGACGCTCGCTCGCAGAACGCACACGCCGGGCCGGCCGCCGCCGCGAGAGCGAGTAGGTGTCGCAAGTTGGCTCGCGCGCGAGTTGGCAGCGCACGCGGCCGTCGTGGGTCGGCGCCACGCCGCCGCCTCGCCCTCCCGTCCGCCCGCGGGTCCACGCCCCGGCCGCGCGGCGCATGCGCTCTAGGCCGGCGGCGGCCCCTCCCCCCCTCCTGTCGGCGCTGCGGCATAAACAAGCGGCGCGGGCGGCCCCCGCCGGGGCCCGATCCCGGGTCTTAAGGAGCTTCGCTGCGGCAACGGCGGTGGAGCTGGCGTCGCCCGCGTCCCCACTGCCGCGGCGGCGCAAGCGCCGCGTCTGACCTTGACCTTGAGAAGTGATGAGTAAGTGCTACCGAGTGAATGAACTGGCGCGCGGAGTTCGCGCGCCTGCGCCTGCGCGAGCGCAGTCGGCCAGCGCGCGACGTAGGAGGCGGCGGCGGCGGCGCTGCGCCTGGCGGGGCCCCCGGTTCGTGACCGGGGCGATGCAGGGCGGGGCCCGCCGGTGCGGTACTGGAGGGTCGCCCACGCGCGCCGGCCCCGCCCCTCGCTCCGTGCCCCGTCGCTCGGGCCGGGGGCAAGGACCGGCCCTGAGAAGGGCGCTACTCCCCGTGCCCCTAATTGTACGGCGTTGTTGCGTGTAGCCCCGCGGATCGGTTTTTGCAATCCTCGTAATTCGTGCGAGCGACGCGTCGCTTGTGTTCGGCCCGGGACCTCGCCGGACGACTTTCTTACTCGGCTTTATGTTGACATTTTTGTGCTCGCGCGGTCGCTCTGCGTCACATTAACCTATATTGCAATGCCAAGTTCGGGAGGTTGCCACTTGCACTTACGATGAAGTGGAAGACACTGAAATATGTGCTGTTTGTTTGTGTACTGTGATGCTGTTTCGCAACCACGGCGTCATATGACGTGCTGCTATCTCTTGGATTGTGATGTAAAGTTGCTATTTAAAAACTCATGCGGTTTCGATTTCTTTAAGTTCATGAATATTGTGGGGAGTGTAATGATCTTAATGGCTAGCGTGTATCCTTCTAACATTGGGGTGAAATTTGCGGTGGACAAAACGTGCTTTCTGCATGTTCTCTCGGAAGTTTCCCGCTTCCCTGTCTCTCATTCCATTCTCCATCATTGACGTCGATCTCTGCCCAATTCGTTGGTCTCAATGATGTTAGTAGTTAGAGACTCCTATACTTCCATTAAGCAGTCAGAATAATATTAAGTAAATATATTATTGGAAGTAGTAAATTAATTGATTGTGATATTTAATGACATTATTTTCTACTGCTCTCGCTTACTGACACAGTTATATATTAAGAAATGTTTAAAAAAACTTCCATATATTAAAAAATAAAATATTGTAAATAAAATTGTACAATATTTTAGACGTAATTTAGTCGCTGGTACAGTCTGTAATCCCATGTGCGAGTATGGAAGAGCGTAGTGGGGATCGACATGAATTAGTGCAGTCTTGCTGCGGCCGTTTGACGCCGGGGCTGTTGTACCGCCGAACGATGGCTCCCGAACGCGCGTTAAGCCATCGAGTGGTTTACGAGCGTTTATTACGCAGCGCCCATTCGTATCTTGGTTTGACGTTGGGGTTCCCACAGCTCCCATCGCTCTCCGCCGGAGACAGACTTATGCGCCTGCGGACTCCCGCCCCGCCCCCTCCTCCGCCCCCGGCCGCGCCCGCCGTTACTCACGCGCCGCGCCGCGTGCTCCGCCAACGCCAGGCCGCGCCGCGCCGCCAGCCCCGCTCCGCTAGCTCCGCCCCGCCCCGCTCCGCCCCGCTCAGCTCCGCTTCCGCGTGTGGATAACGCGGAGGCCTCTGCAGGATCTGCCGCTCGGATTCAACTCCGCCGCCACGTTTCGCATGCGGCGCTGCCGTGGTGTCTGCGCGTGTCTTGTTCTTCCGCATTCTGTGGTAGTCAGTCATCGATATTTTTTCTGCATGTCCCTACATTGTCCGTAGATTACCAGTTTGTTGTTGTTCTGTTTCTTGTTTCTACGGTTCCATTAAAAAAAAACACATTCGTGTGATCCTGCATCTTAAAATGTTTTGATTTCTTTGAAGCAATAAGAGCTAGCCATTATTTGATAAGAGTTAAAATACTTTCGGGGTCCGTGGGGGGTTGGTTAAATATACTGTTTTGCCGTTCTGAAACTAGTATTGCATGTTTCGCTAATGTGTGATAAGAATGTATTAATAAGTTCTTTGAAACTTGATTGCTTGAAAAACATGGTTGTTATCTTCACCAGTTGCGAAGAATTTGTGATATTCCAAGTTCAGTACTGTTTACATGAATTGAGTAATTGCCGCGTGTAAAATAATAATTATATGTTTAATATTGAGTTATGAACATGATAGTATTTGTTAGCAATTGTTGCATTTTTTCCCTTCATTTCTCCTTTCAAGTTGTGACTTGCGTGTCTGTCAAGAGGCAATTCCTTATTGTGCAGCTCGCGCTTCCCGTGCGGTGACGTGTCCTGCTAGGCTTCCCGCTGTCGCGCGACGCCTTCTTTGTGTTGTCGCGTCCTTCCTCTAGTAAATATTGACGTGTCCAACTACCCTTCTCTGTTGGCGAAAACCGTTCTTTCGCTCCTGGTGGTTTCCTTTCAGGTAATTGTCGCAGGCGAGGTTCTGCCGCAAAACGTTCAGGAAAGAATTGGCCGGTTCGCGAATTGCTGCCCATTTTCCACCGTCGCGAACCCGCGGTTTATATTTTATTATTCGTTGTGTCTTGGCCGCGGAATGGGACGAAATAAGCGAAGGAGAAGGAATTTCATTGTTGGCTAGTCACACCTTTGTCACGCCGGTGGGAGAATTTCTGTGTGTTTTTGCGGGGGCAGGGGGCGAGGAAACCGCCCCTGACTATTACCGTCGCTCACGAAAAGCGACGTTGTTGTTTTCTTTTGTGCGTGTTTCCCGTTTGGAATGTCCTTTCTGAAGAAACAGTTTCTTTGCGCCCTTTTAATGTAACACGTTGCAGTCTCCGTCGGCCGCAAAGAAGTACAACGGTACCGCGCGTTTTTTCTGCGTACGGACGAAACGCATTTCGCCGCGAAGTCACGGCCGCGACGCGACGCGACGCCTGCGCGTCCGGGACCGCGCGGAGTCCGCGGCGGCAGAGCGTGGAACGCGCCCTGGGACAAGGTATCGCGTCGCCTGTAGGCGAAGCGCTGTCGCGAGTCACCCGGGCACGCGGGCATCGCTATGAAGTGGAAGGGGACTTCAAACGCACCCGTTGTGCGAGGCTGCGGCCATCACAGAACGCCCCTCCATTCCCCAGGATGAATCCACTCTAGCAATTGAAGCATATGATTTCTGTTGTAATCGGAAATGGTAAGGACCAATTACATCAGAAAGTTTATTGTTGACATTATTCCACATGAGATGACATTACATTAAACGTATCACATTAAAAGTGACATTTTGCATATATTTTAACTAGGACACTCTGAAAAATAAAACGAGTCTTCACTAATATGGAATCATTGTTTGTTGTCACATAAAAGATATGCTTCAAGTGGAATCATATGACTTCGTGAACTGTTATTAACGATGCTTTGCTTTTAAAGTTTCATTAATGGTTAGAGGCAAACTTATTTTCAGTTTTGTAGTAGCGGCAAGACTGTTGTAGACGGAAAGCACGTAAGCTATTTTTTTTCTTAAAGGAAATGTAATTGCCAAGGACGTCGGGATGTTTTCATTGACGACGTAAAAGAAACTATCTAAAGCCTCCTAAAACTTGAAAGGGGCTTCCTTGTTTTATTAGTGGTTGTTTCCGAGCGTCCTGCGCGAATTGTAATCGCAGTGTAGCTTTAAGGTGTACCGACAGTCGTGACGTAATAGAGCCTGTGGACAGCGTATCGGTTGGCAAAGTGGCCGTCGAGCGTTGGCACCTGGGCGGTGCGGCGACCTGTGGGATCCGCCGAGGAAGCGCGGGCGGCAGGCGGGCGGGCGGGCGGACGGGCGTCGGCCGCGCGCGATAGCGCACTGCCAGTTAGCGCGCGAGTCGCCGCCCCCTGACGTCCGCAAGGTCGCCGGCGATTAGCTCTTCCTGGTTCCCGAACAGTAGCCGCAAGGTCGCTCACCCTGGCCGGGCGGGCCCTCGAGTATCGAACGCCGCCGCCGCCACCGCCCGGTCGTGCCTGCGCTTCTGGGTCATGGCGAACTCGAAGGAATCCCATTGCGACCACCGCGATCGATTGGCGCGACTTCGTTTATGTTGCATAGCGAGAAAGCAGCTATCGATCCGCGCCCCGTCTACTCCGCCCACGCCTCTCGCGTCCAGCCGGCTGGGCCGCTAGCGCCGATCCCCCCCCTCTCCGTCCCTTTCGTACGCCGCGCCGGTCGAACACGCATGCTGATGGTGGCGGTGAAGGGGGGGGGGGCGGACTCTGGACTCTCGCTATCGATACATCTACCAGCCGGTACAGTGCGCTTGTTCATTCCGAGTTCCCGCCCTTTCTGTGTAAGGAACTGCGCTATTGCCGGTGTGTGTTTTAATGCAGTTTGAGGTCGGCCCACATCAATGGTTATTGTGCTTGGCGCGGCCCCCACCGCCGCGCCGCCGCCAGTTGAGAAAGCGACGTGTCATTTGCTGGTACACAGCTCGATTGTATCTAGCGACTAATGGCGTCGGCCTGATGGAGCTCGCGGGAACACGTTTTGTGGAGGGTCCTGGCGTAATTACCCCTCTCTGGTCCTGTTACACAGAATGTTCAGCGCTGGCTGAGCTGCTGGCGCCGCTTGGAATGTGTCGCGCTGCAGTCTTTTGTCTGTTGTTTAAACACGCCGCCTGATGGGTACACGAGTAATGGTGAAGTTTGCAGCCGTCAGTTTTTTTCGTTGCTTATTGTTGCGACACATCGGTCAACATTTCTGCTTATTTTTGCCACGTCATGAAGGGTCTGTTAAATTTCTTAACGTGTCGCAACCGCTTTTCGGAGTGGTGCGCTCGGTTTTTGTCATGTAGGTGTGATGAAGTAGCCAGTATTCGCGAGTTTGTCAGGCTGGCGAGTTGGGCGAGATTTGTGGATGTGAGAGAAGCTAAGTTTTCATGAATTGTCGATGCACAGAAGCTCCTTGCAGAAGGTATGGATTCATTTTCTTTCTGGTGTTATTTTTTCACGCACGTAGAGGCAAGCATAGAAACGCGCAAAACACGCATAGACAAAAACGAAATTTAGGATGACATCACTTAACGTAAAACCAGCAGATGACTCAACATCTCGAAGTTGGACGTTATTTCGAACACCTGTTAGCCAGCACTTGGAGAGAGCTCCCGCGCCTCATTCATGAGCAGCTGAGTGGCGAAGGACGTCAGTTTAGGTCTTTGGCACCAGGCAGCAGTCACTGACCTTAACCGCCGCCGTGGAAGCCCGGCTCACGGCAGGCGCTCCGAAGGAGCAGCTTCAGGCAACGATGCGGGACGCCGGAGGCGGATGATATCGAAGTGTGTTGGGCATATTTCGTATGAATAGGAGAATATCCACGTTAATTGCATGGCAGTGTGACTTTCCAGAGCATTTTGTAGTAGATGTTATTGCAGATGTGATAATACCATTGCGTCAGTTCATATTCTGCTCTGTGTGCTTCACATACAGTGGATAATGGCACACAAGATATTACTGCGCTTGTTTAAAGCGTTAGTTGTGGATTGTGTACTGTATTGTGTTTACAGACGTATTTGGAAGAACGAGATGATGTGCTAATATGCTTATAGTCACAAAAATTGATGTCTGAGACGGAATGGTGTATTTTTATTTGAGGATGCATAAAATATCCAAAAGTATCCTGGATGGAGAATATTCTATTGACATAATATAACATTTTCACTATAAAGCAAATAGTGTATTTACTGAGCTCGGATGAGTCGAATCATCGTCTCTTGCAACAAAGCAGAGTTTTGTTGCAAGAAAAAATCGTGAGTTAAATGCACATTTTTAGTGCCAAAAGACGATATTTTGAGGGAATTAAGTGACGACCGCTGACGCTATGTAAACATCACGGCTGCCATTGCTCTCGTGATATGTCACTTACCATATCGACAACATATTTTCACTGCTGTCGTAGAAGGTGACTGGACAACATCATAGAAGGAACGGATATAGTATACAGGGCTACAGCGAAAACCACACTGCAGTTTGAGCAATAATTTTGAACATTCTAAAACAAAAATATTTATTTCATAAAATATTTTTTTAAAATTACGCGTAGCATTTTTAGCTGGAAAACATGTGGATTGTCTACACATCCTAGCAGGACAGACTCAGCAAAGCGGAAAGAGAGAATTTATTTAGATTGCCAGGTCCTTATAGTTAAAAAGGACCATTGTTTTCTCGTGCTCATGATGCAGGCAGGCCATGTTCAATTTGGCGGTTGCCAGATCAGATTGTCCAAGAATTTCTGTCGAGATAGAACGCTTCTTTTACTCTGTGTGCTGTGTTGAGGTCTGCAACATTGTTCGGAGTTGCGCCGTGCGTAGTTGTTTCATCCTGCACGTCAGTTTGCTACTGTACTGCAGCGCCTTGCACTACACATTCTGAACATCGTGTGTGTGTGTGTGTGTGTGTGTGTGTGTTGAGCGTCGCCGCGCTGTGTGGAGCGGCGCGGCGCGGTGCGGCGCTGCGCGGTGCGACGGCACGTGGGCCGCGGCCGCGGGTTCAGCGCCCGCTGCACAGGGTTCGCGCGTTCGTTGGCCCAGTGAGCGCCTGCCCGCCTGCCTGCTTGCTCGCCTGCCTGCCTGCCGGCGCGGCTGCCTGGCTGGCTGGCGGCGCGCTCGCTCACTCGCTTGCTCGCTCCCCACCGTCACACTGCTCAGCGCCGCCGCTCACGGGCCGGCCGCCTCCAGCGCTCTGCGTTAGGGCGGGGCGGGGGAGGGAACAGTGCCTTCGGCTCGAGTTCTCTCTCTCTCTCTCCCTCTCTCATTCCCTCTAATGCTCTTCTCTCTCCTTCCCCCCTCTCACGCTCTTCTCTCTCCTTCCCCTCCCTCTCTCCTCCCCCCTCCCACTCTCCTCCCCGTCTCCTTCCCCTTCCCACTCTCCGTCCCCCTCTCGCTCTCCTTCCCGCCTCTCTCGCTCTCCTACCCCCTCCCACTCTCCTTTCCACCTCTCTCCTTTTTGGTCTCTTTCCTGCAAAGCTACTTTTGAGACGTTCGCTTAGGGGGCTCACGTCGAAGAAATCAGCGGGCTTTACAGTGTCACTGGCACAATCGCTTATCTGCACATATGAGTCGCAAAAAATCGCACTAGCTTTATTGACTCGCGTTAACTCCTGCCAACTTTCACAGAGTAAAAGAAACTTGTCTCGTTAGGAAAGAATGCGATTCGTTCGTTTTATAATTTTAAATCTTGTTTTTGTGCTTTATGATGTGCCTACATTTGGGTATTTAATGAGATTACTGCAATATCCCTCTGTAGAGTTGTACAACAGTAGTCAGTGCTAATAACAAATGGTCAAATTTGCGGGAATCTCCGAAATTGCCAGTACTTCATCAAAAAAAATCGCGAATGCAATTCTATTTGTTTATTAAAATAGAGTAAACTTTGTGTAGATTTGTAACGAAACATCTTTCCGATTTGTTAATTTACTTTTCGCAAAGTCGAGCAAAATCAAATTAGGTGGGTTCTCTAATTTCCTCATATACGTATTTTCTCGTTGACTGCTCTCTAGCTCTTCTGTTTCTTCTTCTCCGTCACTGCTGTATATCCTGGCTGGCGGATGGCGTCACCATCCGGGGGGGGGGGTGCGAATAGCCGCAACGCTCTGCGAAGCGATGCCGCGCCGCGCCGGCCGCAGCCGAGCACCTCGCCGCCGTTCGCCCGCTGACTCACGGTGTTCTCGCCGCGCCGCGATTGACAATTGGAGCCGGTGACGACTTCTTGCTGGCGTTGCCGCCGCCGCCGCCTCCGCCCCCGTCGGCGCTGCTCCGCGTGAGTCTGGGCGCCTCGCGCGCTCCGTCGCTCTCCCTTGCGGGAGCGCGCGCTCTACGGGGTGGCGTTTGCGAAAGGCCCACTTGGAAATGGACACACTCTTAAGGGTATATATTTTTGGGAAGTGTCAAATGGCAGATTGCAGAATACAGTAGTTTTGTCGTCTATTGACTGTGCAATAAGGCCTTGTGAAGCTTTTTTTTTTCTTTTTAAAATATTTGTAGTTGTAGTAACTTTTCATAGACCTTTAATGCAGCGTTTTATTACAAACTATCTCCTAAAAGGAATGATCCGTGTAATAATGTACTGTGTAGGAAGTATTGATTCTTCAATATTTTGAGTGTGAGAATTTGTAAACGATACCTTGTTCGAAATGAAACTATCAATACAATGTGAAATGAAAATATTTATAATATAAGACCAGCAAATTAATGTAAAATAAAGTTTCGCCTTTATTGCAATAGCCTCTCATTTCTGCCATTGTATTTCATTCAATGTTGTTCGCGTAAGTGGTTTGTTTGTGTCCCGAAAATACTTTACTTAAATATCTTTACAAAAGTGTGTAAATGGGTATGAAATTAACGTTCATTTTGTGAATAGGAATTGTTTAGTATTTTAAATATGTTTCTACAGTCTTTTCATATTACATTTCATTGGCTTTTTGTAGTACTCGTGATCAAAAAGCTGTCAGATGATATTTTGTAATGTTTAACAAAGTGCATTCAGCAAAATTAATTCTTCAGAGTAATTATTTTTAAAATATATTCTCATTAACTTACCACAGTAATCAGTGAACTGTGCCGTCGAAGGTAACATTTGGAAAATTCCCAGCTTTTGGGTGGCAATGGGCGCGTGGTGCAAGTGAGCGTTTTGGCGATTTCTCCGCCGGCTTCGCGGGCGTGTCCCTCCCTGCGCCACTGTTTTCATTCCGCTGTGTCGTTGGCGGCGCCGCAGGGCTGTGTGCGCCCGCCAGATGGCGTAACCCGGCGCTTGCGCAAGGCCAATTTCGCAGTTGCCGCCACCTCCATCCCCACCACACCACACCACACCCCACCCCGCCTCACCGCCTTCCCCTCCTCCTCCGTCGCCAACTCCATCTCCGCGCCGCCGCCTGCGAGCGGCTTACCGGTTCTGCGCCGACGGCTCCCAGTGCGGCAGGTGCCTTGCCCCCGCGCCCGTCCGTTCACGTTCCGCATCGGATTCGTCTGCAGCCGCGAGCCGCTACCAGTCGGGCTCGTCCCTCGCGCTGCGGGAGCACATGTGACGACGGGATGCGACAGTCGCGGAAGGTAGCGTGCGGAAAGGCTAAATCACCGTTTTCCGTAGAATGTATTCTCACAGACTGCGATCGGACGAAAAATACTGCTTTGAGTCTGTCATTAGATGATGCTATGCGTTTAGTTTCTATTCACATTGTAGCAAGTTGAGTGTCTCAGATACTTTTTTTTTTTAGAATTTGGCGCTTACGAAAATAGATTTCATTGACAATCCGAAATACAGTAACCCACCACCTCAATGTGTGGACTTTTAAACAATTGAATGTGGATCTCCTCTTCCCTGGAGAAACGATAAAAGAACCAAAGTGAAGCATTCTTCGTCGTCCACTCTACGAACAATTCGACCTCAGCGGCTGCGATGATTAGCATGCGACGCGTCAGTTTCCTGGCATCCGACGCGATTAATCCGGGCTGTCTGTAATTCTCCGCACATTACCCTAATTAGCGAGGAGCCGCCGGCGACCGGCGGGCGGCGGGCGGGCGATTCCGCGCGGAATTCTGGCGGCGGCGCGAGGCTCCCGTTGGGGGCTTCCGGCCCCGGCCCCGGCCCTGGAGGTAGGGGGCCTTTCGGGAACATGGCGTGAATGAGAGATGCTTCTCGCTCATTTAAAGACGGAGAGTTTGAAAAATCCAAGGAAAGGGCTTTTTATTGTTCTATATTCCTTAAACTGTTTATTCATGTTCAATATTACGTATACACTTGAAGGCAGCGTGATAAGTGTAAATTATTCTCCAACACTAGAGAAAAAGGACCAATTTGTAACTAATACTTATTCATTGGAGACAGCAGAAATGAAGTAAATAACATCCAATGGCATGAAACTTGAACAATAACTGTTATTGAGAAACCTACTACGCTGTACGATAAAAATTAGAATCGCAAACAAATCTGGGAAAAACAATTCATCTTAAATTTATTTGCAAACGTGTGGAAGTGTTAAAGCTGAAATAGTTGGTCCAGTCAGTTATTTTCTTTTAGAAGAAAAGAATTGGCATGTGTATGTAACTTAGACTTGCTGTTCCAAACATTCTGGGAGGTTGGTGGAAACGTAAAGCGGAATTGCGAAACATCCCGGATATAAATGAACTCATTGAAATGTACATGTAGATGAACTTGCATATTTTAAGGAAGATGACGTCAGCTTTGATGTGAGATCATTTCAGCACCTCTTTTTTTAAGTAGTTGTTTGAGATAGGCCGAGGCACTGGAATACGAGTAGCATGTTGAGCTATTTAAGGCTTATCATAAGCCGTTTTTTATTAACCAAATTTTGTTGTATTTTTTACGTGTTAACATTTAGGTCTTCTGTAACTACGGCTCGAATACGATGACGTTGAGTCGAATTACTGCTTTTATGTTTTGAAATTCTGTAGTAGGGTATTCTTCTTTGCGAAAAATAAGTCAGCATTGATCGTTGAAAGTATACGGTGAATAATGGATGTTACGAGACCCTGTGTTTCGAATGAAGTTAAGGTACCGTCTCGAGACGGGCAACTAACGTAAGTAATTCATTTCTGGTGGTATGGAAACCTCCACAGGCTTCGACACTTACATGGCCATGCTCTCCGTAATCGCTATAATTCGTTTTCACTGCGATATTTTCTCAGTGTTAGGTTTTTGTATATGCCTCATTACTTGATCATAGATTAGATATCTTGGAGGAGGTATATTGGATTTATCGAGACAAATATTAAAATCAGAACATTGTGGCACAGAAACATTTAGTTAAGCATTCCGTTTCGGCGATTTCATTATCCTAACCGATCTCAGCTATACCATTAAAATGAATTTTACTAAAATAAAATTATCTTATGACTTGGCAATTATTAGTAGTATCTGCGTAGAGAAACGGAACGGTTTAGTAGTGGGGAAATGAATTCTTTTGGTCTAGAAACAAAAGTGCCAGAGTAAGATTCTCTTGTTGGCACGCCGATCTACATTTGAAGCACTTTTGAAGTTCATGAAGTCAGAAAGTTACTCTGAAAGTTAAAGTTCTACGTACGGGCATGTAATTTTACTCACAAATGAGAAGTGGAGATAAATTCCTTTGGCCATATGCCAATAAATGGCACAGTGACATTCCGTATGCCCGCTCATTGAATGCTTCAAATGCTCGATGTAAAAAGTGTTGATATTATCCGCATTGGTCGACTTAATTTGCAGTTTTTTAACAGGGCAAGTAATGTATTACTAGTAGCGAATTAAGTCAAGAACGTCCGGTTTTTATTACTTTTCTCTGCTTTGTATAAATTGTAGTCTTAACTTCCACCGTCTGTCAGGGTGATAGCCGTTGCCTAACTTAAGAAATAACAGTCCTGTTATTAGCATGAAGTGGTAGCGTACACGTTGCACGGTTCCGAACAACAACACAACAGGCGTAATGCAGGTAACGCTGGATCCCGGAGCATCCTTGTAGCACAGGGCATTGTTCACGGAATAAAAGGGAACGAGCGAGAAGGCCTCAGCTGTGGAGCGCCATCCACCGCGACGACGGCGAGCGTACGCGTGGAGCGTAACGCACGGGCACGGGAGCGCACGGGGCAGGGCGGGCGGAGCGGGCGCGAGCGCGCCGCCGCGGAACTCGCCAGCGGGTTCCCGAGGCGCGCGCTCGGGTTCGGCGAAGGCGCGGGTCGCGTGACGACGCGGCACGGGACACCGCCGCCGCGCCGCGCTCCGCCCCCTGCTGCCCCGCTCCGCGCCCGCGCCCTGCTTCCGTTGGACGCGCCGCGGGCGGCCGGTCGCCCGTTGAGTGACAAAGTAGCTTCCTTGGACACTGTGCTACTTAATTTTGCAAACTTCTAGAGTTCAAATATTTGCATGTAGGTTTTTTTTCTGTCTTCTTTTTTGTTATTGGGAATGGTGTGAAATTTCTCCACAATCGATGCTATCAGTTTTTATTTAAGAAACATAAAATATAATGGAACGAGAGTTGATTCTTGTTCATTATTGCTTAGATGCAGATGCCTCGATTTTACCCCAAATGGTTTTAAATATTAGCTGGCATGTAATTCTAGTATAGTAATAGAATATTTTCCAGTGATAAAAATGTGTCGCGGTGGATGAAGTGATGCTATAATTTTTATGTGCACCCGGAAATGAACGCATTTAGCGTTTTGTTCGTAAGCCTTAAAAGTAAATTGAATTATGTTGTAAGGGCAAGTGTTAATATGAGGCGTGGTACGTGATGAACTGAACTACAATTCAACGACTTTCCTCGTATGCATTGTTAAAGAGATACATATGAAGTACATCCTGATAACGTCCGAAGCCATTTACTTACGGAAGTGTACTTGGTACTAGTAGCTGTAGGTGAGACCTCTTTCTGCGAACTACATTGCGATTTTCTAACTTTGCTCCTCAATGCCAGTCATCACGATGGAATATGTCACGGTATTCCGCGACGTTCTCAGTCGTCCCGCCAATTATCGCATGATCGCGACCGTATTAAGCAGTGCTTGCAATCATGTGACTTCTAGCGGTACGACGGAGAAAGACGCGAAATGTCGTGTGATATTCCATCGTGGCCATACGGACTTCAGGGCAGAGTTAGAAAAATCGCACTGTATAGTATGTCACTTCGCCAAGCCACAAGGATTTCCTTCCGTTCATTTTGGCCCGTGTGTGTCCCCTGAAAGCGGCGTTGCGGCGCACTGTGGGGGCGCGCGAGGGAGCGCTTGGCAGTGCGCGCACGTCCCCGGCGCACAATTGCGACTCGCGGGCTCCGCTTCCGCCGCCCGGGCCCTCCGCGCCCACACGCCGCACGCGTGCCGCCCGCGCCCCGCCCCCTCCCTCGCCGTGTGCCGTCCCCTCCTGCGGCGGCGGCGGGGGGGGCAGGTATTCGCGCCCGCCCACCGCCCCGAGGCGTCGCGTCGCGGCGGCGCGTGGCTCGGCGTGCCGAGTGCGGCGCGGAGACATCCGTCAACATTCATCACGGCGCGCGCATCGCGGAGAGGGGGAGGGGGGTGCACACGCCACGCCACGCCGCTGGCCGCACCTTCCCTGCGCCTCGCCTTCGGGCGCGCAGATTTACGCTCGCCCGCTCTGCTTCAACGCCTCAGGATCCTTGATGATTTTTTTTTTCTTGTGAGCGGGAACGATTTGCAAAGATCTTTGATGAATGATGTGTGCGGGAGTTGTTGTGTGGTTTCCCTTCTGTCACGACTTCACAGAATTGAAATGTGATTACTTCGAAGCATTTGGAAGACAATTTTGATTTCAGAAGATTTGAAGCTAACGCGAGTTTTATATTCTCGATGATTCCACAAATTCGCATAGCGTATGTTTATAACATTGTCAACAAATAATGAAAATCATAGCCAGATGTTTATGACTCGTTTCCTGCAGAACAACGATTATAAAAGTTTTTCTCTATTTTATTTTTATGGTTTGCAATGAAACGGCAGAACATAGTTTAGATGAAGTAGAAGAGCTCTACTAAAGAGCCAGACGTAGCTCATAGTTTTGGTTTTATGACATTCTCCCATGGCTGTCAGGATTGTAAGTATTTGAGATCGTAATAGTGGAGGCATCTTTGTGGTGTGGGTGAGCGGTTTCGCGTCGTTGCTTTCGAGAGCTTTGAGTAGGCTCCTCGCGCGGTGGGAGAGGTGTCCGAGGAGCCTCTCCGCTGGAGAGCGGACAAGCGAGGTGCAGCAGCAGTTTCCTCTTGTGCAAGTGCTGCCTTCTCTCCTGGGCGGGGCGCGCCAGGGAAATTCTTTTCTCGGCCGCCCAAGCGGAAAAGCGCCCCGCAGCCGGCGGCGGCGGCGGCGGCGGCGGGGGCTGCGCTGGCAACCGAGCGCGCAGGTGTGGTGACGGGCCGTCAGGCACGCAGCGCCCGCCGCCTCGCCCACTGGAGGTTCCCACCATGGGCGCGGCTTCTCGCCGCACTCTCTTCCCCAGTTGCCGGCCTGTGGAGTTCGTTTACACTTCGATTTTTCTATAGTGGCCGATGACCAGTGGCGGATCCAGAGGGGGGGGCATGTTCCCCTCCCCCCAGGCGTAAGGTTTCATTTATTACCCTCTTTTATTTGCCAATATTAATTACTAAATCTAACAAATATTTAAATCATTCAAAAAAATAATATTGTTCAGTATCATATATGCACCACAAAATAACACATATGCAATATAACATACTTATTATTTAACAAAAATCTGTAATGGCCCCCTTCAAAATGATCAATTAAATCCACCCCTGCCGATGACATACCACTGTTTCGCCTCCTGCCTTATAAAAATGAATATTTTTAATTAATTCGCGAACGTCCTTCTCACCAAGGCCGCAGATATGTGCTTAGCGAGGTTAAAGAGATACATTTTATAAGGCAGGAAGGTGTAACAATGACCTAATGGCATCGGCCAGTATAGAAGAATCGAAGTATAATGTTGGGGTTTAGCTACAGGCCAATTTCCTCCCTGCGATTTGTTTGTATTCGATGTATCGTGTGTTGGGATGCTTGAAGCTTCTTGAATTCGCTTTTTTAATTTTTGTATGCAGTTTTACAATTGTGTGCACAATAGGGCAACAAAATATACAAAAGTGTAGAGTATCTAATTATTGATCGTTTTCATTTGCCCATTGCTTTGGCATGTTCTTCGGTTGTTTCTCGGCCTTTTATTTTCTCTCCAATAACTCCTTTGCAGCTTTTCTTTATTTCTGCTTTCACACCCTAGTATATTGCAGAATTGGTTTCGCATTTTCCGCTTGATTTATTCCATTCGTTTTACTTCTCCCAAGGCTTGGTGCTTTCATACTTTGTCTGTTTACTTGTGCGTCATTATCTCCCCGTCCCCGTACTCGATGCCCTGCGCCCGAGGAGATCCCCGCACCTGCCGCCCAGCAGGCAGCCTGGCTCGCCACGAAACGCCGTCGCCGCCTTTATTTTCCACCGCGGCACCCCCGCGCGCATTGTGCGGCGCCTGTCTCTCTCGTTTCGCGGTTTGGGCGGGACTCCGCCGGGCCGGTTCCCCGCCCGCGCGCTCACAAGGGCGCCTTTGAACGCCGCGCGGGCGCAGGGCCTCGCCGGACGCGCCCCGCCCCCCCCTCTCCCCGCCCGACGTCAGCTGATATCGCAGATACCGCGATCAATGCGAGCCCTTGACGCGTCGCTTCCAGTAGCTCAAACAGCGCCATTCAGATAAAAACGTGCCCGTGGCCCTCCCGGCCCGCACTCTTTTTCCTCTCGCCGTCGTAAGGCGATACCGCTTCCTTTGGTGGGCGCGCGCTTTTTTAAGGACGTTTTCTGTAAGGCCGCGGGCGCACGTTGCGGGCCGCGGCGAGGCAGGCGTAACTCAAGAGCGCCTTTTGTAACAGGGAGGGGGATGCGAAGGAGGCCGCGGAGCGCGGAGCTACCTGCTGCCGCGGAGGGACCTGCTCTGTGGGAGTGCACATGCACCTTACGCGTGTGTCTGCGGTGAAGTGCGTGGGGGGTGGGGGGCGTAATTGTGTGCGATGGAATCGAAATGACGCAAGCGGCGCTCCCAGTGGCGCCTGCACGTCGCTGCGTGGCGGTGGGGGCGGTGCGAAGAGGGGAGTGGGAGGGCTGCGTTACGGTACTCGAGGGGGGGGGGCCTTCCCGTTAACGCAGGCCGGCGACGGCGACGGCGGTGGCGCTGGCGGTGGTGGCCGCTCCGCGATCCGGACGCTTGGTATCGGGGACGCGTCCTGCTCCTCCTCCTCCTCCCCGTCGGCCGCGCAGGCGAGTGTTTTGTCCACGGCGGAGAACGGGTTCTGGGCGCTGCGGGCCACCGCGGGCCCCGCCGCGCCGCCCGCCGCTGGCGCCGCCTGCGCACCAGGCGCCCTTCCACGCCGCCGACCAAACGCCCCTCACGCCCTCCCTTCTCTTTCCATTGGCCCACGGCAAGCGAGTCTCGTGGAAAGATGCTGCGACGTAACACACGTTCATTTCGGAATTGCAGTCTAGGTGGTACCCCACAATTAGAAACGCTAAGCTGATAATTTCAGTATATATACGTATAAGGAACTGTTGGGGAAAGCGTTATACATATCATCAGTAGGTAATGAAATAACTCCAATTTTAGCCGTTAACATTTACTTGTAAAACTTCAATGAATCTCTCCTAAACTCGGAATAGTGAAGTACTTCATGTAGGTAGTTTTATAACTTTCTACTTTATAGATAGAAACCAACACTAGGTTTCTACCACCTAGTTCAAATTCAAGGATCTTAATTTTTATCATTTTATTTATCTTAATAACACCTTTTTCTCCTTAAAATTTAGGAAGATAGAATTAGACTTTCAATGCTTACTGGCGATTTACTTACTTAATACAAGTAATTCTTCAGAAATGCTAATGATGACAATATATAGAGAATTCTTATGAACGTACATAATGTTTGAATTCTGAAATAATGTTCACATTTTGGGCTTTGCGAAATGTTTCAGTTTCGACTGTACTCCTTGTACTTGACTCTTGAATTCCTGTTGATCGCTGCAAAACGCATTTGGAGTGAACTTTAGATTCATGTCTCGTCTTGCGCCTTCAGTGCGCTGACGCAGAACCGCAAACTGCGAAGGTGTTTTAAGTACCACGAAGTCCAGCATACAGCTTAGAGCTCTTACCTCAGACCGTGCTGGGTGACATTTATTACTGCGCGGCATTATTGCGATGCTGGCTGGCGTCATTGGACACAGTAGGTGAGTCGGACAGCTTGCTGGAAAGTGGTTTATTCGGTGAGTGGAGACTATTCTCTTCAGTATTTTCAAATTCGAAAAAAGAGTGGAAGAATTTGTTCATTAGATTGAACGTCCTCCTGTAAAGTGAAACGGCTGCCTTTTTAAAGTGAAACTCCATTTTGAAAAAAACATGTACGTATATGATGGGAATTATATTATATTTCAAGGATAAACTAAACCCAAATAAACAATTTAAAAAACAAACACGAAATTCCCAATTTCTGTCGCACAAAATCAATGTGTCTGTATGAAGGAAAATTGTCACAACGCGGTGCGTTTAATTGCGTACATCGGCCCCAAATTTAAACATGAAATCTTTCAGTGTTCTTTCCTGCCTCTGCTTCAAAATCTTTCAAAACTGTTCCTTTGCGTGGTGGTAATTTTTCGGGCTGTAATATGTACAAAGAGTAACAATTTCGCCGGTCGAAGAAGGAATCATCCCCCGTGCTGCGGTTTGCATTGCGCAGCGTCGAGCGGAAGGCCGTGGCGTGGCGTGGCGTCGTCGGCGAAGGATGTCCCTGACGGCGGCGGCGCGCGTCGCGGCGTCCGGCTTTTGCCCGGAACGGGACGCGGCTCCGACGGAATATCTTCGGGCACATCTTAACGAGTTCGTTGTTAGGAAACGAGCAGTTTCCTAACAGGGCTCGACGTGGCCCAAGCGCCCCTTTCGTCTGGAATTCGCGCCGTCTAGCTTCCTCGGTCGCGCTTCTGCTGCAGCCGCGCGCATCCCAACAGAAGCTACTGATAGAACGTTTTGGAATTAATACGTTCACGCGGATACTTATCAGCAAGTTTACATTATTTTATTTTGGCATTGGCGTGATTACGTTGGCGTGTCGTTTAGATATTTTTGGAACCAATTTTTGACTTTTTGTTCCTTAGAATATCAATGTTCATAAGGAAGAATTGTGTAAATAAAGATTGCACTGATTTACCTGTACGGTTTTGAGTATCCCAACATATTCCTACCGTTTGACTTATTTAAAGGGTAAAGACACTCCTGATGAAAACCTAGGGTTCTCCTGTGCCTGCGATCCGAGGAGGCAGGTCGGATTCTGTGCGCATCTCATCTTCCGAGGCCCTGCGGGGGGACACTCCGTTAACCGCCGGGGAGGTGTGGCCGGCGGCCTGAGAGAGGCAGGCTTCCGGAGAATAATAGCGGCTATTCCATCACTCAGCGCCAGAAGTTAATGGATATTTAACATGTGGGATGCTAATGGTGAATCGTTCCGGGACGCGGGACACCTGCTGACTCGCTCCAGCCCCGAGGGGCCCGGCCGGGGAGCCCGGGCCCCCTGTGTCGGCGGCAGCCGCCCCCGCGGGGGCGGCGGAGCGTGAGAGACGGGCGTTTGCACCTGCGGGGACGCTCGCGGCCGGCGACGCAGGCGACATTCCTGGGGCGCGGACCCCGCGCTTCGGCGCGCAGAGGGTGGGCGTGCCGCGACGAGTCGCGTCGCGCCGCCGACCGCGACCGCGGCCGCGGCCGCGGCCGCAGCCACCGCCGCGCCGCCGCAGCCCCGGCCGGCCGCGGCCGCAGCGCGCTCTGCTCACCTGCGCCGCGCCGTGCGGCGCGGCAGTGGCGCGGCAGCGGCGACGGCGCGAAGCGGCAACGCCGCGCCTCCGCATGGCCATAGCCAGCCGGCCCCCGGCCCAGCCTGCTCCGCCCCGCCCCGCCCTGCCCCGACGCGCCCGCCTCTCCTCGTCCTCCTCCGCCTCCCTCCGTTTCCTCCTACTCCTCCGCTCCTTTTCTTCTGGGCGCAACCTGCCAGATGGGAGGCCGGCTTCCTGCCTTCTACTCCCCGCGCGCCCGCGGGCCGGTCTGCTGGGCGCCGCCGCCGCCTCCGCTGCCGTGCTTCGCTCCCAGGCATCGCTGCGGCGCCCGGCATCTGGCGCTCTCCACAAAGGGCTCCTCCGCCCCCACCTGCCCTCCGCGCAAGGGATGCGCCCGCGCCACCCTCGCACCTGGAGCCCTGCAGCCTCTAGGCCCTGGGAACGTACGCGCGCCCCTCGCGCCGAGGCCCGATCGGATTCGCCGGCCGCGCCGGGGCGCGCTTTGTGGCTGTTTTTCTGGAAGAGGGCGTCTGTTCGGCGATTAATCTTGTTACAGCCCCGCCCATAACCCGGGTAATCGCGGCTGTTGGGCCTCGTCGGTCAACGATGCCGGGTTACGAATGTCGTTCGTGAAGTTGTTCCCCCCTGTAACAGGCTGTAAAGTCGGACGATAAAGTGACGTAACCCAGAAGCGGCAGAGGATGCGAAAATTCGAGATATTTTTGCAGTTACGCTCAAGCGAGAGATGTATGATGGAGGAAGAGGGGTGCTTTGCCGGTTTTCAAATTTTTATCTCTAAAATATTATCTTTATTGATGGCCGTACCTCTAAGTCGTGATTTACTGGCTTCCAGGGGATTACAAACAGTGGGAATTGAAGATGAATTTCTCTAGTTAGCTACATTATAATCTTGTGGTTATCTCTAGGGAAGGACAATACTATGTTCGAGACGAGGGTAGAGGCTCTGGGACCATAAAAGCCCATTATTCTCTTCAGTTTTTTAAGCCTCTCCACCCTAGAATTTGTGGGGTTGTGTATTGTCTTTCAGAACACAATGTGTATGAGATGTAATATATGCAGTGACGAAAGAAAAGCAGTAGACCGTGGCGTCGTTTTGTTATCGTTAGCTCTTCCATTTTCGGAGGAGCCGAATGATTACGTATGACAGGCAGCGTTTCGTGCACCGTTATACTTTCAGCAAGAAGCCGACATATGGAGCGTGAAGAAAATTAGGGATTCGCGATGCTGTTATTCTTTGAGTCTAAATAAGTACATGGCCGTATATTATTAAGAGACATTATCCTGACACTTTTACGACGCTCGTTTGGGATGGCAGTTACGTCACATCCTGAATGACTACAGCGCTGACCGGCGAAGCACTTGTTCGCGGAGATCGCATTTTCAGACGGCTCTTTTTACCTTCGATCGATCAAGCTCTCCATGCATTCGAGCGTGCTGGGCTGCGGCGTCCGTTGATCGCGGCAATTGGCACCTATCGCGAGTCAATCGCAAGAGTACGTGCCTCGGGGAGGGGAAATCCACTCCCATCGCGGGCTGGCCCGCATGGCGAACCCTGGCGAGGAGGAAAGTTCTTGCAGTGAATTGTCTTTTCCTCTCGTCAGAAAATCACCACTACAGCCATCTTCTTCCACTGTCGCGTTCGCCATCCTTTAACATTCGCAAAACCGTACCTTTTTATTTTGATCACATGCGTGAACCGTTCTTGCCGGATTTACTGCATCTGTTCTAGTGGTTTGTCCAACCCGAATCTGTCGGTAAATCTTCTCATCTCTTCTTCGACCTTTTCTCGTGATCGAAATCGCTTTCTCGATCCGGCGTACTCTCGTCACGTAACAGTTCCACCACCGCTTATTAGAACCCCCTCTTTGGTATCGCCCACAGCTCTCCGTTCGACATTTCTCATCGCCCTCTAAGAGATTTCGAATCTCTTCGCATACTCATTCCATACCTCCCTTCCCACCTCCAATCTCCTCTCACAAGTTGTCTCCCCCCTCCTCCTACCCCCCTCCGACCACCAGGCGGAACAAGAGATACTCTTGCATCTCCCAGCAGTTGCGTGCCGGTGTGGAGGTTCTCCATTGTCTGTGCGGCGGTGGCGGTGGCGCGGAGCGACGGGGTTAGGAGGGAGGGAGGGAGGGTGGGGGGGCGGGCGAGGGGATGAGATGACGCGCCGAGGAAGTCGGAAGCGAAAGTGCAGTAGCCGTGACCCATATTCGACGCCCGCGCATTGATCGCGACTGGCAGTCCGTCCCCCCTCCCCCCGCTTCCACTTGAGAGAATGGGTTGATTGCCGGCGAGGAGGGGTGGGCGACGTTGCCCTTTCGCTCCACCGCTCCCACTGCCTTCCTACAGAAGACGAAAGTGTTGACGCGTTGCTATCGTGGGAAAGTGATGTTCATGTTGTTTGCCATTCAAACGCCAGATATGGATGGAAATAAAATATAGTTAAATTTAACTCTTGTCTTTAGAAAGTCAGTTACCGCGTTTTGTGTGGGGGTTATGTAACTGGCTAGTTCGGAAGTTTGACGCGTCGATTTTATCCGAACATCAGTCGGATGTAAACAATTATCGAGCCTGCTAATTGGTGCGCTTACCTCAAACTTGAATCTTCATCGAAAGATCGATACTCAATTATTTTGTTGCTTAAAGGCGTCCTTTTTTAGCGTGCCGGTTGGTCACGTTTTCGTCTCACACTTCTATTCCTCACATATTTGTAATTACGCACACAATACCTTTCAAAAAACCGCCCGGTGCGTTGCGCAAGTGATGCATAGGTCTCTGGCGCACCTCTCCGGACGCGCGGCAAAGATTTGTGTCATCGCGGGGAAGAAGCGCAGGTGTTCATAGGCGCGTGATGACTGAGCGGAGGAAGGGGAGAAGAGAGCGGGTGGTAGGAAGGAAGGAAGGAAGGAAGGAAGGAAGGAAGGAACATGTGTTTCGGGTACTTTTGCGGATCCCTCCTGGCGCGAGCGCGGCCGTGCTCACTCGGCTCGCGAGAAGAAGAAAAGTGGTAGCGGAAACGCGGACCTGCGAGGCGCGGCGCGGCGCCGCGCGCCGCGCCACCGGGCGAGCGGGCGGGCGCGCGATGACGCAGCCTTTTGGGAGGAAACGGGCCCGCGTGGGGGCCCCGCGCGCTGCGGCCGTGGCCAGTAGTTGTTCCGCTTCGCAAAGGGCGCGCACCACTTTCGGACTTCGCGAAACAACAAAAGCAGTAGAAAACATCGGAAGGATCGGACGTGGGCGGGATGCGTATTAGGAACGATGGTGTGTAGGCCATCTCGGTGCGAAGATAGCAGTTCCGGAGTGGTTCCTTAATGCCAGTGTGGCCTACTGAAAATTGAAAGACCCACTGACGCAATTAGTTCTTACGTGCAAAGGTTTCGAAATTGTCAAGGGATGTTGCTTTAGGTTGCCGCTTCTCAATAAACTTGCCATTCTGGTAAAATTATTACGTCATGTACGTGATTAATACGGTCTTTAAATTACAAATAAGAAAACGAAAAAAGCACACACAGATACGTGACATATTTTTTTGTGAAAGGAACGAACAAGTACAAACCATTGAAGTTCTTACAAAATGATTATAAATGCAAGAGCATTGTTGTCTACTTGGCCACTGGCCTCTCAGAACAATGTTGGTATTTGTTTCGTACCAGTCCCCGCCCTCGAGGCTGAGGGGCTCTGCTTCAGCACGACCGCCACCGCCACCGGCGCTGCCGTCTGCGTTTCGCCGTCTGCCGCGGGAGCGGCCGTGTCGCGCGAGCCTGCCTCGAATTTCCGTGTCAAGGTTGCCGGCACTGGAGCGCCAGGGCTGCCACCTTGAGCGCCGCATATCGATTCCCGTCAGGCCGGGTCGCCCCGCGCCGTGCCACGCCGCGGAGGCCCGCCTGCTCGCGACGCGTCGCGGCGCCTCGCCGCGCCGAGCAGCGTAGGCCGATTCCACCGTGGCGCGGCGTCGCCCCCGCACCGAGCTTCGCTTCGCCTCGCCTCGCCCCGCCCGTATGAGCGTGCCGAGACCTCAAGCCGACACCCGACGCGGCGCGCCCGAACCCTGGCCCCGATCGTATGGCGCACGGGTCGTATTGCTGCATATGGGTTGTATATTGTCTGCGGTATCTGGTGATACAAGATCTTGTCGATGCTTTTTCATTTGTTCTTTTGATTGCTTAACAATTGACCTGTAAGACTTAATTCAAATTGGGATTCTGTATTGGATAAATGTTACGTTCCTATTTGGGGGAAAGGCGTTTTCAAACCATTTTAAGTTTATTGTATAGTAATGCATTTTGTAAATAAAAATGTGACAAATTCAATATTTCAACTAGTTTCTTCATCGATATATATATATATATAATCGTGTAACGTAATTATACCTATCGACTTTCCTGTTTACAATAATATTACTTTTCTATTCATAGCCAATGCAAAATTTCGTATCATTTTTTAAGTTATATAATTACATAATATTACATAATTGCTGTTATGGATGCCCGAGAGCGTTAAAGGAGGCATCGCAAAGTTCTCGGAGTGTGCGGGCTCCTAATAATGTGTGTTCGTTCCGGATCACCGCGTCCCTCCACAGCTCTTCCGCCGCCTTTCCGCGCACTTTGATTTTGGAGCTTTGGCTTTGCTTGTTGCGCCGGACGCGCCTCCCCGTAGCCTTATCGTGTGCTCCCGCCCCGCGCACGTGATGTCATTCGGCGCTGCCGCCGCCGCCGTTCGGGGCGCGTTATCTCTCGACGGGTGCCTCGATAGCCGCTTCTGGAAAAATCCAGTTGGCGCTAATATTCGGCACCCACTGTTCTCGAGATGCGTTTTGTGCGGGCCGCGAACTTCGCGGGAGCCGTGTTTTAGGTCCGAGGTAGCAGGTGCATGACGAAAATTATGGTCTTTGATTTTTTAAATAACTAATGCCTGGCAGAGTGTATGCTGATTATGGTTTACTTAGATTTGATTCTCAACTCGGGAAGTTTAGTTATTCATTTACGCTGTTACGGTGCTTTTGAAGCAGATTATGCTATTTCTCGCTATTTTTTTTTGTAAAGGCAATGATGATTTATTTTACACGTTATGAGAAATTAGCAAATAACACGTGAACCAAAAAGAAATAATCAATTGATTCTGGATTTGTTCTTGTATGTTCTTTTCTGATCACGGTTATTATTTTTGTTTAAACAATTAGTTAATTATCAAAATCGGAATATTTATAATGGTCCCATTGTATATAAATCACGTATCCACAGAATTCGTCGTGTCTGTTCGTCCTCTGGAATATTTGAAGAAACTTCGAGGAGTTGGAAAATAGTTAATTGCATTAAGAAACAAATCCTTTAAACAACATAGTGAGCATTCCTCGAGTCAACGGCTCGACAACAACAATTATTGTTGGGTTGGTTTTGACATGTTCGACTGTGTTTACTCTCGTCGCTGGTTTCCTGAGAACATGGTACGATGCTGATTTTCTCAGAAGACAGGTGCACTCGTGTATAGCAGTTAGCTCATTATGGTGTACTAGAGATACACCTTTTTCCAACTTCAATGAGCACGCTACGTGATTTTTAGAGATAACAAAAAATAAGTATCGACAGATAAGAGTATTTTCCCTTCATTACACTGTTATCAATATCTACTCTGTACAGCACGGTACCGAGTGATGTACTGGCATTTACAATTCCTCCCTATTTTAAAGAATATTAGCACGACGAATGTAAATAATTTACCAGTAATATCAGTTCGATCAGTAGAGAATAGATATTGTATTAAAAAGTTCTCTAGCAGCTACGTTTATTCTTCGAAAGACGTATGTACACAGTTTTTGTGATATTGTCGAATCCTGTCTGTCGTGGTGTGCACAGCAATCATTATTAAGTATTGAGAACAGTCTAATGATATATTTTTAGTTTCTCGCCCTTACGAAGTACTTCGTAAGAAGAAAAACTTACGTAATCGTGCGCCGGAAAAATAACATTTATTTTATTTAGAATGGCGCTTTACTGATTTCGGGTCAATTAAATTAAAAGATTACACCCAATAGCACTTTATTTCAGCCTTACATATTTAAAGTGAAGATAATATCAGCTCGATTATTTTTTGTTATTTCTAAAAATCACGTAGCGTGCTCATTGAAGTTAGAAAAATGGTATCTCTAGTACACCATAATGAGCTGTCATATCTGTAGGACTGGTGACTCCCAATTCAAACATTTCATCCATCTTCCCCATCATTCTCACTTCCTCGCCCCTACGCTCGGTCTTGCCTACAGCCGAGTCCGCCTGGTCGGTAACATGACTGTGGCCTGGCACCGCGGTTCGTTCGTTCGCTCGCTCGCTCGCTCGCTTGCTGGGCGGCGCGCGCGACACGCCGGCGCGACGCGGCGTCGTCCCCCCACACCGGGCGCGCTCCGGTGGCGCAGTCGGCGGTACCGTTACCCATTTACGCGTCCCCTCGCCCGCCCGCTCGCCACGGCGCCTCGCCGCGCCGGCAGCGGCAAAGCGCTCGCTCGGAGTAACGGCGAATTACGCGTTCGCCGTGCTTCTCTCGCGCCGCACCGCGCCGCGCCGAGCCGCGCCGGACGCGGAATCGCGCCGCATTACGGGGCCGCTGCGGCGCGCTGACAATGAGGCGGCCGCCGCGGGTGGTCGACTAGCGTCCGACGCCCTCGCCAGTCACCCTTGACGGACCGAGGCGCTGAAGAACTATGCAGGCTGGTTAAAGAGGAAAGACATAAATATGCGTATTACTTTCGTTACAGAACTTCATCATCCTTTCATTTTTCCCCCCCGATTTGTCCTTTTTTTTTAAATTTTTTTTTTCTTCTGCTGTTTACTAATTGAAACGAAGAGATTCTTTCAAGGAAATTTAAATAATGAACGTTTTACTATCCCTTACGAATGCTTATTAGAACTCTTTAAATATTTCGTTCATTTGTTTTTTAATAATTTCCTAAAATACTAGGTTTCGTGTGAAGTGAAAAGTTAAGTGAAAATGGAATTCCATTTAACCCCCAGAGATAATTTTTTTCTAGTTGTAATTTTATTAGAACATAAGAAATCATAAAAACATAACACATTCTAAACATAACACATTCTAACGGATGTTTCCGGTTCTCTTCAGAATAGAGTATTGCACAGAAATATATTTTTCTCGTTAGGAATATTGAACAGTTCCGGAAAGACTGTTGGTCTGGAACTTCTCTGTGACATTATGTTCTGGGTCTATCAGCATCGTTGATCTGTAGTTAAGAGGCGATCGAAGAGAATAACGCGAACTGATAACCGAGTGCGCGTAATCCCTTTTGCTGTCTGATTCCTATGAGCAGCGCCTAAGTAATTCGCCCGGTGGCGGCAGCGGCGCGACGATGCAGGCAGCTGCGCCTCCGGCGTCGCTTCGCATCGCATCGCATCGCATCGCATCGTATCGCATCACGACGCGTCGCATCGCGTTTCATCGCGTCGCGTCGCTTTGTCGCGCGCCCGCGCTCTGCGCGCCGGCGCGGCGCAGGGAGGTCGCTTAGTTGGCGTTTCCTGCATCTGACGAGCAGGCGCTCGTTTCCTCATTAGGGAGCGTGTACCTGAGTAACGACTCGTGTGCATTAATTTGGTTTGCTTAACCGCCTTAGCGCGCGCTCCACACGATGGCGCTTAGCTGCCATTAGAGAGCAATTCCTTCCCAGATTGCTGCTCAGTCGCGTATCCGCGATCGGTCCCCGCTCCCGCCGCCGCCCGCATGCGAGCAGATGAGACGTGATTCCGCCCCCGCGCTGCTCCCGTTTGCTTGGCTCCTTGCGCTGTTCGGGGAGACTGATCTGCGATCTAATTGGGCTGTACCTAATGCATATTAGCTCATTGAAGCGTCTTATTTGAAATGAACTTGATTTTTGTGTTTAATTATTCTGTAAGTCATGTCAGAAGTGCTTATGTATTTTTTCTTCTTTTTTGCAGGTGAGTTACTATTTGTTCATCCTTCTCTTCATGGAATTCGTAGACATTGTTCCAAATGTGGTAAGTTTATAATTTATTACAAAACGACCTTGAATTATTTGGGGACATAACTTCAATATAAATTAAATTTTGGAATTCAAAAATTAAATACTTTTTCCTTCGGGTTCCTGTTGTTTCTTCCTCAGGTTATTTCAAAAGAGATTGAAAAAACCTACCAAGATCAGTTTTCATTGTTCCAAATTTAATCGCTTTTGAACTTATTTTTTGTGTGACCTGCCCATTAAAAGGACTAAGAACAACACGATTTAACAAATCAAGTAGTTGAAGAAGGAAAGTAGTAAACTTAAAAGATGAAGTTGGAAAACAAAGATTCACTTACAATTTGAAATGATTCAGCAACAAATATTAATACAGTGACTGTCGCTTCTTCTACTCTATGAACATATAATTCTCAATATTACACATTTTAAAAATAGAAAACTTAATATTCAAGAGGCTGGATTTTCCGGAAGCTTGTGAATATTTTCCCCCTGAACATGCCATGATGGCAGTAAAATCCATTCGCTGCGAGAGATCTGTTTTGTGTTGTTTCCTAATGTTTATCTTTTGACATTCAGTTCTTTAAGGCAGTTCATTTATTTATATTGTTTCTTAATAACATTGGGCGGTAGTTGGATGTCTGGGAGTTCGAGATCCTTTGGCTAGCCGTTCTGTTCCACGTTCACTCCCCTCGCGGCTTAACTTCTTTTGTGAAGAGGCTCGTACCTCGTAGAGGTTGGAACGACCAAACGCTATTGTCCTTCTCTTAATTGAATTCTGCTTTGTCCGAATTCGGTTCGGCGCCAGTTTTCTCCTTGCCAGGAGAGGAAATATGTTTTTTTGTTATGCATATCGTCCCCTCGATCTATTTTTCTCTCTGCAGACTAAATTTAGGGCCGCCTTCTTTACAGAGGACGACCCGAAACCACCCTTGGACTTCTTATCTAAACAGAGAAACGAATACGTCGACTTACAGGATAACGAATTTCCATCCAGACGTACACTCGCAACGTGACTGTTCAGAACAACTTAACTGCTACTTGCTTGGCACTTGCGAATCGTGGTTTCGATTGAAGGAAAGAGTTCTCATTAACCTGAAATTTCTCCCTTTGTTCGACAGACGCTGGAGAAAACACGACGAATGTTGATTTTTCGGGAAATGAAAATTTCTATTCTTTCAGTAAAACGGGAGGTCTAGAGTTGAAGAACAGCGCCTAAATAGACTTCAGTGCTAATGTCGAGAATACTGTGTACTAACACTTTTCCTTTGCCCAGAATTTAGAAATAAAGTGGGAGAGAATGGGCATTTAAATTGAAGGTGAGGGTTTCGTGATTTGAAAAGAAGCCAAGTCCATTTGAGTGCGCGGGGAAGTGACCGGAAGGCGGGGGGCTCCGGGAAGCGGCGCTGGCGTTGCTTCCGAGCGAGGGGCGCGGCCACAGACGCGCGTTGTACGCGCACAAGGCGCCGCTTGAGCGCTGCGCCCGTGGGCGGGCGGGCGGGCGATGGGCGATGAGGCGCGGTCGCCCCGGGCGGGTGGGCGGAGGGTGCGCGCTCGCGCCCTCATTAGGCGAGGGGGCGCCCGCGCCCTACCTCACGCCCCTCCGCCGTGGGCACGGGCCGCAGACGTACACGTGTGCAGCATCCTGGAACGCCGAGCCGTCGCTGTACTGCCGAGATGAGCACACTCTGAAAGCCATTGTAAAAATCACTCGGCATACGTATGTAGAGCTGTTTTGTGAAAAAGTAAGACTGGCTTTTTTCCTTTTCTTGAAAACATATCATACGTCCCCTGGCAATAGGCAAAAACATGTCATTAATGCAAGAATTATGTACACAGTTTTGAAAGTAAAATATATTTTTGGAGCCGGTAATTACATTTTAAATATTCCCCATGCTATAACTAACAAATATTAATTTAGAAGAGAGGACAGTGGTTTCTGTACTACGTAGTTTTTGTAAGGGGATTGTTAATGCGCCTGTAGGTGCGTGAGCTGGTAAGAGAGCACGTCCCGTTGCGCCCGGCTAAACGCACGCGGTGTGCCCGCCCCTGCTTTGAATAGCCGCTTCCCATCGGGTCCTCAGACGAGCCATCTAAAGCTAGCAGCGCCAGAAACCAATCTCAACCAAACTATATCCAAAATTTTAGACTAATTTTAGGCTAATTAAATGCTCTATTCCCGAATTTTAGGCTCCTCTGGATTCCGAAAATCCTGGGCGCTGCTAGCTTTTAGTCTAAAGCTAGCAGCGCCCCACCCAGAATCTATCTCAAAATCAATTGTAAAATCCCGAAACCCATCCCAAAATTTAAGAATAATTTTAGGCTCTTGGAAAAAATCATTCCCGCCTTCAAATTCCAAAAATCAGGGCTGTACAGAGCGAAACAATTAAACATTGGTTCTTATCGGGCGAAAAAACATCAAAATCAAAAAACCTTAGGAAAAATCTGAAACCCCTCCCAAAAGTTAAGAATAATTTTAGGCTCTTGGAAAAAAATCATTCCCGCCTTCAAATTCCAAAAATCAGGGCTGTACAGAGCGAAACAATTAACATTGGTTCTTACGGGTGAAATAACACCAAAATCAAAAAACCTTAGGAAAAATCTGAAACCCCTCCCAAAGTTAAGAATAATTTAGGCTCTTGGAAAAAAAAATCATTCCCGCCTTCAAATTCCAAAAATCAGGGCTGTACAGAGCGAAACAATAACATTGGTTCTTACGGGTGAAATAACACCAAAATCAAAAAACTTTAGGAAAAATCTGAAACCCCTCCCAAAAGTTAAGAATAATTTTAGGCTCTTGGAAAAAAATCATTCCCGCCTTCAAATTCCAAAAATCAGGGCTGTACAGAGCGAAACAATTAACATTGGTTTCTTACGGGTGAAATAACACCAAAATCAAAAAAACTTTAGGAAAAATCTGAAACCCCTCCCAAAAGTTAAGAATAATTTTAGGCTCTTGGAAAAAAATCATTCCCGCCTTCAAATTCCAAAAATCAGGGCTGTACAGAGCGAAACAATTAACATTGGTTCTTACGGGTGAAATAACACCAAAATCAAAAAAACCTTAGGAAAAATCTGAAACCCCTCCCAAAAGTTAAGAATAATTTTAGGCTCTTGGAAAAAAATCATTCCCGCCTTCAAATTCCAAAAATCAGGGCTGTACAGAGCGAAACATTTAACATTGGTTCTTACAGGTGAAATAACACCAAAATCAAAAAACCTTAGGAAAAATCTGAAATCCCTCCCAAAAGTTAAGAATAATTTTAGGCTCTTGGAAAAAAATCATTCCCGCCTTCAAATTCCAAAAATCAGGGCTGTACAGAGCGAAACAATTAACATTGGTTCTTACGGGTGAAATAACACCAAAATCAAAAAACTTTAGGAAAAATCTGAAACCGCAGCTGCTGCCAGCGGGGGCCGCGGGGTGACGTGTGTCTGGGCGCGGCGCGGAGGCAGCGGGGCCCGCCGAAGAAGACCCAGTGCGCGCCCGCCCGCGCGCCCGCCCGCGCGCCCCGCCCGCCTGCCCGTCCGCTCGCGAGACCGGGAGGGGGGCAGCAGGGGCGCGGGCACGCGGAAGCTGGGCGGTGCCGCGTGTTGTGGCAGGACTGCGCTGACGTCACGCGGCGCGGAATGCCGCGCGGGGCGGCGGCGGAGGAGGGGCCGAGACAGAGGATGGGAGGAGAAGGTAGTCGACGGGAAGGAGGAGTAGGAGAAGCCGAGAGCGTGGATGCTGCGGTCCGCGTCTCAGTCGCCGTCTGGCGGCCGTCCGCGTTCCGCGCGCCGCCTCTCCGCCCTCTCCTCCACATCCACTGTCCGCTGCCGCTCTCGCCGCCTCCGCTCTTCTCCTCGCGCGCTCCTCCGGCCCTCTCCGCCGATTCGCGGCCAGCGCGAGCGCGCTGCGCGGCTGCCGACCTGTCTCCTCGCCCGGTGAAGGCCGGCGCTGGACCCGACCGCTCTCGCTGGCTTGCCCGCGCGCGCGTCGACACACGGCGCAACCGCACTGCCTGCACGCGCAGCCGCTTCCCGCCCTTTCCTTCCCCTCCGCATCCGGCGCTTCTCCCCAGGCGGGATGTAATTTTTCAGTGCGTCTGCTCCTCGTGACGGAGGGAACATGTGTAGGAATAAGCGCCGCACCGCGCCACGCTCGTCTGTACGCGCCTCAATCAGCGAGCGCGTTTCCCGCGGCGTTTTGCGGCGCCTTTTCTCGCTCTCTGCCGTCGCCATTTGGGGCAGCAGTACTTATCTCCGGCGAAAGAAACGCTGGCTGGCGCGCCTACAAAAGCGCGCGCGAGGAGAAGCGCCCGCCGCCGCCGCCGCCGCCGCCGCCGCCGCCGCCGCGCCGCCGTAAGAGGCAGATCTCGCGGCGCGGGCGCGGATTAAAGTGGGCTGCGCGCCGAGATTGCGCGCGTCACATAATAAGCGACCCGCGACGCGACGGGACGGGACGCGACGCGACGCCTGTTGACGGTGGCGGCAATGGCACGATCCACCCGAGGAGACCCTGAGGAACGCCAAGCGTGACCAACGCCATCTGCCAGCAAGGAGTGCAGCGCAGCTTTGGGAACTCGGGGTTGGCGGTGATCGTGTGATTAACGAAGACGCAAAGGATAGAGGCAAAAGCGACAGAGCTGGTGGTGGTGGTGGTGGTGGTGGCGCTTAAGAGAAGGTGTCCGCTAACGAGAATGCCGATGGTGATGTTGATGGCGATGGGGAGTGGGGAACTGAACACAATGGCAAGGTCAGAGAAACACACATGATAATGACGTTGGTGGAAATGGGAGCGAGAGAATGGCATTAGTGAATGTGACGACGTGGTGGGTCGGGCAAGACTAAACAAAATTGTAGGGGTGGGGGTCCAGGTTGGTGGCAGCATTCCATAAAGCGGGGCCGTCGTGACTACGGGAAGTGCTACTAGGACGCAACAATAGTAGTGAAGGGTAGTGAAGCAGTGGGGATGGCGCGACAGCGGCGGAGACAGTGTCGGGAAGGAAGCGGCGAGATCATCTCTCGCCTCGCGAGGCGCGCGCACCGTTATGGCTGTGACTCGCAGAAACGCCGCCGCCTCCATCGCCGTCGCCGCGGAGTTGCCAGGCTGACCCACTGGGGGAGGAGATTAATCACGCTGTCGCGTAGGAGAAACAGCAATTTCCAGGCGCCGCGTGGCGTATGGCAGACAAGGCCCGCCCCCTCGTCGCCGCAGCCGCGGCGCGGCGCGCCACGGCGGCTTAAGTAATTCCGATACGACGCGAGGCGTTTGGAATACGGAGGAAGCATCCTCTGCCGCCCACGCCCAACTCCGCTGTGGGGTGTGCAACATTTATTTAGGATGTTTGTGCGGGCGTGCATTCCGAAAGAACATTTCCCAACAGGCTGCGTGAAGTGGGGACCAGTGGAGGGATTAAATTAGGCGTGGGTGGCAATCGGCCGTTCATCACGAGAGAGTGCGCTGGAGTGCAAAGTGAGTGTGAACGTCGATGCGGGGAATGTTAGTGGAAGATTTTGCGCGCGATGAAGCGGCGCGTATTGTTCAAGAAGGCGCGGACAGTAATTGTGTGCGCAGTGATAAATGCTGTATTCTATGATGAGGTGATGTTTAATGAATGGTTTGGCATTTTACATGCAAGCCAACTTCAGTTAATTTTTAAAATACAGACAACTCTTTATTACTTAGCTTTTGAGGAATTCCGTAATTTGAAATTGTACTTAATGATACATTTTTTTAAGTAGAGTGATATTTTTTGTTTACCAGCGTTGCACATTTAATGATTGTTTTGTTGAGATCATACCCTTGCGTTTCATTAGAATTACTTCAACAAACGCACTCATTCTTATATTGATACATTTTTAATGTCGTAATTATGTGGGAAAGAAAGTTTCGCTCTGAATTATGCAGATTCTGGTCTATTACATTGATGTTTCGGTACTTGTATGTACTGGCCCAAATTACCTCGTTGAGTTTCAACCATCTAAATCTCGAATAATGACCAGCGATGGAGGAAGCACTGCTTGTACAGCGCTGACGATGGTGGCAGCGAGAGAAGCGCGTGGCGTCGTTAGCCCGGGGGCGATAGCGCGAACGCCGCGATAGTGCAGACGGCGGCGGGGTGGGATCAGGTGCGCGCGCGCGCGCGTTTTCTCAACATGGGCGCTATGATGGATGGGCTCGTTACTGCACCTAACGTCGCGCACACCAGCGCCAACTTGCCAGCGACGCGACTCGTCGCCGCGTGACGCAAAGCGACGCGTCCTCCCCTCTCGCGCCGGCGGCCGTCGGGCGCCCCCCCGCGGCGAGACGGCGCCCGGCCGGTTCGCGGCGAACTGTTCTATCTTTGACTGCGGTGGGAGCGGGTTGGGTTCACTCGGAGGGCTCTCGTTTTCAAATTTATTTATTATTCTTGTTCGACAAGACACTGTCTTTCGAGGGTTTTAGGTTACTTATGCATGAGAGGATTTTTGAACTTACATTTCATCATATGTATACAATGTTTGGAGAAACTTGTAGAAAAAAATAACTAAGGATACCCAGGAAGGGTCCTTCAGCAAAACACACAATATTTGGGAGTACAAAAGACATTTTAAATTAAGGTGTATTTTAAACTGTTCTACAGCTAATGAAGGATTACGTAGTGAAGGCTAATGTAGGAGTGGATCATTGGAATGTCTTGATATTTTAAAAATATTATTTAATGTGTTTCAGTTACGCACGCTATATGACTTTTTTATCTTTAAGAAAATTTTGGAATTCGGCTCCATTTTGGTTTCGAATTAAAAAATAGTTATTTGTGGGACAAGTGGTAAAAGTGACATTTTATTTTGCGAATAGGAAATGTTGCGACACGAGACCGTTAGATCGAGTGGTCTACGAGTTACTTCGAGCAAAATAAGATCACTTGTATCACGTGTGTCATACTCTTATTTTTTAGACAGCCTTACTGACTTAGCCTTTATCTGAAAGTTACACCCTTCAATTAATTGGGTACCATTTATATGAAGATCAGTTCTATCCTGATCAGATAAATGTAGTTTAGTTTTCTTTGTTGCAATCATAGTTTTATCTGAACACTTGAACAACCCACTTCACTTTTAGCACGTATTGCAAACTGAACTTTTAACATGCTAGTGTAACAAACTGAAAGTTAACGTCATTTCAGTGAATGGCTCCCTTCTCCAAATCATCCACTTTCCTTAGCAATTAATGTTAGTATCGGGCTTTCGAAAGAAAAAAGTGTAAACGAGAATTTTTCGAGGCTTGACTGTAGAGAATGATGAATACGTTGATAGACGCAACAAAGGCTTTATTTCATTTAATAATTAGATTTGGGAACTAATTCATAAGTATTATTATTCGGATACGTTGAACCGGCGATGTACGTACGCACAGAAATATTGAAAATACAGTATCCAGAAAATACAATATCATCAAAATTCAGTGTGATGATTTTTTTCGATTTTAATTAACGACGTTCCGCTGTGGTAGTTCTGTTTGAAATATGATTAGAATAATTTGCGAGTTCGTTGTGTTGCGAAATACTAAATCACGTAATATCTTGCTATTATTTGCTCTCCAGTTTTACACTTTATCCTGAGTTGAAGTGATCAAGCTAAGAAGCAAAACATGAAGTTGCAAAATCAGTAAAATTGCTTCGTAACGCATTAATGTTTCTTACATAAAAGATGTTGACTTGTACATTCTCCACTCTTTGGAGAACTGCAATCAAGTTGTGGCGTTTTTGTGTATTGTGACTTACTAAAGATGGTGGTTACTATTATTTTTGTATTGCAAGATAACTTGTCGCTTTTCCGTTAGAAAACAGCGGGCAATTTGCCAAGATACGAATTGCTCGATGTATTGAATCCCATTAGATCTATGTATGCGACGTGAGCGATGTAGTGAACAGACGTCAAGTTGGCGACCAACGCCCAACGAACAGTCGATCTTCGGACCTGTTCCTGTAATTACCCTTTGTTGCAGTACTCTCAGACTATTTCGTTGGCACGTGCAAATAAATTGTTTGTACTCCTGGAAAGAGAAGGATGCATTGCAATTCAGCGACCTTTTGCATTATTCAGGAAGCGGCATAACGTATGTTTGGCTTGTGAATGTGAACTTAGAAACTCATCGCATCAGCGACCTATGGAAGCCTGCCAGCGACCTTTCCACTACCTACGTGATCTCTCGGGCAGAACGCGGTTTGATGTGTTTGTAATTTCAATTATCGTTACAGGAACCGTGCTTCTTCGACCACAAATTGATTAAATGTCTACATTTTTCGTAACTGGGCAAATGGAATCCTTTTGTGATTTGTGTGTGCTTGGAGTCGGTTCGCATTTGTCCGTACTTTATTTATTTATCGTCTTTGACGTGATAGATCCAAATCGTGAATATACATCTATGTTTATTTTAAATTTCAGTTACTCAAAGTTAGACTAGACCGTGTAATTGAATGTCTTCGTTATTATCGTTTGTGATCCTAATTACGATTACAAGTCTAATGTTTCCAAATTGCCATTATAGTTTAAATCGATATTTTAATAGATTATTACCGATTACGATAGCAGAAATTACTCGAGACTGATTGGTGCCGTGTAGCACGAAATGGAGAAACGATCACGATCTTTGAAATGTACTGGAAAGTCTCTTTTTCAGTCCGATTGGCAAACATCGCGAACAGTCTTAAAAAATGGATGCTTGTAGAAATTGATAGTATACATTGGTATATAGAACCGCACATTTTCAATGATGAATTCGGAATATCGTAGAATTGTAGATAGGGTTTCCTTGTTTAAGGTGTTATTTGCTCTGATATTAAAATGCCGCATATGGTCCCCGGTAAACGAAAGTTTCCTGTCTACAATAATAGTACGTGGCGCAACTGATTTTTTGCTTCATGATTTGTTGTTCTTATTGCTACAACCTTCACTCTTTGTATTGAAAAAAAATTGAGTGACTTCTCAATTCCAATGAGTGTCTGATCATTCCCGAGCTCGCCAATAATGTACCCTAAGATCGAAGCTAAGTATATGACAGGTGGTATATAATGAGATAGTGCAGGGTTTAGCAATATTGTAGCATAAATGGCGAAACATGATATCTAAATCATATAACATGCCGAAAATTTAAGAATTTTTCGTGGCATGTACTATTCAAAAACTTTCGAGAAATTTTTGTTGTACTTTTCGAAATAATAATATAGTGGAATATTAATAATAAAAACAAAACTAATTTCCAATAGTTACCCATTTGGTCACGAGTAAATAATAAAATAACAAGCTAGTAATGAGTCGTTTTTAAACCTCTGAGATGAACGAACCAGGAAACCTCTTTGAAGCGCGTTGGTGCCGCCTCTTGCTAAAATTCCGCGCCCCTTGGCGGTTGTGTTTGGAGTTGCTGGTGGGCGTAGGCGGGCCACATACGGTACCGGCCCTCCGCCCCCTCCCCCCCTCCCCCCGCCAAAGAGACTGCGCCGGCTGCCTCCGGAGGGGCGCGGCCGCCTCGCGCTGCGGCGGTCCTGCGCGCCAACCGGTTTGCCGCCGGTAATGAAACTAGAAGTGTCGGTAATCGCTCCTAACCTCCCGTGGTGGCGTAGGCATTGGGGGGGGGGAGGGGCGGCGGGAGCGGACGTCGAGACTTCCCTCGCATAATTCGCCGAATGCTAATCGGGGATCGCATGAGGGGCTTAACTAGGGGTCTTCAAAATGCATCCCGCAGTCATTTAAGAGAGTGGCGATTCAGTCACATACTGGTGAATTAAAGTCAGCGGTGGCGATGAAAATGTAAACGTTGTATACATCTTTTGAAGTGCTTGTTAAAGAGTTGTTTCAAGGAGAGTTAGTTGTATTACAGAAACTGTGATGTTGATTGTTGAAAGGTGGGTTTACATATTTAATTCTGCGTATATTTCATTTATTCATTAAAAGGTACTAATTTAGATTCATTTCATTAAGTTTTCAATTTATAACAGCATTTTTGTGTTCTAGCTTTCGAACTGCTTGGAGATCCGTGGGCGTAGTATGTAAGGGAGAGGTGATATCTTAAAACAGATGACTGTAGAATAAATAATAGCAGTGTTCGACGTCGTCTTATTTTGCTTTTACGTTTTCGGCAGCCGTGCAGCTTCATCACTGACCTGCCCCTGCTCATGTGTGAAAGATCTTCGTGACAAAATTGTAAAATTCTAAGAGTATGCCGTTTTGAAAGCGGTATTATCTGTGGTGAGATACGCGTTCGATTCATTCTGTACTTCAGTTTCATGGATTCATGTGTTTGGGGCGTTTCTTATTAAAACACGTGAAATTTGCCTCATTTTCAGTCAGTGTGAAAGAATCTTTTGGCATTATTACTCGGAACACATTTAAGACATACATGTCCATTTCCATAATACTACCCCGACATAGAGCTAAATCTATTTAAAATCTATATTCGAATTCCAATTCTCTGCATTAACTTCAGATATTTTTTAATAAGAAAAAAATCGAAATTGTGTCTTTCAACTTCAACCTAAATACCAGCTTTAAAGTGTTTTTCGAAAAATATTTATATTTTAATTGAGGTTTATTATATCCTGCAGTATACAACTTATCTTTGAGGTCACAAAACCACCTTCTGGTTTTAGTCCGACAAAAGTTGAACATGACACGTCCTTTGATTCCTTTTGTCGCAAAAAAGCGCGAGTGTGCCTGCTGGTGTTTTGTCCCTCGTCACTTGCCTCTCGGCCTCTGTTTCGTCTTGTCACCCGCTTCCCCTGCCGCATCTCCACCCACACTTCGCGCTCAACTCTTCCATACGTCCACTGTCGCCAGTATTCTACCTCTCCCCTCTCCGAGCCACGTCTCCACCCCCATCCCGCACCGCTCCGTCTCGCTCCTCCCTGCCACTCCCGAACTCTTTATCACCTCATCCCAACTTCTTCTGACTTGCCCCGCCCCGCTCTATCCCGCCCCGCTCTATCCCGCCCCGCTCTATCCCGCCCCGCACTATCCCGCCCCCGCACTATCCCGCCCCGCTCTATCCCGCCCCCGCACTATCCCCGCCCCGCTCTATCCCGCCCCGCACTATCCCGCCCCGCTCTATCCCGCCCCGCACTATCCCGCCCCGCACTATCCCCGCCCCGCACTATCCCGCCCCGCACTATCCCGCCCCGCACTAATCCCGCCCCCGCACTATCCCGCCCCGCACTATCCCGCCCCGCACTATCCCGCCCCGCACTATCCCGCCCCGCACTATCCCGCCCCGCACTATCCCGCCCCGCACTATCCCGCCCCGCACTATCCCGCCCCGCACTATCCCGCCCCGCACTATCCCGCCCCGCACTATCCCGCCCCGCACTATCCCGCCCCGCACTATCCCGCCCCGCACTACCCGCCCCGCACTAGCCGCCCCGCACTACCCGCCCCGCACTACCCGCCCCGCACTACCCGCCCCGCACTACCCGCCCCGCACTACCCGCCCAGCACTATACCGCCCAGCACTATCCCGCCCCGCACTTTCCCGCCCCGCTCTATCCCGCCCCGCACTATCCCGCCCCGCACTATCCCGCCCCGCGCTATCCCGCCCCGCGCTATCCCGCCCCGCTCTATCCCGCCCCGCTCTATCCCGCCCCGCTCTATCCCGCCCCGCTCTATCCCGCCCCGCTCTATCCCGCCCCGCTCTATCCCGCCCCGCTCTATCCCGCCTCGCTCTATCCGCCCCGCACTCTTAAAATCCCCGTCTTCTTTCCGGCCCAGCCCCGCCGCTGGCTGGGAGGCGTCGCGGCCGAACAGCTGTGAAAGAGCGCGGTAGCTTTTTGCGTGGCCCGGCGCGCAGCGTCACCTCCGCGTTATTAGTCGGCGTTGCCTCCCCTCCGCTCCCCTCCCCCCGTCCCTCGTGCTGGAAGCGGAGTGGAGCCTTTCGTGGCCTCGGGGGTCAAGGGAGCCCGCGCTCTCACAAGTCCGGGAGCTAATGACGCCGTGTTACTGTGTAACGATGGCGCATGGAAATGAGATGGGGTGCTCGAGGATTCGCGGAAAATTGATTGAACGGGCGGATGAATATTGGGTTCGTAAAGAGGGATTTGTTGGGCGTGTTGTCTTCACTGTGCTTGTTCAAGATACTTGTATACGTTAATTATCGAGTGTATAAGTCTGTTCCGCTTACAGATATGTATCAACTAATTAACCGCAAGTGAGGTTTGAGAAGTAATTGAGAGACGTTTCATTCGTACACTTCACACGCCGTGAGTTCGCAGATACGTACTTGTACTGGGGTTGCTTGCAATACAGTATGTTGCAAAGAATTAAAACACGCTGCGTAATGTACAGATATGCAAGGGTATAATTCAACACTAACATTATCTTGCAATGGGTTAGTTCTGGGAAAATATTAGAACCATCTTCATTTGATTTTAAAACAGGAAACAGTGTTATGCAAGAGCATGCGTTCTCACGTGCTCACAGGTATGTGGAGACGACACAAAGATAAGAAACGTGTAGTAGTTACGGTTGTAGTTCCGGAAACTAGCGTTTGTTAGTTACTTGTACATGTAATAAATGCCGATGAAAGCGTGCGATTGCATATTGATTAGTTGTTTTCGTGGTACAGTAGGAAATAAATCCCAGATTATGTGAGTAAGCGGGAAATTCTGGGGAATGATTTTGAAATATGTTTTTAACATTTGTGCTGTTTGTTCTTTCTCCGTGCATATGTGTAATTGCTTCGTGAATAACTTGCCGTCCTTCTCTCAGTGCAAATGTGCTTTTTTCTATCTTCCCATCTCTGCTATCCTGCTTCTGCTTTATATTACTGTCACATTCTTTTTTTCTCGCCTGCTTTTCTCACTTGTACTGGAGTGTCTCCCTTTTTCTTTATTTCCTTCTTTGTCATTTTCTTTTTTCTTATTTTTCTTCCTTTATCCTTTACTTTTTATTTTTCATTATTTACCCCCTGCCTTTTCTTTCTCTCTATTTTATTTCCTTCTTTCTCCATTTTCGTCTGTTCTTCGCCGCTTTTTTCTGACGGTCCTCTCTCTCTTTCTCTCTCTCTCTCTCTCTCTTTTCTCTCTCTCTCTTTCTCTCTCTCTCTTTCTCTCTCTCTCTTTCTCTCTCTCTCTTTCTCTCTCTCTCTTTCTCTCTCTCTTTCTCTCTCTCTCTTTCTCTCTCTCTTTCTCTCTCTCTCTTTCTCTCCTCTCTCTTTCTCTCTCTCTTTCTCTCTCTCTCTTTCTCTCTCTCTTTCTCTCTCTCTCTTTCTCTCTCTCTCTTCTCTCTCTCTCTCTCTTTCTCTCTCTCTTTCTCTCTCTCTCTTTCTCTCTCTCTCTTTCTCTCTCTCTCTTTCTCTCTCTCTTTCTCTCTCTCTCTTTCTCTCTCTCTCTTTCTCTCTCTCTCTTTCTCTCTCTCTCTTTCTCTCTCTCCTCTTTCTCTCTCTCTCTCACTCTCTCTCTCCTCCCCGCGCGAACCCCTTTCCTTTCCACCCCACCCCTTCCGGCGGCCGGCCGTGGCGAGCTGCGCGCTGTCTGGCCGAGTCGCGCGCGCTCAGCGGTGTCCTTAGCGGTGCGCGGGGCGGCGTGCCGTGGCGGTGACGAAAGCCGCTCGCGGGAGCGGCCGCGCCGCCGCACGCGCCGCGGGGGCCGCTCGTTAACGCACGCGTTTCGCCGGTGCCCGTATATGGGCGTCGCCACCAAGGGCTCCCGCCGCTGGGTGCCCTCAGCCCGCCCCCGCCCCTTCCCCCCACTCATCAGACGGACGGAGAGCTCTTGGCCTGAATTGAATTTTGTTGAATCTACATAGTTCATTAAGCTTCTGAGTGAGCACGTTTGGGACATTAGGGTCCTCATATGTTGAAAGACATGGTACGTTAGTAGGCATGGCATGTTGAGTGGACGTTTGATGTTAAAGTCTCTTTATAATTTCAAGAGATCTCATTGATTTATAAATCTACTTTAGAGCGTGTAATATTTCTTGACTTAAGCGCCTTCCTTGCCTCCCGCGATTTTTTCTGCATTATGAGAATCGAGGGGTGTACTAAAGCATTAATACGCGCGGGGGTGGAGAGAAGTCGTCAACCTCAACCATATGCTTCTGACGAGTTATCGTGTTCGCATCCTTTTTTGGCCACATCGCGCTTGAACCGTAATGACAAAATGGTTAGACGCTCAAATGTACAACCTTCATTAATTATGCAATTGTCTGAATCATAAAGCTTATTTAGTATTCAGAGATAGTATGTACAGTTGGTTGATTCTGTTAGTTTTACTGATCCCTTGCTGTTTTTCTAGGTGTGATTGCAAGGGGCAGTGATGTATTTTACTGTAATCAAAGAAGCAACAAGAACAAATAAGTGTTTGTAGTGCCAGACGTCCACCAGTCGTTTCGTTGTCCTCATTGTTGCAATGTGTCTTCCCCGGTCGAGCTTCTTTCAGCTTTCCTATCGATGTGAGCTGCTGCGCAACTCATGAGAAAGACATACAGCTACCTCGCTCAACTACAGGGATTTTCTGTAATTCCCTGAATTGTAGGGGTTTTCAAAAGCTCGTGGCATCTGGTAACAATAAAATAAATTTAAAATGATGTAATTCTACGACTGCAGGAATTCCTTGTGGTAACTGGTAGAGGTGACATGTAATCTATGAATCATACTTACTCGATAAATCTTTCAACGTCGCATGTATTGCCGATGGTGGTTTCGAGTGTGAGCCAAGATGGTACTATAATTTACATAAGTGAATTGAGCACCATCAGTTGAAAGGTGATTAATGTGAAAGTTCTGTGCAACTTGAGATCTATGTGGGGAGGTTGTAGTTTCTTGCCCATTATTAACCGTCGTCTGGTTCGTATCAGGGTGTTACCGTAGGGTGCGGGAGCTGCCTGGAGGAGTAGATCGCGGAGGAAACTTTCTTCCAGGGCTCCGGCTGCGGCCGGACCGTCGCGGGCGGCCGAGTCACCTTGGTTCGTCAGCGAGGCGTGGCCTGCCGCGTCCTCCTCCCCGCGCTTCGCCGCTCCACCCTTCCCCGCGCTGGCCCGGCCACCACCATCCAGTCCCAGGGACAGTGGTTTGTCTCCGCGACCAACTCTTTGCGAAGGAGGATATTTACACACACATGCGAGCAAGACCCAGCAGGAAGCGAACCTGCGGGCCCGCTGCTACTGATCTGTTGCTCAGTCCCAATCACACGCCCCTAAATCTGAACTCTCCATCCAAGACTTGTTTCACATTTCCAAATGTTCCGTGGATCCTCTGGACAGCATTTCACATTCTCTATTTTCCTTGCCTAAACGCTTTCTTCCACCACATTGCCGCAGGGTTTTCAACACCCTTCTTTTTACTAACGTTCTCTCTCTCTATGCTCTCCGTTCTCTGCCCGTCTATCCACCCCGCTCTCCGCCCCCGCTCTCCGCCCACGCTCTCCGCCCACGCTCTCCGCCCACGCTCTCCGCCCACGCTCTCCGCCCACGCTCTCCGCCCACGCTCTCCGCCCACGCTCTCCGCCCACGCTCTCCGCCCACGCTCTCCGCCCCCGCTCTCCGCCCCGCTCTCCGCCCCTCACAGTTTCCAGCTCCTTATTGCTGTGTTGTGGTGCTCCGCTCTCGCCGCACCGGTACAAAAGCGCGACCGCCGTGGGGGGTCGCGCCACCGCACGGTCGCCCGCGAGCGGGTCGGGTCGAGTCGCGTCGCCTCTGGCGCAGTCCATTCATACGCTAATCCGCTGGGGGCACCCGCACGGGCTCCGGGCGCGTGATACGCCCCAAGGCGACTGCGACGCGACGCGACAGCGGGGCGCTCTTGTTTAGAGCCGGCCTCACACATCACTCGCACAAAGGCTCCGCCCCCCTCCCGACGCGCCGCGAAAGAGCTGCTTCGGAAAATCAAATGCTCTTGATAGGCACAAGGTCACTCATCGGATCTTATGTTGGTTCTCTGGAGGAAAGGAGGGGAAATGGAAACAATAATGATTATTCATTTTACTCTCCACATAGGGTGCTGTGAAGTGCGCATTCAAATAGACTCTGCCACTCATAGCAATTCTCCACGCGTTTTCAAATATATTGTTTTTCTGTTTTGTCGAACCATTCGAATTGTTGGGCTAGTGTCTGATTTCAGTCCATTAGTCTCTTCACTTTTCAATTCATCATCCAGTAACATGGGTCCTCAGCATTTGATTTCGAATATTGCAAAATAAGACCTGGAGGCTGGGAGGGAATACAATATAAGTGTTGGTTAGGTATCGGTTAACAAAATTAGTGGGTCAGTGTCGTCACGCCTTATTAAAGAGCGCCTGGTAACTCGATCCCGTCCTCGGGGCACAGGGCGGTCTGCTCGGCCGGCCGCAGAAGGGGCAGGTCAGTCCGGCCGGCCCGTCGGCGCGCTGCAACAGGTGGGAGCACCCGCGCCCCGCCCCGCCCCGCTCCGTCCCGCCTCGCCGCGCCGCGCCGCGCCGCGCCACGCCGTGCCCCGCCCCTCCCCATCTCTCCCATTCTCTCCTCGCCCGGCCCCACCGCTGCGCTCCTCGCCTGGTCGGGCAGCCCCGCTCCGGCGGCCGGCCTCCGCCCCCGATGCCAGCTGATGCCGCCGCCTTCCGATGCGTCACGCGGGTCCGTCCGCACCCGGCCGTGTCAGCACGGCTACGCAGCTCGAGCTCTCAATGCAGTAATACGTCAATCAAGCCCTGCATTTCTCCCCAATTATCGCCTAGTTTCATTTCCTTCTGGAATTCTCGTTCCCATATTCTTTGTCGGTACCATTACTTTATTACATCTTCATGCGTCCATTCTCGCACCACATACATATTGTTTATATTCTGAGAACAGTTTGTTATTCTTGTCAAATTAGTTCACATTCCCCCTCCCCCAGGAATTGCCTTTTCCAGTTTTATTTTATTATTGAATCGTATATTCCATATTACTTCAGAAGCTGCTTGTGTTTTTATTTACCGGACAATTTCTCACTCCCCCCCCCCCGCGGGTTGAATTACGTTAAACTTTGTACTCAATTTCATTATCGGATTGTCTCTGCCCCTTCGGACAAAACGAAATTTTTCATTGGCGGTGGTGTTGACTCCGTCTCATTGTGCTAGCCGCCTCGACGTTTCCGTCCAGCAGCAGCCCCTCCCCGCGGCACACCCGCCTCCCCGCGGGTCACGCCTCCGCCTGCCCCCTTCCTCTCGTGCCCCGGTGCCACCGCCGCCGCCCAGTATCAACTGAATATGCATGAGCCACCGCCGCGCCGCCAGCGACCGAGAGAGGCCCCGCACTGCGCGTCCACGCACTTCACTCCACTCGAGCGCGCTCGCCTGCCCGCCCGCCCGCGTGCGTGCGTGCGTGCGCAGGGTGAGGGGCGGTGTTTACAAGGCGCGGAGACACCACCTCCGCCGCCGCCGCCGCCGCCGCCCGGCAGACGCCTTCCGGCGTGCGTTTCCTGGCCCCGCGATTCAACAGCTGCGCCGCCGCTGCCGTGCAGGTGCCGGCCACCCAGTCACAGCGCGAGGCGCGGGGCACCGCGGCTCTCGTACGTGTGACGGTGCTAATGGCTGTGTTAACCTTAGAAAGTGTTTGACGTTCGGCGGCCCCGAGTGGATCGTCACGTTCTGCCTAGCTTGTTACGGGTTCGCTGTTACACGGCGCTGTCTGCCGGAGAAGTAAGTATATACCCGTATCTGCGCAAGGGGATTGGTCGAAAGGCGTTGCAAGTGGAGTAATAAACGTTCTGGATTGAGTACGCCACTGTTCGTTTGGACTACTGGTGCGTAAAGATACCACCTATGCCAGTGGCAGTTCGGAGGCGAGTGGTTGAGAGGAAAGTCTTTGGGCTAGGATTCGACGGTGAAGAAACATTATTCCTGGAAAAGGAATCCACCTGTGAAACGGATAGTTTTTGCGCACTTCTTGTGCTGTAATTTTGTGTTTTGTGTGCCCGAGGCGCGTATTCCATTACTTCTTCCTCCTAAAGTTAAGATCATGTTATGAAATATGTATGCCTCAGCCAAGACTTTCGAATTACCTCGTAGTACGGCTCTCGCGCGTCTTCTCATTGGGGTAGTGGAAGATTGCCCGTGAACCCAATTACTTTCCGTAATACATTGACCCCGCTTCAAGTTTTGGTCCGACGAGTGGAAGAAAATGATGATAATGAGTTACTAAGTAATTTTAAGTTTCATGTTTCCAAAAGAATGTGCCCAAATAGCTACGTTTCATTACACAATTGGAATGAAAATGAACACGTTTTTCTGGAAATAATCTGAATCCACGTATCCCCTTTGTAGCTTGTGGACGACGGTTGCGATGTAATTTCATGGAGACCAGGTTTCTAGTCGAGTAAACCTTTTTTTCCCTCTTGCTTTATTGCGCTCTCGGAACTCCTGCATCTCAAACATGAGCAGTGACAAAAGATCTCTCATCGTGGTAATTCCGCACTAATGTGTTGCTTTGTGATTCTAGTTGTCTTTGGGGTCGTAAAGAGCGTTTTGAGTACGTGTAATGGTGAAGGCTACGAGAGACCATTAAAGTAACTCTTCCATTATCGGTACTCTGAACAAGAAGTAAATTGTAGGTTGGGTAGCTAATTCCTTGAACGTAGAGCAGATAACGTTAATGGCGCGTGATTGTAGTATTCCCGTTTTCTGTTTGTTTTTTCCGTTCGTGAAGACTTTTAGGCCAAAAAATAATGAATTCTCTTACCTTTTTGAGAAAACATGTGATACATTAGAAATACAGATAGGTTGGATATTTCAAATTGATGTGCGCTTTCTTATGGAAATATTAGCAGGTACTCTGAACAAGAAGTAAATTGTAGGTTGGGTAGCTAATTCCTTGAACGTAGAGCAGATAACGTTAATGGCGCGTGATTGTAGTATTCCCGTTTTCTGTTTGTTTTTTCCGTTCGTGAAGACTTTTAGGCAAAAAATAATGATTCTCTTACCTTTTTGAGAAAACATGTGATACATTAGAAATACAGATAGGTTGGATATTTCAAATTGATGTGCGCTTTCTTATGGAAATATTAGCAGAGCCATATTATATGATAAATTAAAAGCTTAAATGCACTGTCAAAAAGCGCTAATGGTAATGATAATAATTATTACTATTCTGATACAAAAAATGCAAGTTATCTATTTTTTATTTTAATTTACTTTTAATAATAATATGTAGGATGTTATTACATTTTGTATTTTTTGTCATTTAAAAAATTAATTCAAAGTAATCATGATGGTATCTTCTGAAGTACCGCTTGACATGTCGATATCCGTCAAGTTCCGATCGACAGCATGCTTTGTCTTGAGTTGCCGAGGTACTAGGCGGATTTTCGCTTCCTATGGATTTTTCCTTCCAAAAATCAGACACGCGTTAGGTCGAAGCAAGGACTGTTTGGCGCTCTACAATGAGCAAGTATCTCACCCCCCATTCCGGTATTCGGCAAACAGTCGCTCGGTACTCGCCGATAACAGAACGGCGAATACGCGAGTCCGGCTTATTCAGACTTATTTCGGCGAGGCTCTTCACCCACGCGAGCATTCGTCGCGAGAGACGGGCGCGGTGCCGGCGGGGCGCGCAACAAGGTCTATGTCAGATCGAGAGCGAATCTGGCGCGAGCCAGCGCGCGGCGTGGCGTGGGCGGGGCTCGCTGGCTTTCACCTGCGGCGCGGGCGGCTGCCACAGCTGAGGAGGAGGAGGCTGCGGCGGCGCAGTGCGAAAACTGTTCCATCCACAGGGGCTAAACTCTCGCGTTCCGATTGGTGTTCATCTGTCATTTCGTGTCAAAGGAGTCATCGACTAATCGTTGGTGTGTCTCAAAATTAGTGTCTGGTTGATAATTAATTGGAGATGTAACACAAAATAAGCATTGATAAGTAAACAATACTTTTTGTCTGAACTTGCCCTTTGAAAACTACTATACTTATTTTCGTTGGAGTTTTTAGGATGTTTGGAAATAGGGCAGTTTTGGTTGGTAAGGTATGTACGCTAAATCTACAAATTAATGACAATAGTAATAATAATAATAATTAGCTAAGTCAGTTAAATTTTAAAATTATGTAAGGTACGATTTAATTACAAACAGATAATGCTTTTTTCATCCTTCTCTTAAAAATTAAAAGTGCAGTTTTGGAGGTAATGTGAATAAACACACGTTTCTAATGTTAGTGTTTATCTGCTCGTCGGCGTGAGTCCAGAGCGGGATTCGTCCGCCTGGGCGGGGAGAATTTCGCACTGTGGCGCGCTGCGCGGGGCCGCGCGGGCGGCTAAAAATAGGCGCGCGCGGTGTGTCTAGTGGCGCGCGCGCGCGTGCCAGCGGGCGGGCCGTGGGCCGCGGCTGCCGGGGCGCGCGCCGCCACTCGCGCCCGTGGGAGCGGCCCGGGAGGCCGCGGGGCTCCCGCAGGCGCGCCGGGACGCCTGCCAGTGCCGCGAGCGGGCGCGCCCGCGTCGCCCGGGGCGGAGCGCTCCGCCGCCCGCCGCCCGCCGCCCGCCGTCGAACCGAACGAACTCATTTCGAACTCGCGTGCGTGTCCATGTGACGAAGGTAAATGTGGCGGTACTCTCGATAATTCAGAACTCATTATTGGTTCTCGCGTATGAAAATAATGCCAAGTGTCAGGAGACACGTTTTTCGGAGAAACATCTGATTAACTTGAACCTTGCGTCATTGGATGATGTAAACATCTTCTCCTGTTGAAAGTACCCGTCCGCTGGTCTTCAGTATGGCATATGTGAGTACCTCCCTTAAGGGTCCTATAGCTGTATCTGCTTCCGTACGGATCGTTCCGAGAAGCGCTCTAAGCTGGTGTGTTCCAGTGTGTGATGTACTGACGTTCGGATGCCTTGTCCGATCTGACGCATGTGTGTGGTGCGGATTGCCAAAGCGTGTCGCAGCTGTCCGCCGGATTAAGCCTTCGCAAACCGCGATGTTTTCGTCATGAATGGGACGCGTGATCGTGCTTGGAAATGACGCGTAGTTATATTCCCCGCGTATGTCGCCCTCGAATTTTATTTGAGAGTCGGTAAGTTTGCTAGAAAATACAATATTTGCCCTGTGGGATGTTTGATCTAATGCAACGTATGATAGAAGGAATACACTTCACGAACGCTAGTGAAGTCAACAAAATCGTATTTTAGTCAGAAGTAGATGTGAATATTTATGGAGTAGTATGTTGATCTCTCGGAAACTCCTAGTCAGATTCAATTGTCATATTGTATTCATGTCTACATTGAGTGAAAAATTATGTAGACAAAACTTTTCTAATGTCTTATTATTAAATCGAGGATCTTACTTTTGCGCCTTGTTTTGCTCGTTATTAGGCTGCGCATTGGAATGATTATCTGTATTGTGATCACCTGTCATTAAGTGGAAGTCATTCGCTTGCAAGGAGCGATGTTACGACTCGCCCGGGCACTTGGGACAGAGGTTCTCGACCTAACACCACCACCGGGGGTGGATGTTACAAGAGTATTTCCTTGCGATGTTGCTTCCTCTGCAGCGACAGGGCCAGTGTGTTCGCTGTCGCCAAAGACGCTCATTTGCAATGGCCGTGTGCTTCAAAAGAGGCCTACAGTGAGGCCTTACTTCCGTGTCCCGTTTCGTTTGGGGAATCGTGCGACTCGCAGCCGTTAACAAGATGTCGGCTTCCAAGATAAATGTGCCTCGTTTCTAAAATAATCCTCGTGTGAGAGACTGTCGCGCGCGTCGGGTGTTTGGCGTAGCCGAAAGCGTGCGTGCGTGCGTGCGTTGTGTGCGGTGGGGAACCTCGTTCGTGTTTGTTCCCATCATGTGCTGCTCGAAATAATAAAGTTGGGTGTGGAGAACTCGATGTGGAAGGGATCGTGTCAAAACGAGCACGATGCTCTTTGCCATGATTGTTCGCTTCCACGGAATTGAACTCTGTTTTATGACATTGAGGATTACTGCTGAACGACTGTTCAAATAACTTTTGGCTAGAAAAAGCACGCATGGTTGAGTATTTCATTAATTATTTACAGGGATAATTATTCTCGAAGCATGATTGCTGCTAATATTGGTAATTTTAGACTTGGTTTTACTATTATACGTATAGCATGTTTTGCATTCATAAACGTATGTGTGATTGAGTATTTTAAAACACAACGTCTTCCTAACAACGAAACGCTTTTACAACTTAATACCATGCCACTTCGTCCGCATGTAAATAACCACTAGTTAGCAGTGATAATGATGAATATAACATAATATATGATAATGATGAGATAGAGTAGAATAATGAAACGAAAGGTCTTGTCTGTAATAAGAACGTATTGAACAGCTTCACTGAAATAACGGTCCTGATTTCATTTGAGGGAAAACATAGGGTTTCTTTCGTTAACGGTTTGGTCGCGGACGGGTGCGCTTGAGATTTGCCACCTTGGCTGGCGACACGTCCGATCGGCTGTCCGCGCGGACGCGCGCGTGCTGGGTGGTCGCTTACCATGTCGCGCCCCTCCCCTTTCCCTTCTCCTCCCCCCTCCATCCCACCCACTCCCAGCTCGGCCACTCTTCTGCCACCGACGCTGCATGCGCGACAGTGCACGACGACAACCGGCCGGGTTATTCACGAGAGTCCTGTTACTCCGCAACACTTTGGCAATCACGGCCATTAAAGCTTGTTATACTCTGCTTTACGTATCACCCGACCCGTAATTGACATCCCCGCAAATAAATGACGCTCGCCGGTCGCGCCGATACATCGCGTGACGTCGCGTAGCGTTCGGACGGCGCGGAGGACAAACGGGCGGCTGCGAACAAAACGCAGCAAAACGCTCGGAATGAGCGACGCACTTGGGGAATGCAGTGCGGCGCAGGTTATCTTTGGAGGTAGAAATGTAGGGTGGGAAATAAACAAACCGAAACCACAGAATTACAATTATTGGAATGTAGTTGCGGTGTACGAGGCTAAATAATGATATTCTCATAACATTTTGGGAAAATCGAGTTTTTTTTTATTGAAGAGAAGGTGTTGCGCTTTCTGTTTGCCAAGTGGAGTCCATATCAAGAAACAAATAGCAATGTTAATTCATTCGGTCATTATGACATACGGAGGTGTGTGTCCATGATACCAAATTGCAATTTACTGTGGTACGAGAAATGTCTGATATTATGTCTTGAACGGTTCATTTGTTTTGTGCTAGATGGGGAAAGAAATGTTCCGTCAAAGTTAATGCGAATAGGAAGGCCTCCGATGTCTCTCTCTAACGCTTACTCTCTGATTTCACACACTCTGTCATTCCCTCGCTCACTCTAGTTCTTTCCCCCCCTCTCTCTCTCTCTCTCTCTCTCTCTCTTCCTCTCCCTCTCTCTCAATCTTTTGCTCACTCGCACATTCTTTGTTTCTTATCGCGCGCTTTTTGCTCCGAGACGCCGTCTGCAGCTGGAAGTACGGTCTGCGCTGTGCGGCTGATGGATATTGTCGCGGGCGAAAGCCGTGGCCGGGCGATGCGGGGGAGATTGGTCGTGACACAGGGACGCGTGGCATGCTCCGCAGCCATTACTCGGCGCGAAATTGTGGAGCCCCCGGCGCGCAGGAGGAGGAGGAGGGAGCGGCGCCGCGTTGCGTAAGACAGCGCGGCGCGGCGTCTAAACGGCCAGGGGGCGGGCCGAGGCGGGCCGCGCGCGGCACGTTCTCGGAATACCGCGCCGTTGGGATCGTTAATATGCGTCCATTGATCTGTCCGTCCGAGGCGTCCGTTAGGATCGGGCCCTGCCTGGACCCTGTGTTTTGCTGGCAGGTGCGCCTGCCGCCGCCGCGGACGTCCGTGCCGTTTGCGCTCACGGCACGTACCGCCTTCATCTTTTTGTGCATGCGCGATAACGAATGTCGCGTGGCTCTTAATTGTAAATTTAGCAGCTGTTACGACGCTCGTTGTGGCGTGTGATGTATATTTTTGTGAAAAATTCCTTAGAAATTGTGGTCATGCGAACGCCACGTAGTGTTTGTATATAAAGAAGTGGACATAGTGGTCGGGAATATTACGTTTCGTCGCGCGTAGATTCAGTAAAGAATAAAAATGTAAGGGACTGAAATGTTAAAATTACCCCTTTTTAAACACGAGTAATGCATCGAAATAGATGCTTAAATTAAAAATATGTCTCTTTTCTTGTGTTATGATTAAGATTGTGTTCATAAGGGGTCAAAAATTAAATTAGGGTGCATCTAGTGTAGTGTTCATAGAAAAACAGACACCTGATAACATTCTGACTCCAACAGCAATACGAACTCAAATGCATCCCTATGTAATTTACATATATAACGCAATCGATATTATCCGGGGCACAAGTAATCCTACCTTGCAGTTTCCGGCGTAAGCTGGACCGTAAGCGGCGCGGCGCGGCATTTAACCGAGCCCCGTTATTGTGGCCAGTCGGCGCGGGCGTGGGAGTGGGCGTGCCGTTGGCTTCCAGAGGGCGCGGCGTGGGGTGGGTGCCGCGTCGTCAGTGCGTGCGTGGGCGTCCGGGGGCGGCGTTCTCAAGGAAGATCAGGGGGGCGAGGCGGGGCCAGCAGAAACCTCTGGGCGAAAGGTCACAGCGCGGAGGCCTGCGTCGTCAACACTCAAGGGGGCTAGAGGCCGCACGCCGCTGCTTCGCCGCCGCCCCGCCGCCAGCTGCATGGCCCACGCTACCACGCCCCTACAAAGACGAGTGAATTCTGCTTGCCCTCCTTCACGATGTACAACCGTTCTGAACACTGTCTTCAACTTCTTAAAACTTTGCCGACCCCTTAAGAATTACCTTGATTTTTTTCTATATTCTAGCATAGTTCATAATAATCTTTGCACTTCTTCGCCACATCTGTTCTCTCGTGTATCCACTGTGATACATTCCATGCTCGTCGATTCCCGACCGTTATTTTTTCCAGCTTTAAATCTTTCCACTTCTTTCTGAAATGGAAGCCTTACTAAATTGAAGGTACTGATAATTATTTGTTACATCACTCTGATAAAATGCGTTCCTCAGTACACATTGCAACGTGCGTTTATTTACCCGCGACGGCTCACGTAGGCCGGAACCTCCTCCGCGCGGAGATCTAGATAGGGCGCGCGCACGTGCCGCGCGAAGAGCTGTCGAGGCTTGTGGCCGACGCCAGGGCCTTTCGCGTTACCGAGAAGCGAATATAGAGCGCGGTCGCCGTCGGCAGGGTCGGGGAAGAGGCGCGCCGCGCCGCGGCAGAGGCGGCTGGCGGCGGGCGGCGCCTTTTTGTGCAAAACGAGGTAATGGGCGGAAGGCGGCTCAATTGGTCTTTTCCCCAGAAGTGCGCGCGCGCGGAGGCGCCAGATGCCGCACGCGCGAGTCGCTCCCCCCCCCTTCGGCGCGGCAGGATGGCCAACTGACCCGATGTCACACGGCCACTCGTCGCATGAAAACGCGAGCGATTGTCTCTAACGCATTGGCAGGCCGCTTGTGGTGCGTGGGGAATGAGTGTCCAACGCATGCGTACTGATGTGCGAGGTAATTTGGGCTTCAAAGCCAGCTTTCAGTTTCCTGAAAGTTGTTCTGCCGTGTAAAGGCAAATTGGATTGCCAAGGCAAAATGGTTCTGTACATCCAAAATTGTATACCTCCCGTTTGAACGTTTTCATTTCTGCAGTGTTATGCTAAAATTATGATTGCACGTTTTTCAGTCTACTACCCGCGCCAATAAAATGTCAGTTCATTTTCCATCCGGTCATACTTAATTGTGAATGTGAAGAAAACACGTACATTTATTGAAAATATGTGTTAAATTTGAAATAGTAATGAAGCCAGTTTTGTATCGAAAACGGAAGTAAATAACGTGTATTTGCCAAGCCTGTTGAATTTTGTGGCTGTAAAATGGCTCGTCCAGTTTCGCCGGGCGCGCCATCCCGCATATGACGTGAGCGCCGAGGCTGGCGCCGCCTGCTCGTCGGTCAGTGGCTCGCGTGGGCAGCTGCTTCCGGCAAGCGCTTCCTGCAGCTTACGTTGGACGGCCGCCGGCGCCGCCCGCTGACGGCCGTCCTCCAGCGTGAACGCCCCCGGACGCCCCTCCGCCTTCCTTTCTGCGTCTCGTCAGCTTGCCGCACCCCCCTCCCTTCCTCCCTCTTCGCGATCCGGTCGCCGAACCGCGTCTTCTCGCTTGGCCACCCTTCTCCTGCGCTCGCCGCTACTCGTGCACCCACTCCATCCCCTCACTCTCGCTCTCTGATTCACTCTCGTTCGATTCCTCACTGTTTCACTCACTCTCGTTCAATCTCCCTTACTGACTCACTCTTTCCTGATTTGCTCACTCACTGAATATCCCTCTTACTCCATTTCGCTCACTAACTCGCGCACTCTCTGATTCATTCACTCACTCTCATTCTCTCACTGGTTCACTCTCTAGATCAATCATTCACTGACTCGCTCTCTTCCCCATTTCTGCCACCATTATTCATTCAATGCTATTCCTTCTCTGCTTCCAAGCGATACAAAATGTAAGTTAATAAGTAGAACGCTAATTGGTGTACAGTAACTAGTTTATTTCACGTTTTCAAGCAAAGTTATATTTTTACACTTTATACAGCTTTTGTGTGAATTACAATCTCGTGTCATTGCGGATGAAGTCTTTCAGATCCCCATTTTTGGAATTTAACTTGATATGAGTCTTCCATGAGCGCTCAGAGAAAACCAGGGGCCTGGGGCAGTTCATACACCGGGTTCCCCTCATTTCAAGCAAAACTTTTCCTTCTCCCCCAATTCCATAAACAGAATTCCATGTTTCAGAAATAACTTATAGCGTTAAATTTGGATTAGAGGTGAATACATTTTGAATTTCTTCTGAATGAAAAACAATTTGGGGCCCAAAAGTCGGGGCCTGGTCAAGTTGCCCCACCTGCCCCTCCCCCCTTCTGTTCACCCTGGAGTCCTCATCTCACCTCTTTCTGTGCGTTTTGTACGACAATTTCATCTTTGCCACATGTCAGTCTGCCCGCGCATGCAGTGTGTCACTGGGGAATTGCGCCCTTCCGCCCTGTCCAGCCTTCCGCGCCCATGATTTCCCGTTCCGCGTCGCCCGGGCAGCAATATTTCCTGGGAAGGTGGTGACTTCGGCGCTGCCGCCGCCGCCGCATCGCGTTGCGGTCAGCCAAACGGGGAAAGGGGAGTTTCGTTTCCGTGCGCCCACGCATTCCCTTAAGCTTACGCAGAAGGGAAGCTTTTTTTTTCGCGGATGAGGGGGTGCTTAATCTGCGCAAACTTTCTTCTCTGTTTTTTCAATGACCTGGTGAGGATGCGATGCTGGATCAAGGGATCTGGCTGCATAGAAAGGTTTTAAGAAAGATAAGCGGAAGGAATGTAATGAAGTGTATTTCGGGAATTGTTTATATATTGAATGTGAGTTTCCCAGCTTTTATATTTAACAATGTATACTCAGTTGCTCCTCAAATAAATGTTATTCAAACTTGGAAAAATCTTACGGATGGAATAATCGTGATCCTATCGTACAGAGGTGTGTGCGCTCGTAAATATCCATTCACACTGTTCTTACTGTAAATGTTCTTTCAAAAATTCATCTAACCGTAGACTCCTTCGAATCACTTCCACGTACCCAGCAGTCTCTTGTAGCTACTTGATGCCCCGTTACCTGTTCGTGTCAACTTGTAATCCATCGTGGACAATGGAGATCGGGAGGCAACAATCACACCGCCACCTGTATTCTCACTGCCCAATCCTTGCAGAAAACCCGCAGAATTTGGGAATGTCTTTCCAAAGCGATAAATGCAAGAGCATAGATGCATCGCCTGGGAGCGCGTCGGCGTATGTGTGCTGTGCTGTGCTGTGCGTGCTGTGCTGTGCTATGCTGTGATGTGCTGTGTTGTGTTGTGCTGTGTTGTGTTGTGTTGTGCTGTGCTGTGCTGTGTTGTGCTGTGCTGTGTTGTGCTATGCTGTGCTGTGCTCTGCTGTGCTGTGCTGTGCTGTGCTGTGCTGTGCCCTGTTTTGCCCTGTTGTGCTCTGCTGTGCTCTGCTGTGCTGTGCTGTGCTGTGCTGTGCCGCGCTGTGCCGCGCGGTCGTCGTAGGTGTACTGTGCTGTGCTGTGCTATACTGTGGTGGCTGGCGGCGGCTGCGGCAAACGGGCTCCGCCGCGGGCTGCGACGAGGGTCGACGACCTGCGCCGCGGCGCGTGCAGGAAGCCGCCTCAGTCGCCGCCGCCACCACCGCCGCCGTCGCCGCCGCCATCAAATTGGGCGCCTTATATAGCATCGCAGAGCGCACGGGGCAGTACCAGCCTACCCCGCGCGAGCTGCGCCCGAGGCGCGACGACGCGACGCCGGCTGAGCTCGTGCGCTCCGCGCCGGTCGTGTGCGGGCACCTCGCGGATCGTTATCGTTCGCTTGGTCGATATTGAGAAGTCCTATTTTGTTGGGATAAGATGAAATGCGAAGTTTTAAAAATGTTTTATTCCTGATGCTGCACCGAGGATTGTAGCTTCTGAATGTATTCGATATTGAATGAAAATATTTTACTTATATTTATTTTTAAGAATTACTTAAGGGTTCACAAGCAAAATATAACATTTCATTAGAGCACGGTAAATGGGACAACGTGATTCCCCCGGATAGTTATCTTAGTTTAAAATTACTATCGAAGCAAAATATTTCCAGGAAAATGTGAAACTAAACATTGTAATTAAAATCGATACTGTTATACAGTTTGGACTAAATGCTTCGTACACGTCATGTTAATCATATGTCACTTAACTAATAGTCCATTATTGTAGTGCAATACGTTTATCCACTTCCATGCCTTTAAATAGCTTATATCGCCCTTTGCTAATTCGGCTAGTCGTTGTTTTCAAAACACCATTAAACGAAACCTTAATAAGAAAGACCTAAATGTGGCGCACAGTTTTCTTTGAAGGCGCCATTCACGTAAGTAGATGTCTGAAAGGAAAGGGGGGTTTCGTCCGACGCGACGTCGAGAGTGGCGCAGTCGCAGTGGTGGCTATCTGTGGCGCGGCAACCGGTTTTCGTATCTCGCGCCAGGCTGCGCACTTCCTTCCGACTGACGGTCGTTACCTCCGGGGAAGATCGCCCGGGGCGATGTTCTTACTCGTTTCCGACGCGACCTTCCCCGCGGACAGTCGGATTTCGTTCCGACGCCTCGTCTCGCGAGTACCGTACGTGCGCGCATAATACTGTCTTCAAAATTGAGTGCAGGTGTTTCCTTACGCCCCGACTTAAATTGAAGTAATAATGGCCTGGTAAGTTTTGTTGAAGTGCCATTATTCTGTATCTCCGAGATGCTAATTAGATAAATTACAAAATTAATGAGCGGATATTTCCCTCTGACGCAAATAGAATACTGTCTCAGGCGTTGCCGCGATGGTTTAACATCCGCTGGGCACGCATCAACAAAAAAATCTCGTATGAATGGTGCTGTCGGTCCCTAGTTCGCAAATTACACTTACGTCTCGTGCCAAGCAGGTTTTTTTTTTATGAGAAGATGCGTATCTTGAAAGTCCACAAAAACTGTGTATTGCTTTTCTCATTGCGGAGGATTGCGAAAAATTCAAGCGCTCATGAGAACGAACGTCTAAATTCTGCGGGAAATGTCAACATGTTTTTGTATTGTTAAATCCACTCACGAGCGTGTGGCGATGACTCATTCGCAAGGTGGTGGAATGGACGGTGAAGGAGCCGATGTCCATCAAGAATTACATAAATCTTGATCAGTCCTGATGAGATCACCCCAGAAGAATAGAAATTGCAGTCGTGGTTTGCCATAGCCTTCATGCGTACGTCAACGAATTGATAAACATGAACACTGTCAAATAAACTGTTGTTGCAGCACGAATTTAATATTGAAGGTTACTAAACCAGCTTGAAAAACATTGATGGTTTTTAATCGATGTATTATCATCGATGTATTATCATCGATGTTTTAATTTTGATATCAATGTTTTGTTATCGGATGTCACATATGTACTTTCGATCCTGCGCTGCTTGTTCTATCCTGTCCGGCCCACGACATCAGTGTCTGCTCCTCCTTCGGAGACTGTTGTCATTTCTCTCTTCTGGCAGGCACAAGAAGCAACCGTGCACTGGCGTCTGTGCTTTCATTCTCTGCTTAGGAGGCGTTTCAGATCAGTGTCATTGAGGGGAGTTTTCAGATTAGCATCATTCAAAACAAAGAATAGTACTCCCACATGAACGGGTTGTAAGAATAATTGGAATATCACAAATTGTTTAAGGTTGGAGAGTTTTTTAAATGTGATTATTTAATTCAGCATTTAGTACACGTGTTGGCATTTGCTGAACAAGGCTACTTTTCAGCGATGTAGCCTCGAAGCAGGTGTTCTTATTGAGATTTTTTGCGAGTTCATCCTTTGTGAAAATCCCTGTTGATCTTGAGCAGTGGTCGCATGATGTCATGATGTCACTGTCATTCCACAACCACTTCTTCAGAATAGGGATGCGATGACAATGTGGATGTTTTCAAGCCATGAATATTTGTATAAAAACATCTAGGTTTTAAACACCATATATTAAATAGTATTTTTTTTTTTTTTTCAGAATTTGATGTGTTCTCGATGTTTTTACGTTTTCGACATTTTGTGATTGAAAAGTGCCTTAGTCACAATTTTATAGAACCTGAAATATGAAATAACTGATACCACTCGGTTTATGCGACATATGTGTGTAACATTTTATTCTATGGCGGATTAAAGAATCTTCGACCTCTTGCGATGACATTGAGCTCTCAGACTGAGTTATGTTAATTTTAAATTAATTTTTGTTATTTTTTATACTCCTATTTTGCTGTTAAATCTTAATGAATTATAAATGAATGGACACAGTCACCGTTAAATTAAAGTAGGGAGTTTGTGCACACCTTAACGGACTACACTCGATTTCAATCTCAATCTTCTGCGCATGCGCAGATGCACGAAAGTGATGCAAACTTAAACTGTGCATGTGCGCAGAAGATCGATAGTGATTGCGAATTGCTTACGTTCGAGGGTACACACACTCCCTAATATGCCCTGTGGAATGCTTAATGTTGAAGGTTACCAAACGAGTTACTAAAGCTTCGGTGTTGAAAAACATGTGATGGATTTTTGGGCGATATTTTATTAACATCGAAGATCAAATTGCAAACATTGAAGCTATGTTGCCCATGTTGCATCCTACTTCGCGAAGTGCGCGCTGGCGTTTCGCGTGTCTCATGGCGAGGTCCGCGGCGTGCGTGGCCCCGCCCCGCCCCCGCCCGCTCCGCGGCCGCTTTGCGCCGTCTGGCGCCGCAGACTGCGGGCGCGCCCGCCCTTGACACGTGTGGCTGCGCTCGCCGCGCCGCGCCACACCGCGCGGCTCCGTGCGGCGCCCGCGCTCCACTTTTACGGCGGCGCTGCGCTGCGCCGCGCCGCGCCGCGTTCCCTTGCCATCCGGTCACCCGCTCCCTTTCGCACAGGAAGTCGCACGTCCAGGGGGCACCACGTGCTAGGGATGCGACATCGATGGTACCAAATATCGATATTCGAGATTCGATCATCTGTGTTAAATGATATATCGACCGAAAAACTTCGATGGTTTTAAATATCTAAGTTTTAAAATTAGTCTGGTAACCTCTAGCATTAAATTCGGACGCAACAAAATTTATCTTGACAGAAGCTGTTTATTAATTAAAAATTAAGATTTAACTCAAAAAAATAATGACAATAGGACGTTCGATGAACAAGGTTCCTTTGGTTCGAAGACAAACTGAGAGTGGTACCATCAGTTATTATTTCATATTTTTACTTTTGCAATATTGTGATTATGGGAATTTTTCATTCACAAACAAATATCGATGTTAAAATCCGTGGGTTTTGAATACATCGAACTCGTATCTGTACTGCGAACTCAACTTGTCCGCACTCATGGGTCAAAACAAACGTACCTCTTGGGAGAGGTCCCCTCTCATAAGAAATCATTAGTCTGTGGACATAACGGAATCCTGTTCCTCTGATATAAAAGACCAATTTAATATCTCGAAGAAAAGCCATTAGTAAACCATGCCTAAATTTGCGAGTTGCTAATGTGTTCTCAGATTGTATCGCCTCAAGGAAGTCAGTATTTGATTCACTTAACTGAGCATTATCTGCTTTTCGTAGATGTATGCTTTGATATCATATTCTGGAATTGTTCTCAAATATAAATATTTTCGCACTTGTTGAGGGAGGAGAGGGGAGCACTTATATTCAATCCGGAACTCGTAATTTCTTCCTCCGAAAAGCTTCCGATTGTATATTGGGGCTCTCCTCCCTCCATTCTACCTCACCCAATGTCCAGAACTTTAAATCCTATTTTAATATGACTGCAAGAACGGTATTGAAATGGTATAAATTCGCTTACATAACATCAGGAGTTAGGAGATACATTTATCATACTTTTTGTGTTTGACCATTTTGCGTAGATATTAAAAAGTGATACTTAAATAGAGAGAAACTGCAAGTAGAAAAATGCATCACAGAAGACAGCCAGGAAGTTTTGTCGTCTTGCGTGTTTAATCTATTTCCGTCGATACGTTTCTTGACGGGAGTTATGTAAGTGCAGCAGCGGACAAATTGGGAGGCCGGCCGGGTCAAAATCCGGCGGTCGGAAGCGGCAGTGGCAGCGGCGGCGGGCGTCGTTGCGCGGAGTGACGTGACGTGGCGTAGCATCGGTGGCCGGGAGCCCCCCATTCACGCTGGGCCTCTCGCGCTCGCCGCCTGCTTACGTAACGCGCGCCGCGCCGCGCCGCGCCGGCGGCATGGCATGGTACTGGTGGGGTGGGGGGCGGGTGGGGCGGAGCGGGGCTCCTCGACGCGGCTACGTAAACGCCCTCGTGAACGGAAAACGGCCACCGAAGCGAGGCGAAGAGAGCGAGAGCAGCGCGGGCGAAGCGGCGGCGGCGCGGCGCCGCTGCTTGCGGCCTGCAGGTTGGCAGGCCTGCGCTAGAGAGGAGGAGTTGGTGCGGAGAAGAGGAGCCACGCTCTGTGCGCCCGCGGACGGCGAAGACGACGGCGCGGGGACGCGCCGACGACGCTCCGGAGTGACTGAAGGCCCTTAGGCAGAGTCATTTTCTGCGCTTTTGCAGAATTATTTGTTGTTCGGGTTCAATGTAATTCATTTTCGGACATTTAAAATTACAATTTTCTTTGTTTGGTTGTGAAAGAATTTGAATCTGTCAGTATTATACAGTGCATAAACAAAACTATTTGAACATTTTAGTCATGAAATAAATACAAGAATATTACAAAAACATGCACTTTCTTTTCTTTCTTTCAGAAAATATCTGTGGTAATGATAAAACTTAATTTTTTGGCTTTAGCAATTTTGGTTACTGTGTCTTGGCAGTTTGTTGCAGTATGCCAGTGTCGAAGGAATGCACTTCAGAGTCACTGTCAGAGTCACAAAGTCACTGTATGACTGATTTGACAAAATCAAATGCACGTGTTCCTTGCTACAGAATCCTATTTTGACGATTGTTCGACGAACGTGATTGTACAAGTTAATGAACAAGCGTTGCAATGGGCACAGGAGAGCACAGTGATTATTCTTGTTTACTTGCTTTTTTATCTGATTCTGTGATATTAACGTGTCATTATGTGAAAAATATTACCGTACCTCATAACGGTGTGTGACCCCTTGATGGTTTTATAAGTTCCTATACTGCAATTTTCGCAACTCTGCCCCTGACAGGAATCAGCTGTTGACGGTTTCATCCAATCGGGAGCTCGAACGTCACCATAGTGACGTTACTGTAGTGACATTTAAGTTCCCGGTGGGATGGCAGCGAAACAGCTGATTTCTGTCAGGAGCAGAATTGCTAAAATCGCAGTGTAATGTTTGTGAAAAAGTTCTGTTACATTAGGTTTATATTTCTTCAGTATGTGTATTATCGAAAGCAGTATTCTTTATCGCAGGTACTCTTCATCACAAAATAAATTGTAGCACATCTTCAGTCACATTGAAATAGTAATAATAATAAAATAATAATAATAAATTATTATTATTATTATTATTATTATTATTATTATTATGTCCGCTGATCTTCTGGTAAAGAATGTAGGAAGGACAAAAACCGCAAACCTTTCTCATGTTTGTATAAACGTTTGATTTATATTCTACCTTTCGTGACAATTCTGAACGTACGTACTTTTAGAATAATCCATGTATTTCAGTTTACATGACCTAAACAGTGAAAGGCCTTTTGAATGTCCCGCGGAGAAAAAAGGAAATGTTTGCCCGGTACAAAAGCTGAACACTGTTACTGTAACTACATGGTAAAGTCACAACTGTTAGAAAAAAAAGCGGTTGGACGTGATCGGATTCCTGGAAAAGAAGCCGTCGCCGCCGTGGACGTCGCGCGTCGCGAGGCTGCTATTTGGCGTTTCCGGGCGCGTGCCGCGGGGACAGTGGCGCCTGCCAGCTCGCTTCCGTATCAGCGAAGCGCGCGCCCGCCGCGCTGCCGATAAACGCCTTCCAAGTAGCGCGACTGCCAGTATCACGGTGAAGTGCGGCCAGGGATTGGTTTGGGATTAAAACCTAAGCTCTCCTTTAGCTTAAGACCCGCAACAGACTACACCGAGAAATGCGTTGCGAGAAATGTGCGACGAGAAATGTGGAAAGAGGCCGGTGAGGCTGCGTCCACACACTACAAAGAGGTTATTCGATGTCTCGAAATGCCTTTGTGTGCCACAAGCCGAGAGTGATGGCAGCAGTTTTAGCTATGAGATCATCGAAGAGTCCCATTTCTTGTTTTATTAAATGCTCTTATGTAATTTTAACTTGTGATATCCTTGTTTTGTTACAATAATCGTAAACCATTTGTTCAACGAGTTCGAATTACCTAGAGAGAAACACACTACTACATTGCATACAAATCATTATTTAATGTAAAAAAACAGGAAGTTAAGTGACGTATAAGGGAGAAGTTGTACATCAGCAAATTTTCTTGAACTTCGTAATCTCTACCACGCTCTGGGTTACTATATTTGTTGGTTGAATAATGAATAGATAATGAATGATCAAATAATTTATTATAAAATTCACAATTAATAATCATTCATTCATAAATACCAATTAAGAAAAGTAATAAATTAATTCAATTCTTTCACAATACCCTTTCAAGTTTGTTTCAAATTTTTATTTTTATATTACTCTTTATGAGCGGGTTTCACACAAATAATATCTTCCATACAGTTTTTACTTGTTCATTTCCGTTTTAAGAGAAAATTCAAGAAAACAATTAAAAAACTGGTAGTTTATCGTATCTTTTACTGACAAATGTTATAACCTCACTCAGTTCTATGCACTGTTTGGTGTTTTCCTGCGGCAGAGAACGCCTAAATATCGTATAACAAGTGAAGGAGTAGAAATGTGTCAGAGAAAACTCGCTCGCCGACCGACTCGAGCGAGGAACTCTTTCGTCTCCGCAGAGGCGAACGAGGAAACTCTTTCAAGTGTGTGGGGGTCCATAAGAGTCCCTTGTTTCGATTTTCCACATTTCTCGCCGCACATTTCTGGAAACACATACCTCGGTGTAGTCTGTTGCGGGCCTAAGACGGAGGTTCTGGAGTTAAGGGATTTAGAATGAGAAAGGTAACGTTACACGTTCGTTATTGGATTCGTGTATCGCTCATATTTCGGTTTTTAATACCATGATTTGGGAGGTCGGTCAATTGAAATGAATCAGCTGGTGACGGTTTGGCCGGTACAAAAGCGAAGAAATGAAGAAAAGAGAATTGAAGATAAAGCATTGTTTATGACCCTAAACGCGAATAATATGAGATTCTTTGCAAGTCCGCATTTCATATTAAGAATCTTTGTAAGCACTGTTAGTTTTTTTCTCATTTTACATTGTCACTTTTATTATTTCTTCATTTACTACTAATATCGTGCGCGAAAATCTTTCCCCACACGTCATATACAGTTTTTACTGTTTTTTGACAAATAAATAAATAAATCATAGGTTGCATTTTAGGACTTAATTTATGCTATCACAGTCACAATCAGCATTCTCGGGAAATGGACTCATTCCTTAGTCTCCGTATTTGCAATTTCCATATTTTTTTAAGGAAAGACTCCTGTGTGAGTAGGTGGGGCAGTAAACTCTCACCTTACTAGATTTGTGTGACTCGTGGATTTTTCCTTCGATGGTTCCGTACAGATGAATTTTGTGGTTTGAAGATGGAGCTTTCGCATAGCGACAGTGTATTTCCGCCTCGACCACATCGCAGTTCTTTCGTAACGTGCATCACTGAACATTAATTTGGCGCGTCAGGTGTAATTTCGTTCGTGTAAGTTCGTCGAGTAATGATACAGTTCAGAGCGGAAACCGGAAATGTCTTCACTTCTTGCATAGTGGGCTGGGCTTCTGATGAACGAAAAGGCTGTGGAGCAATCGTATAGAAAGTATCGTTAATACGAGTACACAATGCATCATAACTGGTGTCGAAATACACAATGGTAAGTGGTGCTTATTGACGTTTTTATAGGCGGCCGCCAGCACATTAAAGTGTCTGGAACAAATCAATAGGCATGCATTGGACCGTTTTATGGGTTTGACGGTATTACAAGTAGTGTGTAATCAACAAAGAAGCGTCATGGCGTTGATACGGATGCCATTCTTAAATACGCTTTCGGGGCTAAATCTCGATAGAACGGACGAATGTCAGTGTCTCTGTGAGCGCAAGTGGGTGGCGGGCGAAGTGGCTTCGGGCCGACCAGTTGGCGCATGTGATGGCGCGCGGGGCCTTTCTCTCGGGAAATTCCGGTGCCGCGAGCGCCCGTAACGGCAACTCGATGGCAGGCGGGCGGGCAAGCGGCCCCGCGCGCCCATGTCCGCGCCAGCCTCGCCGCCCCGCCTCCGCCCCCGCCACGGGCTCCGCCAGCGCGCCTGTCCCCCGCGCCGCGCCGCGCCGCGCCGCGGGCCGCTGCCGAATTTCGGTCCCGTTACTTCCCGCCTTTGTTCCGCGCGCTTCGCCTTTAAATGAATTCCCTTTTGTGCGGGAGGGCGCCTGCGCACCCACGCGCCTCCGTCGCCGTCTCCGCTCTTCCTCCTGCCCTCCGACTGCGATTCCCTCGATTCGGTGGAGTGCCACGTCGCCCCGTTTGCGGGTCTTTCTGCGAACATGATCGCTTGTTCCGTGAATTCTCTGCTCTTTCAGTTTCCCTAGTTCTCGCTTTTTTCCTTCAATTTCTCACATTCTTTCATGTTTGCACTTCCTCTGCCCTGTCAGTCCTTTACTCCGCCAGTCTGTCTCTGTTTTGCCCTCTCAGTAGTTTCATCTTCTTTTTGGTTTATTTATCGTTATCAATTATTTGTTTTTTTAATTTTTATTTTTTTGTTACGTTTCTTGTTTATTCTCCGTGTTTCACACACTGAGATCTTTCCTTCCTTCGTTCTTTTCCTACCTCTATTATTCTTTTTCAATTTGGTTTGGCTCTTTCTCTTTTCCCTGCAGACTTTCTGCAGGTTGGGATGACACGCTATAGGCAAATGAATTCCGTAGTCCCGTTCCCATGTATTCAATGCGCCTTTCATTGACTGGAGGTTTCCAATTAAATGTTGTACTGAGATAAGACCGCGAAAATGTAAAAGGTGAAAAGAAAATTGGAACTCACGCAGGAGGTGTCAGTAAAAATGCGCTGCCTGTCGTTTGTGTTCTCGTTTACGCCACGTAGAAGCTCTGTAAATGTGTTCGGCACATAAGCGATAATGTTAAATGGTATTCAGCAACCTGTAATTTTGTCGAGCCCTTTGATTCGAGCACATTGGACGAGTTGGGAATCCTGGGACGAGACCGCTTTCGCAATTTCAAAGCCCTCGCTCGTGCAGTGAAAATTTTGCCTCTGCGTAGGGAGTACAGCACTGTATTATACTTGCGGTGCTGAATGTATCGTTGATGTCTCATTGGATGGATACTGCCCATTGCAACGCACAGGTACCAGTGCAGATGAACTTTTTTCGATAAGAGCCATTGAAATTTGAACTCGGGACTGTTGCAATAGCATTTCGTTCGTTTAAAACATTCTTTGCTTTTATCGAATTTCCGGATGCGCTTACATTGCTTTGGCGTGTAGTGGTCGCGTAATGTGCATCCGTTAAAGCTCGTTGACAATCCGCCAGTGGGCGGGAGCGCTGCCGGTGCAAAGAGAGAACCGTTTTGCCGAGGGGCAGATGTAGGCAGATGCGTGCGAGGCAGGCACTAATGGTGTTCCTGCCGTTGTATTGCAGCGTTACATCAGCAGTGCAAACCGAATGCGCGTTGATAAGAGTAAATTGTTACCGCTGTGAGAACTGAAGTGTGTGGACGCGTTTGCTCCCAGGGTCACACAAAATTCGTTTCGCCACTGCCGGTACATTTGTACTCCCAATCGTGTAGCCAGTAAATATACTCTAGTGCATTTAAGCTGCATTTCGCAAAGAGACTGAACATGCTTTTGTTCGAAATATATTACGAACTGTATAGAAATTGTATCAACGTATGTATTAACACTAATATTATTATAATAAAAATTAAATTTTTAATGAAGTGTTATTGAAAAATTAGGTAGGAACAATTTTTTTTTTTAAATGGGAGGGACAGAATATTAATAACGAAAATATTATCTTTCGCGAGGTGATTGTCATTACTCATCAAGGTTCCAGTGAATGAAATCACTCAAGTAGACCCCGGAAGCATGACGCTTTTGTCTAAAAATACTAACCCTGCGCTAACTACTGGTGACTGGAAATGTTTGCCGTTTCCATTAACGTCAGAAAATATCGTCATGTATTATTCAGAAACCACAGTGAAACAAACTAGTGTTGCTATGAAATGGCCCAGACTTTCTCGTAATAATTAGTTTCCTAAGCTTCCCAGTTGTTACATGTCGGGGCCTAAAATATTTTAAAAATTTTTTGTATCTCCTAATACTTGAATTAAAACGCAATGAATTTTCATCGAAAAATTAGAAGCCGTTTTTGAACATAGTGTCGTCTGAGCGTTTCTGAAAATGCGCAATTTTGAGTTCATTTTCATAGAAATATTTTGAGTATTCAAGAACCTTCATAAGAAATCCTTTCAAGCACTTGTTCTCTCACAAATGCAGTAATGTGTAAAAACGCCTATACTGTAATTAATAATGACGTGAGTGAAAATACATTTGGATAATATTTCAAATAACAAAGAAACACATCAAAATTACGTGTATGTTTTGTTGTCCAGTGGATTTTCTAAAAACTTGTTTTTAATTTTTTTTATATTGCTCATATTTTACTGAAAGTTGCGAGAAACTAATATTTTGAAAAAAGTGGATAACTTTTATTTGTAGCATGTATTGTAGCTGTAGAAAGACTCCGAAAAAAAATTAAACTTCGGTAGTTCCCGAAAAATCAGGGCCAACCCTCAAACTCTGACCTATGCCATCTTCATAAGTGTGTTACACTCTATTCTTACAAAATACTTAAAGAACTTCTTACAATATATTTAAAGAAAAAAATCGGTGCTATCTTTGAGAAAATTTTGAAAATGTCTTACAGGCTTCAAATAAAATACCCCTAAAATTTAAAGAATTCGGTTCAAATTCGTAGGGCCTCTAACCAGTCCAGAAAGATTTGAAAATATACGTTTTGCAAATATACTACTTATAGTTTAGGCACTAGTATTGTTCACACCCGACGGATGAAACAGACGGACAGACTGATTTTTTGGGAGGTGAACAATTTTTCGGTTTTAGGGTACCCCAGAACGTGTTTCCGTTAAATCTCCAAATCGATTTTCCGCAGCATTTCTTAACGTACCCTGTACTACGTCTCTCTCTCTCTCTCTCTCTCTCTCTCTCTCTCTCTCATATATATATATATATATATATATATATATATATATATATATATATATATGGGGGTATATACAAGAAATACTACAAAAAAATGAATGGGCTGCTTCGTCATGGGCCAGTGACATTCGTGTGCACACGTCCAGTGGCATTGCTATGCGGCGTCCGCACGCGACCTCCAGTTCAAGGGGCCGTCCCTTGACGATACCACCGCTGCGGCTCGCGTTACTTGTTCGCCTGACCCAAATTGGCTATCGACTCCACGAACATTACGTGGCTGTTGGGACGCTACTTCCGAAGCTCTTTACTTTCCATAAAACGCAGCTGCTTGTCATTCACGTCTGGTTCACGTTGCTTGCTTAGTTTCGTAATATCAAAAACTTGGGTGACCCGCTTCCAGGGCGAGTTTCAGCTTCGAGACAACGCTTGATTAACATTTGATACACCTCCGTTCTCTTGTTGCGACGTTCAGCCTCCGAAGGATGTTCATAAAGTGTAATTATGTTATAATGAGTGACATTTAATTGCGTTACCTGAAAGAAAGAAGGCGAGTTGGCGAAGCTTCTGACGTGCCACGCGCGCAATTGATATTGTGTCCTTTGTATTTAAAGAGGGAGCCTCGTCTGAGAACGAGTAGTGCCGGCTGTAGAAAGCTGCCCGTCTCGAAGTGGGGAATGGTCGCCGGGCAGCCGTCTGGCCGGGCGCTGGGGCCGGCGGAGGCGACGAGCGGACAGTCGCCGTCGCCGTCTGCCCGTTTTACTGCTCCATAATGATCGCGTCCAGTCGATGGTGTGGGGCCGTAAACCGCGCACCGCAATGGCTCCCGTTCACGCTCCGGCTGCGCCCGTCGCGGCTCCCCCCTCTCGGCCCCCCTCCCCCCTCGCGCTTTGGGGAAGGGGGTGGGCCAACCCGTCTCGCGGCTTTCGTAGTGCTTTCGGTCCGGGTTCCTCTCCTTGGGGAGGCGAGGCGTTTCCTCGTTACACGCACGTCGTTTTTCCACCCGAGCAGACGTCTTCGTGTTTCTGTCTGTTGTGAGACCGCCCCTTCAGTATGTGCCGTGGTCTTCGTTTTCGGCTGCACTTTTTGTGTACTTTGCTGTTGGTCTAGGTGTGCCTGTCTCTGCTCCTTTGCCTTTACGTATGTATTTGGTATTTTAGGGTCGGATTAATCCGGCCAGCTTGTGGTGTTCCCAGATCCGGGCGATGTTTTTATTTTATTCACTATCCATTCCTGGAAGGAAGGGAGACATGTGGCGAGTATGACGTCTTCTTATCACTATATCAAGCATATTTGGTTGCTTTATCTTTTCTTTCGTCACACAGCTATAGGAACTAAGACGATAGTTCATAGCTCTATTTTTACCCCGACGGGGAATGGAACCCGGGATCGCACTTCAGAAAGCTAACACGCTGGTCAGGAGTCACCCGAGGGGGCTCCATTGCCATTACTACTTGTAAAAATTCGTCAGACCCCTCCTTCCCCTCACGTCCATGCTTCTGTCCAAGTTTATTGAAACTCCTCTATCCAGCCTTAAATTTCTTCTTTCAAGTACTACCCCTTGACTTCGTGCACAAATAACCGCTTTTGTTTCCTTCGTTCTCCTTAGTACCCGCTCTTCACTTTTCACGATGCATTTTACTTACAACATCCAACATATTCCCTCTTGAAATTCTTATAAAGTATCACCATTCCCAAGTTTCGTATGAACTCACAAGTAACTGCATTGATATTATGTACTTAGCCGCAGCCCTGCCGCAGTTCGTACACGCTCCTGGACAGTAACTGTGACATCTGCCTTGTAACACATGGCCCGTCGCACGCCAGCTCCCGTCATAACCCTTAGTACCACATGTACTCGGCAGCACCTGCACTGCTCCGCCCCCTCGCCGCTGCCAGACGGCTAGCACCAGCTCTCTCCCGTTAGGCTCGAAGCCCTGCGGCAAAGGTAGGCCTGTCGAACCCGGCGTCACTTCAGACGAATCCGCCATCTCCCCGCGGCCCGCGCCCCTTCGTTAGCTTGACTAACGAGTTAAAAATTCGCGGCGGAGTTGTGCCGTGCATGTGCCGTTCGCCTTTAATTGAAGCCCTGGAGACAGCCGAGCACGGCACCGGCAGAGCCGCCAACTAGCGGGTGGTGGTACCGTTCGATCCCTACACAGGATCGTGGAGTGGTCGGTACGCACGCTTTGGCGTTTTACGACTCCGCTCCTCGGAAACGTGAAAAATACGCGAAGGGTTTTCGAGAGAAACCCGGCCGGCTGAAGTTGTCTTTAGCCGTGGCGTCGGAGTCATGTTTGGACGAACGCACGTAAAAGCTGTTTGACGATGTTCTGCGACGACCGTAAACAGAGGTTTGTCGGTGTACCTCGAGCGGTTTTATGGATGGGGAATTCGCAAGTATGAAGACGAATCCTAATCGATAGTTTGCGTCTGGGCTGACTTCGATCGTCGGAAGACTGTACACGGGTCGTTTGCTATCTACTGAAGTTTGAATGTTTGCCTTTACTAATATTAAAAATTATATCATTGAAAATTGAAAACTTTTATGGTGAAAAGTGTATAACTTGTCAGAGAGGTATTTTATCTTATCTGATTCCCTCTGTATGCAGTTTACTGAGGTATGTGTTTGGAGGGGATTAAATAACTCATTAACCGATGTAATGCGACACCGCGTTGTACTAAAGTCCATGTTATACAATTCACCGTATATGCATACGCTTAGAAAATATGTCAATCTTAAAACGGACATCGGATAAGATTACATTTGACCGTTAGACCAGTACGTGCTCGTTAATAATTATACCCTCGCGCTCATACAACATGCAGTTAATGGTATTTTTGTGTCACTTGGAAGATAGTACCTGCTATCCTATGCCCTTCGATAGTACATTTCAAATATGTGGACGGATAGTGAAGTTCTTGGCTTGTTACAATTACACAAATTAAAGATCGCAAATCGCATCAGAAATACCAGTGCAGGCAAAGAAGGACGTCCCTTTCTGCTATCTAATTTTGCAGGTTAGAATGAGCACTGTAGATGCTCACGAGGCGAAGACGCCGTTTCGCAAAGCGCAATCGCGAGTGTCGTAGAAGACAGTCGTTCTGCCGCGTGATTCTTCTCGAATGGAATTGGAAGCGGAAGCAGCGGCGGCTGCGCACTCCCAGAACCCATCCGCCCGCGGGTGCGCTGAGCCATTAAGGTGGCAATGAAATGCTCCGCCGCCGCCGCCCGGCCCCCTGGAGTGCCTTTCGCGTTCCTCCCCGCTCCTCCCCCGCCTCACCCGCCCTCTGCCACCTCGCCCCGCCTCACAAAGCCTCGCCCTGCCTCGCTTCTCCCGCCTGGCCCCGATTCGCCCCACCTCGCCCCGGTTCGCCCCGCCTCTCCCCGCCCCGCCCCTCCCTCCTCGTCCCGGTTCGCCTCGCCCCACCTCGCCCCGTCCCTCCTTCCTCGCGTTGCTTCGCCCTGTCCCTCCTTCCTCGCCTTGCTTCGCCCCGTCCCTCCTTCCTCTCCTTGCTTCGCCCCGTCCCTCCTTCCTCGCCTTGCTTCGCCCCGCCCCACCTCGTCACACCCTCGCCCCGCCTCGCCCCACCTCGCTCCGTCCCGCCCCGCCCCACCTCGCTCCGCCCCGCCCCGCCCCGCCCCACCTCGCTCCGCCCCGCCCTGCTCCGCCTCTCCCCTCCTCCGCACTCGCCCCGTCCCTTTCATTCGTGCGCATATCACACCCCAAACGAGAAAGCTCCATGCTTCACCAAGCCACACGACACACCGACGTCACTTACACGTCTAGCCACTCCGCACGTCACGCCATACCAGGCTCCAGTCCACATACTCGTATGACTTCCCGCACCACCTCGGTGCTCCGTTTCCCAGTGCCGATGGGGCGAGGATGGGAGCTCCAGCCTGAAAGAACTGTTCTGGCTCCTAAACAAGTTAGAGCATCCCCATAAGATTTCCTGTTGATTAGATTATTCCCGCTTCTTTCCGAACAGTTTTAGTTTCTTCCTCGTGATTCTTTACCTCTTTAACTCTTTCTTTCATCTTACTAGTTCGTTTTCCTGTTATTAAGACTGTTCTCCTTCATGATCCATGAACCTCTCACTTCCTGTAAACCCTAGCGTCATTTTGTCGGCAATTCATTGTTTGATATTATGACTTATGGTTCGCGTTTGCTGTATTATCTTCGCTTGTCTTCAGCCTACATTTATTCCCCTCTTTTATCTACAGATGGTTCATATTATATAAAAGTTTATTTTTTACTTATTTCATTGTTATTATTTGTAGTAATGAACCACATGTTTTCTCGCTGTATGCCATTTCTCTGCCTCTCTCGTTTCGTTTGTCTCGAGGGCCACCCGCTTACCTTTCTTTCTCGTCTCGTGCGCCTCTTCGTCTGTCTCACCCCCGTCCCGTCGGGGCAGCAGGATCTTTGAGTGGCTCTAACACAATAAGCGCGCTCGCTCCGGGCCTCCCCCTCCCCGCCCTGTCCCCCCGCCCTGTCCCCCCGCCCCTAATGCGGCGCACGGTTGCGGGGATGTATTCTTAAGTGCTCTCACGTGCCCTCGCATGCTGCCCGCCCGCCCGCCCGCCGGGATCTCTTAAGGCGAATGCGATATATTATTCATGGGCGGTAATGGGTGCTCCGTGGAAAATTCATGAAATCTCAGATTTCCATATTTTTGTTTCCTCTGGGCGCGTGGGGCCTCCCGTGTTTAGAGGCGGTGTCGGTGTCGTCGTCGTTGTCGTCGCGGCATCGTGTACGACGTGCGCGGTGCCCTTATCTGGGCCTGTTGGCGACGCGACGGGGAGCGGGCGACGAGGGCGTCCCGGGACTCGCATTTGGCTAATGAGCGCCGTCTGCGGCTGGTCCCCGTCTCGGATCCCGGCGCCGTCCGCGCCGCGCGCTGCCTGCGTCGCCCCAACGTCTGGGCCAAAATGCTTAAATGCGTTGGTTGTGAATTCCGGACAGGGTACCTTCGTTGTTGGTTTCAAGTTGTGATATCTAGAAGAAAGACGATTCGTATCGTCGACATCTAGCCAAATACTTTTTCATTCCAGAAAATAATGGAAAATATTTTCATGAGAATTAAAATCACTGAATAGCATTAAGACTTCAATTCTTGATTTTAAAAAAAGATGAAAATTAACACAAAAATGTTAAAACTTACGCATTCTGAATAAGGTGAGATATTTTCTTTCAAATACGCATTTATTATTTAAAGACACGTTTAGAGATATGTCTACCTCAGGTAACATGTAAGCTTCTATTATTATTCTTTTCTTATTTACTTATTTTACGTGGTACTTTTCAAGAAGGTGTCGGGTGTTATGTCCCAGTATGTCAGTGATAGCCCCACTCTGCGGCGTCTTGCCTGGAGCTGCTTTGCGCGCCACCATTAGGGCGTAATGAATCCCGGGCCGGGAGTAGTTTTCCGCGCGAGCTCAGATAGCGGCGCCACCTCGCAGGCGAGTGCTGTCGCTACGAGCTCCGATTGCGCGGCGTGCCGGCGCGGCGGCGTCGCGAGAGGTGTTGATATGTGGGTCGCCAGGCGCCCGCAAAGACGCTTCCCCTTCCCAACTGCTCCCCCAGCGGAGTTGTGTGGGGCATTTCTTTCTCGATGGTGTGAATTTTAATGTGAGTTGTAGCTGTGGGACGCAGGTTGCTCTTGCACGGGCTGCTAGAGTACGTGCTACATGACGTTGTTTACATAAACTGCATGGTTGTACGAGGATAGCAGTACCTACTCTATTTAGATGGGAAACTCAGGAAATTTCTTCTTTCTCTCCCATCTTTCTCTCTCCTCTTTCTCTTCCCCTCTATCTGTCCCCCTCTTTCTCTTCCCCTCTTTCTCTTCCCCTCTTCTCTTCCCCTCTTTCTCTTCCCCTCTTTCTCTTCCCCTCTTTCTCTTCCCCTCTATCTGTCCCCCTCTATCTCTCCCCCTCTATCTGTCCCCCTCTCCGTTTAATTTCGCCCACAACTCCACCTCATAAATACACTTTCCGTGTAAGTGCAAAGAAATATTTTGCATCGTGGAATTTGACCAAAAGTTAATGTCCATATCATATTTATATATTTCATTCGAATGTGGAAAAGGTGTTAATCACAAATGGCTGGATTCGAGAAAACGTTGATATACCCTACATTGTCTTTCAACATGTATCAGAATAGGAAATGATGTATCTTTAATATTTTATCACAATTATTTCACATACAAAATACTATTTAACCTTTACTTCCGGACGAGTTGCTGAGTGTTTCGGAACGTGAGAGGCATTGCTACTTGCGTGCGGCTGCTGCCCGCTCCAGGCGAACCGATCGACTGCCAATCGCCCTCAGGACGCGTCCCCGCACCTCTCCCCCTCTCTTCCCCCCTCCCTGCCCCTCCCCGCCCCGCCCTGTGACACCACACCACAACCGCTCCACTCGCAGCTCGTGCTTTTTGCACCTTGTTTCCCTTCATTTCCCCGCGACTCTTTCGGCCTCCGCCCCTTCCCCGGCCGTTCGCGGCGTCCCGCAGCGCACCTGGACGCCCGCGCCGCCTCGTGAAATATTGCCCGCGCCGGAGTCCACTCGGATGTCTTCTCTCGCGCAGCTGATGTAAGCCGAACAAAAAAACGCGTCCGTTGAATTTATCAGAGCCGTGCCTTGTTCGGAGTCCGACACGAGGACTTCACAGATAATTAACTATCCCCGCAGGAAGGGCTGGTCGTCTCCTCCGCGATTTGCGACGTTTATGGCCGTTCGTTCCGGCCCGCATAGTTTTATAGCTGACATTGCGCGCTGTGATATTTCGCGTGCGGTGGGCGCTCGCTGCGCTTTTTTTTCCTTGACTCCAACTTGTATATTATTCTGTGCTGGCGAGTTAGTATACACAGTGTAACAATTGTTTGTTCTTTCTTGCAGGTGAGTATCAACGCGAATGCTTTGCTGTGTCATTGGCGGTGCCGCGTGGTATGTATTTTTTTTCTGACTGTCCTAAGAACTCTTTGGTACTTATGACGACCTCACGAATAAAACTTTGTTGGAGGGTACTGGAGTTATGCGTGTAATTTTCCAGTGCATGTTATGTAACGTTTAAAAATGTCCTGTTAGTGAAACATTAAACATATATGTGTTCCAATGAACTTCGAAAGATATAATTCGAAATAATACATTTCTGTACTTCGAAATATATTTCTCGAGCAGGAGTTGGCAGGTCTAGTTAGTGGATTCGATTTACCAACTTGAAGTATTAAATTACTAAAGTTTCATATTGCTTTCATCATTTGGTTTGAAAATTACAGTAATCAGAGTAAAATTGCAGTTTTCAGTATGATGTAGATTTTCTCTCTCTAGGGTTTCAGGAGTGTATCAAAAAGCAGATGCGTGATTCTAAAACACCTTGTGAATAATTAAATAAATAAATACATTTGTTGGGAAGGAATTGTAAATCAGCTTCAGCCGAAATATCATTCGTGGTAATAATAATCATAATAATAATAATAATTATTATTATTATTGTTATTATTATTATTATTATTATTATTATTATTATTATAACATAAAATTGAAGTGTATGGGCAATGCTGTGAAGTGTGTGGCCCTGCTCAGGTGGTAATGGATAATATACCATACAAAATCAAAGACGAATGTTTTAGTCGTCCGGATTCAATTTCTGGTTGCTTCATCCTAACAATTCATTAAACGGAGTATCGTCGTTACGGCCGCCAGAATAATAAAATTTTTCGATTGTGAAAAAACCGGCTAAGACATCAAGTAGAGGCATGTTGGATACACCACCATATCACAGAAAGGCATGCGTTGGTAATAATAAAATAATGATAATAATATTAATATTAACATATTAATAATAATAATGTCAATAATTATGATAATATCCCTAAAGTGTTACTTACGAGAGGTGGAAAAAAGTTTCGCTATTCGGTTGTGTCATCGTAGGAGAGCCACATCAGCGCATCGCCAGCCGAGGGCGGGCGGCGCGGCGCCTGGAAGCCGGAGACACGGCAGGCGTCCCTCAGCCGCCAGCGCCCCGCCTGGCCCCGACAGGCAATTACTCGGCGCGGCTCTCATTACCGCCCGGTAATGAGGCGTGCGTGCGCGTCCGCGGCCGCGCCGCGCCGCGTGGTGGACGTGTTGCGTGAACGCCGCGCCGCGCCGCGTCGCGCCCCTTGTCCCGTTCCTAGCGGCCGCCGCGCCGCGCCTCGCCTCGAGTCGCGCGCCCGAAATAGACGCAATTGGCGGATGGCGCCGTCTTGCCGGGAATGCTGTTACTGGTGCGCTCAACTTTTGCTTTTAAGAAGACGGGATGTCTTTTCGGGATCTGTTTGTTACGGACGACGGCTGATCCGTGATAGATTTTGCAGTGCTGTTGGTGTGGGAAGTTGACGCGAAGCAAAAGATAGTTTAGTGTTGGTAGCAAAATCAAAGTTAATTAAGGTATTAAGTGAAACAAAGAAAATTCTGTCACTTAATGTGACACGTTTCCACGTACGGAGTGGAATGTGTGGGTGAAAGCGCTTGCTATTCGTATTCGATGAAACAGTGACGCCAATCCGAATTTGTTGAGTAATATAAAATTTAGAATTCTTTAAAAATCTGAATGCCGTCACCCAACATAGTTTATCCAAAAAATTAATTGACTTGCCAAACTTGATAGCCAAAATGAGTAATGCCCATTGAATTGTCATTAGTACACGTGTGGCTTTTCAGGAGGATGGTGTCAAACTGAAACACGCTATGATTACAAGAATAGTATATGCAAATAAATCAGTTTTTACAATTAAATTTACGTAACGGTAAATTGTAACGATTTGTTCCGCTCGCCAATCAGAGAATGACTCGCTATTCTCATCACAAAAGTAGTAAACGAGCAAACCAGCTTCAAAATATTTAATTTATTGGAATTAAATACTAACTATATGTTGCACTTACTATCTGTATTCCTAATTTCCAGAAATTGTAGCCTCCCGCCAGGTTTTGTTAGACACTCAGGAAGTCAGAAAAATTCAAATGCAAGGGAAGTTTCGATTTTAACAGTAAAATGCAAATATTTAGTTGTCATTACACATATTCTCGTATTGCACGTACCGACTGATTTCTTACTCTGAAATGTGCTTGTTGACATCGTGCAACGGCAACGCTTTCAGAAAGAGGCCCCTGCCATGAAAAACTTGTATTTCACGTGTTGCATTATGGAATACCAACATTTTTTTTATATTCCTTGTACGTAAAAAGAGCAGTTGTGTATATTCATAAACACTATATTCTATATTCATGACGATTTTTTAAATTAAAATGTATATTTGTTGCAGTGTAATACGAGAGTATTTTATTGGGTTGTCTTGAGCACTGTGAGTGCTACTTTTTGCGAAGCTATTTACCGTGGCTTTTGTTCATCAGCATTTACGCTGCTGCAGGCCACAAGACATCCCTACACGCAGAAAGGGTGTGTCACACGACACCGCTTGTACCCAACGACAGTCGCCTTGATTTGTGAAGACAACGGTCGCAAGTGATTGACTTTTATAATATCTCGCGCAGGTGGCAGCGATAAGTCGGGTTCGCGAGGAAACAATATTTCTTACCGGTCAGACCGGTATGCGGTCGCGCTGCGCTACGTCGCGCCGCGCCGCGCCGCGCCGCGCCGCGCCGCGCCGCGCCGCGCCGGCCTCTCCCGACAGGTGCACGAGCGTGTATGCGCAGCGACCCCGCGCGCGCGCGCCTTACCGAGTCGCGCCGGTGAACGGCGGAGAAATGCTGGCCAGGGTCGCCGGCGGCGGCGGTGGCGGTGGCGGCGCGGTGGCGAGAACCGAAGCTCCATTCATTCAGGAGACGGTGCTCGACTCCCGACCGTTAAAGGGATTCCGTGTTAGCAGCTGAGGGGTGTAGTCTAAAAGCTGCGTATATAAGAATAGATCATGTAATAGCGTTTTTTAAAGAATTAACGGATAAATATTTAAATATTGATTTTTTAAAAATAATATTCAGAACTTTATTCATTTTCAAGATATTCCAAGGGCCACATGAAATATTTACTGGAGATGAATATTTATATTGTTGGAATAAATATAAATAAGTTACAAATATTATGTCTCCAGAAAGGATGCGTCATACCACACCATGTTCCCACCGGCAGCCCCCTTGATTTGCGAAGACAACAGTTGCAAATGATTGAGCAACTCTTCACAATTTGTTATATTTTTATTTCATAAATTCGAATTCAGTGTCAAAACGAATAATTTGAAGAAACGAGAAACAAGAAGAGCAAAACTAAATTATTCTGAAATTATACGGAAAAATATGAAATTATTAGAATCAATGCCTCTCGATCTGGAGGGAATCATGGGAATGCAGTAAGACTGTTGGTCTACCAATTATAGAGAGCTTAGACATGAAGTATTTGGTATATGCATGCTTCAGGTTTAACGTAAAGATTTTATCTACTATTGCCATCCTAACCTGGGCTCCTTCGACCACATGCTGAGTAGGTCTAAAATGTGAGGACAAGTTCGACGGCAAGACATATTTACTTTCATGTAATGGGGTTCATGACACTACAAAAATCTACCAAATGACTAGATAGCTTGTGTCAGGTCCGCTACTATCTTTCGAATGTTTTTGTCATGGAAGTTTGTCAAGTCTCCACGGAACAGCAAGAGAAGTTGCGTAGTGTTTTCCTCCGGAGTCAGGTGAAATATTTTGCTCTGACCCGGTGTAGGTCATTCGATAAACATCCTTAGCCCCCACAGCTCGGCCTGCGGCAATCGAACGGAGACGAGTACCAAAATAGGCATCCACTTGCGTGCTTGGCTCTGACAGCTGGCCAGCTGTGCGCGGCGCCGCGCCGCGCCGCGCCGCGCCGGCCGGTGCCTCGGCCGTCCTTTGTCCACTGTTGCCACACGAGACCCGTCTAGTCGTCGTCACGTGCCGTAAGATGTGATGTTTTGCGGTCTGCGGTCGGAAAACAGTCGTCAAGAGTCGGCTGGGCGGGGCGGGGGGAGGGCGATAAGGCGTATCTGGCGGGCCGAGCACCGCCGCCCGGCGCGGGAGGCGGCAGCTGGGCGGGCGCGTCTGCACGGCGGGACTCCGTCCAGCCCAGCCCGTGGACACTCCAAAATAACAAAGCATCTTAGATTCATTAAGAGAGAGAAAGCATTTCTTTTAATTCAGACCATGTTCTGAGGATTTTTTGCCATTTTAAGTTCTTAAGGACGTATGTCAAAATTTACTGCTACTTTTCAGGGCGAATTTCAAGAAAGAAAAGACATATGTAGTTTTGATATTTCCTTATAAGTGTATATGATAAGCTGATGAGTAGGCAATGTCCCTGCGAATGGAAATCATGAAATAGAAGATACAGTGAGAGAAAAAGAAAGGAAAGGTAAAATTTCGACGTGCACCTTTTTGCTTTTAAGGAGTTCTTGCACAGTATTTTAGTTTTTATTCAAACAGCATCCGGTAAAATTGTAGAGATTCGTTCAGATTAGCTGGATTTTTAACCTAGATGCTTCTCCTTGTATGAATCCCCGCTCTCGCCTGCTGTTGTGCATATCGAAGTCGTGTGGTGATCGTACGGACCCGGGTCTTGCGAGACACAGAATCTCTTTAACCTTAATGCAAGAAAGATAAAGATGTATGAGGTAATGGCAATTGACGCCATGACAACCCTGATGAATCGCCAGTTATTTGTCAAGTTTTTATTTGAAGACCGCAACTTGCACGCGCTTCCTGCACTCTCTGCAGCCGGTCGTCGTGCGTGATAGATCGATTCGCTTACTCTTCTGGCAAACATATGCAGAGAATTTCACAAGCGGGAAGAAGTGATGAGAATGCTGCGTTCAAATTGAAAACTTTCAAACTATTTCCAAACAGCAATTGCATTGGCATGGTGAAATAAATTTAGGACGTGATCGCTCTTTTTTCTATTTTTTAATTTTGTTTTTTAATAATTTTACTATGGGTACGTGTACTGAAGAGTCTTGCAATTGCTTGCAGGTTTATAGCGATGTGGCATCGTTATTCCGTTTGTCTTTAGTTTCTAATGTTTTTGAATAATATATATTTAGAATTAGCCTGTTCTGCTATATTGTCATCAATTTTGTAACTTTGGGCATAGGGAATAGGTCAGGTAGAAAAATAGGGAAAGAATATATTTTCGGCGTGAAATATGATGGTTCTTAAAGTTACATAATTTTTTATCAATATTGGGAACATTAAGGAAAATTTGCAAGAAAATACCAATTCCGCTCTGGGAGGGTGTTTAAAATCAATCGTCAAAAGACAGTTTCGGACTGCACGGTCCAACGGATCATAAGGTAGATAAGAACTGTGTTCGCGACCGGCAGCAGAGATCTCCTTATTCAACGCCTAGAGCTTCTCAGTCCGGCCATTCCCCCCCCCCCCCGCGACGCCGTCGTTGTTATTCGCCCCCGCATCCATCGCAGCCTATTCGCGCTCTCCGCCGCGCCCCCGCTCCCCGCCGCGCTCCGCTCCGCCCCGCTCGCTCCGCCCCGCTCCGCCCCGCTCCGCCCCGCTCCGCCCCGCTCCGCCCCGCTCCGCCCCGCTCCGCCCCGCTCCGCCCCGCTCCGCCCCGCTCCGCCCCGCTCCGCCCCGCCCCGCTCCACCACCCGCGCCGTCGCGAGCGCAGGTGCGCGACATATGGGCAGCGGGCCGGATGCGGCGCGTCTCTTTATTATTGCGGCCTCGAGTGTTTAGCTCAGCTCAGGGGGCGACTTCGACTAATGAAAATATATTTATAACAAGTTCCCCTGTCTCATCTTGACACCTCTGGAAGTTACTCGAGAAACAAAGGAAGTTACTCGAGAAACAGCGAGGGTGAGAACGCATTGTAGTGTCAAGGTGCGGGGAGCTCGAGACGCAGTTGTGTTCATTTTCACATGTTCCTTCCCTAATCAGGAGTCACTTCATTTTTTGTGGGAAGAATGCATGCACTGTAGACGTTAGTGGAAGTATGTTTGATGTGCCTGGCGTGACTGTTTCAATTGTTGGTGCTATTGGCTCCTAAACTTCACCTTTTTTGGAAGATTTTGCAATTTGGATTTAAATTTCAAATATTCACTTTTATGGAACTTCACTTGTGTGGAACTTAACTTAAATGGAACTTCACTTCTATATTATTACCTTCTTTTCTTTTAAAATGAAATACGTTAAATCGTATCCTAGAACCCTTACAGAAAATGAATGGCACTGAAAATAATTGTGGAGCTTATTTAACCAATTATTGTGTACTTGCTAGGTAACTCTCCAAAACCATTTGAAGCCTTGATTGCAATTTTTTTAATGTTAAAAGGGCAGTACGTAGAGGAAAATATCGTTTGTATACGAAAGAACATTGTGCTTAAGGAAAATAGTGTAAAGCCAAGGGATTTTATAATTAAGTTCTATTTTCCCGTTTGCCCTTTAACAATCTACTGCTTCTCTCGCACACGAACATTTTTAGAACATACGTCATTAACATACGTTCCACTAACACGACTAGTTCCTACTTCTTTTTCTGCGGAGCCTGGACGTCCACATCTATTCTTCTTAACCGATTAGCGGCCGCGAGCCCCGATACCGGCGCGCGATATCCAGTTCCATCGGCCATTTCTCCGTCCTGGCTCCTGCCGAAAGACAAAAGGCCCTTGTTTACCGGGCGCACCACTGCGTGCGTATGACAGCCGGAATTTGCATTCCGCAGCATTTACATAACCGGTTCCGTGCGATAACGCGTGGCGTCGCAATGCGGCCGCCGTCGCCGCCGCACACGCGGTGCGGGTACGGCCTTATCGGGTGGGCGGCGCTTTCTCAGACCATACGGATTCGTTTGTTACATTCGCGGGACCGATAGCGCGATTGTGGAGTCTCCGCTCCCCGAAAAGGTCGAGGTGAATCCGACAATGCGTGCTTTTGTGTGTTCCGCCCGGTGTCGTCGAGATGTTCATCTGTTCGGGAATGTATCGGAAGAACTCGGTGAAGCTTGGAGTGGGGTAGCACGGCTTGAATCGGGGCGGCGGCGGTTTAAGACGAGGTGGCGCGGTTTGAGTCGGGGCGGCGGCGGTTTGAGTCGGGGCGGCGGCGGTTTGAGTCGGGGCGGCGGCGGTTTGAGTCGGGGCGGCGGCGGTTGCATTAAAACGCACGGAAGACAGTGAAGGGTAATGAGCGGCGAATCTTTTACAGACTAAAGAGACGTGCTTTCTCGACTCTGAAATAGGCTGAATGCGAATAGATTACAACCCGCCTCCGGACCGTGGTAAGTTTGAGAGGATAGTTCTCGGTCGTTATGCAAATCAGTGGATTTCCGCTTCCTGGAGCTTTGAGATAAAATATGGGCAAATGGCCGGGAACCATTCGCTATACCTTGCGCTGATTTATGGTTGGCCCATCCTGAGGTCACAAGGCGTCTGACTCGTTCATCTCCTGAACGCTTTGATTTTCTCGTATTCAGATGTTGCTTCTTCCAAATCTAAAAGTAGTACAGACGTAATATGCGGTGGTTTGTGAGCACGTCGTAAGGGAGTAGAGAATGTTCGTACGTTCACTTGTAAATAAAATGCCACAAAGAATTGTAGTAAAAACAATGCATTTTTTATGTATTTCCTAAAGGATACACAGAAGGATATATTACTGCGTGAATTAAGTCTATAGCAAATTAATTATCCCTTCTTTCAGATTACACGTTCATTGTTCCAGAAATTCAAAATCGTAACTCTGTTCAGAGACATTATTTATGGAGTATGAATCATTGCAATATTCGAAAGTATCGAATAAGTTGATATATATTCTAATGAGTACATTTTGTTTGAATTAAGTAGGGGCAATTGTAATAGTGGTACACATTTGGTAATGTGCTTGCAGATTTCAAGTGACATGTAATGAAGTATTAGAAGTACTAAATACGGTTTCGGCAATCATTTAAGGTATTCTCGAGCTTATTAAATATGAGAAGTATCGAACTTTTGTAAACACTTATTTGGCTGCCAAAATGCTTCGTGATTAGTCTCGCAAACAGAGTTGCTCCAGTTCCGACAATATGAATGTATTCTTGTGTTGGCTTGTATACACTATAAATTCTTACCCTCATTGAAAGTTTTTGCTTGATTAGAACTTATCGTTTACTTTTTGTTAAGTCTCCGCCTTACCGCGTGGTTCCATTTGAGGTTTTCATTTTCTAACATGTCGCTTTTTGCGCCTCTCTGCACATTAATTCTGATAGGAAGTCTAATGTGACTTCCATTAGATTCATTCTTTTTTTGGACTTATTAATTTAGGTTTCCCGTATTCCTTTCACGTATTTTGTGTGGACATGATTCACTCTAAATTCCAGTAAACTTTGTTTTAACTTGATCGTGTTCTTTTCCGCTGTACCTCATTGCCGTATGTAAAGTTTAATTCGTTATCAAGCTACTTTAACCAGGTTTTTCTTCTGCATCCGCGCTTTTGTTTATAAATTTTTATCTCTGGAGACGAGGATAATAGAACACTCCCGACTTTCTGGTCAATCCAGCGAAGTAGAGAAGAATTTCAGTCCACAAACAAACACAGCCACGTTCTTAACACTTATTCCATTGCCAACTCTTCCGGAATGAGTCCTCCGTTTCGCTGAAAGCCGGGATAACGAGTCTCAGCATGTATTTACACATTCTAAACGCGATTAGCGTACACTCGCTGCGAGAGACCGCTATTCCGCCACTCACGCTCTTTGTGCCGTATTTATTCATGTCATTTGCGTCCTGCCCATATATGAGAGTTTCCTGCAACTGGAGATGCAATAGCTACAAAACCATTCTCGCCTCGCATAGTTGACTTGTTTGTTCCTCAACTGAACTATTTAGAGTATAGAGAAGGAAATTTTAATGGGTTTTGACCCTTTTATTTCTTATAACGAATTTAAGTTTTAACATTTAATTATTTTTCCCATAGTTTACGATTCTTCCCGTCAGCCATCCATAATTTCTTTTCCCGTTTTTGATGACCTGATCTCCAATATACATTAAACCGCTTGGTTTGTTGCTCATTAGTATTAAAGTCCCGACAGTGGAGGATTCTCCACACTATTAATATGGCTAGACCGAATTGAACCGTTGCCTGTAGGAGAATTCAAGCAACCGGCTGCTTTGAGTTCTAGTTCTCTGAACAATAAGAGGCGAATGAGTCACGGACATTACGCGATTTTTACTTCCTCTTCTCTTTCACACACACACACACACACACACACACACCTATTCTTACATGCACTACACGACCACACATCGAAAGAACAGTCGGGATCTTCGAGTTTGTTCCGGCTGAAGCGATGCCCCGCTGAGATGAATTACCGGAGGGGGGAGGGGCGCAAGCCGAGATGAGTCTGCGCCAATCTCCCGCTCTAGCGGGGGAGGAACACCGCCACCACTCGGCTATATCATGTACTTAATTCCGGATTAATTACCAAAGTAGTTGACGCGGACAGAATTAAAAACATATTCACTCGCTCATATTCGTTGCTCATTACTAAATTCGTCTTCTCGTCATCCTGTACTTCGGCGAATGTTCATCCCTGGCCACTGTGGGCCACGGGGCGGTCGCCTGTGCCCGCGTCCGGATTCGGCGTCTGCACTCGTTCCGACGTTTCATTGCGACGGCGGCGGGTGTCCGGTGGGCATGCGTGGCGGCGAGCGCAAACAAATAGCCAATTAGGAGACGTGGGCGGCTCGCGTGTCGCGCAGTGGGCCGGGTGGAGACTCCGCCGCGCCGTCGCCGCAGCAAGTAAATTCATGAGCAGACACATTTCACTGCATGTATGGGATTGGTATCTATACGATTGGTATACATACCAGTCGTAATTCTTGAATGATAGAGATAGCGTTTTGAACAAAAGATTTGTCTCACTCGACTTGCGTTTCAAAGGTCCAGTGTTTCGGCCAACGTGAAGTAAGCTCATCATATCCCCTCCTCTCAATATCGATAATTGCAGAGTTGCATTTACAGAACTAACAATGTATCTCTATAGCATATCTTAATGGAAAATAATAATATATAAAAATGAAGACAATACTACTTGTGCATGCAATTTGTATGCACGTGCGTGTGTGTCTGTCAGTATGTACGTACAGAAAAGTTTTGACGTGCTTATTTGTTGATGTAAGCCTACCTTATCAGTTTTATGGCTGCGATAAAGTGGATCTCACCTGGTGAAGAGCGTGTTCGATATTTGTTGCAAACACCTTGATTTTGTGACATTGACCCTCTAAATATCTTGTATTCGCCTTCGCGTCGCAGATGTATGCCTGTCATCTCATGCTCAGGTTATTATAATTGTTTACTTGTCTGACATCGTGTGTGAAATCTCAGTTGATACGTATGTAATGCGAATGCATGTATGTAAAGAACAGTCAATTTCTGAGAACGTCGTTTGCATATTCATGCCGCTAACTGGACCGCAAGCTTCGCCTGACCCTAATGCCACCTCGCGGCAAAGCACCAGTCATGTGTTAAACAAGAAGACGGATGCCCGAAAACGGTACCCACGCGGCGGGTAGCTCGATCCGCGTGCGAACGCGATAAAAAGAAACAGCGCGCCGAACGAAGCCCTGGCAGGCGGAGTCGCGTGTCGAAGCGATAGCGCTCCGTTGTATGGAGATTCCCCGCCGATGCCCGTTCCGTCGCGCGTGGCCGGGGAATGCGCGGGCGTCCCCTGCGCGCAGGCCCGGCCCGCACGCATGCGCGCCGCGGGCGCCGCCGCAGTTCGCCGCTTGCACGACAGAGCGCTCCGCTGCATGCTGGAGTTCGCCCACTTACGGAGTGGAGGGTCACGCTCAGCGTACTTCACGCGTGGCCTTAAAAGGGCTCAACATTTTTTTAAAATGTATTAAATGGAGATTAAAGTGCCTTCATTGATTTTCCCAGTTGTCTAGTTTTTAATTTTTTTAAATTTTTTTAGTCGACTGTGTATTGTCAGTGGCGTAACGGGCAGAGGGGGAGGGGGCGATCACGGGGCTTCACCCCCTCTCCAAGGCCAACGATACATATTTAAACATAGCTTTTACTGATTTCAATTACTAATGACATTCATTCACAATATAATTTTGCGTTATAAATATTAACTATATGTCAACAAATAAAAATATATTTTATAATAACCATAAATGAAAAGTAATTTATTAAAAAACATCAAGTCGACTACACATAATATCCATACCCCTATCCCCGAGAAATCGTGGGTGCGCCTCTGTTTATTTGTTGTTAAATCCTAACCCCAGTTCAATCTGTACGTATTTTAATAATTCATTATAAAATTACGATGATGCATGGTTTCGCGAAGCATTTATTGTACGTACGTGAGGTAAGACAAACGTATGTGGAGTAAGGACGTAGTAATTCCTTACTTGGTTTGTTATATTTTCTAGCGACCACGTTTTCCTAGAAGGAAGTGCGTATTCTTTGTTTAAAGAGAGGGAGTTGTGGGAGGGAGGCGTGTGTGCCGGTGACCTGCCGTATGGCAGGATGCCCCGGCCACGCATTGTGTGCCGGCCCTTTAAAGGAGGAAGGGGGAGGGGAGGGGCGTGCGCTGCCGGCTGGGGTTCGCGCGCCGTCGCAGGTGCCGGCGAGCGCCAGGTGCCGGGGCGGTCGCCGTGCCTCAATCTGATAGAGGTTTCCGGTTCTTCCTCGGCATTTCGCAGCCGCCCCGCGCCACTCCGCGCCTTCTTCCGTTCACCGCCTCATCGTCTTTCTGCTTTGCTCTTTACTGGAGACTTCTCTTCTCTCTCGTCTCATTACTCGCCTCTCTGTTCTTCACGCTCTCGCTTTTAACCTTCTTTCTTTCGTTGCTCCCCTCATCGTTTTCTTTCTTTGCATTTTCATGAACTTTGTCTTCTCATTAACTTTTTTTCCACAATTTTTTTTTATTATTTCTGTTGCTTTTATTCTTCTCCTTTCCACTTATTTCTGTTCCACATATTTCGCCTTCCCTTCTATCTCCTCCTAATCCTCAATTCGCCCAGTTTTCCCAACATCATTGTCCCTTTCCTGTGTCTTCCCCGCCCCCGCTTTCATTCTCGGCCCCTCCCCCTCCGCTCCCCGCCCCTCCCACCCCATTGCTCTCGCGCAAGCTGTCCGGATGCGTGTCTTTATACAATTAAATAATTATTCCTGGAAGTCGGAGCGCCGCGCGTGCCTCGTACGCACGCAATGCAGGAGTATTATGCCGAAACAGCAGCGGCTGAGGGCTTGCGGCGAGTGAAGCACCGCGGAACTGCGCCGGGTGTCCACTTCCAAAGGGGCACACACCAGCGGATGTTTGGGATGAGGCTGCACTACTTCTTGTTGCGGCTTTTATCCGTGTAAACGATGTGTGAGGTAAACCATTTTGAGTGTTCGCGGGATGTGTTTTTCCGTTGGGAGAATGATTTTTAATTTTTATCTGTGGTGTTGTGGAAAAATTACTCTGGTAGTTTTCTTTTTTCCTTTGCCGTTACGTAACAAAGTTGAAAGAAACATCTCTCCCCATGCTACGTCTTCACGTCTACGATCAGCGTTAGCTGCCACATGTTTCGACATTTCCATATTTTCTGTCACAAAAAGTATTTCGAATTATGAGATTCTCGCGCGTCTTTCAATATGCTTGGTTTTATTAAGTGTAATTTCGATCCATATAAGTAGTCGAGTTTGTAAAGCACAATTCGCTTTTTGATCCGTGTCTCACAATTCCCTGCCTCTTTGGAGAGAGAGGAATAACTGCACACTACGTTCTTTGACTACACTCACAATACGGTTACGAAAATGTTTCTTAGCTTAAAAAGGTATCATTGGCGATCTGCCGTTGTTTCTGGAATGATTTTTCGATAAAGAATTTAAATACTTACTCGTCATCCTGTCGGACCCGCGATGAGCACACCGCGTGCGCTCCGATTCCCATGAGCGGCGCGGGCGGGTGAGCAGGTAGGTATTTTCGCGAGCGGGCCCCGGGCGATAGGGCTCCGAAAAGTGGAAAGTCAGTGGTATTTCGGGCTATGATAATGCGGGCGCTTTGCGTGCGGGCTATAACAAGCGGCCGCCCGCCCCTTGCCCCGCCTGGCCCGCCTGCGGAGCCGGCGACTCACTCGGGCAGCGGTCTTGCCTAAGTGGAGAACGGGTCTCCTGAGGACGAAGCGCTATGGTTCGCCACCCGAGAAGCGAGGACGTAAATAGCTTGTGGTAGATTTTGACAGATTTAAGTAGCGTCGATTGAGTGGCATTGTAGATCGATGCTTATGTGCTCTTCAATGACTAGTCATTACTCCCGTGGTAATGTTCTCCCGAGTTGGAACGGGAGTTCGGGCGTGGTCCTTCACTTATGGAGAGTTTTCGTAATCGTGTGTCTCCCCCAGCGGGGTCCGCCGGCCCACCCGGAACGAGCTCTAAGCTCCCGATTGGTTTCCCGACGTGTGTGGTAGTGTAGGAGCGTGTTGAAAAGCAATATCGCGCGCGGCTCCGTGGTCCTTTTCTTAAGGTTCTGCTGCAGTAGATTGGTATTGTACTTAAAACTTTGTGTAAACAAAACTTGAAACATCATATCACGAGCATCTTCTTATCCCGTTGGCTTCACATACACAATCCCGAAGATTCAGCCATGTTCATCGGCATTCGAGGTTTTCTCTTGGCTGGTGCGAGAACATTATTTGCGCGTCTTATGAATTTCTTTTTACTCCTGATACACAGTGAACGAAACGGGATGCAGACGGACTATGCCATCTCAGGTAACGAATAATGAAAAGGGGTTGGCTGAGAAGCGGGCTGAGGTGATGACTGAAATGGAGTCGGGCGATTCCCAAAAACATAAGTAAGTTGATGGATTAGCGAGATAATTAAATTTCATTCTGATTGCAGTTTCATTTTGCTCAGCATTCGTTTCCCGATATGTTTCACACAGAATGTGCTTTATTACACAGTTTCGCAAAAGTGATTCTCGCGTGCTTTCCTTGGGCGTTCATGTGCGTAACGTGAGAATGTTTCGAAATTTATGACAGTGTTTTATGCTCTTTGTCATTTTACTGCAACGTACAGCTTGTAGAGTCCTGGCTTGTACCGACTGCCCACCGCGAGGGCGGTTACGTGGCGGCCACCGGACACGTGCCGGGGCCAAGTTGTTCGTTCGCCGCCCAACACCTTTAAATCACAAAGCGACGTTGCCGTAAGACGTGGCTCAATGAATAATTTGGCAATCTGCGCGGGCGGCGGCGCTACATAAAGTTTGGAAACGACCCCTTTATGGGCGTCTCCTTGGGCAAGCGCAAGTGGTGGTTAGCGGAAGTCCCTTTGCGAAAGCCCGCGCGCGCCTCCGGTCTGACGCGTGAGGCGGCACGCCGCTTCTACATTACCCTCCCGCGCGGGTTCGCCGCTTCTACATTGCCCTCCCGCGCGGGTTCCCCGCTTCCACATTGCCCTCCCGCGCGGGTGCCCCGCTTCCACATTGCCCTCCCGCACGGGTGCCCCGCTTCCACATTGCCCTCCCGCTTCCACATTGCCCGCTCGCCTTCTCTCAGACTTTCCCACCGCTTCCACACTTCTCGACCATCCCCCTCCCTCTGCCCTTGAACAGCCCATCATATCAGTCACCATCCGGTCTGTAATTCTTTCCCTTTGCATGCCCTTGATACTATGAGATAAAATATGGATGTGACTGCTTTGTGTTCAGACGACGTGCGAGGAATCGTACTTAATTTCGATACAATTGAATAGTGGTAACGTGCTGCAGTGGGCAGACAAAGATTGCTGAATAATGTATAGTCAAGGAAAATAAGGTGTTTTGAGTATGGAGTGATGAAACCTTGACCTAACTCAGCATAGTTTGGTGGTGACTCGCGAGAGAGAAAAAAATGATGAAGGTAGTGCAGTAATGTCATCATATGTGAATTATATATTATGTGATGTTATCGGAAAATGCAGCATTTCTGCACGTAAACTAAATAAAAACCTTTATTTCTCATTTACAAAATACGTTATAAAGGTAGTGCAATTGTTCTGAAAATCAGATAAACTACACCATTTGCAAATAGTGAATTGTTTTGAAATTAAGGTCAGTGTGGTACTTTGATGTATATCTTTGCTAGGTCTCTGCCGTGTCATTGCTACCAAGGGTCAAATACTGGTCAACCTTCCGAATGGTTAGTTAAAAATCAAACAAAAAAATAGTTTTAAACATTGTCCGTTTACTGTTTTTGTAACTTTTCAACTTTAATTTATTCGGATGGTCACTTCCACTGTTCTTTGTAGCACCCTCGTTGTAAATTGCACCGTCATGAAGTCACCACATCCACCTGCATGTTCTTTGTGCAGTCGTTACCGCCGAGGTGCACGCATCGGCGACCCCGACCACCGTTCGCACGCGTGCGTGCGTGCATGGATGCGTGGCCGTGCGTGCGCTCAGCCATGTGTTGCGACGTTGTGGCGCCCCCAAGGGCGGGCCTCGCAAAAATACCCCGGCGACGCGCGACGCATATTTCACCGGCGCCCGCTCGCTTTCATGTGGCGGCAGTTCGTTATCCCGCTCGCGTCGCCCGCCGCCCCGCCCCACGCCGCCTCGCTCGTCTCCGCCCACGGCTTCTTTCTCGATCCCCGCTTCCTACTCCCACCCCAGCACCGCCCTGATATTTGCACCGTCTCCATCTCTACTACGCTTCCTCCACTACTGTCCCCGCTTCTGCAGCCCTCCCCTCTTCCACCTCTGTCCCGCCCCGGTTCCTCCACTTTCTCCACCTCTGGCCCCTGTCCTCCACTGCCCCCGACCCCTTCTCCGAACCCACTCTCGTCTCCTCCGAACCCGCTTTCCTTCGCCCTCACGCCACCCCCGCCCTGCGCAGCCATCTCAGCCGTGTCCTCGCTTCTTCCTACGCCGCCTCGACCTCCGCGTCGCCAATGTTTTCATAAGGCCGCAACGCTCGTATAATTCTCCTCTTGGCGCCCAAGAGAAAATTTGTCGTAAATTTATTTGACGTCACTTTGAATCATTTTCTACCACTTTCGTCTTTTACGTTGTTTGGGAAAGTGTTTTTCAAGAATCAATTGTAAACTGATCCGCTGTTCCTTTGTGTCACTTTTTTTTGTTGATGTAGTGAATATGTGTCGTGTTATGTGTGAAAGGAATGTATGAATCATTTATGATAAATGCTTACTTAGTAAGGAATGGTGGCCAGGAATAGATAGAAAGTAAAGTGAGCTAATAAATCTTGGATAATATGTGCATGCGAGTGATCTATGGGTATGAGGATAACAGTTTCCCTAGCATATGCAAAACTGGGAAGAATTAAATCAAGTTAAAGAGAAACGGTGAATTTAAGGGAATGTTACATTTTCTCTCTCCAGCCATCTTAATGTTTGCGGGGTTTATACAAATAGCAACTGATATGAATCTGTGTACCTGTTCTTGAATACGTCTTTAGATATAAACTGGTACGCGTGAAGATTTTATGCTTTTGGTTAGGATCCACTCACGGTTCCATTATTTACACTTTCGCGACCCTCTGGATATTCTACTCATCAGTTGGAGCTATTGTGAGCCTCGTAATACCTGCGTTTTATCCTAGATGACGTCGGTGAAGAGCCACAGTCGTCTAATACTGCCGGTCTTCCAAACCCTTCGGGCCCCGTCAGCCACCGTAAAGACTGTAATTCCTCCACTTGAACAGATCCAGCAATGAATCTGCACTCTCCTAGTCGGCTCTGCGTTGTTTCTCCTTTCATAACGAGAGGAATGCTCGACCAGTACCATATCAAACGGACCACAAACACCGCGTGATTTTTTCCGCCCCCATTCTTCATCCATTCCCATACATCTACATGCCCTTCATTTCCACCCATGCCGGGACAATAGGAGGGAAGCAAGAGCTTTTCGCGATTGAGGCGGTGCCCTACTGATGGTAGCTGGAGGGAGAAAAGAAACCTCTGTAGCTGACGTGTTGGTCGGAAGCGGATCGCTCGGTCCAATAGTAGGTCCAATACCTTTCGAGAAGTAACGTGCATTTCAGTTACGAGACTAATGACCACAGCTGCTGACACTCCCGGAATCAAAATAATCAATCGGTCGTCGGCGCCGCCATACCCCGTCCGTCTTCGGTGGCGAGGGGCGCATCGCTGCGCTTGGGCTGACCCGCGAGCGGCGGTGATGGGGCGCGCGATTTACAAGTGAATGCGAGTGGCCTTGCGGGCGCTCTTCCGGCGGGCGGGCGCACAGAGCGCGCACTGTGTCCACGAGCGACGGGCCCGACCGAGGTCGCTGCGCGCCCGCCACGCCCGCACCGCACCGCGCCACGCCACGCCGCGCCACCCCTCGCCCGCCCGCCCGCCCGCCCGCCCGCCCGCCCGCCCGCCCGCCCGCCCGCCCGCCCGCCCGCCCGCCCGCCCGCCGCCCGCCCGCCCGCCCGCCCGCCCAGTCGCCCGCCCAGTCGCCCGCCCAGTCGCCCGCCCAGTCCGCCCGCCCAGTCGCCCGCCCAGTCGCCCGCCCAGTCGCCCGCCCAGTCGCCCGCCAGTCGCCCGCCCAGTCGCCCGCCCACCCGCTCCGCTCGCTCGCTCGCCCGCCCGCCCGCCCGCTCGCTCGCCCGCCCGCCCGCCCGCCCATTCGCCCGCCCGCCCGCCCATTCGCTCGCCCGCCCGCCCATTCGCTCGCCCGCGCTGGGCGGTGCTGGCAAGGGCGGGTTCGCAAACGGCGCCACGCGGGGCGTCGCGCAATCTCCCCGCCCATAAACCAAATGAATGTGTCCCCACGGGGCCGCTCATCGCACAGGCATGCCGCGCCGCGAGACATTTTCTTTGTGCGTCTCGTTGCCAAGGCGCCTGTTGACGCTGCGGCAGCTGGGATGGAGGCGCCGACCGTGAGGGTTGTGGGCGGAAGTGTGTGGCGGTTGCGGGGGTGGAAGTGCCGACGGCGGGGATAGGGATGATGGCAAGGGCGGGGGTGGATTGACGGTGGCTTGGGCATGGGGGCGCCGACAGCGGGATTGTGCGGGGAGGGGGGAAGTGAATGTGGTGACGCCAGGAGTGGTTTGGTGATGGTGATAGGCTTCGTCCGGAGATTGCGGGAGTAGGCCGACGAGCTGTGTGGTCCTTCCGAATCGCTTGCAGTAATGCCTTCCTCTCCTCTGCCCGGCCAGTCGGCCACTCCTTCGCGATGTATCTTTTGCTGTTACCAATGCTGTTTCGCGATGACTGCCTTATGTTCTAGTACAGAGTCGATGCCGTACACTCATGAAAGTATCTTTTCGCAGCTGCATATACGGTGTAAAGTGTCTGAACTATCAAACTTTCCAGGCATAATATTAAGACTGTTACCAGTGCAGCTTTCATTCAAAAAATTATTTTCTACCGTCCATCATTCTTGCAGTACTCCTAACCTCGAAAGAACCCCTCTTTTTTGTTTTCAAGCACGTCCACTACAGCTGGCCGTTGAAAACTATTTATCGAATGAAATTGATTGCAATAGAGAGTTTACATGCGTTTTCACTAGCTGAGAAAGTTGATGGTTCTATTCTTCATGAGAGTTGTACGGTCTGTACATAAACGAACCGGATTAAAAATGAAAGGATTTGGTAAATGAAGATTAAAACAGATTGTTTTTAGAAATTCAGGAATAACCGATTTGTCGGAAAAAATCTATTCAGTTGCCGAATTTGGTAAATTAACGTCAAAATATACTTCCTTACCTCTCGCATTCTTTTTTGTTCATTTGTTTGTTTGTTTTCTTTTCAGAATAACAAATTCTGTTCGAAGTTAAACGACTGAAAATCTTTGCAGGAGTGAACATGAAAGCGCTGTGGTTTGGCTGGTATTTGAGGCTGTGATGCAACGGATTTCTCTGTGCCAGTCTTTCCGTTATTTATAGCGAACATTGACAAAAAAAGCCCGTGGTTAATTTCCCGTCCGGCGTTTTCCTGCAGCAAACAGTGCAGTTATAGTACAGATGCACACCATTTAGTTGTGACGCGTCGGCGGCTTCAAAGAGAATCGTACTGCTTCTTTCTCGGAAGAATGAGCGTTGTTTTTTCATGCTATGGTAGGCAAGCGCGCATTCTGGCTAAGATTAAATCGCCTGCTCTGACTCCCGTGTATTTGTTGTATTTTGACTAACTGGAATGTATGAATTCGAAATTTTATTAAAGACGGGTTGGTTGGGACTTGTCCAGGTCTGGTTGCTCTTAGGTTCGTAGAGGAAATCTGGTATTCTCTTGCCATATATTTTGGCTATCGGAACATCCACAGTTGATTTAAAACAGATTTCATTGGTGGCACATTATTACCCAGATTGTTTCTTATGGTGGATATTTTTAAAACTGCAATTACGGAGTGTTTAACCAATATATCGACACCATGCAAAGCATAGTATTGGTGACACGTCCGCAGTCTTCAACGAACTGCAGGTGGGAGATTCAGTTTTGATCCTTGCGAATTCCACTGCCCATTCTTAGACCGCCTTTGTCTTCTGACGTCACCCTGAGCGAGGCTGTGGACGATTGTGCTGGAACGCTTCGCGTGCGTCGGGTAGCTCGAGTAAGTCGCCGGGAGTTATGGTCGCGCCGACATTGGAGATAATTCGCCCGTAAGTGGTCGGAACTGAGATTGCGCTCGCCCGCGACATTCATAAAACCAATGTGTAAGTAGCAGTCGACTCGTCTCAGTCGGCCAGGGCTCGTTCAAGAGCACCCGCCCCTACAGACATACTTAGTGAACACGTAAAAGAATGTGCAATTGTATCAGAACCATACGAAATGGTGTTGGTGTGCACAGTGGTTAATAGATGTGCGGGCGGTTCCAAGTAACCCGTGACTTGAATTCGAATTTTGGAAGTAAGTGGCGGCTTACAATTAGGGTTTGGTAATTGACATTTCGTCATCTTAAGTGATAATTAACCGTAGATGTTTAACAGAGTTTGAAAAGCTCATCACTCACCGTGTCCGTCCATCTCGATTCTGTTTGATGGTGACCATAGATTTTCAGGGCCACCTCAGTTTTGTAGGTGACTAAATTTTATATTTTTCGTGTTTGAGGGAAAATTCGGGGATCGTGGGATTCGGGAAATTTCGTGTTTGAGGGATTTTAACATTTTGTTTGCAGAGATTTTTGGTAACATCTTATTGACGCCGTAGATACTGTCATAATCGTATCATTGTTGCTACGAGCACAATGCCGAGCTGCCGGTCTCGGGGATGGCCGTTCACAGGGCGGGCAGGCGAATGTCGCCACCCGGTCTCACCTCCCCGCGCCGGTGGCCGGCCGGCGGCTCGCGGAGCGGCAGGCAGTCACCGACGCCGCCTCGGCTAACCAATAACCGCGCGGCTGTAGCGCTGTAATGCAGTTACGTCGCCAGTGGCGGGCGCGCCATCCCCGGGCCGCCCCCACCCGCGCTGGCCCCGGGTCGCGGTTAATTGACTGTAATCAGAGGGCCACCCCGGCGCGCCGCCCCGCCGCGCCACGAGCACCGGCGGAGAAGTGGCGTTCGGAGTTACCGTTTGAGAACTGCGGTGTACCGAAGACCAAATATTTTTGGCTTCGAGTCTGTGCGGGGAGTCAAAGTGCAGGGTGAACTAGTTCGCATGTCCTTTCCGGGTCTCTTTGTGAACGTGAGTAATTGAATCAACTTTGGAGTGTTTCTCACGCGAGGAGTGTGATGACATTGGTTGAAGAAACTAGAACTAAATTTGCGGAAATTCGAGTCCTATTTTAAGTGGACTGACATAACTGTTCGGCGAAGAAAATAATGACAAGCAAAGCACATGCTAAACACGCAATCCATTCTCGATTCAGTGCCATAACGTTTACGAAGTCTGAAGATTAATGCTCGAAAGCACACAATGTACGGTGAAGTTCGGCGTTGGCATTTTCGCTTTCAGCGTGCGCCCGAATAAATATTATAGACAGTGGAACTGAAGCTGCTGTTACTCCACTCCGCCTAGACAAGACGTTCTCTTGACACACACGTACACACACATCCTGCCGCTTGCCACCAAAATAAGGCTGCGAGATGACAACGGAACACGGATGTTTTAAAAGAGATTTAGTAACATCTATCACTAATGTTCGCGTGGCGGGGAACGTAACGTGACGGCAACCGTGATTATTCATTTATAATAAATTACAAAAATTAAATAATTAGAACAATGAACAAAACTTGAGTCTGGAAGCACGAACGCTCAGGTTTATCTCAAGCTGTCAGAACTTCCTCCGTTTTCCGCTGAAGGAAGCGGGAAGAAGGCGGGGAGGCCCTATGCCTGCTGCACATGTATTGACCGCCTCACCGCGTGCGTAATTCGAGGAAAGGCGAAGAAATACCAGGGCCTCGGGGTTATCTTGCGGGGGAGAGATACTCTGCCTGAATGCTAGTATTTACAGCTTTCGCTTTAATGGAACACAGTGATCTGGCTGTGGTATTACTATTTCGTATTTTAACTTTTACAAATTGTTCATTTTGGAGCTTTCTCGTACACAAACGAAACATCAAAACGTATAAACAGCGAGCCCAAAACTTGTGTTAAGAAACGTCGACATTAATCAATCGATGTTTAAAACAGCAGGGTTTTATGGGAACATTGATGGTTTGAAAACATTGGCGTCGCATCCCTACTCCGAAAGGCGTCGCCGGAAGCGCCCGGCACCCGGAGCCCGTGATACTCGGGTCGCGCCGCGCCACCTTCTTCCGGTCTGCCTGCCACCCGCCGAGATTTTGCGGTATCGCCGGGCGCGCCGCGCGACCGAAATTCGCCGCCGACTTCCGGAGCCGCGCCGCTTACATGCAGATAGTGGACCCACGCTCCAGGGCGAATTTCAAATTGCGGACGCCCGTTTCGCGATTGCGCGCGTGCCATTTCGTTAGTCGTTAACAGGAAAGCTACCCAGGTAAGAAAACACGTTGTCGGTTGTGAATGTGGCTGGTGAAACGTTCGATATTATTGTGGTTTCAAGTGTATGGATTTCGTTCTTAATTATTATTTATTTCTAAATTTGACAGGTAGTCGAATGTCAGTGACGATTTGCGATTTTACACTTGTTCTAGCATAGATGCTAGTTAAGATTTCAGAAAAAGAAATGAATGCATAGTTTTGATCAGAGATTCTTTAGTTGAGACGTGTCAGATATCTGCCTCCATTTCATGAAATTATAAATCGTCGGAATTCTACACTCTGTAAATTGACATAATAACGGATATTTTTCCTACGATAACGGGTCAATACAGTAAATATATAGTACTTACTTTTTCATATGAACGTTCACTTTCAAGTATAAAATTAATTTCTGGTTATGTTGTAACTGAATTGCTCGCCATGCCAATCGGGGAATAACAACCGCGATTTAGATCATTTTCCCTCTCGATAAAGTATCCTTTCATATAAATCCCGTTTGACGCGGTTAGCTTTAGCGAGAGGGATGCGTTTGCCGCGCGCGCGGCGATGCCGTGCCTCATTGTCGCCCCATCCGGGCGCGCGTGCTGGGGCGGGCGGCGGCGCAGGCGGACGTGACGGCGGCGCGGGTGCGCGCCGGCTGGGACGGCAGGGGGAGGCCGCCATTGCGGGTGGCGGGTGGCGCGGCCGCCGCGCCGCCGCGCCGCCGCCGCCGCCGCGTGGAGAGGCAAGCCCGGCGCCGCGCCGCGCCGCTCCGCTCCGCGCGGCTCCCGTTTCGTATTCTGGCCGGGTGGCCGTGCGGGCTGCGTGTCCGAAATACCACCGGATCCCGGAAAAGGACTGCGAAACACGAGTCTGGTGACCGCTACGCATTTTTATTCCCCCGCGCGCCCACATGGTGCTCCGAAAGACGTGTCGCGGCCGCTCGAACGAGGAGAGCCATCTGATATCGACTGCCGAAAAAGAAGCAGTGGAATGAATGTCGAGATGTTCTGTGTTTTAGTCGTTCCAACTACAGTTGCGATTAATTCTCTGAAGAATACAAGCTTTCTTTGTTCAAGTAATTTTATTTATTATTATTATTATTATTGAAGTACAAGAGCCAAAGTGCTTGACCTTGTAATTTTGCAGCCAGTATTTGAAATGATCTGGAATTGGATCAGGATCATTCAGCCAAAGGCTTTTCGCTCAGAATATGTCTAATTTTGTGAAAAATCTGCTGCAGCAAAATCAAATCTTGTCTTCTTTCTCTTCATAAACATGGTACAATCTAATCAGTATTGTTCACGCTGACTTTGCGTAGATATAGAGGGTAAACAATTCTCCTTCACTTTTAGTGAATCCACTCGGTCGAGGAAAGCGTCCGTCATGCCTGAAACACATCTTCCTCATGCGGAGCTAATTATTTATCTCTATTATAAGCTCCGAACAGGTAATGAAGTTCACCGATGATTTATAATATTGGCTTCGAACACGAAACCCAGCCAAGAATAACTAAGCACGCAAGTCTTGGAGGTGCCTTAAGTTAGTTTCATTAGCTCTGCGATCGGACAAGATGATCAGAGTGGGCGATGGAAAACACTGTTGAACTGACATGATCCGAGACGTAAGCGGTTTCCTTGGTATATTTCCTGGCCTTAAAGAACGATGTTCCGTCCATCATCTAAATTATTGTTGGGCTTCGCACAGCTAATTAGAATTAGATATTTTGTAGTGCTACTGAAATAGTGACGTTTAAAAATTTGATAAGTAAATGAGAATGTACTAGTGGTTAAAAGATATTCTCTCAATTATGCAACTAAACGTTATTTACAAGTATTCTGAAGCGCAGCAAAGGACGCAGAATAGAGAGAGTGCGTGGGTTTCGTTTCGACCAGCGTGTTTGTGCGAAGTGTGAGTTTCCATTGGCGTCACGTGACCAATTGAGTGGCGGCGCCGCCGCGGCTGCGTCTGTTTCCAGCGGCGCGGCGCGGCGCGGCGGTGCGTCGACCGTCCGCTACGCAGCGCCTGCTTGTCTGGTCGCCGCCGCCGCTGCGCCGCCGCGCCGTAAAACTGCCGTGCGGCGCGCGCCAACGGCACGATAAGTCGCGGCGTAAAACGGAGCCTATTGGGTGCCAAACCCTCGAGATATCGGCGCGTGGCGGGGCGGCGGGGCTAGCGGCTCGACGAGTGGCGTAAAGATAACCCGCCGCGCATTAACTATCCCATTGTCCGGCGGGGGCTCGGCTCGCCCCCGGCCGACTCAGCTGGGCGCGGTGCGGGGGCGTTGCAGCCCAATCCTGATTCGCGGTTTACTTCTGGCCTGTTGAAGGTGCCAGCAGTGGCTTGCTAATATTTGAATAATTATCTTTGTTATTCAAGATATAGTGAGTGGTTGGAACTTCAACTAAGAAACTCAGAAACCACACCTATGTCACGAAATTGAAAATTGTGACACTTGTTGATTGCCTTGTCGAGCGTCCATAGTTGCAGTGCCTTTGATTTTTTTATAAATAAAAAGCCAACGTAGAACAATGTCATATAGAAATGCTTAGTAACTGAGATAAATTGTGATTATTCGTGAAAAATCACGTTTAATTTTGAAACGTTTATTATAATTCTTAATTGTTTAATTAATATTTTCGTTATTTGTAGAAAGTCTTGCAACATTTCAGCTTCGCTGTACAAAATGCAAAAATATTATATGAAATGGTTTCTCTAAAACCTATTTCAATGAGCTTTTAATTATTTTTGATAATTAAATAATACGTAGATATTACAGTTGATTTATTCTAATTTAAGATGGTTCTCTTAAATTTCTCGAAGAGAGTAGGGATAAGAACCGTTCTTCCTTATTTCTAAATTTGAGTAAAATATCTCTTGAAAAACAAAAAACAAACGAACAAACAAGAATCATGAAGACAACAACTTGCAACAAGTTTTTAATGTGTCCCTCAGAATTCGAAAAATTGATATTTTGAATATTCATCTGATCGTAGATGGTTCCATTGCGGCAACTTATTTTCTGTGCCACTCATGTCTCGCCTTCATCCTGAAAAGCCAATTATGTGATCAATAAGTTGAACAGAACGTAATGAAAAGGTGAATATTCATGTGCAATGAAAGGAGTAAGGGAACGGGAACTACGTGTACTGGCCGTGAACTCTCTTTGTCCACCACAAAATTCCACCTGGAGTGCGTCCGGGAATAGAACTCGAGTACCCGCAGTTCGGAAGGAAGCTCGCCACGCGTTTCAGCATCGATATGCTCGTGTCACAGTGCAGTGCGTGTTGCTGCGACACGCGTTGGCTCGTGGGACGGTCATTGACTCGCTCCTTCGGGCGCTCTGGCACGCGCGTCTGCAGCCCAACTTCGCTATCAGCCCGTAGTGACTTGGCGAGATGTCGCGCGATTTGATCTTCAGGTGATATGACGAACGAGACGTGACGTAGCCAAACATTGACGTGCATGCGAAGAGAACCATCTGTGCTGGAAAGAAGCAACTGTAAGGTAGTTAAGAGACAGTGGAGATTGGAGAGGTTTTGATAATTCGTGGGCTGCTGTTGAACCGAGTGATGTACCAACCGGAATCGACCACGTGAGTATGTCTACGTCAGTACAGTAAAAGTAAAAAGAATGTTTGCGCGAGAGGTCGATTCCAGTATCATAATGAAGTCGTAAACAAGGCTAAATTTCATATTAACTTTGTTTCTGTGAAGATTAAACGCGGAACTGCAGTACTGTTTTACATAGTCCTTGTAGAAGACAATGCTTTCTCATCTACTATCGGCATTCATTTATTCAGCTTTCTTTGCAGATACAGGTGATGCAGATTCATACACATTATTGTAAACATTCTTATTCATACACATTATTGTAATCATATTTGAGAAGACTTCTGCATATTAGATGGAAATACATTTTTTTGCAAATTGCAGAGCGAAGTTGAAATGTTAAACGTCTTTCTCTGTTCGAAGGTAATTATGAATCCGCCCTCACTTTGCATACCCTCGTACTACAATCAACCCTTTTTAGTGCTCTGAGCTAACCACCTCACCAGAACTCATATCACGATTACATTTATTATCATCTTCACCAACACAGATGTACTACCATCACCACTAACCATTACCATTGGCTTCTTCTTTCACGGCCAACACCACCGAAACTATCTCCACCGTCTCTGCTTTCATTGATCTCTACACCTACAGCCGCCGATGTCGCGCGCGCTCTATGCCTTCTCAGCGAGTACCGCCTCGTCGCATGTAGTCACCCCTCCACACTCTTTACCGTCTACGGAGGCACAGTGCCGGTGGAGTGCATGGCCGATGGGAGGCGGAGATAAGGGGTTCTCTCCATCGATTGCAGAGACGGCGGACCCTGTGACGTGTTATCAGTTGCGGAGTGTACGTGAGTGCCTGCCCGCACGGGCCGCGCGCATAGCGTGACGCCGCTCGCTTAGGCGGATACGTAGTGCTCATAGGGAAACCGCTCCTTACTCACACCGCGCGCACTTCCACTCCGCGGGGTTACGAGGCACTAAATAAGCATGCAGGGGTCGTGGTAGAGTATGTGCTGCCCGGGGCGCTGTCTTACACTGGCGAATCAGAAACTTAAAAATATAGATGTAATGCATACTTTTTACTTAGGCGACAATTCAGGGCTTATATAAGTGACTACGGGGTGACAGTGATGGCGACGAATTCAGTAGCACCGAAGGCTTTAATCATAGGAGCTCATGGCGAATCGTGGTTTGATGAAGGGACGAAGAGGTTCACATATGAATGCATAGTTCGTTATTCAGTCCTGTCAGTGTCATTGCAGAATGATACTTTTTACTATATTTTAGTTCCGCGTGAGTGACGTGGCTATTCCTTGGTTCATGTCAATGCTGGTCATTTTATTCGTCATGGAGCTGATCTACTCAAACGATCTACACAGAAGCTTGGAACTTACTCTGCGTGCGGTGGCAAACCCCTCCCCTCACATTATCGGGCTTGCTGTACGGGAATGAAGTGGTGACCAGCGTCTTAGTGTGGTTACCGGAGCGTTTGTTGGTACTTACGCACGCGTGTGTGGTCACGGTTGAAAGCCCTTACATCGTTAAGTACATTTTTATGAGCACGCTTAGTATGTTTTGGTGGGCCAAACAATTCTGAATCTTTTCGACTTTCAGCGAGTTAACTGTCTTGCAGGTGTTCCCGACTTTCTTTAATTAGGTGTAATTAGTGCTGCATCACGTTACGCCACATGCCATTTATCTAATCAGGAAGCGAAGGCCTGTAGTTTCAACACTGATACTGTGTCCCGTTGTGCCAGTAGCCGCGAGCGGAGTTATTTCTGCCCTGTTATCTCGAAAACGAGTGATACTGTAGGTTTTTGGGTGGAATTTAACATGTGCTTTCGTTGGGCAGATGTGAATCTGCGACAAGGCGAGCGATATCAGAGACAAACGGTGTGTGTGTGTGTGTTTCGAAACGGAACAGGTTCACAACGTGGCGCTCTTTTTTGGCGCTGGCGGCGCGCGGCGTTCCCACGCGGCGTCTGCACACCCCGAAAGAGCCGTTCCTCAGTAATGACCCCCGCCGCGTTGCCCGGGACGACATAATCGACGAGCTGCGCGCGGGCGCTTGCATCACGCCGCGGAGGCGGCGCGGCGGCTGATGCTGCGTGATGCAATGCGGGAAAATTCACGGGCGACACGGCGCGACGCCGCCCCTCTCGCCCTCTCCTCCCAGCGCTTCCCATAGTTCTGTGCGCTATATCCGGATGCTACGCAGATTGAACGCGTCCCGGCTGGTCGCGAGTCCCGACAGGGGCAGGATTTCCGACTCTAGCTTGTCAGCTAGATCGAATTCAGTCGCTGTCTGAAGGAGAATTCTGGCGGCCGACTGCTCTGATCGGTAGTTTTCAGTGTTTTTTCCGATCAACACCAGGCGAATGCCGGGGCAGTGCCCTAACAAACGGGCCACGGACTGCGCGCGATCTTTCCTTCCTCTTCCGTGTGCTGTCCTCTCCCCTTACACACACACTTCCACTAACATACATTACACTACCACACACTCCGGGAGACCGGTCGGGAGCTTACAGCTTGTCCCGGCTGAAGGGGTGCTCCGCTCGTGGGAGATACCTGGTTGAGGGGAAAACCTCCGCTAGTGGACTTGTAGGTCAGCGCCAGATCTCGCCATCCAGCGGGGAAAAAATCACCGCCACATCCGGAGAAAACACGCACTACACTTATGGGACTAATCCTCTTCTGTTGACGCGCCCAGAAACACGAATCATTCACCTGGCTGGTCCCCTCAAGGCATATGCGAGTACCTGTTCGTCAGGTCGGGTTCGGGAGCTGGAGTCGTTTGATCGTTCAATCGTCAAGTTGCCCGGCTCTAATTGACCGCCTCGCCAGGTTACACGCGTTAGTGACCTTTGTGGAGTGCTTACAGTCGGTGGTGGTGGGTACGGCCACTTCACAGAGTACCTTAAATTTCCTTGTGGTACAGATCTGTTTTTTCGTATTTTCGTTCTTTTGTATGTTTATGATCGTTTAAATTTAATGGAGCAATTAAAAGTGCTTTTATTAATGTATTTTATAAATGTAGTGTTCAACATTGTTCTGAGCAGCTTTAAAAAACTGAGTTGCATGGAGAAACACGTCACTCGTTCGTGAAAATTCAAATAGCATATCTGAAGAATAATTTCAAGAATAGTAGTTTTAATTATTCAAGTGCTTTTATGTGACATTTCAAAGGAATTGCGTGTCGTGTGCGGGTTATACATTTCACATACAGATTGACCTGAACTTCGTAAAAAGTTCCACTCTACGCTTTGTTGTTTCTGGTCGATCACATTAATTTTATAAATGAATGACATTACACGTCAATACACGAGCGTCTGTGACATGCTCTGCTAACTTTCGCGGCACTCAACGTATTGCTTAAAGCTGTACTTGAGATTTTTTTCAACGCTGCAGTAACGCTAGCTCTGAGAAGTTGGCGAGTGGGTTCATCAGCACACATCATTGTAGTCACGTGGTTGATAAATTTTCTCCGCAAAAAAGCAGACTCTCATTCAATAACCGTCATCTCGAGAGCCTAGTTCGTCGCCTGCTGCGCTATAGCTTGTTTACTTATTCACGTCAAAAGCACCGGCGAAGTTCACGGCTTCCCGGGCCTCCGTCGCCAAACTCGCCTCTTTTGCTCGCTTTTGTTTAAAAACTTGCCTCATTACGTGTTTAAATAAAACCGACTCCCGACTTCCAACCTCCACCTCCGCCGCCGCTACTTTTCTAATATCTGCAACGAGCCCCCTGGGGGAGAAATAGTTCGGAGGAACTTTCCAGATAACACGGAATTGTTTTTCTTTTTTCAAGCGCAGCGCTGTTGCGAGAATATGATACTTTTTATCACTTCATCTTAAAAGACGTCGGTGTTAAATTGTTTTTGTTTTTCTTGGCACGCGAAGCAGAACTGTGTTTTTTTAACGCGCAACGCAAGGCATCCGTGATAAGAGCGCGTAATATTTTGAGGGTCATGTTTTAGCGCTTTGTAGCACTGCGGTCAGGAGCCGTCTGGCAGTCCGCTTCGAAGAGTCTCTCTTTGCCCTGTGCGGAATTAAGTTCCATTCCGTTAGCAGTCTTTATGGCTGTGGTTCCCAACTTTCTGGGACGACCGCAATTGAGGTCGCTGCATTTTGGCCCTTTTGCTCTTTCACCTCAATAAAATATTCTGCGTCTGTGTGTTTTTGTGATTTGAATTTTGCATGCTTTCGCGCAGCTGCATTCAGGTGGTCGGTGATGAACTCTGAAATGTTACGTTCCTTTTAACAAGGACGCAGATGTGTCGGTATATGTCTAGGAAATATCGCACACTTTAGTATTTTAGCTGTATTGACGCCGTCCGCAGTCGCGTATTTGATTCTAAATTCTGATTATTTGGGGGAATAATGTACCCTCTTCACAGGGAGCTTGTTGCGAATCAAAATAATACACATGGGTATATGTACTTCACGTAAGGTGTTCCTAGTAGAAAGGGCGAAATCGGAAAATAGTAACAGCTTTTCCGGAGGGCAAACTGAACAAAATGTTTCTATTAGAAACGATAAGAGACGATACTTTCCTACGATAAAGGGGGACGAATTCCTGAGGTATATTAAGATATTCGTTTGGACATAAACGTCCATGGTGTTCTTCACAATGTATGTTAAAAAATGACCGAATGTTGTGTTCGCTGTTTCTACCCGGAACGCCTTCTATTTATTTCAAGCAAGCTCGGGAAATATTAATTAAATTTTCAAAACGACGCTATGATGAACATTTTTTGACATCGAGCTTAGGAAATATTAGTCTGTCTCATAATTAAATTTTCAAAAGGCGGTGGTTTTTGAAATCGGGCGTATATGCGCATATTGCAATTCCTCTATTAAAGCGTAAATGCTTCGATGCATTCATACAACGAGAGACGAAAAGCGAGGAATGTATGCTCCGAAATGCAGTGTTCGTGGAGCGCAGACCGCCCCGCATGGCTCGTCCGCGTTTCATTGTATTTCACACGAGCCACCGGCCCTGCTCTCCGCGCGCGTTAGCGGGGCATAACCCACGCGGGCGCTCCGGCCCTTCTTGGTGAATAGCGACTGCGGCGCGCCCCGCGGCGCCCTGCGCACCGCCACGCGCTCTTCTTTTTCAGGGCGCGTCTACCTCATTAAGTGTATTTTTCCTCCGCGGAACCGCACGCGCGCGCGCCTGCCCTGCGCTGTTTGCGGTGGCGCGCACGACTGTTGTCATTCCATTATGACGTGTGTTTCTGTTGGTAATGGCGGGCGGGAGGGGCGGGGCGGAGGGCGCGCGAGCGCTCCGCTAGGGCAGGGTAATTAAAACAACAAGCGGTAATTTCGTCCGGCGGTGCGCGCCCCGTCCCACCCCGCCACGCCCCTCGCCCCGCCGCGCTGCCCCAGCCGGGATAATGCCCACGGGATTCGGGCGATGGCGGGGGCGGGCGCCGCTCGTACCTGGAACTGCCCCCCGGGGGCGCGCCCGCGGGCCCCCTGCTTTTTGCGCGGCTCCCATTGGCGCGCTGCGTCGCGAGCGGCTGGCGCTTCTCACCGGCTTCGCGTTTTATGCGGAGGGAACTGGTTTTTTTGAGGTCGGAATTAGAGAGAAATTACGCGTTCGTTGTAGATGCGAGGTGGTGAAAAGATCTTATTTGTTTGCGCGCTCTTCAATAAACGCGTTATGTTAAAGAAATGCTATTTCGATTTTACGTTTCATTTGTTCCCTTCATCATAAGGACTAGTTCTTTATTGCTACGACTTGTTTCTGTATGATGATTTTTTCTATGATATTTCCTTTATTGCCATTTTCTCATTAATCGTGTGTTCAGCATTGTAAAAGAGGCTCTTTTTCATTATATCATCGCCCATTACATCAGTTTAGTGAATTTCTTCTCGTTACTTTCGTACTCAGTCATACGTATATTACTTGCGATAAAAAAAGTGTCCGTCGGTGTATTTTTAGTTATAACTATCAGGATGAACGTCACCAAAATTAGAGACCGGGAGAGATGGCTCAGTGCATCAACTGATGTGACTGCAGTCCCTCTGACCGGGAGGTCCTAGGTTCGAGTCGCGCCGCCGCAGCGGCAGGATATTCGATACTAGCTTTTCAGCTAGGTCAAATTCAGTCGCTACCTGGAGGAGAATTCTTTTCCGTGGTTTCTCCGATCAACACCAGGCGAATGCCGGAGCAGTACCCTCACAAACGGATCACAGACCGCGCACGACCTTTCCTTCCTCTTCCTTATCCTATCCTCGCCCGTTACACACACTACCACACATGCCGGGAGACCAGGTGGGAGCTTAGAGCTTGTCCCGACTGGGGCGGTGCCCCGCTGTTGGGAGATACCTGGATGACGGGGAAAACCACCGCTAGTCGACGGTAGGTCGCCGCCGGATCTCGCTATCCAGCGCAGAAATGATCACCGTCACCTCCCGAGAAAACACGCACTGCACTTACGGGACTAATGACCTAGGTAGTTGACGTGCCCGTAAACACAATCAATCAATCAACCAAAATTAGACATCGATTCTCGGTGAAATAGTCCTAACTTAGTAATCCTCGTGACCATGAGCACCCTGTATATTTTGAAAGCTTGTGTTCGGGCGAAGTAGCTCTGCAAGATAAGCGACGCGCCGTCGGTGTTGTCGTGCGCTTCGTCCCTATGGGCGCGCGTCGTGGCGTCCGCGTGCCCCGAGGCGCGCGCGTATTCATGCCCCGTTGCGTTATTTACGCGGCGCGGCGGCCGCGGCGCGCGGGCTCGCGGCGTGTTATGAGGGACGCGCCGCGCCGCGCGCGTTGTCGCGTGTTGATCACGCGGCGCGGGTCTCGGCCCTCCCGCGCGCCGCCACGCCCGCGTTGTGAATAATTAGGTGGCGAGCGAGGAAATGGAGTGCTTGCGTTGCGTGATGGGAGACTTCTCTTTATTCTTTTCTCCTTCGGCGAGCGAGAGGGGGGAGGCAGGCGGGTGAAAGGACGAGTGCCATTCGACAAGTTGGGAAGGGAGGGGTGATCACGTCATTGCGTGGATATAGTTGTCATAGAGGGGAGGAGTCGCGGTACTCAATACTCCCGGTATGATCTTTCTTTGTTGGCCGAGAATGACTTTCCGGAAGGGGAAAGCCGTAAGGGCTGATTTGTATTCATTTCACCTCCCACCGGCTGGGTTACCTAACTGTACTTCGCGAATGCGTGCCCTATTGGATGAAGCATTCAATTACGAGACGCCGCTTCCGTATGCGTGTGCGGGATGTTTGAGTATTCCATTTAGAATGTTTGGTCCCTATAGGTTTACCAAGGAATGTATTTTTAATTCGGAGACAACAGTAAAGAAATCGTCATTTATCATCGCATCCGGCACTGTGTTAATTCTAGGAACACAAAAAATATGCATATACAGCATGTTTATGATTTTTTTGTTTTTGTTTTCGCAAGCTCCCATTTATCACACTTCCAGTTCTTGTTTTTTTCCTGGTCTGTGTATGGCTCTACCTTCTTCCTTATTCACTGGTCTTCGATATCATAGTTTCAGCTCAGGTACCTATGTGAGCTTCATATATCTGTGTCTTCTGTCCAACGTTCTTTCACCCTTAACTTTCTTAACTCTGTCCCTTTCATTGATCGCCTTTAAACGTACTGACTGTGATTTCACGATTGCATTGCGAACATTCGTTTCCACATATTGTGTCGTATTCGCCTCGATTCGTCTCCACTTCTCGTGTCCTCTTTGACCCCCTCTCTACCTGCTCGTTTCCCTACTCTCCCCACTCCCCACTTCCCATATGACCTTGGTTTTCTACCGTCCCCAACATGCCCGAATTCAGCGCTCGAGTCGCCGCCCATCTCCAGCTGGCATCCGCCGCATCGCGCCGCCGACCTGACATCGACACCCAGGCGCGGCACGCAGCGCGGCGGGCGGCGGGGCATGTCGCGGCCGCGCCAGGCGCCAACCGCACACCGCTGCAGCCGCGCCGTTTAATTACGCGTCGATGTTCCGCGGTCTCCCCCTCCCACCCCCCTTCGCCCCCGGCGTTCCTCGCCTACGTGGCAGGTTCATCTCTAGCCGCGCCACCCGCGTTCGGTTCTCGTTGCAGCCGGTTCGCGCCACATCTGTTTCCTGGAGGGTGCTTGTTGGCAGCCGGTTGCTGCGCGATGACTAATACTGGCTTACTTTCGTTCTGTGAAAAAAGGGGGAGAAGGATGGCTGCTGGAGTTAGCTATTAGCGAATCGTTCTGATAATTCGAGGATGTTGCGCAATGGTGCCGTTGCTTCACCTGAAACATTTAAGAAAAAAACACTTTCTAAAGTCGTAATTTTAGGAACGTAAACAATGGGTTGGCAATTTGGACACGGCATTTCATTATAAGGGTCTAAATTGTGAGTATTTTACCGATAAATTTAATTCACATTGCGGGAGTAAATGCAGTTCATCTTTTAAAAAATGATAACGTTCGGTGCGTTCATGCAATCTCGTTACTTCCCAGGTTATTATTATGCCGCCTCTTAATTTTTTATTTTATTGATCTGCGAGAAAGACGCGAATTCGTTCTGAAAAAAAGTATTTTCAGTTGTTATAAGTGATACATGGGAGTCATCCTCAATAATTCACATCATTCGAACGGTTATCAATACTAGTCCAGCTTTTCCGCACCGTGTTGTAGAGGAAAAGTTTTTCTTCTCAAAACGTTTGTCATCATTCGAAGGAAGCGCTGGTGTGGCGCACCCTTCTCTCACCCATCTTCCCTCTCCCCATCCTCAGCCGCCCACCAACCCGTCTCGTCGACCCGCCCTGGTCTGCGTCGCAGCAGCTGTCGCGCGCATAAGAATTTCGGCGCTCGCGAGGAGCCGCGGCATGTGCCAAAGAATGCACCCGTTTGTTTATCGTATCTGGCGAGCGTTCTCCCTGTGCACACAGTTGACGCGAATATGATGTTTGCACAGCCTGCCGCCGCTGTCTCGCAAGTCTGCTGTGGTGGCGGGAACGGCAGTCGAAGGGCAGGGCGCTCCGCTGTGGGGTTGCTACGAAGACTGCTTCGGTTAGACGCGACGGCCGTCGTGAAAAACGCACGCCCAACGCTTGATGGTGCTCTCTTGCGTGTGCCGCCTCGCTGCATTGGCACCACGCCCACAAGCCTGCGTTTTGACAAAGCGGACTAACGTCGCAAAACGGCTTTGCTGACAATGCACACACACTGACAAATTCGTGGAAGTTAGTGAAGCGATGCAGCGTGTTTTCGGGCGATGTGTGCGAATTTCTTTATTTTTGCGTAAACCAACATTGTGTATACCATTGCAAACATTAAGAAAAAACTGGAGAAATACAATGTTTGAACGACTGATCGTGTGAATAGGGTTTATATGTTAAGGAATTAAAGATATTCGCCAAGTTTTTTCTTGAACCTGTGGATTTGGGCCTGCTTCTATTATTCTGCTCGTGGATGTTACGTCTTATTCCTACCTCCTACGTGTTCATCTTTCAGTATTTGCAATTTCAAAATTGTAATAAATGGTACCTGCTTATTATGACTCCTACCAGCGCGTGAGTCGATTTTATGTTGCCCTTATTCGCAAGCAATGGTAATACGAAATGAACGCTAGGGGTTTGTTTCTGTGAATGGGTGAAATCTGCCCGACAGCCCTGACGGAGCCGCTGGTCCTGATAGAGCGCGCCTGGTGTGTTCCGCAGGCGGACGGCCAGGGCAGCGGCCTGGCGCGTAGGCGCGCACGGGTTTTATGCCCTCATCGGCTATGTATTACCAGGTGCAGGGGAGGCAGTCGTTAAACGCCGCGTCCGCCGCGCCGCGCCGCGCCATCGCCGTCGGCCGCAATGGCGTCGTGTTGCGGCGCTATGCGGCGCCCGCCCCGACCCGACCCGCCACGCCCTCCCCTCCGGCCAGCCAGCGTCCAGCTCGCCCCCCTCTTTCCCCTCTCTCTTCACCACTCCTCGCTACTCTCGCTCTTCCGTCCTCTACCTTCTGTTTTCATCTGATCTCCTCTTTTGTTTTACCCCTTGCCTTTCTGCCTGCCCCGATGAAGGCAGAAAGGCACACGGCACTCACATGGCACTCTCGCATTTTCTCTGAAGTCCATGCCACCCCTTGTGCTGCCTTGGTTTCATCCACTTTCGCTCTTCCGTCCTGTACCTTCTGTTTTCATCTCATCTCTTTTGTTTTACGCCTTGCCTTTCTGCATGCCCCTTGTGCTGCCTTGGCTTCATCCACTTGCTCTCTCTTCGTCCACTCTCAGCATCCACTCTCGCTCTTCCGTCCTCTACCTTCTGTTTTCATCTCGTCTCCTCTTATGTTTTGCGCCTTGCCTTTCTCCCGGCCCCCTGTCATATGGCACTCTCGCATCTTCTGTGAAGTCCATGGCACCCCCTTGTGCTGCCTCGGCTTCACCCACTTGGCCTGTTTGTTTCAGCAGGGTGATTCAATAAAGCTACCCCAAGCTGTGTTTTTCCTTCGCGATTCTCCTCAGTCGTAGCTGTTAAAAAGCTGTCTTTTTTCATCTGGGGTTATGGAAAGCCGTTAGCATCATGCTGTCGTCAGCTTTATTTTCTTATCTGTGCAGAAAACAGGCGGTGAAGGTACTTTTATTGTTGTGGGAAAACGCTTCTTACTAATAAAAGGTTTTAGTATACATGCTAGTCGCGATCTTTCATTTCGTCCATTTTCTTTATTTCTGTATCGTATTGTTTAATGAGTCTACTTTTTCATTACATCAACACAGGGATTTTACCCTGAATTCCCCTATTTCATTCGATTAATTCCCTGCCGTACGTTTGCACCTGTACCTTGGCCTGGCAAGTAAGCTTTTATGGAGCGCTCGTCGACCAGCTTGGCCCCAACTTTCTCTTCCGCCGCCTCCTTCTGCAACTATCGCTGCAGCCGCCGCCGCCGCCCACGCCGCCGCGTCAGCTGAGTCGCCCTTGACCCTCGTCGCTAACCTGCCTCACGTGTAGCGACCCCGCCGCCGCCGCCGCCGCGCCGGTCGATATCACACCGCCTCCCCCGCCCCTCCGTCACCCTTCTGCCACGCCTCTCCGCCCTCCACTCTCTCCGCTTCCCCCCTCCTGTCTGAAGCCCCGTCCCGCGTCGTGTCCTCTCCTTCCCCTTCCCCTTCCCCTTCCATGCTCTCCTCTCCCCTCCCCGCCCCCGCGCTCGCGGCCCTTCGCCAACGCGCCCCTTCCCACCCACCTCGCGGCGCTCCGCGAGCGTTTATGGCGGGCGTTTCGAGGCTCTGTCGACGTTTATCAGCTGGCAGTTACGGGCTGTGTCCTCTCCCCCTCTCGATGACGCTTATGAGAGTCGATTCTACAAACGGACGAGTCGATACCGTGCAAGATGCATATGCATGGGTACTCTTGGTAAGATGCACTTTCGTCTGATACTCATGATAGATTGGATCGTTTCAGCATCGGTAAATCGGTGTGAAATCATTCGTAAAGCACCCTGGGAAGCTGTATGTTTCAGTTAGTGCAATCTAACTCGATAAAAAGTAAATAATTTGGAGAAATATTCATTTTCAATAATTGAAGAGGGCTCAAAGCTTGTAAAGAATAATTACAAATCTTTAAATTAATTGTAGACTTTCGTACTACTATATCAACTTTAGTAGAAACGAAGGACCAGAAGATAGTGAACATTCCACATGCTGCTTATTCCGAGATATTCCATTTTTCCTGTTTTGAAACTAATGGTAATTGAATTGGAAAGAGTTCTACCCATTTTGGATGTACCGTATTTACAAGTATATCCAACCAGTATTCAAGTTAGGTTGGTCTCGCTATTGACCTAGGTGCTTCGTTTGTCCAATCACTGTAATGCCAATTGCATGTAGTATCGTAGTGGTCTTATATACATGCACCGTTCAAATAGGATAGTAATTGGAATGAGTAAAAAACTTGTACTTTTCTTTCTAGGCAGTGCTTTACTTATAGTATTTAACTGGGGTCGTTGAATCCATTCCCACGACAACAGATTGAACGCCGTTGATATTTCTGTTCACGACTTATCACGTTCGCCTCACTATATACGTCAGTACATTCGACTGTTGCATAAAATGTGTTTTTTATGAGACCGGGAAATTACGATGTTCTTGGCAGCTCCTCGTTGCGAAATTAGATTTCTGCTCCACCTTGAATTAGTAATTGAATAGGATTTTTGACCTGCTATAAAGTGACACAAGCTCTATGGAGTAGCATATTTAATTATCTTTAAGGCTGAGCACAGCCAGGATGTGATCTTGAACCGTGTCTCCGTGTTTGCGAGGGGAAATGATTCAAATGAAGAGCATGCAGAATTCTAGAATATCTCAAAGAGGAATCCGTGTTAGTGAAGATCGATGTCAGAAAATGGCATTATTGAATGGCATTATTGGCGGTATATTGAATGAAATTCTGTTTGGAAAATTGAATAATGCTTTAGTTCTTGATATGTGTCATATTTCACTCACTGTACACAATGCAGGTAACACTTTTCATTTTTTCCAATTTTGGCGGACGTGCATTTAATTGTTACATATAGGAATAAAAATAAATAACTTAAAATTATGTTTTCAAATAATTTAAAAACATATTTGTAACATTTTACTCGTGCTTAACGTTAATCCTGTGTGTTTTGATAACTGCGTATCATACCATAGGCCCTTGAGATTACCTGTTGTATGTGCAATGAATTCCACAAACACGATTGTGGATTCTTCTTATAGTTATAATGAGTATCATTGTCTCTCTTGTCCATTATACTTTTTTTTTTCTTTTGAAATCTAAACCCAAATTGCAAAGGTATATTTATAACATTTTGTAGACCTCTTCATTTGCAAACCCTTAGTCATTTTGTTATTTACTAATTTTTCAATTTTATTTATCTCTCTTCTTGTACATGGCTTCTTAGTTTGTCGACTCTTTACATGCCTCCCTCCTGGTGGTAGAAACCCTTTACTCACATGTTGATAAAGTCATTGAATATTCAAAAAGCGTGTGTGTTTCTGCGTTCATTCTTATAGTCGGTACAGGCACTTTTTTTGTTGTATCGCAGTTCTAACCCTCGAAAAGAAATTGCTTCTATATGGTCTCCAACGGTCAAAAGTTAGTGACTGCAAAATACGTGCGTCTCTAATCTATTAAACTGATGTAAAAGTGAACAAGGGATATCAATCGATGTCCAATCTTATCGATACAGTTTCCATAAAGTCTAGTTCCCACCATCCATGCGCCTTGTTGCACATACATATTCTGATACGCAAACATATTTCATATTTAAGCGTCTACACACTACTTCGCTGTCACGATTCACATTTGTACGTTCATAGACGACGGGCGTCATGCTCATCTAAATCTATGTACTCGCGGATTCTTTTACGTCATCCCTAATGAATATCGGGTCTATATCGGGAAGAGCTCGCGTTGGCGATCCGGCGCTATCGCCAGCAGCGTTCGCGTGCCCCAGCTGTTGATCTTGGAGGGTACGCTTGGCAACAGCGCGTCCCGAACGTCCCCGCGCGCGCCCGGGCAGACGGCGAGGCAGGCGAGATTCGCAAACGCAGCCGTGGAATCGCGATTCACGGCTGGGATGTAGTGATACTCTGTGGAACAAGAGGAAGTCCCCTATAAAACGTACTTGAGTTTATGATCAAAATGGACAGTTTCTTGTTATAGCATACGAACTAATGCCACCCACAATTTCTGAAATGATTTGGCACCCCAAAGCTCCGCATTGGATAGGAAATATATTAGTTTTGTGTTGCAATACCAGCCAACCAATACCAAAGAATATGCATGAACAATTTACAAATAAATAATACCTTGTCGATAACATCCATCATTTCATCCTACGTACTCTTGATGTGTACTTAAACTCGTGTGCAAAACTCGAAGAAAAAAAATTTTGCCTCTGATACTCTTCTGGCCAGATATTGTTACTTCGCGTGTCTTCAGTGGGTCACTGACTGATGCTGTGTTACCGTCTCCTGGTACACTATTTCTTATCTTCCAAAACCTGTTTCATCAATTGTCTGACGTGCATTTTGTGTAATGTTGAATCACAATTACATTAAAGTAGTATTACATTCTTTTGCCGTTAGCCCCACCTCTGTGATCCATTTCTAATTAATAGCGGAGAGGGTGAAGATGGGAGGTGTGTCGCGGCTAAGTGCCGGTCGGCGTTAGCATGGCGTAGTGGAGGAGAAGGCATGCGGACAACGCGAGTTCGCTTCCTGGGCCTTCGGCAGCTGGCGATTTCGGAGCCGGTTCCTTATCTGGGCGGCAGTGCCGCTTGTTCTCTGGCGTCTCCTTCCTTGCCAGCAGGATGCACGACCGCGCAGCCCGCCATGGAACAGGCCATAGCAGCCGCTGCACTGCTCAGCCTCGATTCGCGAATGTGGGAACGTCCGGAGTTGAAATCCGCGAGGAACTCGACTATTAGGCGATGTCGACTGAAAATATCGTGTCGAAGTAAATGTAAATATGAAGTGAATGCCAAAGAAGCGCGTGATCAAGGATCACAAGTTATTACAAATCAAAAACGATAATGTGTGACATTTAAAATATCCACCAAAAATGAAAAGGGTGTATCTCAAATAAGTATACATGATTATGAATACGCTAGCGTCGGCTCTCTTCTATTGCTATGCTAGTGATACCGGACCGGCTTGCCTGGAGATCTGCCAGTAACGATTCGACTGCGTTTGACATCTCTCACAGAGTAAAACAGAAGAGCATCCACGCTGATATCGGGAACATTCGACAGATAACTGCCACTGATTGCTCCCGAAGAATCTACATTGTGGAATTGCAAATCATGTATACCCCTTGCAGCGTTTAACGTATTGTGAAATACGATATTGCAATGAAAGATAGATTTACTTGAGATTACGGAGAAAATAAATTTACTTGGTGCATAAATATTATCGAAATTCGCCAGTCCGACATTTAACGGAAAATCAAAGTAGTTTCTTGCTATGTCTCGTTTTATTAATTCAGTACATGATAATATACAAGTGTCTCAGAATATTTGTTTCGAACTTCTGGGGCATGTAGAGAAGGACAAAAATATATCGTTTTGCTAATGAACATATAATGGGAAATTTCATATAACGGATACATATGGATTTGTAAACATGGCGTTTGTTCCTAACTTCGGCAACCCGATTTGCAGGTATGTTCAGCAGGTACTTGAAATCCCCTTCAGCGCGTCAGTACGTGATCCGCGGAACACTCGTAATAATAATAATAATAATAATAATAATAATAATAATAATAATAATAATAATAATAATAATAATGTCTTTATTTCTGGAGAAGCTCAGGCCATAAGGCCTGCTCTTCCGCCTAATCACTTAAATATTTACATTTACATAATTACAATGAACGGGGATGCCTAAAAATCTGGAGCAAGTACAACACATACAATGCATAAACCGTTGTATGAAATATCTAGCAACGTGTTCGCTTGCCAAAGTGATAATTTTAACCCTTCTTAAATGCCCTAGGAGTTTTAACTTTTATCCTCAGACATCCCAAATGATCCCCTTATATTTGTTGTCATTTAGTAACAAAGACAGCACAGCGCCAGTTATATTGGCTCATTTCTGGTTCACCGCCCGGCGACTGATCCTCGAAAGTCCGTGTTCCGCGAATGGGCATTTCTTCGGCGAACGCCGTTGAACAAGGGCACGTGGGTCTGGCCGGCGCCAAGTCGGTCGGGCGAGCGGTAACGATCGAAGCGAGAGCGAGCGGGAGAGTGGCGAACGTCGCACGCGCCGGGCGACGGCAGGCGGAGGCGGAGGCTGGCGCTGGCGCTGCCTGGTGGCGGCGGCGACCCGTCGAGCGACACCGCGCCCGCTTTTTGCCGCCCGCCGCGCGCTGCCACGCTGAGGCCCTCCGCGGCCCCGGCCAGCCCTCGTCTTCGCCACGCCCTCACCCCTCGCGAACCCGCCCCCCCCCCTCGCACCGTCCCACCCCACTCACCTCACCTCGCCCCGCTCTTCTATTCGCCTCACGGCCTCGCCACACCAGTCAACTCCACGCCGCCGCGTCTCAAACAGCCATACCCGGCCTTCTCCTCCTCCCAACGTCCCTTCCCGCCATACGCCGCCCCTCCATGCTAAACCTGGTCCCTCAAGAATACAAAATCAGAATAAAAAATACAAAAAGAATACCTTAAGAATACCCCCAAAAAATCTTAAACGCAACACGTGAATAGCAAATCATTAACGGCGGGCAGCCTCTTCCTTGGAGTTTTGCTATCGCGTGACGTCAGCTTTGTCGTAAGCAATGAAGCACTGGGTATAATTCAGTCGATACGTGCAGTACGCGTAAGTGGAATGCTTGGACAATGTGAGTAGGTGAAATAACGCTAACAAATGTTTGCTTCTTTCAGACAAAATTGAAACTTGTTTCAAGCTTTATGGATTTTTTCTTTCTTTTTTTCTTTTCTTTTTTCGAGTTCCTGGATGTGTAACGAAGCCGTACTAATCGCGCACTTTTTCTCGATACTCCGCAGCGGGGGGGGGAGGCAGATTCTGTCTACGTCACGGCAGTGCTGTGCCGTCAACTTCGTCTATAAAAAAACAGCATAATAGCGCGTCTAGAACTACTTAACAGGGAGAAACAAATTAAGGTTTTTAAAAATTTTGAAGAAATTATTAATAGTTATTTAAACAATTGAGTAACAAGGCGGAGTAACGTACACACAGGTCGTGAGAAATACAGAGCGAAAACTGAGAAGTCCGCATTGTAAAGGACGAGGGCACAGTAAAGTCCGCATTGTGACACATTTTTTCTTGTGTTTAATACTCGATTTCCTTTTACTGACTGGTTTTAATGTATTTCTTTTTTCTTTTACAGGTGAGTTGCGTTTATTGCACCTTTCACTTCTTGAAACCAAAAACTGATGTGAGTATCTGCAGTGGCAACAGTTCGTACATTTTGAAGAGATGCGCAAACTTTTCATTATTCATAGTTCTTATTTACTGGAATGTTTCGTAATGTTTGGAGAAAGAAATAAAATTAAAGGAAATTGCTTATCTGTGGAATGTACGCAGTGAAAGAGTCCAAAGATGACTGGTAAAGGAAGTGTTATGCAATTAGTCTGGAGAAGTTAAAAGGAAACTTCGTAAATTTTCGTCAGTTCTTTTTATGATATTGCGCCACGAAATACATTGAGCTTAGAAGTTGCCATCGTTTTTCTGAACCGTCGCTGTTCTTCTACGAATCTCCCCTAAAACACTTTGAAACTTGCTTGTGATTGAAACAAATAATTAGAACAAAATTCTACTGTTGTGTTCTGAAACGCGTTGTTGTGGGAGCGCGAAATCTGTTGTTCACAAATGTAAATTATGCGATTCTACAAAAACATATTCTGTAGTACTTTTGTCTCTTGAATGTCTTTCAAATATTGAACAAACGAAGAGCTACCATAGAAACGCTACCATAGAAACTATCATTTTTCTCAACGACTCGAGTGAGGGTTTCTTCGGTTGTCTATATAAACATTAAATAATAACAAGAAACTATCATTGGTAGACTTTTTAACTAATTATATAAATTGAAATAATAATATAAAAGCCTTTTTAACTTTTTTTATAATATGTTTATAATAATATTAAATATATTTAGTAATACTTTTACAACATTCCATAGTGATGTAAAAATGAATCTGCAGTGTGAATTCTAGTATTAAAATCAATTATAAAATTATACTATAGAATGGTATAATTAATTGTTTAATACAGATGTTTGTTTGTAAAACGAAGGTATTTTTAACTCAAGTTAAAAATTGATTTCTGGCGGAAAGCGACGGAACTGCGTTTCGACACCTCGTGAACGAAATACAAAAAACTCGACGACTTTCAGTTCGACCAACGTTCGTAAACACAAAATTAAATAATTTTCCATATAACTATCATTTCTACAATTACAGTAAACGTTTTAGTAAAAATAAAGTATCATTATAAACTCTATTATTATTGTTATTGTTTTGGGTGTCCTTTATATTGATTATTAAATTATATTATAAATATGTAACTATTTCTATTAAATTAATAATTAATTTGGGGCGTGTTGTAGGACCTAAAGTTTTATAAAGCATAAATACATTGTCACCTTTATATAAAACATTCCGATAACGTTCTTCTGAGGTAATCAGTTTTTTGTTTTCTAAAATTTTGACTTATTTCCTATTAGAATTATGACGAAGAGATAGCGTGTTATCACATTGTGGTTTGTAGAATCAAATTTCAAGTATTCAAGAGCTTTTGATGCTAGTTTCTAAAGATCGCGTTGTGGTACCAGTTGATTTATAATTATACCCCAATTAATTTGGTAATCATTAAGTGCAATTATTAAAATTTCGCAACACCAAATAGCTATTGTATACAAATGTTTGACTAGGCAGTTATATTATCTAACATGTTTCACAATGAAAATCTTAAATGTATAAAATTAATTGTAACTGCCAATAATTATACTTTTAAATTTAGTAACAAGTATATCAACGTTAAGTTGAAACAAAGTTGATGAACATAATATTTTCTAATGTTAACTGTACTAACTCATTAGAACAAAGAATTAAAATAAAACCTACTTTAAATATGTTTCTGATTCAATTTTTTTAAACAATGTAATATTCGTGCATTTTATAATACCAAAAAAATTAAAAATTTCATAATTAAATATAAAGACCAACTCCATATGGAAAGGCAACGTAATTCTGGAATACTTGCAAAGCACCACCGCCTTCTCGAAAACTAGTGCGACAGCGTTGAGGACTTAATTTGAGAATTCCGGAGAGCCACCTTCGTGTCCCCTGAGTTTGGCGGCGCGCGGGGGCGTGGTCGCCGGAGCTTCCGAGTGCCGCCGCCAGAGGGAGCTGCGACGGCCCCCAGGCGGCAATTAAGGTGTTCTTACTGCTCATTTGCGAGCTATTTTGAGGCGAGGGGCTTCCAGCCCCGCGTCCTGCGCCGCGCACGGAAGCTCATAGACAACACCCGTGCAGCGTCGATGCTGGGGAGGTCGCAGGTTTCGAGTCCGAACGGCAGCGGACTTTCGACACTAACTTAAGAGTGAGGTCGGATTAAACCGCTGTCTGGAGGAGAATTCTCGTGGCCGGTAGCTCTGATGGGTAGTTCTTTGTTCAATGCTCTGATCGATAGTTTTTCGGTTCTGTTCTTCTATATCAGACGAATGCAGGAGCACCGCCCTAACAAACTAGCCAGCGGCCGTCAGCGATCTTTTCTTCCTCTTCCTCGTCCGAGCCTCTTCTCTTACATATACATTTACACTATCAGAGCAAGTTGGGAGACCAGCCAGGAGCTTAGAGATTGTCTCGCCTAGAAGCCGACGTATAGATCGGTACCATATCTTACATTCCAGTGGGGAGCAACATCACCACTTCTCTGTATATAATGTGAACTACACTTACAGGACTACCGTCCGTAGCAGTTGACGCATCCGGAAACACTAAATACTTAGTGGCTCACCCGGGGGACTTTCTCTCTACGGACGCGTCTTTCCTAGCGTCTTCTGAAGGGAGGAAGGTAAATGAGACGCGTTGCTAATACTCTCGTCTTCCGTGGAGGGACCAGTCAGTTTTTTGAGTTCGGGTTTCCCAGTCTTAGAGGCTTCCCTACGAGCACTCACTCAACATTACACTGTTCGGCAAGAATCTAAAAGCGGAGACTAAAGCAAACTAGTTATACTTTGTTCGGGACAACCTGCTGAACGTCATTTAAATTCCAGAGAGCATTGTATTGCACATAATAAGGAAACTGTAATTTTTTTCTTCCCAATTAGTTTAACAATTTAATTTTCTTTGCAATGAAGTGCGATTTAATTGTTGCCATTTTGTCTATTCAATACTGCAAGGAAGTCCAGTTATTGTTTTTGTTGAATACGTTGTATCTCCTTCGTGTGATTTAGTAAAAAGTTTCCTACGTTTAAGATAATTATTCTATTAGAGTTTTCATTAGACAATGTGTGCACGGTAAGAGTTTGTAATGACTTTTTTCTCTGAAAATTGTATCTACACAGTTGAATGGTGTAATCAAAATACATTTGTGTTCCTTTGTGATGTTTATCAACTCTGATTGTCTATTGTAAAACACATAAGGTGATAAAAAATTGCATAATTTAAACATACACAAGAAAGCCTACATTGTTATATATACACACAAGTTTATTACCCATCAACGAAAGATGAGAGTATCAATTGGCTTCCGTTTAGTTTTAATGAAATTTCGGAATTGAAATTTTAAAATTGTTTTAGTCCTTCATAATTTCTTTAGATAAGATGCACAAATTAATTATTTGAAAATGCAGATGAGCAGTGTTCAACTTTAATATTGGATTTCAAAGGCCAACCTTAGAAATGTTCAAATGGTTGCATAATAAATATATCGAAAAAAAATAACTTTCTGTGGTAACCCTGTTTAGTAAATGGATAATCAATTGAATAACTTATTTCCAAGTGACGTGAGTCCATGAAACTCAGTTTTACTGGAAGGGAAAATAGATAAAGCTTCATTATTTCTGAAAGAAAATGTACTTGAAATTTTGTGAAATCTCGTGTACATTTTCGCGCGTTCAGAGCATGTTCATTCGTGGCGCGATAGCTCTTCTATCACATGGCTCGTCCCGACGCTGCGGCTGCCTTCTGCCCAGAACGGCTGCGCGGCTGTGGAATTCAGATTGTGTTCTCCGCATAAAGACACCGCATCGCGTCACTTTCAACACACTCCGCGGCGGCTTTGTGCGCTCGGCCGGGCGGCCGGCCGCGCCGCGTCCATAAACGGCAGGGAGCACGCGGATGTAAAGCGGCGGAGAATGCGACTTCGCGCGAAGGCGGCGCACCTGCCGCGGCGGCAGGGAAGCAGCAGCGGCGGCGAGCGGTGCGGAGAGCGATGCGACAAGTCGCTAAGTAGTCGGTAATTGTTGACGGAGGAGCGAGATGCAGCCTCACGGAAGAGCCGGAGGAGCCTGCGAAATTAATTCTCGGCGCGGGTTCCCGCGCGGAACAGCAGCGGCGGCGAGGCGGTGGCGATCTTTCGGGTGAAGTGCGGTTGGGAGCGCGGAGGAACGATGTCGTGAGGCAGATAGTGTCGGCTGCAGGTTCCGGCGGAGGTTGAGTAGGCACTTTGGCAAATGGTATTGTGGATCTGTGCTCAATTAACGGAAATGAGATTGTGTTTGCGTTCGAGGAGGGAATGAAACGGCAGACCGAGGAGGGAAACGTTAAATTGAAGAGAAAATGCCAAATTCGAAATCGTTGGGGGTGATTGGTGGTCCATAGGCCAAGGAAACTGTGTGTGGGGGGGGCAGGGTTTTTTAGACGGAGGAAGGGGGCATGCGCGCACTGAAGGTTAAACCGATAGCGAAAGAGGCAGGAGGAACGGTGGAGGCTTGCGTACATTGAGAAGACGCTTCAGGGGGTGGGAGCTCACGTCAGCAATGCTTGCAACAGAGCCGACAATGGTGGCGATGGCTGCTGGTCTTGGTGCGTCGGTCGTGGGCCGCCCTCCGGGGCGCGCGCCGCGCCGTATCTCCTCCTAACGACGCACGCCCCGCTTCGCAAAACGCTTTAATTGCCTCATTAACGAAACAGGCATTTTTATCTCCGGGCGGTAGCGTCACCCGCGCCCGCCCACCCGCCCCACGCGACTCGACGCGACGCGACTCGACTCGACTCGCGCTTTCGCCCTCTCGCTCACCCTCCTCCCTCGCGCGCTCCCGGCGGCGAGGCGTCGTCTGGGCGTCAGTGGGCCCCGCTGATAAGTGTGAGCGCTCGGCAGCGGCGGCGGCGGCGCGGCGCGGCGCGGCAATAGCGCGACGGAGACGGCGGCGGCGCTGCTGGCAGCGGCCGTGTCGCCAACGCTGCCGACACCAGGGGCGCTAACTAGAAGGTGGCGCCGTGCCGCCGCCGCCGCCACCCTCGCCCTCGTCCTCGTCCTCGTCCTCGTCCTCGTCCTCGTCCTCGCCCTCGCCCTCGCCCTCGCCCTCGCCCTCGCCCTCGCCCTCGCCCTCGCCCTCGCCCTCGCCCTCGCCCTCGCCCTCGCCCTCGCCCTCGCCCCCGCCGTCGCACCCCGCCGTCGCACCCGCCCCCGCCGTCGCCCTCGCCCTCGCCCAACTGCCGACGCGACGCGTTAAGCATCGGGCTGCGAATGGTCGGGCGGTTCTGCGAAGCGAGTTGTGGGTGGGATTGACTACTTGGGTACGAATGGTGGACATTTCGCGTGAAGGGAAGTTCAAGTTGTTGAAGGAATGTCCTGTCACGGGAGGTAGTAAATTTGAAAGGGTCGTTTTCTTTTCATGGATTTCTCGAGCAAAAACTAAGAGTAATATGGACAGTTCGCATCTTGCCTTCGGTTTAATGGTAAACTGTTACTGTCCTTTGATTTGCGTGTAGATAAGTTTTGTTTCATGAATTATAATACTCATTTACCATCCTTTTATTTCATGTCTTGAAGGAAGTAATGAATACATTGAAGTAGAGCTACTTTTGATAGCATGTGTTATAATCTCATGAGAAAAATGTACATTGTTGTCATTGCTTGAAGTTTGACTTATACATCTTGTGCAATTTTCCTGTAAACGTTTTCCTCGTGTCCGCGTTTGACTGTAAGGAACTCTGGAAACGTACCGTTAAAGAGAATACTACTTCCTTGTCAATGGTTTCATCAAAACACTCGGTCGTGAATAAATGTGGCTTATCGATTCAGGAGAGTGAGTTTGTGCATTTTGTGAATCTTCAGTTATGCGGCATAGAACATTTTTCTGGACAGTAGTGTTATGTCTTATTAAAATTTCATTATGTATTATTTTTTTGTATTTGATTACAAAATATAAATGTGTATAAACGTGAATTTTCGAGTAACAATTAAGAATTCAACCAACTACTTTGAAATACATTTTTGCCGCAAAAGTATTTCTGTGTGATAGTATAGTATTTACGTTTGTTTAGCTGTATGTGAGCCGATTGTGTTTATCAACCACTTTTGCATTTTAAACATGTTTTCTCTTAATTTACTCTAGAGAGTATACTTATGCTCGTGATATAATCTTGAATAGAGACGTTCCTTCATCTTTCAGGTCTTTTTTTTTCATTTCAATGGATCAACTTATATCATCCTTTAGAGTTCTTGCCATTTCAAAGCAGCGTAAAATGCTGTCTCCCCCTACCTAAACGAGTGTCTATCAAACGCGCACTTCACGAGTACGATGTACTACTAGTCTCTGCGAGCGACGTACGCAACAGCCACAAGCCTCAGACCGACTGTTTTAAAACTCGAAAGAAACCGTCTAGAATTGCAGGGCGGGTCGGGGGAGGGGGGCGCAAAAAAACCGTAGCGTTGTGCCCGCCATTGCTCCAGCGCGGCGTAAACAGGCGGTAAAAACAGCGCGCGCGAGCAGGCGGGCGACGGACGCGGCGAGAGAAACCGCAGCGCGGACTAACGCGCCGGCGCCGGGTTTGGCAACGGCGTTGCTCAACGACGGTGGCGGCGGCGGGGGGGGGGGCGGGCGCTATTGTGTGTTGTAAAAGTTACGCAGCCAGTGCCGAGCCGCCGCCGGCTTTGCCTGCCTCCCTACCTCCCCCTTGGGCCACAGCCGAAAACCGGCAGCCAGCGAGGGAAAAGTATCCGCCTCCCCGCGGGAGTGGAGAGTGCCCCTGGCGGCAGCGCCTGACGACCGCAGGTGACGGAGGAGCGTCGCGCTGCTTTTCCTGGACACGTCACACCCAGTGGGCGTCACAGACACAGGACTTGCGGGATTTTTTATCTGGACACTAAGATTCAAGGAATGGAATTAATGTTTTTTGTTCGTCTGGGAGAAAATGCGGAAAGGTGGGCTGTTGAGCAAGGTAATGTATTTCTTAATTTAAATGGGGTAAAGCGGATGACGCATGAGCGTTCTTAGATGTCGACTCGAAGTAATGATTATAAAATTACCATGAGTAGATTTTAATAGCCTTCGGTGAGTCACTCCTGTCCATCCGTGCGGGGAAATTCCTTTTCTTTTTCGAAATGTTACCAACCATACATAGCTCAAAGCTGCTTATCTGAGACCGAGAGACTACTTGCTGTTATTACATGGAAAGTGTTTCAGCTTCGTTGAGAATCATGATGTACGGGAATGTAAAGTATTAGTGAAATTATATTAATATTCTGGACTGAGGTATAAACAGACTCACTGGAATACTTCTTGACATGAAATTTTCGCGCCCGGAATGTAGTCCATATAAAAAAGATAGCCGGGTCTAGTAAGACTGATGCCCACGACCATCGACACGATTGCAGTTGCTGGCTCTCTCCCTTCGCTACGAGCACCATCTTCTCCACCGCGTTCTCCAACACTGTCGCCTCCGCCGACGCAGTCCTCGCGAGAAGCGAACGCCGCGCCGGCCGGTGCACGTGACACTGACCTAGTGGGCGCCGGCGACGCCGCGCCGCCCCGCGCCGGCGATAGCCTTTCCCTTCGCGCAGCGCGTGCGCGGCGCCGTTGCCGCGCTTCCAGCCGCGCCGCTTCCTCCGCCCGACGATGCCACCACGACGGCGAAAGGAGCCAGGCGAGGAGCCGCCCGCCGTCTCGCCCGCCCTCCTCTCGCTCGCCCGCCCCTCTCGCTCGCCCGCCCTCTCGTTCGCCCGCCCTCTCGCTCGCCCGCCCTCTCGCTCGCCCGCCCTCTCGCTCGCCCGCCCTCTCGCTCGCCCGCCCTCTCGCTCGCCCGCCCTCTCGCTCGCTCGCCCGCCCGCCCTCTCGCTCGCCCGCCCTCTCGCTCGCCCGCCCGCCCTCTCGCTCGCTCGCCGCCCTCTCGCTCGCTCGCCCGCCCGCCTCTCGCTCGCTCGCCCGCCCTCTCGCTCGCCCGCCCGCCCCTCTCGCTCGCCCGCCCGCCCTCTCGCTCGCCCGCCCTCTCGCTCGCCCGCCCGCCCGCCCTCTCGCCCGCCCGCCCTCTCGCCCGCCCGCCCTCTCGCTCGCTCGCCCGCCCTCTCCGCTCGCTTCGCCCGCCCTCTTCGCTCGCTCGCCCGCCCTCTCGCTCGCTCGCCCGCCCTCTCGCTCGCTCGCCCGCCCTCTCGCTCGCTCGCCCCGCCCTCTCGCTCGCTCGCCCGCCCTCTCGCTCGCTCGCCCGCCCTCTCCGCTCGCTCGCCCGCCCTCTCGCTCGCCCGCCCTCTCCGCCTCGCCCGCCCTCTCGCTCGCCCGCCCTCTCGCTCGCCCGCCCTCTCGCTCCGCCCGCCCTCTCGCTCGCCCGCCCTCTCGCTCGCCCGCCCTCTCGCTCGCCCGCCCTCTCGCTCGCCCGCTCTTTCGCTCGCCCGCTCTTTCGCTCGCCCGCCCTTCGCTCGCCCGCCCTTTCGCTCGCCCGCCCTTTCGCTCGCCCGCCCTTTCGCTCGCCCGCCCTTTCGCTCGCCCGCCCTTTCGCTCGCCCGCCCTTTCGCTCGCCCGCCCTTTTGCCAGCCCTCTCACCTTCCCTCTCGCCAGCCCTCTCGCCCACCCTGCCTTCCATTCTCTAGCCAGTTTGTTCCGCCGTCAAAATTTGCGCAACGTTTTATCACTGCGTCGCGTATCCTGCGTCCTTTCAGCATTGTCTTCTTCCGCCCGCTCGAGTTTGCTCAACACCTGTGCGCCGTGTTTGGTTTGCGGTTTGTTGTTTAGTGCCGTTGATACATTGTGCATGAAAAGGATACCAAAATGTGTTTGGGACACTCCCACTGTGCATTGCTCACAATCGACCTCTTTTTTTTTTATCGTTAAGTTTACGAAATGGTTAGTGACACGCGAGCTTTAAAAGGAGAGGGGCCAGCGTTCGCAGTAAACTTGTGAAATTCCGTCTCGAGAATGGAGATAAATTTATACTCTCTTGTTGTCGTGACGTGTATGATGTTCTGTTATATGTGCATGATGTCTACACACATGACCTTGTAACTGGTTTTAAGGTTTTCTTATGTTAGTGGTATATTGTAGAAAGTAGTTGAATGGTCAACAGTAATATACTCTATCATCCCGGTCTGACTAGAAATACTGGTATGCATCACTTACTTCAAATCGTCCATTCTTTAGTTCGTGTGCATTCCAAAATTTCTTATCAAACTTCATTCGTATATTCCATTGCGTCATTAGGCGATAATGTTGAATAACGTATGTTATAAAATTTTACTCAGAACTTATTTACAAGCGTACTATTAAAGGACGAGAAATTGGTAAGCTCATTCTATTTACATGGAGTTTGTTTACGGGGGGGGGAATTATCAACGTTCTACAAATTTTGCTAAAGATAGCAAAATAATAGATCAATTCTTGCACGTTGACGAAATATTAAATCAGTTATCTGAGAATGTAGTTTCCTTTTACGTGTTAGAAAAATAAATGATCTATCCTGCAGTGTTCCAAATTCGTGATTGCACTTCCGAAGTGCCAAGGAAGGAGAAATTCTGTTCCGCGTGATACGACGAATGTTTTAAATGCACGAATGTCATCTCGAGGAGGGAAGTAGGAAATTTTTTTTCTTGTTTGTTTTCGTACTTCTGGTGACGATTAGCCATTCCTAAATTCAGGAATTGTTCTGTGGCAACAACTGGTTTGTTGATACTTAGCTCGACATACTGTTCTCACCATTTGATATACTTCGAATGGAAGGCCACGCGAATCGAAGCAATACGACAACCATGTCGAAATTTCAGCGCCTGCAGATAATTCAGTACACCATGGCCAAACACGCGCTCCAACTGGTGCTCCCCTGTGGACGTGGGCTTCGGATGGAGTGGTAGGAGGACATCGCCGCTGGCTCCCTTGCGAGTGTTCGATCGAACCAGAGTAGCGCGTTGGGACAGCTCAAGTTCCTTTTGCCCCTAGTGAAACGATCTCTTGGTACCCTTGATGTGAGGTCTCATATGTGATTGGTATGGTATGTGATGTGTGGTGTGATGTGATATGTGGTCTGGTGTGTGGTGTGATGTGATGTGTGGTCTGGTGTGTGGTGCGGTGTGATGTGATGTGTGGTCTGGTGTGTGGTGCGGTGTGATGTGATGTGTGGTCTGGTGTGTGGTGCGGTGTGATGTGATGTGTGGTCTGGTGTGTGGTGCGGTGTGATTTGATGTGTGGTCTGGTGTGTGGTGCGATACGAAGGATTCACAAAAAATCCAAGTCCATTTGGCATGACTTTGAGGAATTGATCTTCAAAGTTCTCGACAGATTCTCAATTCCGGAGTATTAATAAAATCGGACGTTCTGCGTCGGTATGATAGCTAAGAATTTGGTTTACTATGGCAGGAAACAGAACATAGTTTTATTTACCATATAATCACAGTATTACAACTTTCTTAAGAACGGGACTTGATCTGTTGTGATCCCACGTATGTAACGCGTGGTGTTTGTTGTGATGTGTTGTACGTTCCTTCCCTCATTTGTTGTAATCACGACCGCGGCCACGGAGGTTTCCCTCTTCGCTCGCCCGAGGGCGCCTGTGCGTCGCGCCACGCCCCCTGTTGCGCGGGTTGCATCTGCCGCCCTTGGCAGGGGCGCTGCGCCTAGGGGATGCCGCAGTGCCGCGCGGGCGGCGCCCGCCCGAAGCCGATTGCTGCCCTGGGCGGGAGCAGCGTAACCGGATCCACAGGGAGAGATCATCGCGTGGCGGTTGCGGGTGGGGGGGGCGGGCGTCGGAAACACGAGCGCGGAGGCGGCGCGGGCGGAGGTGTCGCTGGCGGGGCAGCGTCGCGTGGCGCCGCCCCGCTAGAGTTACCGCCCGCACGCTGTGCGGCTTCTGCGCCCATCTGGGCCCGTGCGGGGAGCCAGTAGACACACGCGGAAGCGCCTGCAGGCCTTGGTGTGACTACAGGGCGGGACGTGCCACAGTTAATCTCGTCTTGTTTGATCAATGGTTATGCGATGTGTGCGTTTCCGGTTTCTTTCTGCAGATAAACTAAATAAAAAACTGAATCATCGCTGGCATTCAATTCTGCACTTGAGTTTTACAAACTCTTCATACACTTTCATTGCTATTTAAATGTAGAAATATCGATATTTTGACGAATTTGCTACATTCTGCGTTGCAATCATCTTAAGTGTAGTTTTTCGTCTGTAAATTTTATAAAACGAAATATTAATCCAAAGAGGTTACTATCTTTCTTAGCCGTAAGCAGAAAGCTTGCCATTGTTAGCAAAAATGTTCAATAATTACTTCAATGTCGAAACGAAGGTTTCTAAGAAATATCGTTCGTTTAAGTGCTAATAGTTATACCTAAGAGAATGTGAAGGAAGCCAATCCATGGTGTTGACACCTGCGGAGCCAGGTGCATCTGCAGCGCGTGTCATTGGGATTTGCGTTTTAATGAGCTCGAGGTTTACGAGCGACGCTTTGAATGAAGCTGCGTCGGGCTTAACGACCGAAGAGAGAGGAACAGGGCGAGGTGCGCGGCCATGTTTTTCCGGCGTTTATTCCTCTGTAATAACCTGCGAGAGGCCTCGGTCGCCGCGTGCTCTCTCGTGGATGATCCGCAGGACGATCTGGCGTGCGCGTGAATGATGTGATGTAATTGCAATTGAGGGCGATGGGAGTTTCCGTTGGAACGGTTCCCTCAAACTGAGATGTACTCTTGAGGGGTTTTCAAATCTCCGTTGATATAAATGAAGTGTACATTTGTGTGTGTGTGTGTGTGTGTGTGTGTTTGTGTGTGTGTGTGTGTGCGCGTGTGTGTGTGCATGCATGCGTACGCCTGCGCGTGCGAACGTTGCAGAACGATTTACCTTGAAAACCGCGTTCGCATTCCATCGTGTCTCGTAGTGCGCACCTTTTATATGGGACAGTGAACGAACGGCTGTGACATGGCAAATGGACCTACCTGGAGAAGTCGTAAACGTTGAAACTAGATAAGTTGCGTTACTCCAAATGAGCGAATTGTGCTCTGATGTACTCATTTAATTAATTTTTGGGTACTTTTTGTCGTGCATTCCCTTTTACTTGATTTTCCTTCAATGGGAAATGCACAGTATGATTCTGCCTTCTATTCTCTGGCATGAAGCTGAACATATCACCTGCCACAAAAACTGTAGAATATTTACATTTATCTCGAATATTCCAGGCCATCGATATTTCCTTCCAAAATTCAGAGGGATGTTAAGTTTGTGCCGAACTTTCCTCCAAATTGTGTACTTTAATGAAAATTATTCTCTAAAAATTGGGTTAAGTCGTATTTGTAATTTAAGCAATGTATTTCAATGTTATATTCTCACCTAAGAATGAAGTCTGTGTCCGGCCCACCAACAGGATGGGTAGCTCAACCTTTCGTTCGCACCGTTGGAAGACGTCCGTCGTCGCAACTTCACCTGCTCGGGTGTCGGGGTGCGTCCAAGAGCGGCGGCGGCGGCCCACTTTCCGGCGACGGGAGGAGCGGTCCCGCCCCCGCAGTCGCCTGTCGCCAGGATTAGCCCGCGCGGCCTATCTCGGCGCTGTGGCTGCGTCAGCACGGCCTCACTCCGCCCCGCCCCGCTTCCCCCCGCCGCTCATCGTGCGCGCACCCAATAGTCAACGCCTGCTTCTAACCGCCAGCTCTGGCGCTCATGTCTTTTTCTCCGCCTCCGCTCCTGCCTGTGCTCTCCTCACTCCCTCCGCACCCACTACTTTCTCCGCTCCCCGCCGCCCCTTCAATCTCGCTGCTCCTTCCGCTCCCGCTGCGATCTCCTCACCACCAACCGCTTTCATCGCGTTCGTCTCCTTCGGCGCCTTATCCCCTTCCCGAAGAAGTATTCGTTTCCGCCCCCCCCCCTTTGCTCCGCACCCCTCTTCACGCTCCATCCCTGCCGACGCCCCATGACGCTGTACATTCGTCGGCCTTCTCACCACCCTCGCTCGTTTCCACACTTGCCTTCTCCCACTCCCCTTCCTCGGCGTCCCCCTCACCACTCTCGTGATCAGTTTATCGTGGGTGGTTTTGCACGTGTGCAGCTCCATTTTCGCAGTTTTTCACCAAGACTTCTGGACTCCCGGCTCCTTGCCTGCTACTGTCTCTGATTGGTTTCACCCAGTAATCGTACCTACAGTGATGCTGGTTTGTGTATTTATTACCTTCACACTTTTGCAATATAAGACGGATTGATGGCTGACGAACTGAATATACAAGATTCTTGGATTTTAACAGTGGTAAGCAACACAAACTATGAGCAACAATTGATATCAAAGTCTAGATTTTTAATATTATGATTTCTGGAATTCTTTCTAAAAAGCATTCAGTGGCATTATGAGCCACTGCACAAATTTCCTTTCTTTGGAACTTGAATATAAAGGTTTTCGTTATGTGGACTGTGCAGCTGCATTCTTGTTTCAAAATCCTTTTGAGGCTGATGGACGTCCTTTCATAAGAGAAAGGTTCCTAATCCGCTTACCGCAATCCGCAAGGATTTGCTACAGAGAGGCGTAGAGTTTCAAAAACCAGGAGCGTGTTTTCCGCTTTGCCAAGTGAAGTCATTAGTAGGATGTAAAAAATACATTTAATAGCCGAAAAGACTGCTCTAATTTGTTGATTTTATTTTCATTGACGGGTGGTTAAATTTAGACTTCAGACGTTTGAATGTTAATGAGCAACGAGCGTTTTTTCATTCAACCTTACCTAGAATTAGAAGTAAACGCCACCACGAAGTACATGATCATTAAATCTCTGGTGAATCTCCAAAACGAAAAATAAATATTTTTTAAATAATTTATTTCTATATATTTGTGACGATTCTTAATTAACTGAAACACGTCCGGGAGCCCCTCAGCATCGTCTCTAACGTACAACTGTTACTGAGTAAAGTAAGGAGCGGGTATCTTGGGAAAATCTGAGCCGCGCTTCGGCCACGCAGGGGAATTCAGGGGCGGGGCGGGCGCTGTGGTGGTCGTTTTGCGAAACGGCGGCGCGTTTCCTTACAGCTCTCTCCGCGGGGCGCGATGATCAAAGTGGTCGTACGATGTCAGTTGAGAGAATGAAGCTACTACTTTGTGCGTTCAGGCATTTTTATAGATTATTTTGCCGTTTCCTCAGTGTCCGAGATTAAGGTGAGAGTTTTTTTAATAGCATTATCAGTTATTCTTCCTCAAATTATTTCAATACTACTGCTCACCACTCCTGTGAAAATAAAGAATTATATACATAAGCACGAGTAACACAACTAAAGTTACATGGCTGCTAATGGCATTTCCATGAGATACCTCCAGCTTTCGAGGAAGGTGTGAGGAAATTATTAATGTTTCCTTAAAGCGAGGCCTTTCCAAATGTAATTTTAACTGGTACATGGTATCGAAATAGAGCAGTTCTTCGAGAACACGCTATTTGATACCCTGTTATTGAGGAGGGAAATGCCACGAGTAGCATTGTGTAATTTCTTTCCAAACATATTATCTCACTAACTCGCATCTGTGTCCTCTCTATCTTTCACCCTCTCTGACTCACTTTCACTCTCTCACCCACTCGCTCACGCTCTAACTCACTCTTTCACTCACTCTCGCACACTTCGACTTCCACGCGGCCTCAATACTAAGAGTTTATTTTCTCAAGCCAGAAAGAAATCATAGATAATATGAAAGAAAGGGTTAACGATAATATACCAGTTTAGTAGAACCCGGCAAAATTATAAGCGTAAATAAATCTTAAAAGATCAGAAGTGCGAGAGAGAAATGTGTACATTAGTAAGTAGAGTAATAGTGTGTACTCGTAAGAAGTCATTTGGCCCAGCCGTGAGTGGAAGCAAGCGCCCGCCTTGCAGCCACGCCCCCCGCGGCTACTGCGCACCGCTCGCGCCTGCCAGCCCCAGCCCCAGCGCCAGCCCCCGCGCGCGCGGAGCGGCATTGACCCCGAGGCCTCGTTTCGCGCCGCCTCCGCATCGCCGGATGTTTTCGCCCGATACATCGCGCACGCGGGCCTTTGTGCTTTTGTGCGGCTCTCACGCGCAGGAGGACTCCCCCCGCGTGCGGCGCGAGTGGGAGGGGTGTAAAGTAGCGAAAGGTTCTCCCCCCCCTCCCGCCAACGCCTTACCCGCTCTATCGAATTGCCTTTTGTAAGTTGGTAGCCTTATCTGCGCCTTCCGGTGTATTCATTGCGGCGGTGGGGATGATGGTGATGACTCAGGGCTTAACGCAACGAAATTCTTTCTTCAGAATTCGCGTGCTTTTTAGGGGAGTGGGTCACCTTGTTCTTTAGATCTGTGGAAATAGGAAGTGCGATGTAACTGAATGTGTAGCGCGCTCGTGTGTGTGTGTGCCATCCTTATCGACGCTGTGTCCTTACGCAGGTGTGCTCTGTTCCAATTTTATTGTGATGTATTGCAATAATAAGATAACGAAGAGTGAGATAAGACGTCTCCCGTTTTCTGGTCATCGTCGAATGTAAGAATTGTCTTCAGATATTGCTTACATGCTTGGCCATTCATTTAAATCAGTTGAATCTACGTGTATCTTCAAAATGGGCTGAATCTTTTCGCATCAATATTTCGCGAAGTGACGTCGTGGCCTTCACACGTAGGAAACAATTGATTATGTTGGCGTTGTCAATGGCGAGTCGCTTACGAAGCCGTCTTGAATTGCGTGAGCCCTGAAAATAAGTACCTCGTCGAGTACCAGCGTAGCCCGGCTACCTCGGCGACGCGCGCGCGGAGGAGGAAGCGCGGCTGCCGTCATCCTGCAGCGCGGTGCCTGCGGAGCGTGTTGCAACGGCGGGGCCTGGCTTTCGCCTTGGCAAACAAAGGGAGGTTGCGAGGCCCGCGCTTGCCGAATAATAGAATTCAAATTTTTTTTACTGGTCGTACACGTACGCTCTGTCTCTCACCACCACCCTTGTGAACATATTTAAATGGTGTGTTATTCTGGTAACTTCATAAAGCAAACAATGAAAGGAGGAAAAATGCTTTGGTATGGCATTGTTTGGTAATAGGCTCCTTGCTAATTATATGCTTATTCTATCGCTTTCACTTATATTTACTGTGGGTTTTAGAATTGCGTATTCAATAATTTCTTGAAGTACGCATGATCTTTGGAAAATTGACCGGCTCGGTGCTTTAATTTTATTCCACATTTCTTCAATTTTCGAACATCTTTCATTGTTAATTTCAAAAGTATTTGTGTAAATAACGTTTTTTAAATCAAAGAAACTCCAACAAATGGCAGGAGCTGAATTCTCCATCCAAGCGACTAGTTTTCTCCGTTGGCTCGTCACCGAGCCTTGTTTGGTTTCCGAAGTGCCATTGAGCGGGAAGGTTCGGCTATCACGACCACCGAGATCCCTCTGTGCTCTTCCGTCTTGCACTCGTGGCCTTGGGGCGACGCCGCGCTTCGCCCGCTCGCCGCCCACCTGGCACCCGCCGGCACGCAAGCGCTCTCGAGAGGCAGCGGACGGACCGCGCACAGTGGGCGAAGCGGTCAAAACGTTGCATAGGAAGGGAGTTGTACTCGCGATTGATAGATTATTTCATGTTTCCCGGCTCGTCGACTGTTGTGATCAGTAGTCTCGTGAGTGTAGTGACTGCTTTTTATTTCGTGATCTGTGGATGTGGTTGTGTCGTGTACATTAGTTCAACTAAGTGTGTGTAGGAAGGGAGAAAGGGACATGCGTGAGGAAGGAAAGATCACGCGCTGTCTCTGGCTTTTGTGTGTGTGTATGTGTGTGTGTGTATCTCCGGCACTCGGCGTGTATTGATCGGAGAAACAACGGAAAACTACCGATCAGTGCAGCCGGCCGCTAGAATTCTTCTCCAGACAGCGACTGAGCCATCTAAGGTCCGATTAAATTAAGAAGGTGATTGACAGTTCTGTGTGACGTCAGGACGCCTCTCCCGTTTCCATGGCAGCTGCCAACCAGAGAGACAAAACGTGACGTGTCAGGTCGCTCAGTTGCCACTGCCGAACACGGGGAACATTTGAGCATCGCACAGCGACTTCCCTGCCGCCGCGCCGCCCGCGTTTCTGCCTGTGCTGCCCGCGCAATGTGTACTGAGTTGCGTTGAGTTTAGGCTTTTGTCGTATTTTTTACACTTTTACACGTATTTTTTGAAGTGTTTGTTTTCGTGTCCCGGTAACACGTGCTCAGTGGTTTGCGACCTGGCAACGTCGCTCCCCTCCACTCACATATGTCAATCACCTTCTTAATTTAATCGGACCTTAGCTAGTTCGAAAATCCTGCCATCGCTGGATGAGGGGGCACTGCAGTGACATCAGTGGATGCCCTACACCTCACCGGTTTTACTTTCCAGTTAAATTAGTCGCGTTTGTTTTCAGATGCCCGACTTTGAATTCCAACTATTGTTTTTCACAATAGCCATTTTATTGTGACAGTAAATTGCCGAACGTTTTATTCAAGATTAAATTTATCTCACAAAAAATACGTTTAATTTTGTGATCACGTGGCGCATTTGATGACGTGTGTCCTACTGAAGCGCAAACAATCGGGACGACGCGTGGGACTCGGGCGTGTATTGTGCTCCTGGAGTGCATTATTCCTCTATTCCCTCTCTGCGGGGATATATAGTCATTAGGCTTACATAGGACCGAAGTGACAGTTCGGAAAACATGTTTACTTGAAGTTGTTACCACATGTTGACTTACCATGAAGTATCCCTCCACAGCGCCTGTTGTCACGTCTCTTTATAAAACGTTTGTGCGTTGATCACGAATCACGTGATGAACGTACGCACGTTACTTTCAAGACCCAGTTTTAAAATAAAAACAATATTTATCAAAAAATAAAATATAATAATTTTAAAAAAAATGTAGAAGCACAAATAGCATCGCAATCTCATTTCAATTATTTCCCGTGACGCACTACATTTTCATTGAATTAGGAAGTGTTAAGGCAATCAGGTGAGCCAACAGCAAACTAACGAATGTACGAAAGAGCAACAATTAAAATCACTGACGAGCGCCTGAACGGAAGCTTCGGTGAAGTTGCCAGCAATAGCCGCAGGCGTTGGCTGTCACTTTGGTCCCTTCTTTGGCCAACTTCTCTCTAGCAGACCCCTTGTGCGTCTCGGCTGCTCCGCAAACAATGACGACGAGACGACGTCGAGGAGAGCCATCGCGCCAACGCCACGCGCCAACGCCGCGCCGCGCCGGGCCGCGCTGTAATAGAAAGTGTGCCAACACACTCGACGCCCGGCCCACGAAAGGGCGGCTCTGGGAGTCCCGCGGGCGAGACATGAGCGGCATTTAATCCCCCCTACCCCCTTAAGGTAGCTCCACACATTCGGCATTCGCCGAGCAGCGAGCTGCTGCTCGCCCGATCCCGACCAGCTGATGTGTTCGGCGAATGTTCGCTCCCTTTGATGTTTCCAAAAGACCGACACGCGGCAGGTAGGGCGAGCGCGGAATGTTCGTCACTCGGCAAATAGCAAGCGACCCATCCACACTACTGGGGATTCGGCGAGCGGTTGTTCGCTGTTCGCCGAATAGCGAATGTGTGGAGCCGCCTTTATGACTCGATTAGCGTGGACTAAACAACGCTCCCTTCGTTGATGCGTTACGTAATTTAGGAATGGACCGTAATTAGATTTTTTATCTTGTGCTATTTACTATTTTGTTTGCTTTCGATTTGTTTACTCATTGTATATTCGGTCATTTATTTTTGACGGATGACGGGCTCCGAGTTCGCCGTGGACAGCGCACATGCCCGAGTCAGCTGACGCGTGGTTCCTGCAAGCGAGAGATGAGTTAGCGATGAGACCAAAAAAGCATTTTTAGCTGTTGTAGTGAGAGATGTTTCATAGATGTCGTGAGTGCTTTCGTTCCAACTCTGTTCCTTTTTCTTGGATTCGTTCTTTTCTTTTTTCCTTCAATTTTTCCAAGTCTGTGTATAAATGGCGCTAAATTAAAACAGCACCGCTCCTCAAATTCTAATTCAAAACAATTTATTTTCAATACACATTTATAGCAGAAACCTAACAGAAAATCTGATGTTGACTCTGACGATTGTGTGTACAAATTATCCGTGTACAATAAAATGCAATAATTTGCTATACAACTACTACTAGTAAAGTTTATCTCACGTGTGTTCAAGACTCGACTTCTTCAACGGCTTCTCTCTTGTAATGTGCGTTGAATGTGGGGGAAATGAATCTTGGCTTAAGTATAGACGCACTGGTTGGCGTCTTTCTAAATCCGTTTCAAGTGTATTCGCCAACTTTTGTGTACCTGCTCATCGAGCACTTGCCGCAGCTGCAAACTGTGGCAAGGGTTCTCTGATTAACTCCGCCCTTAATCTTTTAGTTCTCTTTTCACGCATGTGCCGGAAAATAGCAAGAAGTTTTGTTTTGTGTGTGTGTTGTGAAACAAGATTTGTTTCGCAATTATTGGCATTTATATTGTAACAGTTTCTTAAATAGAAAAACGTACATTCTTTTGGTCTTTGCTAACATCTCATCTAGAGCCATGGTGCTGTGACTGATCAATGACAGTTCTCGTTCTAAGAATTCGTCATCATTATTCACTGATTATAAGGCAATCTAACAATCCGTCCATCTTGCTCCTTTTTCTGTGATGCACCCGCGTCCGCAATGGTGCTCCCTATCCCAGTATTTTTTTGGAAGGGGGCATGCGGCGGCAATCTTCGCCCCGTCGGCCGTAGCTGGACTAGCTGGCGATGACGCCGTTGGGCTGCGCGGAGAGGGAAACCAGGCTCGCGGTTGCTATTCCTGGCGGCGGGGCGGCGGCGGAGCGACCTACTTGGCCCTGGCGCAGGGTCAAGGCCTGTCAAGTCGCACCCTCCACAGCCAGGGGCGAGAGGGTGCTGTAGTGCGAAATTTGGGGGGGGGGGAGGTCGGATCCGAACAGTTGGTTGGCCCATATTGTCAAATGAAGTGGTTTGCAAAAATGAAAGCAGAGCAGTGTATTGGCAGTTGTTGGAAATTTGGTTGGAATAGAACATCAGAAAGCAATTCTCTCTCGGTAGTGACTGAAATGTGTTCAGTGTTTTTTATGTTAACAGTGATCATGAATACCCTGTTGTTCATATGTTACGTCATAATATTTAGTTTTCTTTCAAGTCGGTGTATTTGTCAAGTGTTTGAATGTGATAGCACATTTTGGTAGTGATCTAACCCTCAAATCCATTGAAGAAAAAGTTGAAGTTGACGAAAGAAGAGAAATAGATAAAGCACCGGTGGTTGCATCGGGGCTAACTTTCTATAAAGCTCTCTGACCATTTAAAGCATACAAAACTCCGGCGAACACCTCCGTCAAAGCGCGTTTCGCTTTGTTTGCATGCCTCCGGGATACGGGCTCCAGGAGCCTATCTCAAGTGCATACACATGTGACTGCTTTTGTTCCCCTTTCGTCATTGCTTTGTTGGAAGATTCTTGCTTTTATTTTCACGCGTCTTTAGATCGTTTCAAGAGACTGTCTTGTTTGTTTTGTTGGAAACATTTTCTAGCACAGGTATTACACAGAGAAAGGCGTATTGGAATGCTTCGTTATGTCGAGTTGGCTGGAAGACCTTGTTATTCCATCCTTGACCATTACGTCGCTACATGCCTCACTGCGAGTAGCGCCGCGGCAGAAGCCAAACAAGAAGGGATTTGACTTTACATCATAAAATGCAGAGCATACTAACAAGAACTAAGTAACAGGCGCCATGTATGGCTTTTCTCTTACTACAACTCGCTTCCGCTGTGGCAGAGTATCCTGCTAGGTAAATTTCCCGCCTGTTGATTTGCACTCGCCGTTCTGATGAAGTAATGTTATACACAATCGGTTTCTGACTCGAGGGAAGGAACGTTTATGCTGTCAACGGGATATTAAAATGGGGTTCATTTCAGGTACAATCAATACAGAGATCTTAATCACTTCAGCGGGATATTAATATTCAAGCACCTTGCTTACAGTCGCCGTCTAGCGCATTCCAAGCGTCTGACCAATGGACAGCGAGGAAACAGGCCAATTAACTCTGATAACCATGTCGTCGAACCAGAATAGGTATGCCGCACTTTCCGTAGAATTGAGCAAAAAGGGATGGAATAGATATAGTTTTACTGTGCTTAATAACATTCCACATGATTATTACCTTTTAAGATTTACATTAATACTGCAACTCGCATCGAAAAAATGTACGCATATAGAATGCGATGTATAAAGGTTCAACGTTTGTTAGAGAATAGAAATGTTAAACAAATATCTCAGAATGTTAATGTACATGGGCAAAAACTGTGTACATTTTACTTTCTTTACTTTTCACTCGCACTCATCTAAGGCTAAGTTCGGTATTCGGATTGAAGCGCAAATTCAGTTTTTTGCCAAGGATACAACTTTACCCAGATCCGCCTATGCATTCACGGAATCCTACTCTCGTGGCCAATTCTGGAGGAGAATTCCAGCGGCCGGCTGCTCTGATCGGTAGTTTTCCGTGGTTTCTCCGATCAATACCAGGCAGTACCCAAACAAACGGGCCACGGACCGCGCGCGATCTTTCCTTCCTCTTCATTGCCCTATCCTCATCTCTTACACACACACACACACACACACACACACTAACATGCACTACACTACCACACATGCAGAGAGACCGGTCTAGAGCTGAGAGCTTGACCCGGCTGGGGCGGTGCCCCTGTGGTGGGAGATACCTGGTTGGGGAAACCCCGCTGCGGACGGTAGGTCGCCACCGGATCTCGTCATCCAGCGGGGGAAAGATCACCGCCACCAAAAACACGCCCTACACGTACGGGACTAATTACCTCTAGTTGACGCGCCCGGAATCACGAACAATCAATCAATCAATCTCATGGCCAAGAACCTTCCTGAGCGGAGGACGCCCCTTCACGAGCGCAGCGGGATGGGCGCGGGTGTGCATCCTGGCAACGGGCTGGCACTGCAGAGGCGGCGGCGGCGCATGCGGGCGGCAACGTCGCGGCCGAAGGCAGGAGCCCTCCCCTCCTCCCCTCACGGATCCCATTCCGGACGCTGCCCGCGCTAATCGGCAATTAAACAGCGCGCCACTGTTTTTTGCGCCGCCCGCGCCCCGCCGCGCCGCCCCGCGCCGGGTGGAGGTGCGCGAAGAAGAACGAAAAGTTACGTCATCACGCCGTGAGGGCGGGAGGGTTAGGGCGGTGTGGAGAACGTCTTACACTGCAAAATAACATTTAAACTTATTCATCTCTGACTCTATTTTTAAATGGAAAAAAGTAGTGGTATCATTGGACGTCTGTGCCTAGAATCACTTAACATACCATTTGACGCGCAGTTCTAAATAAACGGGATCTTTCGTATCGACCTTAATGTCCATTTTATGAATTTGTCCCTTTTGATGTTCTATTGAATTATAAACTGTTAATGTGAGAGATCAATTGCCTGACTGAAAAAAATCAGATGTCTCATGCGCTTTGTGGCCAGCTGTGTTGTTTATAATTTATCATTTTCAATGATTCATGTTGAACGTGCGAAAGCCGTTTATATTCAAACTGTGCGGCGTTCGGAGGAACGTGCATAGGGTCGGGCAAGCGGCGCACGTTGAATGGCAGGAATCGGCTCGCACGCCTCTTTCATTACACCGCGATTATTCTGCCAATAATTCGCTCGGGAGCCACAAGAAACATGTGAGGCAGTGTTTGCAGCAATTTCCGTGGAATGTTGCTCTGTGTTTAGAAGGCGACTTAAACGCTGCAAAGCAATATGCGGCGACGGTCACTCATCACGCAACTATAAACACTGTGCGCAGCCGGCCGTATTCTCTCAGCCGTCCCAGTAATTACTCAAAAGGGTGCCTTTGAAAGTGTTCAAAAGGTGCACGTCGCTGTCGATATCAGGTGCATTCGATTGTTTTGTGATGACTCACCCTGTTTACTACCTAAAAAAAAGTGTGAATTTAAAGTCCGAAGTGACTGGTGACTAATGTGTATTGTTTCTGAGTAAGAAGCCAAAATGTGTGCAATATGTAATTAAGTCATAAAAAAAGTGTGGGAGATCCCCCTGAGAAAGTGTAACGGAATTTGTTCGTATTCCGTAGTTTGAAGATAACTGTTGCCTACGAATCAGAGTATCTCGCCGCTACAACAAATTCCAGCCTTACTATTCGCTAACATAAAGCTCTTTGAAGAATGATTTCACCAATCCGAGGAAGTGACAAGTCTTCAGTCGCCATTTTCCGGATTTGTGTTCTGGTAAGCCGGTTCTCCCCAACCTTCGTTTTGCAACGTATCACCGCGAAGCGCTTCCACTTGCGCCGTGAAGTTTTCGAGTGTGATTTGTGTCTTAAAGGAAACGTCTGTACATAACCATTCTACTGTTTTCCACCTAGGGTTTAATATCCTAGAGTTACTACATGCCATCTTTCCTCCATCCAATTATAAGGGAACTTACAATTATTTTTTAGTTTCAGAAGTTCGCTAACGATATCACATTGAAAAGTAATAATGCCTAGTTTAATGATTAAACGTGTTATCAGGAGTCGAATTGAACAGTGAATAGATCGTCAGTCTACGGATGTAAGCGAGCTTCTTAAGAAGGTTTTCGTACTCAATGTCCTCCATTCTTGGAATTCCATTTTTCTATTTCAACAATAGTGATAATAATTACAATGATAACCCATTTTTACATTATTACAATGATAACCCATATTTACGAAATGCAACAAATTTTTTCCTCAGAATTCCTGAAAAGCCTATTCGATTTCATGGTTCAGAAATTGTAATGTCTCCCGATGTATGTAATACAATGTTCCTGTGACAGCTATCAGCGGCATTGTCAGTTTGGCCGATTTCGGGATAACTAAAGTAAGAGATTGCCTGGTAGAGAACAGTCCAAACCAAAATTTGCAAACTGAATTCACTTGAAGGAAAGGAAGAAGCCTCAGTTACACTTGTATCATATCAAACAGCTTGAGTTGTTCATCTGAAGTGGATTTGATCAATTTTCCCTCCTAATTTTACTTTACTTTTAGGGCATTTTAAAATCATTTTAAGAGCATTGATCATTTTTACCGATGTTTAAGGTCATCAGTATCCACGTGCTTGTCATCAGTTTCCGACGTTGGAGCCTTTGTCATACGTGACGACGCGACGTGGTCGTAAGAGAGGCGGTGACTGACGGGACTTCTCACGCGCGGTTGTGCAGCCCTTCCTGGGAACGGCGATATCGTTTTCTCGCGTGCCGCGCCCGCATCATTGCTCAGTGCCCCAGTTTACTGCGGCGCGCGCCGGACTTTGATTGGGACGCCTCCACGCCCGGCGGCGGAGTGAGCGAGGGGGGATCCCCGACCACGGCGTTGACTCACGGCCCGAGAAGGTCGCTCCCTCCTCATTGAATCAAGCCCAAGGAAATTAATGTCACGGTTTTATGGTAACGCGCTTTTGATTTTATGTGCGAAATGCGTTACATGGGGTTTTTCACTCTCGATTGCCTAGCGTAAAGAATGGCAATCGCCGACTGACGTTGACCAGGTATGTTTCCTCTGAGACAGGGGTTCTCAAACTGTGCGTCGCGGCTCCCAGGGGTGTTGCGGTGATTTATTAAAAATGATTTTCATATTTGATTTACTTAAATACTTGTCATTTATGTCTACAAAATAATTTTGTACTATCATACTGTATGTTATTTGTAATATACAAGATTTATTTTTCTAATTCACTGTGGGTTAATTGAACCCAGCAAGTTCTTTACCAGTGAGCTTCTGTGGCTCCTTTAGCAGCGACGAACATCCCTAGCGCACATCGCAGCCTGGGATATTTAATCTTTATACTCACGCAGAGTTCCCGTGCTCACGCGAGAGTACGGCGGCGAAACAAAAAGTGTTGTGTGTTATTTTAATACCTATTTAAAAATGGAGAAATAAAATGGCCTGTTATATCACGTACTCATTTGTGTTGAATCTTTAGTAGGCCTAAAACCCCTATATTTGATACTAATTGTTACTAGGGGAGCCGCGAGAAATTTCGTTTAGGTCAAGGGAACCGTGGACGAAAGAAGTTTGAAAATCCCTGCTCTAAAAGATAATAAGGTAGAAGGGAGAATAACCAGGAAATTGAAACGCAATGTCATGTTGGTCTGTAGGCATGCAATTAAACAAAATGCTTTGAGGAGAAGTTATGGAAATAATTATTTTCAGAATTATTCAAATTACTTAGATCTTGAAAAAAAAATCGCTTGCGTCTTGAAGTTGAAGACTGTTCCTGAATACATTACACAACTTTGGGGGACTTATTTGCTTCACTTGAGTTACTCAGTGGTTATACAGAACTTGAAGGCCATCCGTGATCCTGGATTACAGCAAGATGTATGGAACTGTCTAGTGCTACCTAGAACCACAGAGGGGCAAGTGGAAATACTGTCTGCGGTAAGAAATTAAGAATAAAGAGCGCTTCTGGAAACCCCTGTAGAGTACACCAAGGAATAAACAGTCCACGAGCAGCCTGCGGAGGCAGAACGGAGAGCAGCGGCGCTTGGGTGGGAGGCAGAGGAACAGCGAGCGGTGCGGCAACGACGGCGTGCGAGAGGCGGCAGCGGCGGCAGGTGGAGCGCGCGCGGCGAGCCGTGACGGTCGGTGACGTCACCCGCACCTCTCCACCCCCACCCGCCCCTCCCCGCCCCTGCCATCTCCCACTCATCGCCGGAAGATCGCGCGGGCGGGGACCGCGGCGCGGCGCGGCGCGGCGCGGTGCGGTGCGGTGCGGCGGACAGCGCCGCGCGGGCAGCACCCGCGAGCGACGGCCGGCGAGCGGCAGGCACCTCAGCTGCAGCGCGCAGATTCCGAATTTCGATTGCGGATGACGTAAGCACCCCGTGCCCCCTGCCCCTCCCCCGCCCCCGCCCTCCGCGATTTCACGGCTTCGGCGCCCGCGGCGGCCGCCGGGCTGCGACGCCGGACTTCCGAGAAGGCGGGGCCGCCGAAAAGTGGGTCAGCGCGCGGGGTAGGGGTTTTCCCCCTCCGCGTCAGCTGCCGCCGCCGCCACCGCGAATCGTGCGTTCCGCGAGCGACTCGTGCGTTGCGTCAGGCGCCGATGAATCTCGCGCGGTTTCCGTATACGGAGCGACCTCCGCCTCATCCCGAACTACTGTCCCCGCTCTTTTCTCCTGATCGCCCGTGCAGGAGCGAGGAGGGAGTGCCGCGTCGGCCTTACCGGGAAAGGGAAAGTTCGCTACGGGCTGAGGTAATACTCATATCGCCAAACTCTCGTTACGTGCGCCTGCGTGCGTGCGCGCGGGTGGGCGGGCGGGCGGACGGACGGGCGTTTCACTGCCGCGGGAATGCAACCGCGCGCCCGACAGCCGCGCAAGTTCTATGTCAGAGTGTCAGGACCAGCTGGTGCAACGCGCCGGTAATTGCCATCGGCGCCGGCTGGCGACCGATGATGGCCAGTGGTGCAACAACAGCCCGTGGATGGTACATCGCGTTCCACTGGCACACTGTTCGGACCAGCTAATAAATTCTCAATATACCGACTTGTTGGATTTACGTATTCGTTTTTTGTATAGGAGTTGCGTATTTTTGCTATTTTCACGTTTTGGCGTTATGGTTTTGCACTGGTGTCGGAAATTAAACAAGAGGGAAGGAAGCATTGAGGGTGTGGAAATCGTTGAATTAAGTTTGCGATCGCCTCGAAACGCAGGAACTCTCCCAGCTGAGTAATTTTATAGGAGCGGATGTTGTTGTTTCCCCCAGCGGCAGTTGTCCCAGCCCCGAGCGTAATTCGTTGAGGCGCCCTAGTCAGGCGAATCCCTAACGAGCGCCGCCTGCCAAACCCCGTATCGCGGGAGGAAAACGACTCTGGAATTCCGCTCATCAAGGGCGCCCGCGGCGCGCGCCCGCCGCCCTCCCGCCCTCCCGCCCTCCCGCCCTCCCGCCCTCCCGCCCTCCCGCCCTCCCGCCCTCGCGCAGCCGTCGCGACGTCGACGCCGGCCCCGACCCCGACGCCGCCGACGCGAAATTGGTTTTCCGCTCGTTTCGTCGCTCCTTCGGCGTCTGCGAAGGCGACGTCTCCCGAGCCTCATCCGCTACTCGACCTCGCCGCTTCCTCTTCGCGCACTTCTTCCTCTCCCTTTCCTTCCCCTCTTTCCCTGCATCTTTTATTATTCGTGTGTCTCTAGGCGTCTATTCAACTTACTAACTTGTTCTATTCTTCTATTTTCCGCTATCAATCTCCATCCTTTCTTTTTGTCCTCTGTAGCTCTTTCACCGTCCATAGCATTAAAAAACAAAAGAAAAAGTAATCGCCTTCTAAAGCAATCCCGGTCTGCCAGCTCTCAATTTCGTTTCGGTGTTCAACAGTTCAACATAACCGCATTTCACTGCTCTTATTTGCCTTCTATGCCTTTTTTTTTCCGCCGCACATCACCACCGACTCAAACGCCATCACCTCTTTCAGAAACACTCTGGCAGCCACCCGTCGTTACTACCCTCGCCCGCGCTTCTCTCTCACCGACCTCCTGCCGTTTCAGTTCCGACTTGGGTTCGCGCGCCCTCCCGCCCTGCCGCGTTCACCGCCTCCTTCGCCGGCGCCTCCGTCGAATCCTCAGCCCGCCAGCCTGCTCTCCGGAGGCGCCAGCCGATCCGAGGAATGGTAAACACATTACGCCGTTCGTTAAGCCTCGCCGGAGGGGAAAATTATCGCCCATACGATCCGCCTTCCGGAGGTGGCGGCGGCGGCGGCAGCGGGTGTGGTGGCGGTAGGACGCTTCCGCGGGAAGCGGGCGGCGGCGGCGGCGGTGGAGACGGAGGCGGCGGGCGCGGGAGCGGGTCAGTTAGGCCTTCACCCACTTGGAGGCGTCTTGCTCACCACTTCCATTGAAGCTCGGAAGCTTGGGTGCTGATGAAGCGCTGGCATCCACCGCCAACTGAGAACAAAACGTTCCTCGCAATCGGTCCTTAATGCTGTCGTAAAAGAGAAGCCGACAGCTGCTAAAATCCGCCGGAGAGGTTTGCGAGAAAGGCACCCGAGACGAGACCGAAAGCAAGCCACTGCGCACGCCTCGAAGCGAATCAACTGAATGTTGGGGGAGACGCCCTGAAAGATTCGATTAATAAGGTGGAGGCTATAGAAGGAAGGTGTAAGTAATTTAAGGAATTTTATCATTAAACTTATTTGTTGGTTTTGCTTTCACCAATGTGTCGTTTTAACTCTCAAGTAATCCTTGTTGAAAATAAATTGCAACCCATCTTGCAATTTATCCTTTTGCGATTTGTGTTGAATGTGAATCGCCAGACGAACGTATCAACCTCATTTCAACTTAATGTCATTTTCCCTGCCGTGCTCTTTCAGAAGGTTTCCCCTAAACAAGTGAGTGTATCAAAGGGGAATGGTAAAACATTGTCATTTCATGAGAACATTTTCATCTCCTCGTAGGCTTTAATTTTTAATTAGCGTATGAGCTGTGCGAAATGTACTGTGTATGGTGGATGATATGGAATTACACTGTTGTTAAAATGTCTGAACTTTTTGGTCACAATTTGTTACGAATTTCTAATATCATGCTTTGATGTTCAGGTTGTTTACAAAATGCAATTTCTAATTCTAAAAAAAAAAATCATATAGAAGGAGCTTGTCATGAGGAACGTTATATGTAATGATTTTTGTAACCTCTTTCAAAATGAATAGAACAAAGATCTGCAGATGAAACGCCTGAAATAGACGGGTAACTTGGAAGTGAGCTACATTGACGCAGCCAAAACTAGCGTTTTAATTTATGTCGATAAATTAAAAGGTAATTTTGAAAAGCAAAAATAGGACATTAAAAAAAGAGGTCGAAGAAATAATTGGCTTCGAAATCAGCTTGTTTAATCCCTCCCTTCCCTTCGACACATCCTGTAAATGTAGTGGCGGCTGATGCTGAAAACTAGCTATGTGCGTTATTATGCATTAGAGCGCCCGGAGGGAAAAATCCAACCCCCTCCAAAGAATATTATTATAATTATGAACGTATTACTATAAAGTAATTTTAGAAACTGTTTAAAATAATAACAACATATTTAAATAATGGTCCCCAATTCACCAGACATCGAAGTTAATAATTGGACGTAAAATTTTACGTATAAAAACAATTTATATTTCATGTGGTATTTAAGCTTTTATTGACAATTCAGTGTTAGTGTATTGTGTCAATTCAAATAACATAAATGTTTGTTGTACAAACCCGATGTTGCCGTCTCACCACGGTGATGATCTGTTGCCAGTTATATATTTTCTCATGTGGTATATTTTCTCATGTAGATTTGTGAGACTCTACAAAGAGCAGTGCTTGGTTTTGTGAACTCGTGGTTTTCAAGAGGGTAATGCGCACGACACGAATTGTTGTGCTCTGCGTGACGCCATCAGGTCGTCTCGTTCAAACCATCACATGACAGAAAACGAGACCGCTACAAACGTATGCGTGCATGTTACGGAAATCTAATTGTTATGCACTTCACTAGCGTTTTGATTGGTGAATTAAATAAAATTCCGTTATTTTGATGCGGAATTTATTTGTTAGAGAATGGCTAGTGTTCTGCATCACTGCAGTACTCGCGAACCAGCCGCCATCTAAATGTCTTCGGAGTTGACCACCCTCGTTCTCTCCCCGTGTACGTGCATCGAAGGGGGTTGAGTGATTGATTGTTAGTGATTCCAGGCGCGTCGATTACAGAGGTCATTAGTGCCCTAAGTTTAGTGCGTGTTTTTTCTTAGGGATGTTGCCATGATTTCCCCCCGCTAGACAGCGAGATCCGGCGCCGACCTAACTTTGTCTAGCGGAGTTTTCCCCGACCAGGGGTCTCCCACCAACGGGGCACCGCCCCAGCCGGGACAAGCTCTAAGCCTCCGACCGGTCTCCCGGCATGTGTGGTAGTGTAATGCATGTAACTGTGTGTGTAAGGAAGGGGTGAGGATTGGACAAGGAAGAGGAAGGAAAGATCGCGCACGATCCTTGGGCCATTTGTTAGAGTACTGCTCCAGCCTTTGCCTGGTGTTGATCGGAGAAACAACGGAAAATTACCGATCATTGCAGCCGGCCGCTAGAATTCTCCTCCAGATAGCGACCGAATTCGACCTAGCTGACAAGCTAGTGTCGAAACTCCTGCCACCGTCGGGACTCGACCCGGCCCGAGGCACTGTAGTGACATCAGTTGATGCACTGGGCCATCTCTCCCGATCGAGGCGGATTGAGCCGGAGCGGCGTGGCGCGCCTTGTTGGTCGTGCTCCAAGGGCCTCGGGGTGCGTTCCGCTCCCTCTGGCGCGACCCTCGTGCGCGTGATGTCGCGGCGCGGCGCGGCCGCCCTCCGGAATGAGTGGCAAGTGTAAACACTGATGCGCTTCCCGCCTGCTTGCTGCGTGCCGGAGCCGCCAGCCGTCGCTGCTGGCTTCGTTACCTTTGGACTGGAGCAGGTCGGAACACGACAAAAGAGGGGTAGGGCCTCGCTGAATTTTGCGCTTAGTTGTTGCGCAACGAACATGATACATCTGAGACTTCGTCATTTTGGAATTGAGGTACGAAATGTATTTAGAAAATAGTAAATGTTTACTACTAGCAAAATTTTCATAGTTCACAAGACAAGATTTTCACACTAAACCCCATTTGTGTTAGCCGTGGATTTTCTTTTCTAAGAAACAATTCTGTTGTATTATAAGATTGAAAGAATAAAAAGTCCATGCTCCTCATCTTGTATTTAATTTGTCGATTAAAACTAAAATAGTGATATATATTTATATATATATATATATATATATATATATATATATATATATATATATATGGCGTCAATCCGCCAAATAACGCTGTAATTTTTTACATTGAATAAAAACGCTCTTCTCGAAGTCGATAGATTTCTTTTAGCTAATATTAGGTGTTAAATCGTCCGTTTGTGCATTGTTGCTATAGAGAGTACCAAAATACTTCTGCTTTTTTCTCGTGCCGAAAAAGTGGCAACGAATCCACACACTCGCCTCCGGACACCTGTGAGGCCTGCCCAATTTCATCTGGAATATTCGCCATTCATTCGATGTGTGAAATGCATCTGAGAGTGCAGCCATCCGTTGAGAGCCTAACGCGCAGCGGGTGACGGCCGGCAGTTAGGGGCCTGCCTGGAATTGTTGTGGAGCTGCCATGTTGCCGGGTTCGCAGCCAAATCCGCGCCACTTTGCACTTTCGTTGCTGCCAGCGACGTGGCGCGGCTCGGCGCTGTTCGCTCCAGCGAAGGGTCTGCGCCGAGCGCTGCGGCAGGCAGGCAACACGAGACCGCCTCACGAAAAAATTGGCCGCCGCAGGGAGAACGGATCAAGCAGCCCCCCCTCCCCTCCCCGCCCCTGCATAATGACGTGCCACGCGATATTGCCTGTTAAGGGCACAAAAAGTGGCACACCGCTGTCGTGTAATAATACGCCGCAACGTATTACACAGTTAGTATTCGCATAATCCGGTAATTTGCCGTATGACACGTCCGTTGGGGGTCTCGGCGTGAAAGGCAAAAGCCGATGCCTGCTACGTTTAGTGCCCAAGAGTAATCATGGAGGAGTGATGGCGAACGAACTGCTTTTGACAAGCTAGTTCTTCAAAAACATGGTGTGCGAACTATTGTGACATTTCACAACAGAATTCTTGGTTAAATGGTTAAATCACAAATTAGACAATAATTTGAAGAAATAAAGTTACCAAAATGAAAGTGATACATTTTTATCTCCATCTAGTTTTTTGCTATATTTTTCTTGTGTAGAAATGTGCATTCACAGCATTTAAACGCACGGTGTAACATCTTTGTTTTCTCCTTTTTGTAAAATCTGACGATTTAGAATGTGAATATTGAGTATCCTCCTGTTTTGACCGCTTTCGTCTAGTCAATTGTTGCCGTGGGCTTTCACGCGGCGAGGCATTGTTTGAATGTTCCGCCGCGGCGGGCGCTGGTCAGTCGCTGCGCGCGCGTGTTGTTGTTACCGCCGTCGCTCCTCGCGTGCGGACGTCGAGGCGCGCGCTCGCACCTGCGCCTCGCATGACGCATGCATCGCCGCGTCATCGTTGGGGCGCGCGGATTGTTGCGGCGTCGTTTCCGACATGGCGGCGAGGCGAGGCGAGGAGAGGCGAGCGCACTGCGTCCCTGCGTGACGCGGGCGGGCGGTCCGTCGGGCGGCCGGCCCTCTTGGAGGGGGCGTCCGCCGCCGCCACCTCCTCCGCCTCCGCGGCCCGCGGCCGCCCGTCGGCGCTGCGCGTCGGCGCATGCGCGCCGGCGCATGCGCGCCGGGTGGCCTACTGACCCGCTTCGGCCGCGCGGCCCCGGCCCCGAGCGCGCGCCGCCAGTCCCTCGGCGGAGCCGCGACCATGATGGCGTGCGGCCTCAACATGGAGCCCGCGACGGCGGTGTCGCCCTTCTGCGCCGGCCTGCCCTCCGCGTGGACCGCGCCGCAGCCGCCGCCCCCGCAGCAGTCGCCCCTGCGCGTGGACGACGAGTGGTTTGTGCCAGTGCTTGTTTTCTCTGTCGCTTCGCGTGTGGGTGGAGGAGGAGTGTGCCGTGTTCGTGTGTCGGCGACTCGCGCGCAGCGAGTCGTGTTGCTGGACGGGGCTCGTCGTCGACGTGGCGCCTTCGACGGCTCGAGGCGCTGAGGGGTTTCTCCGAGCGACTGGCGCGTGCGTCGGAAAGAGCGACGCGACGCCCTCTGCCGTCGCCTGCGCGAGCGTCTGTCGCCGGAGCGCGAGCGAGCGCGCGTCCGCTGCCGCTGTTTTGCGGGGCTGCCGCCGGAGTGTTTTTTCGTTTTTTCGTCACATAAATCTGTGGGCGAGTGCACGGGCCCGATAGCGGGCGCAGCAACAGGTTGGCGGTGGCGGGTGAGGTTGTGGCCCGGTGGCGGCGGGCGGCGCGCGCCGGGGTGCCACGCGTGACGTCATAGCGCCCCTCCGAGGAGCGCCTCTGCCCGGCGCCCCAGGGCGGGTAGGCCGCCTGGCCGCAGTTTTGTTTTCCGGCTCAGGGAGTGCGGGTCGTGGCGAAGTGAGTGCTTGTGCGTTGTTCCATTGCGATGGGGTCGTGGGTCATTCGCATACGCCGAGTGGGTGAGTGTGCAATTTAAATTTTTTAATGGTGCTGGGAGCAGCAAATTGGCTCAGTTTTAAAACAATTATGTTTAGTCATCGTGATCTAGGTGATTCTGCTGATGTGAAGATCGTAATTCGTATATGTGTGTATGTGTGCCAGTGGTTGTGTTATGGTCAAGTGCTGTTTACGTCTTCACGCACGAGTGGTCAGGTTTGCAATGCTTGTACGGATCGGGCGAAGAATGCTTGCACTTGCTGGATTGTGGAAGTGCAAAATTAATTTATTTAAGAAACATTCGGGACTCCCCTCTTATTAACAAAAATAATTTCGTGGATACTGTATTTGCCAGTGAAATTAGATACGGGGTATGTTCGCTGTTCTTGTTATCTTTTAATCAGTATTCGTCTATTTCTGTAGCTTCTGGAAAGACAGAACAAACTACTGTGTAAACGTTTAGGGAAGGAACAAACACCAGAGTACGAATTTCGCGAGAAAGGGGCGCTGGGTGAGTCGCGCTTCTTGAGCATATTTCGAAAGCACTCGCCGAGGCGATGAGCCACGAGTGCCTTTGTTTCTGCGCTGACCGGCAGCGAGCCCCTCCTATTGTCGCCGCTCGCGAAGTCCGTCGCCTGGCCGTCTTTATCTCTGTGGCGGCAGAGGGGGGGCGGTGGCGACGCTGGCGGTTCAAACCGGCCACGCGATAAGCACGCGACGCGGAGGCAGTGAGCTCCGTCTTGTGGGGAGGGGGGGGGGCGCCGGGCCCTGCGGCGCTGACGCCCGCCAGGCCGCCCGAGGAAGTGGCCGCGGTCGTGATTCAGTGCGCTTCCTCTCGGGGCGGACCTGGGGCCGCTGTTGGCGTCAGCGCCACTGCTGACACCATCGGCCCGTGTCTCCGTAGCATCCTCCTGCCCGGAATTGCGTGCGCGGAGATGGATGTTGAACGCATGCGTGGGCCCTGTTCTATGATGTAACTAGAGGTTTTCGAGGAACCGGGGGAAATATGTGAGCTACTTGCAAATTGAAAGGGCCAGAAAAAAGTAGAGATCTAACATCAAAAAGTAGGTTTCATGATTGTTTGATACTTCACATTAAAGGAATAATTGTGTGGCTCGTTGTCAGTGGTGCAACTAGATATTTCTGGGGGAGGGATATAGGTGTAGTGATTAGCCACTTGTAATCTTTTTTTATGCAAAATTTAAATTTTATTTCTAATTAATTCTTTCAGATACTGAAATTATAGTTTTATTCAGGGCTTGATTTCTGGCGGAACACGACGAAACGACGTTCCGGTATCTCAGAGATAATTATTAATTATTATATAAATATTCAACTATTTCTATTAAACATATTTTTGGGCCACATTTCGGAACATACAATTTTACAAATCGAGCACTGATTTTATGAATGTGTCATCGGTTTCTGGGGCTGCAGGTTGAAGGCTGTAGGGTGGTAATTGAAGTCCCTTGACTCCCCCCTGCCTCCCTGGCTTTGCGTGTGTCAGTTTTTACGTATTCTGAAATTGTTGTACTTTTATTTTTTATTTACAAAAAATAACTAGTTTCTAACTTAACATGTTAAGCACTTCGTTGAGAATAAATCCAATTTGCGATGTCATTTCAAATATAGCATGTTAAAAATACAAGGCGTTAGTTTTGGTTGTAGCCATTTGGGTTCTTTCTATTATTTTTGCCTTTAATCTAGTGAATATTTTAGAATAATGAAATATAAAAAATCGTGGTTTTCTTTATTTAACAATTGTTAGCCATGTTAAAAAATTGGAATATAAAAGTATTTGGATCATTCTATGCTTGGTCTTAACTTTCCTTATGCCCACTCATGATTTTTAATTTTACGGTTGTGTGTTTTTGTTAATAAAGATTTAGAAAAGCAAATTTTCGACAGTAATGTTGGTTCTTTTATGCATTATATCTTGTTACGAGTATTACGAGTAAAATTGTTCATGTTGCACAATATTAGAAGTATGTTAAAGCCAAGATTTGTGTTAAAAAAAAAAAAAAAGAATAGGAAAGAAGTGTTACCGAGGTAAAGTGCGTCAGGGAAATGTATTTGATTACGAGAGGCATAACGGTGACGATTTTCATCATTTCTTTAGTGAATCCTCTTCCTTTTCGCGGATATTCTAGAACCGTGTGCGTGTCATTAGAAAGGAGATTCGTTCGCGGAGTGAAACTGGTCCGAATGGAAGGTGCTCTAGACCTGGCAACCCTGGCTTCGAAAGCGGGTCACGCCGACGCGCCTCCCGCCGCACGTCAGCCGCTCCGAGAAGCGCCGGCTTTGCCTCACAGCTGATTCGAAGCGGACTGACCAACCTTCTGTGGAAATTCTTTTTTCCTCCTACGTGGCTGTATTGCACGACGGGAGTGAAATGGAACTGCTTCTCTAGTCTCTGATCTTTTGAGCTTGCATGAGTATGTAAGGGAATTTTGACATATTCCTGCCGTAGCTGATATATTTCAAAGAACGTTGCCAGTCAAATTTTGCAGTTACCAACATTGCCCACGAATTTCATGTTGAGTCCGTGGCTAGAAGAGTTGGCGTCCGTGATGACCCATTTTTTTTCTTACATGTGTCAATGACAAATTCTCAGCCTAACCTAGAAATCTGAAACTGTAGTGACTACATTGATATTAACATGTATTCTTGTCTTGTGCGTTCTTTCTTGTCGTATAATTTGTGTGTGGGTGGGCAATGAGTGTTATAAATTGTGACATTCTCCAAATTAAAAAAAATGGAAATTGAATATTTATTGAGGAGTTGACATGGAAAATGTGTCAAGAATAGAAGGAATTTGAATGATCGAATGTTCTTTACGGCTGAGGGATTTTACGACGTCATCGACTTAGAATTTCTTGTCTCCAGACATCTGCATTGCCATTCGGATTTTGGAGTGACTTGAAAGAAAACGACTGTTTAAATGTATTATATCAAAAGACATACAGAATGTCAAGATGGCACGGCTGCAAAATTTATTTGAATGTCATAAGAAAAGAGACATGCGATTTTCGTTTATTAATTCCTTTTGACATCGGTTCTAAACAGGTGAACTACTTATGAGCAATATGCCTTGCATCAAAGTTGCACCAACATATCTACTACTTATTAAAACAAAATCTTTCTGTATCGACAGTCAGATATGGATGATTTCGTACATTTTCAAGATATGAAAGATCATTCCATTTAAGAGTAGAAACTTTTGGCAAAGACACAAATATTTCAATCAGCGAATGAGGGAGAGAAGGGTTTGTTAGAGATTTTGCAGTTCATCACACAAAATTATCGTGATTTAAAAAAATGTACATTTTGATAGAGTTGTTTGAGATTCATAAAAAAATATTACGAGCATAAAATATTCATAAAAAACATTTTCGATAGCCTAATATCAGCGTGTTGGCACACCCCTTTCCATGTCAACTGTTCAGTTGCCTATGTTAATTATGCGTGTTCGCAACAGGATCCATCTTACAAGTATAATGACTACATCCGCTCTTGGCTGCCGATAAAAAAAACCTTCGCCTTCTCCAGAAAGATAACGCGAATTTCTCTGCTGAAGATTTCCATCAGACGAGTCCAGCACTCGGCACTCGACGTGAAACTTCTTCGACATACCGTTATAAATTTGATAATATCTTTCAGCGACCTGGACATTGAGAAAAGAAACTGTTAAAGAAGAGTCCGTTTGCGGAAAGTAATTGGGTAAACCGCACGCACGGCGTTCACGTCAGCTTCCTCGGTTATTGTTACAACCTGAGTTTTCATTCGATGGACACGAGGGTTCCTCTCTTGCTCACGGGGTCCTTGTTATACGGACGGATGTCCTCTTAAGGCGGCAAATGGCCCTCTGATTTAGAGAAGAGCCCTCCGAGCTGCAATAATGGCCCAATGGCCCTCACGAGCACCATCATTCAGTTGGACAAACCTAATCAGACGCGTCTCTTCAGGACTTCCAACTTGTGAGAGTGTGGTTGGTGTGCTAGAAAATTTCACCTCGAACTGGGAAGTTAAAAGGAGGACCGAGGAATCCCGTGGAACTCTCAGGCCTAACTCGTATTTGTCGAGATCTTTCTTATCTTCTTTCTTCGTGTTGAATATGATGTACTTCCCTTCATTCTCATCTCGTCCAGTCGTAATACTAGATTTTCCATCTTTTCTCCCCGGAGAGCGGAATTGCTGCGTGGGGTTCATTGAATCCAAACGGGCGGGTGTCATAGTATGTCGGGGAGAGCGCACGGGCGTGCTTGCGAGCGAAGGGTCGATGGCGGGGCGGGACGGGGCCGCGCGTTGGAACGGAGCCCAGGGAGTAATTGGCCTGCAGCGTCCAAGCGCGGCGCGGCGCGAGGAGTCGCTGCCGGTGCTGGTGCCGGAGGCGATGGCGGCGGCGGCGGCGCGGCTGCTGTAACAGGCTCGGAAGTGTGACAGGGCCGCGGGTCGCCCGGCCAGGGGCAAAGGCTGTGTGGGCGTTCTAGCGCGCCGTCGCACACGCGGTTGGACATTTCTCTCTATCTTTCGTCACTCCTCTTCCTTTTTGATTCTCCATTGTTTTTCCCCATCGCAATGCTGACTTCACTGGATAGGAAACAGTGTCTATGCGAATGTCCGACTGGTGGTGGTGGTGGTGGTGGTGGGGGAGTTCGTGATTGACACTTGCACGTATCAACTACGTTGGTCATTGGTAGTCTTCGCATAGATTTACGCCGAAACAGGCGTTTCTCAGGAAATGAAGATAGGAGAGGTAGTCCGAAGTAATAAAAAATAGTGTTTGCTAGTAGAACGTCTAAAGTGGCCTTAACCACAAAAGCCATCTTCACATTCGATCTAGAAATAAGCATCGTTGAAAGTATGTCAACTAAGATTTCCATCTCAGTTTGTTTTCCAAGTATTAAAGACTGGTTAATTCTGTTTTAATTTCGATAATAAGATTTCTGCCGTACGAGACCTTTGTGTGCTGACTGCTCTGAATTGACGTCCGTTAAGCTGGCAAAGCCATTTTCAAAAAACACATTTTCTCTATACCCAGAATTTTGTGCTATTTTTGTGCTTTCCAAATATCCAAAAATTAATTTTTTTGCTCCAACGGTTTTTCCAAAAATGGGTGGCTTTGCTGGCTTAATGTTAAGCTGGCAAAGCCAATTAGCCAAAACAAATTTTCTTTATACACAAAATATTGTGCTATTTTTGTGCTTTTCAAATATATAAACATTAATTTTTTTGCTCTTACCGTTTTTCGAAAATTTAGAAAAAAACGAATTTTCGAAATGCCCGGCAGGCGCAACAACTACGCATAAGAAAACTACTCGTAGAAAAAAAACTATCCATCAAAATTAGATTTTCTTGACACAAAAATAACCACAAAACAATTCTCTATACAACAATGTTGTTTCGAAATATTCAACATTTAATATTTCCTATAAATAATAATAATTCTTACACTACTGTCAAGAAACAACACAATTCAAGTCATACAATTCCTCATAAAAACTAAACTACTCAATATTTCGCAATGTCCTTTCCCAACAAACAGAACCAAATATTGTTCTAACAATGTACACACACGCTGATTTTTTTGCTCTCAACGTTTTTTGCAAAATTCAACAAAACCACTCACGAGTCACCCGCAACAACGCACTCTCGCAGGATAAGAAAATCACTCATCAAGGCAAAACTCTAATTCAAAATCAATTTATCCTGACATAACATCAACCACAATACAATACAATATACAACAATATTGTTTTTAACTTTTTATTTTCGATACTATCGAAGAAAAAATTGTAAATCCTTTAACTGGGTACCCAAAAACACACCAATGGAGGCACATCAATCCTACTAAATACTAAAATACTCAACACATCGCATTGGCCTTCCCCAACAAACAAAATCAAACTTCATTCTAATAAACCACACTTACAATGATTTTTTTGCTCTAACCGTTTTTGAAAAATTGAACAAAATGACACGTATGTGGCGCAAGATAGGGCAACTCCGCCAAGAACAAAAACAATCTTCGAAGGAAATATATCATTCAAAAATAAAATGTCTTATCACAGAATTACCAACAATACAATGCACTATGCAAAAGTATTGATTTCAAACTTTTGACTTTCGATACTATCTATAAAAAAATCTAAATCATTACACTGAAAATAAAAAAAAAGACGCATGGAGGCAAACAAATACTAATAAATACTAAACTACTCAACCAATTGCATTGTCCATTTCCAAGAATAACAATTAAATGTTGTTCTAATAAACTACACCAACAATGATTTTTTTGCTCTCATGGAGTTTTTGAAAATTAAATTCAACTTCGTATGAGTGCACGGGAGTGGCGCGACCTCCGGATAACAAAAGAGACGGACGAAGGCACACATGTCCTAATAAATACTAAACTACTCGACCACTTGCATTGTCCTTTTCCACGAAAACAATGAAAAGTTGTTCTAATAAACTACACCAACAATGATTTTTTTTCTCTCATTGTTCTTTTGAAAAAAAAACTCAACTTCGTATGAGTGCACGGGAGTGGCGCGACCTCCGAATAACAAAAGAGACGGACGAAGGCACACATGTCCTAATAAATACTAAACTACTCGACGAACTGCATTGTCCTTTTCCACGAATAACAATGAAAAGTTGTTCTAATAAACTACACCAACAATGATTTTTTTGCTCTCATTGTTCTTTTGAAAAAAAACTCAACTTCGTATGAGTGCACGGGAGTGGCGCGACCTCCGGATAACAAAAGCGACGGAAGGAGGAACACATGTCCTAAGAAATACGAAACTACTCGACAAATCGCATTGTCCTTTTCCAAGAATAACAATGAAAATATTGTTCTAATAAACTACGCCAACAATGATTTTTTTGCTCTCATCGTTCTTTTGAAATTTAAACTCAACTTCGTATGAGTGCTCGGGATTGGCGTGATCTCCGGATAAC
>JAHLJT010004567.1:48450074-48620509 GCA_031308135.1 Acheta domesticus | reverse complement strand
ACGCCGCCGACGCGAAATTGGTTTTCCGCTCGTTTCGTCGCTCCTTCGCGTCTGCGAAGGCGACGTCTCCCAGCCTCATCCGCTACTCGACCTCGCCGCTTCCTCTTCGCGCACTTCTTCCTCTCACTTTCCTTCCCCTCTTTCCCTGCATCTTTTATTCTTCGTGTGTCTCTAGGCGTCTATTTCAAACTTACCTAACTTGTTTCTATTCTTCTATTTTCCGCTATCAATCTCCATCCCTTTCTTTTCGTCCTCTGTAGCTCTTTTCCCGTCCATAGCATTAAAAAAAAAAAACAAAAGAAAAAAATAATAGCCTTCTAAGCAATCCCGGTCTGCCAGCTCTCAATTTCGTTTCGGTGTTCAACAGTTCAACATAACCGTATTTCGCTGCTCTTATTTGCCTTCTATGTTCCCCTTATCTTTTTTTCGCCGCACATCACCACCGACTCAAACGCCATCACCTCTTTCAGAAACACTCTGGCAGCCACCCGTCGTTACTACCCTCGCCCGCGCTTCTCTCTCACCGACCTCCTGCCAGGTTTCAGTTCCGACCTGCGTTCGCGCGCCTCCCGCCCCGCCGCGTTCACCGCCTCCGTCGAATCCTCAGCCGCCAGCCTGCTCTCCTCCGGAGGCGGCCAGCCGATCCGAGGAATGCGTAAACACATTACGCCGTTCGTTAAGCCTCGCCGGAGGGGAAAATTATCGCCCATACGATCCGCCTTCCGGAGGTGGCGGCGGCGGCGGCGGCGGGTGTTGGTGGCGGTAGGACGCTTCCGCGGGAAAGCGGCGGCGTCGGCGGCGGTGGAGACGGAGGCGGCGGGCGCGGGAGCGGGTCAGTTAGGCCTTCACCCACTTGGAGGGCGTCTTGCTCACCACTTCCATTGAAGCTCGGAAGCTTGGGTGCTGGATGAAGCGCTGGCATCCACCGCCCAACTGAGAACAAAACGTTCCTCGCAATCGGTCCTTAATGCTGTCGTAAAAGAGAAGCCGACAGCTGCTAAAATCCGCCCGGAGGAGGTTTTGCGAGAAAGGCAACCCGAGACGAGACCGAAAGCAAGCCACTGCGCACGCCTCGAAAGCGAATCAACTGAATGTTGGGGGGAGCGCCCTGAAAGATTCGATTAATAAGGTGGAGGCTATAGAAGGAAGGTGTAAGTAATTTAAGGAATTTTATCATTAAACTTATTTGTTGGTTTTGCTTTCACCAATGTGTCGTTTTAACTCTCAAAGTAATCCTTGTTGAAAATAAATTGCAACCCATCTTGCAATTTATCCTTTTTGCGATTTGTGTTGAATGTGAATCGCCAGACGAACGTATCAACCTCATTTCAACTTTAATGTCATTTTCCCTGCCGTGCTCTTTCAGAAGGTTTCCCCTAAACAAGTGAGTGTATCAAAGGGGAATGGTAAAACATTGTCATTTCATGAGAACATTTCATCTCCTCGTAGGCTTTAATTTTTAATTAGCGTATGAGCTGTGCGAAATGTACTGTGTGTGGTGGATGATATGGAATTACGCTGTTGTGAAAATGTCTGAACTTTTTGGTCACAATTTGTTACGAATTTCTAATATCATGCTTTGATGTTCAGGTTGTTTACAAAATGCAATTTCTAATTCTAAAAAAAAAATCGTATAGAAGGAGCTTGTTATGAGGAACATTATATGTAATGATTTTTGTAACCTCTTCAAAATTAATAGAACAAAGATCTGCAAATGAAACGCCTAAAATAGACGGGTAACTTGGAAGTGAGCTACATTGACGCAGCCAAAACTAGCGTTTTAATTTATGTCGATAAATTAAAAGGTAATTTTGAAAAGCAAAAAATAGGACATTAAAAAAAGAGGTCGAAGAAATAATTGGCCTTCGAAATCAGCTTGTTTAATCCCTCCCTTCCCTTCGACACATCCTGTAAATGTAGTGGCGGCTGATGCTGAAAACTAGCTATGTGCGTTATTATGCATTAGCAGCGCCCCGGAGGGAAAAAATCCAACCCCCCTCCAAAGAATATTATTATAATTATGAACGTATTACTATAAAGTAATTTTAGAAACATGTTTAAAATAATAAACAACATATTTAAATAATGGTCCCCAATTCACCAGACATCGAAGTTAATAATTGGACGTAAAATTTTACGTATAAAAACAATTTATATTTCATGTGGTATTTAAGCTTTTATTGACAATTCAGTGTTAGTGTATTGTGTCAATTCAAATAACATAAATGTTTGTTGTTTTACATGTACAAACCCGATGTTGCCGTCTCACCACGGTGATGATCTGTTGCCAGTTATATATTTTCTCATGTTGGAACTGCTCGATAGATGGTAGATTTGTGAGACTCTACAAAGAGCAGTGCTTGGTTTTGTGAACTCGTGGTTTTCAAGAGGGTAATTGCGCACGACACGAATTGTTGTGCTCTGCGTGACGCGCATCAGGTCGTCTCGTTCAAACCATCACATGACAGAAAAACGAGACCGCTACAAACGTATGCGTGCATGTTACGGAAATCTAATTGTTATGCACTTCACTAGCGTTTTGATTGGTGAATTAAATAAAATTCCGTTATTTTGATGCGGAATTTTATTTGTTAGAGAATGGCTAGTGTTCTGCAATCACTGCAGTACTCGCGAACCAGCCGCCCATCTAAATGTCTTCGGAGTTGACCACCCTCGTTCTCTCCCCGTGTACGTGCATCGAAGGGGGTTGAGTGATTGATTGTTAGTGATTCCAGGCGCGTCGATTACAGAGGTCATTAGTGCCCTAAGTTTAGTGCGTGTTTTTTCTTAGGGATGTTGCCATGATTTCCCCCCGCTAGACAGCGAGATCCGGCGCCGACCTAACTTTGTCTAGCGGAGTTTTCCCCGACCAGGGGTCTTCCACCAACGGGGCACCGTCCCAGCCGGGACAAGCTTCTAAGCCCTCCGACCGGTCTCCCGGCATGTGTGGTAGTGTAATGCATGTAACTGTGTGTGTAAGGAAGGGGTGAGGAGTTGGACAAGGAAGAGGAAGGAAAGATCGCGCACGATCCTTGGGCCATTTGTTAGAGTACTGCTCCAGCCTTGGCCTGGTGTTGATCGGAGAAACAACGGAAAATTACCGATCATTGCAGCCGGCCGCTAGAATTCTCCTCCAGATAGCGACCGAATTCGACCTAGCTTGAACAAGCTAGTGTCGAAACTCCTGCCACCGTCGGGACTCGACCCGGCCGAGGCACTGTAGTGACATCAGTTGATGCACTGGGCCATCTCTCCGGATCGAGGCGGATTGAGCCGGAGCGGCGTGGCGCGCCTTGTTGGTCGTGCTCCAAGGGCCTCGGGGTGCGTTCCGCTCCCTCTGGCGCGACCCTCGTGCGCGTGACGTCGCGGCGCGGCGCGGCGCGGCCGCCCTCCGGAATGAGTGGCAAGTGTAAACACTGATGCGCTTCCCCGCCTGCTTGCTGCGTGCCGGAGCCGCCAGCCGTCGCTGCTGGCTTCGTTACCTTTGGACTGGAGCAGGTCGGAACACGACAAAAGAGGGTAGGGCCTGGCTGAATTTTGCGCTTAGTTGTTGCGCAACGAACATGATACATCCGAGACTTCGTCATTTTGGAATTGAGGTACGAAATGTATTTAGAAAATAGTAAATGTTACTACTAGCAAAATTTTTCATAGTTCACAAGACAAGATTTTCACACTAAACCCCATTTGTGTTAGCCGTGGATTTTCTTTTCTAAGAATCAATTCTGTTGTATTATAAGATTGAAAGAATAAAAAGTCCATGCTCCTCATCTTGTATTTAATTTGTCGATTAAACTAAAATAGTGATATTTATATATATATATATATATATATATATATATATATGGCGTCAATCCGCCAAATAACGCTGTAATTTGTTTACATTGAATAAAAACGCTCTTCTCGAAGTCGATAGATTTCTTTTAGCTAATATTAGGTGTTAAATCGTCCGTTTGTGCATTGTTGCTATAGAGAGTACCAAAATACTACTGCTTTTTTCTCGTGCCAAAAAAGTGCAACGAATCCACACACTCGCCTCCGGACACCTGTGAGGCCTGCCCAATTTCATCTGGAATATTCGCCATTCATTCGATGTGTGAAATGCATCTGAGAGTGCAGCCATCCGTGAGAGCCTAACGCGCAGCGGGTGACGGCCGGCAGTTAGGGGCCTGCCTGGAATTGTTGTGGAGCTGCCATGTTGCCGGGTTCGCAGCCAAATCCGCGCCACTTTGCACTTTCGTTGCTGCCAGGGGACGTGGCGCGGCTCGGCGCTGTTCGCTCCGGCGAAGGGTCTGCGCCGAGCGCTGCGGCAGGCAGGCAAACACGAGACCGCCCTCACGAAAAAATTGGCCGCCGCAGGGAGAACGGATCAAGCAGCCCCCCTCCCCTCCCCGCCCCTGCATAATGACGTGCCACGCGATATTGCCTGTTAAGGGCACAAAAAGTGGCACACCGCTGTCGTGTAATAATACGCCGCAACGTATTACACAGTTAGTATTCGCATAATCCGGTAATTTGCCGTATGACCACGTCGTTGGGGGTCTCGGCGTGAAAGGCAAAAGCCGATGCCTGCTACGTTTAGTGCCCAAGAGTAATCATGGAGGAGTGATGGCGAACGAACTGCTTTTGACAAGCTAATTCTTCAAAAACATGGTGTGCGAACTGTTGTGACATTTCACAACAGAATTCTTGGTTAAATGGTTAAATCACAAATTAGACAATAATTTGAAGAAATAAAGTTACCAAAATGAAAGTGATACATTTTTATCTCCATCTAGTTTTTTGCTATATTTTTCTTGTGTAGAAATGTGCATTCACAGCATTTAAACGCACGGTGTAACATCTTTGTTTTCTCCTTTTTGTAAAATCTGACGATTTAGAACGTGAATATTGAGTATCCTCCTGTTTTGACCGCTTTCGTCTAGTCAGTTGTTGCCGTGGGCTTTCACGCGGCGAGGCATTGTTTGAATGTTCCGCCGCGGCGGGCGCTGGTCAGTCGCTGCGCGCGCGTGTTATTGTTACCGCCGTCGCTCCTCGCGTGCGGACGTCGAGGCGCGCGCTCGCACCTGCGCCTCGCATGACGCATGCATCGCCGCGTCATCGTTGGGGCGCGCGGATTGTTGCGGCGTCGTTTCCGACATGGCGGCGAGGCGAGGCGAGGAGAGGCGAGCGCACTGCGTCCCTGCGTGACGCGGGCGGGCGGTCCGTCGGGCGGCCGGCCCTCTTGGAGGGGGCGTCCGCCGCCGCCACCTCCTCCGCCTCCGCGGCCCGCGGCCGCCCGTCGGCGCTGCGCGTCGGCGCATGCGCGCCGGGTGGCCTACTGACCCGCTTCGGCCGCGCGGCCCCGGCCCCGAGCGCGCGCCGCCAGTCCCTCGGCGGAGCCGCGACCATGATGGCGTGCGGCCTCAACATGGAGCCCGCGACGGCGGTGTCGCCCTTCTGCGCCGGCCTGCCCTCCGCGTGGACCGCGCCGCAGCCGCCGCCCCCGCAGCAGTCGCCCCTGCGCGTGGACGACGAGTGGTTTGTGCCAGTGCTTGTTTTCTCTGTCGCTTCGCGTGTGGGTGGAGGAGGAGTGTGCCGTGTTCGTGTGTCGGCGACTCGCGCGCAGCTAGTCGTGTTGCTGGACGGGGCTCGTCGTCGACGTGGCGCCTTCGACGGCTCGAGGCGCTGAGGGGTTTCTCCGAGCGACTGGCGCGTGCGTCGGAAAGAGCGACGCGACGCCCTCTGCCGTCGCCTGCGCGAGCGTTTGTCGCCGGAGCGCGAGCGAGCGCGCGTCCGCTGCCGCTGTTTTGCGGGGCTGCCGCCGGAGTGTTTTTTCGTTTTTTTCGTCACATAAATCTGTGGGCGAGTGCACGGGCCCGATAGCGGGCGCAGCAACAGGTTGGCGGTGGCGGGTGAGGTTGTGGCCCGGTGGCGGCGGGCGGCGCGCGCCGGGGTGCCACGCGTGACGTCATAGCGCCCCTCCGAGGAGCGCCTCTGCCCGGCGCCCCAGGGCGGGTAGGCCGCCCGGCCGCAGTTTTGTTTTCCGGCTCAGGGAGTGCGGGTCGTGGCGAAGTGAGTGCTTGTGCGTTGTTCCATTGCGATGGGGTCGTGGGTCATTCGCATACGCCGACTGGGTGAGTGTGCAATTTAAATTTTTTAATGGTGCTGGGAGCAGCAAATTGGCTCAGTTTTAAAACAATTATGTTTAGTCATCGTGATCTAGGTTGATTCTGCTGATGTGAAGATCGTAATTCGTATATGTGTGTATGTGTGCCAGTGGTTGTGTTATGGTCAAGTGCTGTTTACGTCTTCACGCACGAGTGGTCAGGTTTGCAATGCTTGTACGGATCGGGCGAAGAATGCTTGCACTTGCTGGATTGTGTAAGTGCAAAATTAATTTATTTAAGAAACATTCGGGACTGCCCTCTTATTAACAAAAATAATTTCGTGGATACTGTATTTGCCAGTGAAATGAGATACGGGGTATGTTCGCTGTTCTTGTTATCTTTTAATCAGTATTCGTCTATTTCTGTAGCTTCTGGAAAGACAGAACAAACTACTGTGTAAACGTTTAGGGAAGGAACAAACACCAGAGTACGAATTTCGCGAGAAAGGGGCGCTGAGTGAGTCGCCCTTCTTGAGCATATTTCGAAAGCACTCGCCGAGGCGATGAGCCACGAGTGCCTTTGTTTCTGCGCTGACCGGCAGCGAGCCCCTCCTATTGTCGCCGCTCGCGAAGTCCGTCGCCTGGCCGTCTTTATCTCTGTGGTGGCGGCGGAGGGGGGGGGCGGTGGCGACGCTGGCGGTTCAAACCGGCCACGCGATAAGCACGCGACGCGGAGGCAGAGAGCTCCGTCTTGTGGGGAGGAGGGGGGCGCCGGGCCCTGCGGCGCTGACGCCCGCCAGGCCGCCCGAGGAAGTGGCCGCGGTCGTGATTCAGTGCGCTTCCTCTCGGGGCGGACCTGGGGCCGCTGTTGGCGTCAGCGCCACTGCTGACACCATCGGCCCGTGTCTCCGTAGCATCCTCCTGCCCGGAATTGCGTGCACGGAGATGGATGTTGAACGCATGCGTGGGCCCTGTTCTATGATGTAACTAGAGGTTTTCGAGGAACCGGGGGAAATATGTGACCTACTTGCAAATTGAAAGGGCCAGAAAAAAGTAGAGATCTAACATCAAAAAGTAGGTTTCATGATTGTTTGATACTTCACATTAAAGGAATAATTGTTTGGGTCGTTGTCAGTGGTGCAACTAGATATTTCTGGGGGAGGGGTTAGGTGTAGTGATTAGCCACTTGTAATCTTTTTTTTATGCAAAATTTAAATTTATTTCTAATTAATTCTTTCAGATACTGAAATTATAGTTTTATTCAGGGCTTGATTTCTGGCGGAACACGACGAAACGACGTTCCGGTATCTCAGAGATAATTATTAATTATTATATAAATATTCAACTATTTCTATTAATCATATTTTTGGGCCACATTTCGGAACATACAATTTTACAAATCGAGCACTGATTTTATGAATGTGTCATCGGTTTCTGGGGCTGCAGGTTGAAGGGTGTAGGGTGGTAATTGAAGTCCCTTGACTCCCCCCTGCCTCCCTGGCTTTGCGTGTGTCAGTTTTTACGTATTCTGAAATTGTTGTACTTTTATTTTTTATTTACAAAAAAATAACTAGTTTCTAACTTAACATGTTAAGCACTTTGTTGAGAATAAATCCAATTTGCGATGTCATTTCAAATATAGCATGTTAAAAAGACAAGGCGTCAGTTTGGGTTGTAGCCGTTTGGGTTCTTTCTGTTATTTTTGCCTTTAATCTAGTGAATATTTTAGAATAATGAAATATAAAAAATCGTGGTTTTCTTTATTTAACAATTGTTAGCCATGTCATAAAATTGGAATATAAAAGTATTTGGATCATTCTGTGCTTGGCCTTAACTTTCCTTAAGATTTTAATTCTTCCAATCTATTTTCCGCAGTAATACTAAAGACTGTTCATCAAACGAAAAAGAAATGAATTTAACGGTTGTGTGTTTTGGTTAATAAAGATTTAGAAAAGCAAATTTTCGACCGTAATGTTGGTTCTTTTATGCATTTTATCTTGTTACGAGTATTACGAGTAAAATTGTTCATGTTGCACAATATTATGTTAAAACCAAGATTTGTGTTTAAAAAAAGGAATAGGAAAAAAGTGTTACTGAGGTAAAGTGTGTCAGGGAAATGTATTTGATTACGAGAAGCATAACGGTGACGATTTTCATCATTTCTTTAGTGAATCCTCTTCCTTTTCGCGGATATTCTAGAACCGTGTGCGTGTCATTAGAAAGGAGATTCGTTCGCGGAGTGAAACTGGTCCGAATGGAAGGTGCTCTAGACCTGGCAACCCTGGCTTCGAAAGCGGGTCACGCCGACGCGCCTCCCGCCGCACGTCAGCCGCTCCGAGAAGCGCCGGCTTTGCCTCACAGCTGATTCGAAGCGGACTGACCAACCTTCTGTGGAAATTCTTTTTTCCTCCTACGTGGCTGTATTGCACGACGGGAGTGAAATGGAACTGCTTCTCTAGTCTCTGATCTTTTGAGCTTGCATGAGTATGTAAGGGAATTTTGACATATTCCTGCCGTAGCTGATATATTTCAAAGAACGTTGGCAGTCAAATTTTGCAGTTACCAACATTGCCCATGAATTTCGTGTTAAGTCCGTGGCTAGAAGAGTTGGCGTCCGTGATGACCCATTTTTTTCTTACATGTGTCAATGACAAATTCTCAGCCTAACCTAGAAATCTGAAGCTGTAGTGACTACATTGATATTAACATGTATTCTTGTCTTGTGCGTTCTTTCTTGTCGTATAATTTATTGTGTGTGGGTGGGCAATGAGTGTTATAAATTGTGACATTCTCCAAATTTAAAAAAAATGGAAATTGAAAATTTATTGAGTAGTTGACAGGGAAAATGTGTCAAGAATAGAAGGAATTTGAATGATCGAATGTTCTTTACGGCTGAGGGATTTTACGACATCGACTTAGAATTTCTTGTCTTTCTTGTCATCTGCATTGCCATTCGGATTTTGGAGTGACTTGAAAGAAAACGACTGTTTAAATGTATTATATCAAAAGACATACAGAATGTCAAGATGGCACGGCTGCAAATTTATTTGAGTGTCATAAGAATAGAGACATGCGATTTTCGTTTATTAATTCCTTTTGACATCGGTTCTAAACAGGTGAACTACTTATGAGCAATATGCTTTGCATCAAAGTTGCACGAACATATTTACTACTTATTAAAACAAAATCTTTCTGTATCGACAGTCAGATATGGATGATTTCGTACATTTTCAAGATATGAAAGATCATTCCATTTAAGAGTAGAAACTTTTGGCAAAGACACAAATATTTCAATCAGCGAATGAGGGAGAGAAGGGTTTGTTAGAGATTCTGCAGTTCATCACACAAAATTATCGTGATTTTAAAAAATGTACATTTTGATAGAGTTGTTTGAGATTCATAAAAAAATATTACGAGCATAAAATAGTCATAAAAAAACATTTTCTATAGCCTAATATCAGCGTGTTGGCACACCCCTTTCCATGTCAACTGTTCAGTTGCCTATGCTAATTATGCGTGTTCGCAACAGGATCCATCTTACAAGTATAATGACTACATCCGCTCTTGGCTGCCGATAAAAAAAACCTTCGCCTTCTCCAGAAAGATAACGCGAATTTCTCTGCTGAAGATTTCCATCAGACGAGTCCAGCACTCGGCACTCGACGTGAAACTTCTTCGACATACCGTTATAAATTTGATATTATCTTTCAGCGACCTGGACATTGAGAAAAGAAACTGTTAAAGAAGAGTCCGTTTGCGGAAAGTAATTGGGTAAACCGCACGCACGGCGTTCACGTCAGCTTCCTCGGTTATTGTTACAACCTGAGTTTTCATTCGATGGACACGAGGGTTCCTCTCTTGCTCACGGGGTCCTTGTTATACGGACGGATGTCCTCTTAAGGCGGCAAATGGCCCTCTGATTTAGAGAAGAGCCCTCCGAGCTGCAATAATGGCCCAATGACTCCCATGAGCACCATCATTCAGTTGGACAAACCTAATCAGACGCGTCTCTTCAGGACTTTCAACTTGTGGTTGGTGTGCTAGAAAATTTCACTTCGAACTGGGAAGTTAAAAGGAGGACCGAGGAATCCCGTGGAACTCTCAGGCCTAACTCGTATTTGTCGAGATCTTTATTATCTTCTTTCTTCGTGTTGAATATGATGTACTTCCCTTCATTCTCATCTCGTCCAGTCGTAATACTAGATTTTCCATCTTTTCTCCCCGGAGAGCGGAATTGCTGCGTGGGGTTCATTGAATCCAAACGGGCGGGTGTCATAGTGTGTCGGGGAGAGCGCACGGGCGTGCTTGCGAGCGAAGGGTCGATGGCGGGGCGGGACGGGGCCGCGCGTTGGAACGGAGCCCAGGGAGTAATTGGCCTGCAGCGTCCAAGCGCGGCGCGGCGCGAGGAGTCGCTGCCGGTGCTGGTGCCGGCGGCGGAGGCGATGGCGGCGGAGGCGCGGCTGCTGTAACAGGCTCGGAAGTGTGACAGGGCCGCGGGTCGCCCGGCCAGGGGCAAAGGCTGTGTGGGCGTTCTAGCGCGCCGTCGCACACGCGGTTGGACATTTCTCTCTATCTTTCGTCACTCCTCTTCCTTTTTGATTCTCCATTGTTTTTCCCCATCGCAATGCTGACTTCACTGGATAGGAAACAGTGTCTATGCGAATGTCCGACTGGTGGTGGTGGTGGTGGTGGTGGGGGAGTTCGTGATTGACACTTGCACGTATCAACTACGTTGGTCATTGGTAGTCTTCGCATAGATTTACGCCGAAACAGGCGTTTCTCAGGAAATGAAGATAGGAGAGGTAGTCCGAAGTAATAAAAAATAGTGTTTGCTAGTAGAACGTCTAAAGTGGCCTTAACCACAAAAGCCATCTTCACATTCGATCTAGAAATAAGCATCGTTGAAAGTATGTCAACTAAGATTTCCATCTCAGTTTGTTTTCCAAGTATTAAAGACTGGTTAATTCTGTTTTAATTTCGATAATAAGATTTCTGCCGTACGAGACCTTTGTGTGCTGACTGCTCTGAATTGTTACTGTAGTTTCGGAAATTAAATCCCCTGTCCAAAGTGAGTCGCCAGCTCTGTCGACACATGTCGCTGCCTCACGCTAACGCGACGTCCACCAACGCCGAAAGAATGAGGTCAACGATTTAAAGATCTGGTTGCATATGCGACGGGGAAACCTGTTATTTAAAGGGAGGATAAACATATCTGGGAGAGTCGTAACGAGCCGTAATGGGTAATGTACCTTCCATTTTCGTAGATACTGAACGTTTGTGCACATTTGCGCTCATTTCGCCCTTGACTACTGTAATCTTTTGCTTTAACAGGATAGAATGTTGCTTTTCGCTTCGATCGGTAGTAATGGTGAAGTATATAAACTTGCTTCGAGAATTGTGATACACGTAATTAATTAGATTTATCGCTGTTTTGTGAGCTAATTACTGATCGTATTGTGTGACATGGACGTGCAAATCATTGTAAAGTGTTATGTTCTATTTGTGCCTGTAGGAACTGAGCAGTGTAGAACAAAGTAAGTTCGCAGCGATATAGACATCTCTTTCGAAACGAAGTTTAGGATCTGAATAGTTGGCTCGGAAGCAAAAACGTTTAATGATTCAGGGGAAGTTGTTGCTATTGCCAAGAGCCGTAAAAAGAGCTAGTTGTGTTACAATGTTCAATGTTGAAAATTAAAATGAAGTCCGGGGATGTCTGCATTTCGCCAATATGTTTTGCATATAATATCCCGACACTTCCTTATATGGTAATTTCTCTTTCTATTACTGGTTTATTTGCCGCCGCATAAATTGGTATGCATAATCCCATTAAAAAAGTGACATGATGAATTGCTACTTTTGAGACTTAGTGAAGTTCTCAACGAAGCCTATCATAGTGCTCAAATATTCGCAAAAATGACTACTGAATGCTAAACTTGATCCTTTTTTAACTAATGTCAACACGTATTTTAAACTGGCAAAAGCAGGCGTTTAGGTCCCCCTATAAAAGTTGTTAGTCAAACTACTCAAATCAAGATCAGCCGTTCGCGTCGAGTTGATTTGCTTCACGCCTGGTCTCTCGCAGACAAATGCTTCGTTTTCCGACGAGAAGAGACAGCGGCGGCAAAATCGCAGCTAACACCCGCGGGCGGTTGGGCGAAGGCGCCGGGAAAGAAGCCGCCGCCCCAGGCAGCGCGACTGTGGCGCTGTTTACGTAAGAGCGGAGCGGCCGCTCTGCGAGTGTGCGCATGCGCACTCCGCCGCCACCGCTGCCGCCACCGTCGCCGCCGCGGGATGGATTTCTAAATTCGTGGCGCAGAGCTGCCGCAATGGGCGACGCCGACTTCCCCTCTCTCGCGCTAGCCGCCACCGCGGCGGTGGCGGGGGCAGCGGAGGCGGTAGGGGCGGCGGGGACGGCGGGCGGGCGGGCGGTCGCGAACTTGACACACTTCCTCCCTAATTGGGTCAGCTTTGTTTTGATCGCGGTGGGCACCCGCGGACTCGCCGGACCCGACGGCTTTCGTTGTGTTATCGTCCTCCCGCGCGCGACCGCCTTCCTCGGAGATCGCCCACGATATGTTCACGTGCTTATCTCTCTTTCGTTTTTGTTCTTGCGGGGACGTCCGCTTGCCGAGAGTTTGAGCAATGCGCGATCTGTTGTATAAAGCTTTAGTGTTCGCTTTCAGATCGTGATTCTTTTTTGCGACGCAGTAATGCAGCGCTCGGAACTGTCCTAGTTTGTTTTCGAGCTCGTTATTTACGGATATCCGACCACTCTGCGCGATAATGCTATAAGCGAGTGAGCCGTTGTAGTGGAAACGAGGATGTGGGCATGTGAACAAGGTATAGTCGACGAAGGTCGTGCCGTACAGCGTAGGTCGTGAATTTAGGTTACGGCCAGGCCGATAAAAGCGTGATATATCTCGATCTTTTCTTCGCCGATGGTGCCACTTTGTGGTTTACGTAATGTCGATTCGTGTCGACATTTCCCCCTTCGAACGCATAGTTCTCTGCGTGTTCTCGTGCTCTGCTCTTCGCGTGGGCCTGCCCAAAGCGTTTCGGCAAGCGCTCGGCGAATCTGGGCTCCAGCGAGGCCTTCGTTCGTACATCGATCATCCCGCCGGGGATTGCGGCGAAGTCACAATTTCCGGGATTGCACTTCGCCTTGGCTCTTTCCGCGCCGCCAGTGTTGTCGCTTTTCGCCGCGTCTCCCGCCCGCCCACACAGCTTTTGCCGATTCCGGCTGCGGCGTTGAACCTCGACCGTATGGGCTGTTTGAGTCAGAGTTTCATGGACCTTTTTGTCAAAGTATCGGAAATGTTGTTTAATGGTGTCTGCCCTTAATACTTCAGTCGGTTTCATCGTTCATGATAATGCGAAGATTTTAGATGTTTGTGAAAATAAATATCACAAAGTAATATCTTCATATAATGGATTGATTTTTGAAATCTTATTGTCGTCCCGGAAATTCCCTTTAAATTATTTTTCATTGGGTTTGTGTAATAGACAAGTGGTGAATAGATGGAATTAGTGCCATAAATGTTTTAATGACATTCGTTCGTATAGATTAGATACCCTTGAATCGCCGTCAATTTGGGTCAGCCTTTTCAATATTTGTCATGATTTTTACATCAAAGGAACTTGTAAATGCCGAGCGTCGCTAATTATTTGACGTAAATGTTACTATAATGGTCTTGTAAATGGAACGAGCAATTTATCCTTGTCACCTGCTGCGTGACGTGGTTGAAGAAGAAAGACATTACATTCTAAGTGTTAACATTTGACTAATTCGTTGGTCAAGTAAGTAATTTTCAATTAATAACCCTAATGTGGAACTATTTCTAAAAATCTCTTACGAAAAAATTGAAGTGGGTATAATACATGTATGAGACGTAAGAAAAATTATGTTTCTTGACACAAACGAAACGAAACTTCAGTGGGACACGCTTGCGAAAGGTAAGACACTTGGGACTGTCATGTAAAATGTTATAAGAAGCCAGGCTTACTAGGGAGAGGGGAAAATTAGAGTGGGTTATATTTGGATGTTATATGGAAGACATGAAAGAATCTCACTTTAACTCCAATATTTTTCAGTCACGCCTCAAGAGATCTGTTGCGACATCACTTTCTGCACAGAACGTAGTTTACGGGATCTGTAGTAGATTTGTAGTGCAGAAAACGTAGACACTGTTGTCACCATGTTCTCGCAAGTTTAAAATTAGATTATTAATTGTGTAAAGAAATAAAGTTTTAACTTTTTAAGTACGATAAATGCTGTACATAGTTTTTAGTATTCATGTCATGCGAGAAGAGAGACTCGTAATGAAGCAAACATTCCAAATATAGCATGTCAATTTGGCAAAAATTGAGTTGTTTTTGTTACTAGAATTTTATTTCCAGAAAAAAGTGAATGTCTTTCTATACAATAATATGAATAGTCAACGTATTTTCTATTCGTTGAGTTAAAGACAGCACCGAAAAGTGTAACATTTGAGCTATATTTTAAACTTTTTTTTATTGGAATAGAGTGAGGTGGACCTTTCACGTTTTGAATGTTTGCTCCTCAGTTGACCTTGACCCTTATGTAGTAAATGTACCCCCTTCTCTCGGAAGCCACGAAATGGGATCACAGGTGTTGTGAAGAGTGATTCGGAACGATTTGGGGAACCGTCTTCGTTCGAATGTGAGCGGCGGGTGTGTGCGGGCGCTGGGGACGCCTCGTCCGCCTGGTGGCGCAGGTAGAGCGGGAGCGTCGCCGGGCGCTGCGCTCGCCGTTCTAGAGCCTCCGGCAGAATTCCCCTCCCGTCGCGTCGTCGCGGAACGCTCGTTCTTCGGGCGCGGCTCCGCTCGGAGCGGAGCGCGCAGAGCGACGTTGCCGATGCGAGCGGGCGCTTGGCTCGCTCCGCGCGGCGGTGCGACGCGCCGCCGCCGTCGGGAGAGCTAGTGCGCCGCCGCCGCGCACTCCTCGCGAACGCGCGTAACATCCAAGTTCACGTGACGTCACGGGTGACGGAACCGGCCGTCGCCGCAGCCACCTCTTGCTGGAGAAAGCGGCCGCACCGGCACAGGCATCGCGGGGATGGTCGTGGCGGGGATGCGCGTGCGGCAAGGTTGCCTTCAGCAGGGAGTGTCTGTTGAAGCGATTGCCCGAGGCGTTATTTTTGATGATTAGACGACATATTGTTGATGGACAAATGACGATGCATGTTGTCGAAAGAATTACGGAATATTCAAACTGTTTGAGGGAGAAATGGGAGGTTTAATGTGGGAAGGAAGACTTTTAGCGCTGTATTTCAGCGCTTAGATCGTTGAGGTCTTGGAATCCTCATTATACAGATTCTTGGTGCTTGTGTTGACAATAACAAAATAGCAGAATAATAACTTTTGAAAGTGTAGTTGCTTTTGTAGGTTCCAACGTATGTTCTGCCCCGATTAAAGGTCGTGAACATACTTTTGTCTTTTTTGCCTGCGAATAGGCCGCCATGGATCACGCGTGCTTGCACCCTGCAATTACCGAGGCTCAATTTCATTATCTTGGTAGCAGGTGCATGCAATTTTTAATAAGGAATCGGCATTTTAGCTGGATCCTATTTTTATCCCCCGTGGTTGTTAGCCCTGGGGGTATGGAAGATGAAATGATTATGAGGGGTGAAAGGACGACACACATAACATTCACAAACACACCCATGCCCGAGGCGGGTGGCACTACTGCCTTGGCGATCTCAGCTGTCCGAATCGGCCTTGTTTTGGTTATTATTATTAATTTGCTTTGTCAGCCCCTCAGACTGTTCGTTCAAAGAAAAGTCTGTTGTCTACTAACTAAGGATGCTCACACGGTATACGCATGAAGACCTGTGTAATAAAATAACATCTTTGCTGTGTGGGAACGTTGTTCAGAACAAGAAAAATAATGAAGCCTTCAGAAGTTCCGATGTACACTCGGCAAATGACGCACTTCAGTCCAAGCGAGGGGAAGCTTCAATCGGGAGGTTTCTGTGCATAGCGAGTTGGCCGGCAAGAGTGACGGTGCGCCGGCGAGATGGCTTTCCTCTTCGATCCGCGTTTCCCCTCCGCTCGGAAAGTCGGTGAGCGCTGGCCGAAACTGGAACGCGCAGAAAGCAAAAGCAGCGCGGACGATCTGTCCTGGTGAAGTCTTCAACTACATTGTTTCAAACTAAAATAGCCACACACTTATTCATTAGAGTATATTAAATCTGGCGTCGTTAAGTGAAGACTTTATTGGCCGGATTCGTTATTTTATGTGCAAATATGGAGAAGCTTTCTCGGGCCCTTATTGCTTTCCTAATTTTATTGACAGTTACCGAGCTTTGCTGGGAGCCACAATTAAATTTCTTGTTATATTCAACCATATTTTTACTGCCTTATTTTGCTCGTACTTTTACTGGCCCGTCATTTTATTTCATTTGTGGTTGTGCATTTAACTGGCGACTGCCGAGCCATTGTACATAAAATATGCTGCGTTCATGCCCTATTCTTTTGTCACTCGTCAACCTGTGAAAGGGGTTGTGGTATGACTGTTTAATGACTAGCAAATAAATTGACATGGTTGCGTGTTTGAATATTGCCAACCCTACACGATTGTAATTATTGTTACTGCGCTGGTAGATATGTCTGCCACCGATGTCGCCAGTTCTATTAATTGATCAGTATCTAATGTTTTAGACCTACCGAGTATACTTAATCGTAATTTCGTCGCATAAGCTTCTGGAGATTGAACGAAAAAAATGATTCTATGTAAAAATCGTGACCGTTGTTCAATAGAAAAAGGTTGTAATGTATCTTTTCTTAATGTTTTTTAGTAGTTTCAGTGGTGGAAATAAGATTTTATAAACTTTCGCCCCCTACTATTCGTCTGTCTCTTTCTCTCTCCCTCTCTAGAAAGGCATGATCGTCCGTCATGCTGTCTGCGCCGCCAGCATACGGGTCACTAGGTGACGTCACCCCTCAGAACGAAGGTCACTAATGAATCTCTATGCAAAGCGGCGCCTTTGTTTCTTTGTGATGAAAATAAGATGTGCTTTAACTACTTTCCAGTCAGATTTCCTATTATCCTGATTCAGAAAACATTGTATATTGCTTGTGACGTTAGGGTGCTGATAAGTGCGTTGCCAAAGTTCGTCCTGGAGGTTCTTGAAGTCAGGTGGTTACGTGAACGGCCGAAGTGTTCCCGGCGGCGTGAGGGCGGTCGCCCACTGGCAAGAGTGAAATTGCCCCCCCCCCCCTCCCGCCTCCACCTCTTCCTCTGTGTGTCAATACCGCGAAGAGAAACCTCACATCGATGTCTCAAGTGCAGCAGGTTTTTGGGTCGATCTGATCCGTCTGCCAAAGAGCGGTGTTGCTGGTATGTTTCGAACTGACGTTTTGCGTTTCTAAGCAATTAAGTCTGGTAAAATTTCTGTAATAATCGTTAGGGATGTTTTTCGTACGCGGCCTAGAGTGCAGCCCAGTTCCCCAGAATTTAAACGGACTTCGAAATCGTGAAAAAAATATAAGACCAAGTGTATTGTGTCTTTCAAGCTTTCAGAAGTACGATTATTTTAAAATTAAGCGCCATTTTGCCCTTGACACTGGATGTGTTTTAAATGTTTTGCACTTACAATGAAATGTTCCAAGACCTTTGTATTATTCTCGACAACTACACGTATAGAAGTCTGTTTTGTTAAGTAAAATAAGCCTTTCGTTTGTGAAATAAATTAACACATATCGTTATAGGAAATACGTACGTCTGCCGAGAACCTTCACTTGGCTTTTGCGCCTCATTGCCAACTTATGCTTCCAGTCGCTGGCGCAGTGTGTCGTCACGACATAAATATTTACTCTCGAAGCAAACACGTGATCGTGAGGAGGGAAAGCAAAGCGTAGGGACGTTTTTCGTGACGCCGAAGGTGCAAGACTACCGCCGGAATCTCGTCGAAAATCTTCAATCTTCGTGAGAATCAAAGTAATATTTAAAGGATTATACGTCGTTTTATTGAAAGAATATTGCATTTGTAGTTGACTTTCGTTGGTTTTCACTTCACTTTTCACTCTTGTGTGAATATAATTAATGTTATTCGGCGACATAATGAATGTCGCCTCTCAACCTGGATATTTTAAAATTTCCTTTCGTTACAAAAGAGGTACAATAAAATGTTTTTCAGGTCACTGAAACCTCTAGTTTCATTGCCAATTCATTGCCATAGGCCCTAGAAAATCGACGATAATCGAACTCTCAAACCTTTCAGTCTGACAAAGTCTAGCCAATCGGAAATGAGAAGAATGAATTAATACTTAAAAATGCCAAATACCAGTGAATAGTAATGGAGTTGGCCAACAGGAAGGAAAGAAAAGAAATGGGGGCACATGGAAATAAACGCCTTAATGCTAAACCGCACATGCGGCGAACGTGCTACTAATCCCCAGGGCTGTCACTTCTCGATCAACCTCCGCCGTATGGAGAGCGTCGCGGCGCCCGCATGGCCCCCGCGGAGTCGCGTGGCGCTGGGAGGGGGGAGGGGGCGGGGCCGCCCCGCCGGCTGCGGGCGCACACGGCACGCGCGTGCCTAGCCTCGCCTCGCCTGGCCACGCCGCGTGATCGATTGAAGGGAACTGGGTTAAGTCCAGAGGATACGGGTCGGCCTAGTCGATACCTGGAACTGGGTTAGCCCGCGGCCACCACCGCCTCCGCGCCTCTGGGCCTATGACTGCCGCCGCCGCCGGTGCGCCTGCAAACGCCACCGACGGCGCCGTGGCGGCCGGCGGCGGCGGCGGTGGCGGTGGCGGTGGCGGTGGCGGTGGCGGTGGCGGCGGCGCGGTGCCGCAGTGGCGGGCAGCTGCCGCGTCGGCGCCGCCTCCTGCATTTTTCATAAGCTGCTGCTGCTGCCGCCGTCGCTAACGCCGCTGTGCCCGAATTCTCGCGCGGTTGCTGCACTGTTTGCGACCGATATATGGCCGCCCGCCGTTTGCATACAGTGAAAGGGGTTGCGTCGCCGGCCACAGCGTCTCCAGGCCATGCGCAGGGTACAGCGATATTTAATGCAATGGACTCGGTGCATCCCGCTCTGCGTAGTGTTAGAAATAACGTTGAGGGTATGTTTTTGTCTGTTATGAATATAATGCGAATTATAGAATACTAAGTAATGTCAAATTCGTACTTGTATTATCGGTTGGCGGTAAATACGTGACACATTCGTTGGACCTTGACCCGATCGTTTGCGTCGTAGATATCCCAGGGATTACAACGTGAAACGACTCGCATATTAAAACTCTACTCTCACAGGCTTGTTTGAAGAATTTCAAGTAGTGTTGCTTGTTATGTTTCAACGAATGTTCACGCATTGTCGACAAATCATTTCTCTTCTTGTTCGTTTCGGATTTGTAACAGTCATGGAAACAATAATCTATTCATGTCTCCCACGCGAATCGTTAATGACAACCGCTTGCAAAGTGCCAGAAACTTAAGTAATATCATGGGTTTTTGATTATTTGTTATTGTCTAAATCCTGATCGTGGTATATGAGTGTCGTTTGGGGTGAATTCTCTGTGCAACGCCAGCCATTGAAGAGGTTTCACCCCCTGAGCCCCTCGCGGAGAGTCCGGTGTTTGGCGGGGCCCCTCCCACGCGATCGGCAGAGCGCGTCGCCGCGCCGGCCTTGGCGCCGCCCTCGCGACCACTGCGACGCCTCTCCACGCCACGCCACGCCACGCCACGCCACGCCGCGCCGCGCCGCGCCGCGCCGCGCGGCGGCCTGCGGAACCACGCGTGTTCGCGCATGATGTTGTCGCTCAATGCAGCGAAAGCGATCGCGCAATCGAAAATCTCATGTCCCTTCTTTGAATTAGGTGTTCCTGCCTACACTTACGTGCACTACATGTAGGGAGAGCAGTCGCGAAGTTTCAGCTTGCCCTGGCGTGGGCGGTGCCTCGCAAACTGACATTTACCTCGACACCGGGTCTCTCGTTCCAGCTGTAGAAGAACATCGGTACGATCCCGTGATAACTTGCAATATGACGTTCGATGCTAATGACGTCAGTAGTTGTCGCGCCCGGAATCAATAAATACTCAATAATTAAAAGAAAATTGTTCAAGGTTGAGTCTAAACTTTCTTAACTTTCCGTTTAGAAGTAATCTCTGCTTTTAAGAAATGATCACGAACATCTGTTCTTCTTTTCTTGTTAATCGTTATTAACTGGCGCCAACGCCTAGGAAGTAAATCTTGTCCCAAATTTTATCGCAAGTGTTGGTTAACATTAACACAATTCAAAGCTTAACTTGCTCTTGAATTTTGTCTTACTACATTAGTAGAGGTGATGTCCTGGCATGGAAGGAAAATAATATTAGATATTCGATGTTCCTGAAAGGCAGGATACTGCTTGAAATTACGAACGGTGCGCAGTGAAGCGTCAAATTGACTGGAAACGCGATCTTTTATTTTTCCTTTTAAACATATTTGTTGGAGATGGCTTTTGGAGATGAACGTGGGAGGATTGGCGCCCCTGGGCGAGGGTGGCGCCTTGATGGGCGCCACGTGTGGAGACTTGTCGCGCGCGCTGGCAGAGCGATGGCGCGCCGGGAAAGCCCCCGCCACGCTCCGCCGCCGCCCCCAGCCCACGCCTCCGCCGCCGCCCCCGCCCCCGCTCCGGCGTCCGCGTTCGCGCTCCGCGGGCTGTGAAAGCAATCGCCCGCAGATGGAGCGTACTCGGCTCAGCCGCCGTGGAAGTGGCGGCGGCCGCCGCCGCCCATCCGCACGCCCGCCCACCTTTGAAGCCGACGTCCGCGCTCGGCGCCCCCTTTGACCGCTCGCTCGCCGCCCCCGGCGCGCTGGCTCGTGAAGCCGCTTCCGCCGCGCCGCTCGGACCTCTCGCTCGCATCTCACCCTCGGCGTCCGCCCGCTGCGTCTTTCATATCTGACGATCTTCCCGTGCCAGCCCTTCATCGTCGCATCGCCGGGCCGGCCGGAGGCCGGGGAATGGAAAGAGCAGCCGGCGATACACCGTCCGCTTGAGCCCACCGCGCGCGCTGCCAGCCGGCGCCACTAATCAATCCTGCCGCCTCTCCGCCCCGCCCCGCCCCGCCCCGCCCCGCTCCGCTCCGCTCGGACCGCCGCGCCGGCCACCCTCGTTCGCCGCGTTCTCCGCGCCGGCTCATCCTTTCAAGCCGGCGCGTTTGACGCGGATCGAGATGGATCGCGCTCGCTCCCGAGCAGCCTTTGTGCCTTCCGCGCCGACGCCAGCGCCGTAACCACCACCACCACCACCACCACCACCACCACCACCCTTACAGAGAGCGACGGTCACCCTTCAAACGCAGAGCCTCGGCATCGCCTCCTTCCACCCACCCCCACAGCCGCTGCTGTTGTTAACAACGACGAGCCCATTACCTTTCCGCCTCAATTCATCGACGTCACGTTTCTGATGTCGCAACACTTCCATCCTACGTCACCATTTGCCAGCCACTACCCCTCAGTCGGCCCCCGGTATCCTGCGATCCCGCGGTCTCTCCCGCTGCTTCTCCACCTCACCCGACACTCCCCCAAAAACTCAAATCCTGTAGCCCACCCCTCCGTTATCTGCCCCGTATGCTCCCAACTGAATCTCCCGCTTGCCATCAGTCATGCCCCGCCGTCGCCACCGGGACCCGATCCCTCCCTCTGTGGAGGAGGAGGCGGCGGCTGACGCGGATGAAATGACGCGGGAGATGTGGCGCCCGGTCGCTTTGAAGCGACAAGCGGACGATGCCGACGCGGCCCGTCGCCTCCCCCTCCACCCCCACCTACCACCGCACTGTGGGTCGGAATGGGCCACAAGTCATGCAGCCTACACTCTCGCCCGAAAAAAAGGGAAAACGAAAGAGAACGAGAAAGATAGATCGTAAACCTGTCGTCCTGTTTCTCTCTCTCTCTCTCTCTCTCTCTCTCTCTCTCTCTCTCTCTCTCTCTCTGTCACCGAGGTAAAATACTTCAGTATTCATAACTTTGGAGGTAAAGAAATGAGTTGCGGGATACTTCTCGAGCTGGGTCTTGTAATTACGATATTTATTTCCCACCCAAAGGAATGATACTATTGTATCATTCCTTTGGGTTGTTGTTTTATAAAACAGCAACATCTTCGAACGAATTATGTAATTCTATACTGCGAGTAATATTTCTGTCGACTTGACAGCTCCAGGCTGACAGGGAGAGGGGGTTTCGTTATCCAATCAGAGGCTTCAAATTTTGATGTCACTACAGAGTTGCCGACGTTTACTGTACTTACGGCGTCTCCATCTGCTTTGCGCGTGTTATGCAAAAATGTTTCGTTATTCCTTGTTTTGGCAGGATTATAGTGTAAGAGACTGCGATAAAATTGTGTAACAGAATTTCATCAAATAAACTAGTCTCATTATTACAATTCTACCAAAAATACAATGAGCTAGACGTGTATGCCTCAACAGCAGATCTGACGCAAGAACGAACACGTGTCTGCCGCCCGAGTAAGTGGCAACATCGCTCTTCCCCACACCCGGCTGTCAAGTCGGCAGAAGTTTTGCTCGCAGTATAGGTGATATTACATTAGAGCCTTCAGGAAGGAACAAAATTGTGTGATGTATCTACCTTCATTTAGAAAGGTAGATACATCACAAGAAAGGAGAAATATTAACACATCTCTCCTCTATAATAAACTGAAACTTGTTAAAATAAATGAGAAGCAGAACGTTCATTTTCTGTTGCGTTTAGTCTTATTTTAAACGGTTGACATGCTCTACTGAGAGCGAAAGGCGGGGGGGGAGGGTTGGTGTGCTTTGGGTCCACTGTGCGCCGTCGCTCTTTTGCCGGCGCGGCGCGTCACGTGGGGCAGGGCACGGCGGCGGCGCGGCGTGGCGTCTCTTCCACCCGCGCCAGAATCAATACCCGGCCCCATGCGGGCGGCGCGCGGGGCGCAGGGCGGGGCGGGAGACGCGCTGCCGAGCAGCCGGCTCGCTGGCGCCACGATCAACAGGCTGCTCTCTCCGTCGCGTGGAGCCCTCCGCCCACCGCGCGCCCACAAAGGGCCCGCTAGTCGCCAATGAGCGCGACGGATTATCCGCTCTTGTCCTACATCGAGCGTGAAATGGTTGAGGTTGCTCTTGAGATGCTGTGTGCTGTACCTGGGGCGTGTAGGATTCGTAACAAACGCCGTGTGATCGGTTGAGATGAAAACTCTGTTTTGTTTCTTCTTTTGCTGTGTCGATGTGATGCCACTGTGGTGTCATATGCCCGTTCAAGGTATCGACTTAAAAAGAAAGAGACTTGTAATTGAAGACTTTCTTTGTAAAACTATCCGCCATAAATATCGAATATCGAATTCTTTATCCTGAGAGGCAGTCGAAACTGTTCTTTCCTGTTCTGTTATCGTTGTTCGGAATATGGTTAAGAATGCGGTCATTGTCGAGCCTGCATGTCAGGACGTGCTGTTGAGCAGAAGCGCTGCATAACCCTGTCCACGTTGCACCTCCGTGCCGCACGCATGTTTACAGTGCCCCATAAAGCGAGTCGATCAATCGTTTGCTTACACTCTCTAACGTTCCTTGAACTTGGTACTAATTCATCGCTATTGATCGTGTTTCACCGCGACACACAATTCTTCTCCCGCCGCCAGCAGATGGTCGCGGCCACGTACAAAGTATTCCCACATGCGGCAGCCGTTAAGATACACAGAAGGACGTGACATCAGCGCCTTGGGGCGGGGCGGGGCGGGGCGGGGCGGGGGGGGGCGGCTGCGCCAGCCCGGTCACGAACCGCGTCGGACCCGGAAGGCTCTCGAGGCGGAGTGGGGCGGCGTCGATGGCGTCGGCCGGACGGGCCGCATCGATCGAGGCGCGCGCCGGCGGGTGGCGCGGGGCGGGGCGGAGGCCGACGCCGCCGTCGGCGTCGCGGCGCGGGAGGCGTCGCAGTCTCCGACGCCGACACTGTCCGTCGCACTTCCTCCGGCCTCACCGACGACGTGGCAAGCAGGCAAGCTTTGCCTGGAGACCGGGAAGGTCTTCAGGAACTTCCGGTTTCGGTCGGAGAGACTGTTTAGACTCCTCCCCTCCACGAAAAGCGGATGCCAGTTTGATGCTCTGCCGGAAATTAGATGACAGTTGTAATTGTGTCGTTAAAATTTAACTTTTTCGTTACGCTGTCGAAGCAATGTCAACCCATCAGGCGTTTATTACCTCCTATTTTATTCCGGTTTAAGATAGTTGTACGGAACATCTTTGTGGAGTGGCCATACAACTTGGGGTTGCGTTATATAAAATGTGACCGAATACTTATCAGTATCAATTGTGAGTTAGTACTTACGTATTTAATTTATCTTTAATACCACGTTTGAGTCGAAAACACTTTCGCTAATATTAGGACACTCGCTAATTAGCACAAGCATACGTCGCCCATGTGTATTTTATATTTTCCCGTTTGATTCCTTCTCCGCATCGAGGAAGCAAATGTATATTTATTTCAATACGTTCATAAGTGTGTATTATATTTCCAACGAGATTTCCGTTCATTGCCCACATTTCTCTGTACTCACTTGCCTTTCTCATTTTCTTTGGATGTTCTAACTTATTACTTTTCATTAATTTCCGTTGATCTCTTGTTGTTTTTTTCCTCTCAGTTCCGCCCATCTTCTTTCCACATTTCCGACCTCATTTACCGGTGGGCATCTTAATTCGCTCTGACTCCAAATACCTTCTCCGCGTTATGTCATATGTTTCCATAACTTCTCGGAAAGAAATCCTTTGAATAGTTTTGTGTGTGTGTGTGTGTGTGTGTGTTCGTGTTCGTGTTCGTCTACCTGCTTCCAGTGTTTCCGTTTTCTGCTGCCCTTTTCGAACGTTTTTACAATCAAAACTAGGTAGATTCTTCAACGCGTGTCCCACCACTGTCCTGTTTCCTCCAACACAATGTTCGCTCACCTGACCCCGTGAGGTTGCTTGTGTTGCTCTGGGCTTGTAACCGCGTTTCACTCCACGACATCACTTACGAAAAAATACCGTCACGTGGAGGAAGGTTTTCCTTGCATAATGAATGTATTTAGGTCCTCGAGGAAGTTGATCACTCGTTCTTTGTTCCGAACCTTAGCACTTGGCTATCACGAAGAAACACTGATAACGTCTGTTTGAGTTGTAAACATCAACTGCCTCGCATTGCACTAACGTCATGTCATATTGTTTATATTGTAAGTGGCGAGTAGTGCGTTGGATGTTACGTCATACCACATTGGAAAATGCCTTTTTATGTCGAAGCTTTTCTTTTTTTCTGAGATAATTCGCCAAAGTTGGATTACCCTTATGACGTCGGTGCTTAATGAGCTATCTTGACGTGATCCAATTATTTCTGAAGTTTTAAAATAGGTTATGTTCTTATTTAAATGGCAATGAAATTTTAATAGGCAATGAAACAAAATAAATGATAAAATGAAGTGGTTAAGCCCTTTCTGACTAGATTACGTTTAAAACGCTTTATAGACTGTGCTGGTCGTCAGTCCCACAGCGCCTCCTCTTCACCGCCACAACTTCTCAGCCTGCCAAGTAAGCCAAAATCATGGCCTATATTGCGGTTTTCGTAACTTTGTCCCTGACAGAAACCAGCTGTTCATGGTTTCATCCAATCGGGAGCTTGAACGTCACCATAGTGACGTCACTTGCGAAATATAAGCTCCTGATTGGATGGCACCGAAACGGCTGATTCCCTCCCTGATGTCCCTAACCTGTCAGGGACAAAGTTACGAAAATCGCAGTATAGGTGGAACTTGCCGATCGGAGCACTCCTGAAACAGGGAACCTCACGAAAAACGCCATGGGCCGAGGAATGAACTACTTAAAAGTTGCCCTTTGGCGAAATGCGAAACCTGCCAAAAAAGACCTTCAGAGCTAGACGATTGTAAAATTCTACCAATGTCCTTCGGCTCTGGTGACAAGGGGTAGTATCCATAGAAGAAAGTCAGTGCGACTGTTCTTAGGTAACATACAAGTAAGAGGGAATAATTTACGTGCATTGGGGGGAGAGCAAGTACACGGTCTCGATCGCGATCCCGAAACCGTTGAAGGTACCCGAGCAAGATTGTGTACTCTTCTGGGTCCACTGTGCCATAGTTTCGCGGCTGTTTTGCCAACGGTATGAAATAGTTATATTAGTCTTTTCCAACATCTACTCTATTACTCGCTAAGGAAGTACTGACCATTTATCAGAAACCATCGGCGCAACACCTCGTGAGTGTGCTTCCTCTGGAGAGGGAATTGCCCCCTGTCCTGCATAAAGCAGATTTAAGGCACAAAATAATACTATTCTCGAATATAAGAGCATGCATACATACAGCCCGCTACAAGTTACGATCTAACACGTCATTGTCCTGCTTATCCCGGAAACGATGCATTTTAGACCCTTATAATTGGTTTTCTGCCCTAAGGGCCTTGAGATTTGTTTCTAATACCATGAGTAATACCATCTACAAATGGAGAACTTCTTGGTCGTTCTGGTATCATTTTGAAACGTATCCTCTTCATAGCACGCTTCGTCAGAAATGTTCGAAGTTGGTTTTAGTAAGAAGCTTTTATCACTTGAAAACTGATTTAGAAAGTGGGGAATGTTAAGGTGGATCCAAGTAGATTTTATTAATTTCATGAGCAGCTTTCGATAACTTCGTAATCATCATGATTTGTCAGCGTTAGAGCATTTGGTACCAGACTCGTACTTTATTTGACGACAACAATAATTTATAAATCATTGCTAAAGTAAGTTAAGAAAAAGTCTTTATTTTTTACTAATACGGTATGGCTTGTTATTGCCTTAGATACTAGCTCGATATACAGTGCATACCTTTCCTGGATGGAAAGGATCGTGGTTGCGAGGGAAATATGAAAACCATTAAATGATGCTACATGTTCTCTTACGGAGGGAATTAACGGAGGGAAATATGAAAAGACAGCCCGAGTCAAGTTAACAACTAGTTAATTACTAAATAAGTAAATGTGAACCAATAAAATTAGGTAAAAATAAAATTATGTAAGTACCACGGGCTTTAACTAGTTCTAATGATCTCTAGCGTCAAAAATCCTTCGGGCATTTTATCGCCGCTCGATCATTAGGACCCTTATAACGCCCTTGGCGCATCAATAACTATTTTTACTGAAAACTAACGAATTATTATTTTTTAATTATTTCAAAAATACTGTACATAAGAGGTGGTCCTCGACGTCGAGCACACCCACCCCCTCGCGGCTGCGCCCCTGCGCCAGTGTCCGTGCGCGCCGGGCAGCGCCGCGGCGCTGCGTTGGGGGCGGCGCCCTCCGTGCAGGGCGTGGCCCCGCGCCGCTTTGGGAGGCGCGGCAGCGCGACGTGCAAACGCAGGAGATCCCTCTCTCCCGTCCCGGGCAGCGAACGTCATCTCACGCAACTTCCCGTGCGGAGGTTTCCGATGAAATTGCAGCGTGTTGTAATTAATTCCCTAATTGTTTGCTGTGCAGTGTCAGTAAGATTTCTGTAACCAAAAGTTGAAGATTTTCCCAGGCCTTTTTAGTCTGCCGTTTTTCTCGGTTAAACATCAGATGTTTTGCGGGACATTTTTGGAGATGGTACTGTGTTGGAGGTGGGTCGTAGTAAAGCTGCGATTTCACCACGTGATTAATGACACCTATAAAAGTGTCCAAATCCAATAAAGATTTTGCCATTACTCCTGTTCGAATTTTCTGTCACGCTTGAGGACGTGCGCCTGTATCGTAATGGGGGTTTCTGAATGAAATTAATGACTTAGGCACTCTGTTTAAATGAGCAAATTACGCAAGGAAACGATTACAATGTAAACGGTCATATGACATCTACAGAAATTATGATAAAATGTTATAGGGTCATGTATTTTATTGTATATTTCTTTAGTTTACCAATCTTCACCATTCGTTTTCATTTACCAATGTAAATTGATGTATACAATTGTTTCCTAAGTCCTGTTCTGCTTGCAGGCTCGGCCCATGTGACCTCCAGGACCCGGTCTGGGTCAAGATGAGTGCAGCCGTTGCTGGAGGAGTCAACAAGAAACGGAAAAAATCCGATACGAAGCCCCAAGCCCAGCTGTAAGTAACGTGTTAATCGAGAACAGTAAAACTTCGGATGGATTGCAGGTCCAACCCCATTTCATAATTACGGTTACTATAGACGGGGTCTTCATGCTCAGTCAAGCACTTATTAGATGCATGGAAACAGTAGCAGTTGGCCGAAAACACACAATCAAACATAAAAATGAATGAAATACGCTTCATCAAACTTGAGTATTTTACTCATTTTCTGCTTTTATACCTTTTTTCCAACGGACATTTAACAAATTTTCGAAGGTTTCGTCTTTTTAATCCATCATTTTGTTGAAAAAATGTTCTAATTTTCGAAAATGATCTTTCGACGTCACGAGGCGAAATAGGAGAAACCTTGAAGGACAATTTTTTCTTTCCACCAGTTCACACTTTCAAAGCCAGAAAAATAGTAACCCATTGCGAATAATGTCTTCTCCACAAATGCCCTTCATGGATATTTTCCATCAATATCCTAGTACCTTGCAGACGCTATCAGGGCAGTCTGGACCTCGTTTATCCATTCGACTGTAATCGGCCGGCCGTCTGGCTCGCAGATGCCCGCCAAGAGCCTTTCATTTCCCATTGTAATGGGACTGCTTTTTGTTCAAATACCATTGGCTATGAACATGAAGGAAGTAACAGGTTGGGTGTGTATTGCCTTAGGGAAAGTATAATTTCGTTTCTTTAAATTGAAAAATGATTTAGTAGTTTTTTCGAGAATTGTAAAAATGTGTTGTTTATAAAAAGAAGCGACATCTATTATTATCAGGGATCCAGCCGATAATTTTTTTTGGGGGGAGGGATGGGACATCGTAGATTTTTGTTCAATAATAAACATACTTGTTATTGTATTGTATATTATTTATGTACTGTAGATGATACAATACAATATTATTGTTTAAATAATTACGTAATTCGAACATAAATATTTAAATCAAGTTTGCCAAGTAAAGGAAGGTAAACGAAAACTCTAGGCCTTTTTGCGTGTGGCGTAAGGTCATCAGTAAGGTTTCCATTCCAGATCGGCTTCCTTCACATCTGGGGAGACTTCTTCAATTATGACTTTTGTCGGACTTATTTTATTATTTTTTTACGCTGTCTAATGTTGGCATTTGCGGCACTGAGGCGATATACTTTTTTTCCCCAGGAGGGAATTAATTTCCAGGATATTCTATTTCCTACGTTCACTATTGCCGAGGTTTAGGTTCACTGTAACCTTATCTTCTTACGCTTATTTGTAATGTAAGTGAAACTGGACCATTGGCTTACGTTCACTATATCCGAGTTCACTATGACCGGAGTTGACTGTGTTTTTCAACTTCATTGATACTTTTTTTTGCAACTAGTGCCATCTTATCGTGTATTTTACCTGTCAGTTGCCGGAGTATATTTGGCTTTCGACCCCCATTGTGAATGATAATGATGAATCGACGGGGACGGTGCCGACCCCATTGGGAACTGCTCTGAAGTGACTGCAAATTACTTTCCGAAGGATATGAAGTGTCGAAATTTGGCCAGCACGTCAAGCTTTCAAAACCCGGGACCAGTGTACCACCCACACTCAGTACAATAATGTGTTCGTAAAGGACTTGTGCCTACGATGGTTCTTCTCTAGTTACATTCTTTGCTCAGTAATTTTATTTTCAGTAGAAATCATTCAAATATATTCTGCAGTACTATAAACGGCTGTGTATCGTATCCTTTCGTTTTATTACGCAATTGTTTGAAATAAAATAAGTTTCGTCAGTGGCGCACTTAGGAGTCCGCCTGACATTTCACTCCTCCCCCCTCGCGAAGCCGATGATGCATAATAAAAGATATAGTTTTTCCTTTTTGTTGTTTTTACTAATGAAAGTCATTCGAAATGACAATTGTTTGATATTAACCATTACTCAACAAATGAAAATACATTTTATATTCAGCATAAATGAAAAATTATTTTTAAGGAAACATCAAGTCAGCTAGACACTAAACCACCGTACAGCACTCCTGCCCCTAAGAAAAATCAAGAGTGCGCCTCTGAATATCACGATAGTGACTGTATATGTCTTTGCTGTCTGATCAGACATATTTGGGGGTATTATTTGCTACCTATCACATTCACCACACATACCTGTCTGCAAAATATTTTTAGTTTAGAAACAAACCTGATTTCTTGTAATCAGATAATATCTAATTGTTGTACTCTTTTTCTTTCTACATTTGCAAATTAAGTAATATGTGTTGTTGTTTTTGTTTGTTTTCGTACAGTACAAAGTGCCTTAATGAAAAGAAACGCCGCGAACAGGAGAACATTTATATCGAGGAGCTGGCTGAGCTGATTTCCGCCAGCCTAGCTGACATGAGCACTATTTCTGTCAAGCCTGACAAGTGTGCCATCCTCCAGGAAACAGTCAACCAGGTTTGTCACTTGTTTTTCTGATATTGTAAATTTAACAATCTCACTTCTACACTACGTGAAATTTTGATTATTTCATTGCAACAATTTGCTTTTTCTTGTAGATTCGCAACATCAAACAGCAGGAAGGTATTAGCTGTGATGCCGTCCAGCAGGGCGAAGTGTCCTCCACAAAGCACACTCTGCTAGGCAGTGAAGTCTTTGGAAATTTGCTGCTTGAGGTGAGACATCATTACAAAATTCTTGTTGGGATTTGCTACTCTTCACAGTGCCAAACAATATTTTCGAAGAAAAGGCGTTGGCTTAACCCTGTGGCACACAAGCGAGTAACAGTTATTCAAGCACATGCAGTAATCTTTCAGATGCATCATTTCCATTTGAGCTTATCTTGCTTCACAAAGTACCTTTGGATGTTTCGGACACAAAGCAAATTAAATAGTTATACTTTACATCGGAACTTTATTGAACTACAATGATTATCAATAATAAGAACAAGATGTAGATTAAAAAGTTGTATCGGTTGTAAATTGTACCACATACTCAGACCTGCGGTGTGCTGCATAGCATGCTGTTTGATTGAGATTATTCTCGTGACTACAGCTTTAAACTTATTGACACAATCTGGAAGCTATGGGATCTGAGAAGATTAATAAAGAGGTTCTGAGAACAATGGTGTTCTTGAAAATATCTATGTCATTCTATCAACAGAAGAACAACTTGGTCATCTGAGAGATCGAATGTGTGTGCCGCAGGGTTAATGGTGCTCTAAAGAGCAACATTTAAAAAAGGTCTTGGAAATGTGTTGGGTAAGAAAGCAAAGAAAGCAAGCACATTACATTCAGTCTGTATGTAATGGAATTACATGTAATATGCAAGGTGTACAATATGACAATACTGTGTGTGGTTTTTGTTGGCTTGATTGCCAAAATATGAGAATTTTGCAAATTTTCCAATAATAAAATTGAGGTACAAAGTTCACATACCCTGTTTTCCTGAAGGATGTCAGTGTTGCTTGAAAGTTAAATCAAAATTATGGCTATTGTGTGGATCTATTAAATGTTAAATCTTGCAGAACATATGGCATTTAGGTTTGTGATCAGTAAGATTTCTTAAGATTTTATCTGTTATTCAGCAAATGTACTATGTGCTACTTGGTACCTGTGTTGCATTGATTATATGTTCTTCACAGGCCCTCGAGGGCTTCTTGTTTGTGGTGAACAAGGAGTCCAGTGTAGAGTATGTCTCTGACAACGTATACCAGTTCATCAAGCATAAAAAGGACGAGGTTTTGGGGCAAAGTATCTATAACTTTATTCACCTGGGAGATACAACACGATTTAGCACCATACTCCTGCCCTTAACATCCACAGGTGTGTGTCTAATGCAACGCGAGAGTAATTTATATCCCTTTACTTATCCATTTAAATGCTTGATGTACTATACTCCCTTTTTGGAAAGTGGTTCTTGATCTTTTGGTACAATATGTTCACTTCCTACAGGCTGGACTAGTGAGCCTCCGGTCACTCGCAATCGGAGTGTGACCTGCAGGCTTTTAATAAAGGAGGAAAATGAGGAAAGGGAGACTATGGAAGAGAAACAACAACGAGTGACGAAGTACGAGACTATGCAGATATCGAGCATTCTCTTATCGAGTGATAAAACAGAAGGAGGCGATGTATCGTCTGAGTCAGCTGAAATGACCCATTGCCTATGTGTGGCACGTCGTATCCCATCAGCTGAGAAAGCGTCTTGTCTTACGAGTGTTGATCATTTAACAATGCGACTAGATCCTAGTGGACATATTGTTGGTGTCGACACCTCTGGGATGACCCCTACCTACCATAGTTATTTTAATAAGGTGAGTCTCCATGATCAGTTTTAAAAGTGAAAGTGACAGGAACATCTCTCGCCAAATTCTTGTCGTCATAAATATAGTGGTCAGTGGTAGTCTGTCAAGGGATAATACACAAAGACGCCTTAAATTTACAATTTAAAGCCATTAACAGTGTGAACCTGTTGCACTGATGTTTATATAGCACCATGACTACAGACAAAATGTGAAGAAAGAAATTGCTTCTGCATATGATAAAAGGACATTAAATGCAATTCATAAATGCACAAGCATGAACTATGAACTTAAACTTTTTAAGTGAGTAGTAGATCACAGTAGTGATAAAAATGATCAGGCGAGATCAATGATAGCCATAGATTTCATCAAGAAGGCATGTTCTGATTGAGAAATTGTGATCTCATGCATGTTTTGAATAAGATGTGCTTTTTGAAATATTCCAATACTTGAGTCAATTCTGCATCGTCTCTTTTGTAAAGTAGTGTCTTGCTAAACTCCAGCAATGTCAAATAAATGTTTTGATGCAAGAATCTTTAACAGAGATCTTTGATTCATTTGAAGAATATTTTCAAAGACTGAACTGATGAAATTTAGATTGCTGGATGTTAGTGATATATTAAATTGTGACGTATTCAATCAGTATAGTGGAAGGGAAATTCTTCAGTTCATTTAAAACTATTTAATTACTGTAATGAATCTATACACTTTATAAACCAAGAGAAAGGAAGGAGGTAATTCTGTTTTGTAACTTCAGATTAACTATAGTGTTAAATAGAGTATCTCAAAGTATGGAAAGTCTTATGATGTTCATGATCATGATGATTATTATTATTATTATTATTATTATTATTATTATTATTATTAGACTGATTTTAAGTTGGAAATACTGCAATTTTTGCAATAAATGCTTTTATATAATTTTATATAATTAAAATGTTTTCAAGAACAATTTGAGGAAATGTTACTCAAAACTGTTATAAAGAATTGGAAGTAGCAATTTTTCCTTAGACTTGGCGTTATGGTTCCATATGAATATAGAACAGCAGCCAGGACATGTTTTAGTGATATTTTGAAGAAAAATATGTTTTATATGTAAGCAATTCACATTACAAAAGAACACTTGATTTTGTTTTTGTTATGATTTGTTTACATTCCGTTATTCATTCCTTCAGGAAATCAGTTGTCGGTTTTGATTTTTCTCCTCTCTTCACATTTACTTGCTTAGTTTTGATTGCAATTGTTGATATTTTTCCTGTCATAATTTGTTAACTCTTCTGTGACATGTTTGAATGAGTTGAATTTGGGGGTAGTGTTTTCTTATGATTATTTCAGTATTATAATTTATATGCATGTTTATGATTTAGGAACTTGAAGGAAGAAGCATCAGAGATGTGGTTCATCAACAAGATCTGCCAAAGTTGACCACTCATTTAAAAGAGGTTTTGCAGTCTGGACATGGTACCAGTCTTGTCTACAGACTGAAATCTCTGAAGAATCCAGAGAAGTACGTTCAGGTGCAAACAAGATCAAAGTTGTATGATTGTGACAATGAGCCTAACTTCATCATGGCTGTTCACTCCATTATAGCGTGAGTATTTAAACAGTCACCCAATGTGCATGTTTACTTGGTTCTCAGGCCTGCACCTTGAGCTGTTTATAAATAATTCACTTTCTATTCAGGTTTGCAATAAGTGACTGTTACAGGGTTTATTTACATATTTCTTGACTTGATAAAGAATCTGTAAATTCATTCACTTATCATAGAATGTGGTAACGATACTGAAATTAACCCCTTAATTTCTCTGATTTCAACCAGTTACATTAAAAAATTAAATAAAAAGGGGTTGGTCTCGTTCATGAAGAAAAAATTGTACTCAAGGAAAAATGTGTTGAGTTTTAGTTTTCCTTTTTTCTTTCTCTTTTATACTTCCAAGAGCACATTGGTTTCATTTTAGTAATATGGGGAAGGTATTTATTTTTCAATATGTAAAATTATTATATGATAAAAATATATGGTTCATGTATGTATTAAATAATCGGTTGCATGTAAAAATGCATTCACCTATCTTTTGCAGGATTTATTTATTTTTTTTCATTTTTGTAAATGGTGTTGGAGAGATGGTCGTGTTTCTTGCTTTGGCTCCTTTCTTGATCTTTCCAAGTGCATGCCAATAGCTTTTACCCTGGCAACATTAAATTCCCTGCTTATCTTAATCCACTCAGTGGTAAGAGACCTTTCAAAAATCACCTTCATTTATGAAGTATTTGCATTTTGCACACCTCTTTGTAAAGCCCATGTTCTTTTCATTTACATGATAGAAGTGTGTACAGTGTATATTTCATACATATTTTAGAAGAAAATTTAAGTTTCACTGCAGTAGTTTCTTATCATTTTCTTTAATTTTCACTGTAGTATTTATTTTCTAAATGTATTACTTAAGAATTATTCTCAAAGTATCATTTGGAAATAAATAATACTATTGATCTTTCTTTTCTTCTCCAATTTCCACCTTCTGCTGAATCAACTGCAGAGAGACTGAATCAGCCCCAGCAGATTGCGGCCATCTCCCCAACTCTCCACGTTCCATGCTAACTGTGGGACAAAGTAACTCTACCTCTGCGTCCTCCTTTGGCAGTACATCATCAGCTAATGGCAGTAACAATTCCCTGGGCGGCCCGTTGGTGAGTGGATCAGTGAACGGCCAAACAAGTGCAACTTCGAGCAGTAGTGGTCGCAGCAGTGTGGGTGGTGTGAGTTCAAGCAGTTTTGGTCCGAGTGCAGTGAATGACATTAGTAACACTATAACCCTCAACTCAAGTTCTACGTACCCTACTTTTGGACTGTCTAGCAGCGATCTCAGTTTGAATGACTTTGACTTGTTTCCGTCATCCACATTTGACCTGGCGGACTCTGGTGGAGAGAATAGTCTTGACCAGATGACTGGTCAGACAGGAACAGGTTCTTCTGGTTGGGAACGCCCCAGCTCAAGACAAAAGTTTGACCCCTGTGTCAACCCCTACCCCACGTCCTCCCAGTGGAGCTGGCCCTTATAGTCCTGCCCAAGCAGGTGGTGTTTGTGCCAGCCCATTGAACCCATACTCCTCTGCGATGCAACCTAGCCCAGCAAGCAGTGCTCAGGCTTCCACTCCTGCCAGCCGTTATGCTTACTCTTTCAGCCCGCTGCAAGAACAGGGACCAAATAGTGCGTTTGGTTTGGATGACAACAAGGACTCCAAGGAAGGAGCCGGGGAGTTGGGGAACAGTGCTAGTGGGGGCGTGAATGGCAGTGTAGAAGGTGGGTCTTCAACAACTGGAGAGTCGGAGCGACTGCGAATGTTACTTCTTACGACAAAACGACCCAGTGTAAGTGGTGATGATTCGTGCATAAGTGACTCAATGGATCCTGGTGTGGACAATTCAGAAGCTCGTAATAAGCATCGCATCCTCAAAAACCTCTTAAACCCAGATGAAGAGGATGATAGCAGACGGGTAGAGGATTCCTCTACATTACAAGCAAGTCCAAGTAGCAGAACCAGTCAGCTCAGTAACAGACTTAGTCAAGATTCTCATAACAAAGTTTCTACTGGTAATAACAACATGCTTCTCAGGGTAAGTTAGTTCATTATACTTCAATATATTTTTACTTTTATTTTTATTGAAACAAAAATGGTTTATATTAATGTATTTTTATATTAAAGTACAAAGAATCACTTAACTTTTTTCGATTTTAGTTACTCAATGAAAAGAGTGATGATGATGATTTGGAAATTAGAGCTGGAATCAAAAACGGAATGAACTTTTACAACAGCTACTAAAAGATCAGGATGAAGAGAAGCCACAAATGGCTCTGGATACTGGTCAGCAACAACAGCTCCATCAACATCAACAACATCAACATCATCAGCATGGTGAACCTGAGGATCCTTTGCTCCTTAGTTTAGGATTTCCAAATACATCGTCACCATCTCCTCCGTCCAATACCGACTCTCTAGGAGGGCTGTCCTCCCTTATTGGAGGTCGTAAACGTCCTAGCAATGAGGGAGAAGACAGTAATTGCCCTACTAAGATTCGTGCCTCAGTACCAAGTATGGTGCCCCATTCAAGCCCACCTGTGAGCTCTTCTAGTGGTAATAGTAAACTGAGGGAAAAAAAACAAAATGTTGGCATCTTTATTGGCTCAACAGCCATCTTTACCTGCCACAATTCCACCTATTCCAGCATCTGTAATCTCAGCAACACCTCAAGAGCACCTTCCACCGCCCAGGGTGGAACGGCCTAATTTAACTCGAAGTAAGTTGAGGATTGATTTTCTTCAAAATATTTGCATAAAATATCCCCTTTCTTTTAGGGAAGTGTACCATTTTTTGGCCTAGAACTAAATGGAATTGTTAGTTAATGATGATGGTAATAATAATAATAATTATTATTATTATTATTATTATAAATACTTAATTGCCTATATTAAGTAGAGGCTGTTTGGAAGGCTTAAATCGATACAATTTTCTGCTAGATATGTCCACTTTTGTTGTAAAGTATGCCATTATCCAGCTTGTCATATTTATTATATTTTTATTTGTTGATTTTTCTTGATCAAACAATAATTGAACTCTAATGGTTTTGGCAATCAGTTTATTTCTTGTTAGATTTTACTTCAATATTTAAATAATTTTTTGTTTTCTTCAGATTGGTCTGGAGGTGGTGTACAACCGCCTACAACAAATGTGTCGACCACAAGGCCATTGCAACAAGATCCTAACAGGACGAATGTACCACGAGTTGGCCCTCCAAGACCTCCTCCTAACAGTGCTTTTCTTACGGACATACTTAACAGTCCAGGACAAAAATCGAGTCCTGGGCACCAGCAGCAACAGATGGCATCTCAGGTACAACAACAACAGGCCCAACAACAAGTGCAGCAGCAGCAGCAGCAGCAGCAGCAGCAACAACAGCAGCAGCAACAGCAGCAGCAGCAGCAACAGCAGCAGCAGCAGCAACAGCAACAGCAACAGGCGCAGCAGCAGCAACAGCAGCAGCAACAGCAACAGCAACAACAGCAGCAACAGCAGCAACAACACCAAGTGCAGTCAAGTCAACCTGGTTTAAGTCATTTGGACCAAACATTTGTCCACACACCTGTTTCTGCCAGCAGTGGAGATTTTCGAATGGGCGAGGGAGCTAGTCCAATGTGGGATAGTCAGTCATCTGACCAAGTTCTGTCTCTTATCCTAGATCAAGTTATTGAATTTGCACCAGAAAATGAAGGTAAGTCTAATCAGAAGTCAATGATCATGAAGTCCTGATGTTGGTCAGTGATTTTTTGTTAAAATTTATTTGAATATAGTTTTTAAACTAAAATATTTTTGTTGTTTTTTCTCCCTAGAACCACCTGCTATACTTGATCTTTTAGAAAATATGGAGTCATCTTCATCATCCATTCATATGAATGAGAAAATGGCTATAAGTGCAATTCAACGATCTCTGATGCAGTGTGAAACGGCAATGAAAAGCCCTTCCTCACCAACTATTTCTCTTCCTGGAACTCCACCTGCCTATACGTCAGCAGTGAGTTTTCTGTGTTTACGTTATTTCAAAACGTGTGTGTACAAAGGATGGTAAATTTAATTTTCTAACATTCCATCTGATCCTTTACAGATGACTAATCAAACATCACAGGCAGGGGCATTTCCTCCCCCACCAGTTTATCCTCAAAGACCAAGGCCAAGTGCTCAACCCACAAGTCAAATGGGATTACGACCAGGAGCTCCTCCTTATGCAATGACTGCAAATCCAATTGTGAATCAGGTATTTACGCATGCAAATATTTTTCTTAATCGGGCTGTATCATAGAGTTTAGGATGTTGTGTCATGTGTAGATATTTATCTGGTAGCAATTGTTTCTGATGCAAAACCTATCTTTCTTCACAGAGGATGCAGCAGAAGTTGTACCAGCAGCAGCGCAGATTACTGCAACAACAGCAGCAGCAGCAATTGCTGATTCCTTCCAATGCTACTGCAGATCAGCTGTCACCAGGATTGCAGAATATTGATACTTTGCTGAACAACACTGTGGCTCCAAATGTATCTTTGCAGGTACATGCTCGGAACATGGCAAGTTTTATTTTTTTGAAGCATTAGGTGCTTGCTGTGTGAATTCTTGTTCTTTATGAAGCTTTTTCCAGTTGTTTGTGAGTCATCTTCTTAGATCATTATCAATAATTTGATGCAGGATTCAAATAGTATCCTGTTGGTACATGATATTTAGATATGTTAAAATATTCGTGACATTACTCTTTTTCAATCATTTATCATTTCAGTTACATCTTTCCCCACATGCATTTTCAAAAACTTTCACAATTTGACATGAACATATAAAGGAGTCATATAGGGGCTAAAAACATTTAGTTATCACCTACAAATACTTGGGAATGGTGATTCACATATCTTCATTCTGAATATCTTCCAGGAATTTTTGGCTTAAGTCTAGTTGCTAATTGAAGGTGAATGCACTCCTTGCACTAGAGTACCCATGGAATAAAAACTTTGCTTTTTTTTAAAACGTTGACCAGTGTCTTGTCAGATGATCAGCGTCTCTTGTAAAATTCAAGTTGATTTAACTAAAAATCTGGTTTTCAAAAATGCAATGAGTGATTTCACATTTTGCTCCAAAATTATCACAGATCCATGCATTGATTGGCATAATTTGCCATTTGGGTACCATTGATTCAGCAAAAACAGAAGTTAAAATCATGTTCATAATATATTAGAAATGGTTGTATCAGTATTCACGAGATATGTGTGTAATTAATAGTGTGCTAAATGTATTTTTTTGTCGTGATTTTTCTTTAGCGTTCAGCTAGTGTTCCTGATTCACAACTATCTCCAAACTATGGGACTCCCATGCTTAATAGTGGAGCTGCCCAGATTTCACCTGGCCAGAGGCTTAACCAGCAGCCGTACTCCCCTCATTCCCAGCTTGCATCTCCTCTCGGGCAACAGCAAGGTTTTTCTCCTGTCAGGTAATTTGAAGATACAGTTGTTGTTTTTTTTTCTTAAATATTATTGAACATTCAACATTAAAGGAACTGCAACATGTTTAATCTGTGCAATGTGTTCTGTTGTATAAAGGTTTACTGTATTATTTACAAGTAGTGACATTTTGTTGTGTGGTATTGCTTTTTGATGACTCATACTTAAATATTAATATCCATTTGTTAACTTTAAAATGTTTCATGTTTGTTCAGTACTGGATTGAACAACTTTGCTGGCAACCAGCAGGCAGCGCAAGCGCGTTTGTCTCCTCACCCTCCTGGTGGTTTGCCAGCCTTTCCTCAGTCGCAGCTCTCTCCTCGCATCTCTCAGGTGGGGGAAACCTTCTGCTTCAGTTCATGCTTGCTACTTATTACTCAGCAGAAAAGCAATAATTAAAGTTTTGTGTACTTTTGCTACAGAGTCAGCCTGGATATCAGAGTAACATGACCCAAGCAGTAGCTGGTCAACCAAATCCCAATTGGTCGCAGGTTGCAAATCGACTCAGTTTGCAGCAACAACAAAATCCCATGCTCAATGCACAGTTAACAGTAAGTATATCCTTGTTTAGTGTACTTTTTATCATGTCAAGTTAATTGAGATTTCATCTCGTCAATACTTTTGATTAAAATTCCGTTGTGCTTGTTACGAAATTGCAATAATGAATTAATTTTTGACTATGAATTAATTTGTAGCATTCTTCATGTGGAATTTAAAAATCCAATTATTAAGGTCATTGTAGTATGATTAAAAAATCATAATAGAGATACTTGCGTAAAACCAATTTACATATTTTCAAAACTGAACCTCTTGATGTTATGTGCAGGGCAGCTATGGGGCAAACGGCACTAGGACGTATGTGCAGAGGCCACAGCAGCAACCCCAGCAGCAGCCTCAGCAGTTACCTTCTGTGCGATCATTGCCCAGTCCAGGGGCACCTGGCGGTCCCCGGCAGTCTCCCTACCAGGCTGAGCAATTCAGTGCCCCACCTGCCTCCCCCACTGCCACTAACTATCAAGCTGCACAAGGTCCGTTCCAGCAGCAGATGCGCTTGCAACGCACAGTCAGTGCTCCCACAGCAACCACACAGCTGCCAGGTAAGATAATTGCTGAAATTTTGGCATAAACTGCATATTTAATTTTCAGAAGGACATTGTGTTAGTACTCTGCAGAATTGCAACAATTTATGTTAATTCTTAAGTCTTGTGATATTGAATTATGCTTGCAATTGTTCTCATATTTTATTTTTAGCATTGATGATTTCTTGTGGTTGTGGTTGATCTGGGGAGAAGAAACCTATATTTTTTTTTGAAATTGCAAACACAGCCTTTGTAGACATTGTTATGCTTTATGACATGTAACTCTTCTAGGGCTTTCAGAGTATTCTCTAATGAAAATGGTACCTTCAGATTGCTGAGACATGGCCCTTTTTATTCATTCATTTGCAATCCAAAAACAACCTATTTAGTGCTGCAGAAAAGAAAATCAATGAATCAGAACAATAAAAGTTTAAATTGTATAGTTTTTAGGGGAGAATTCAGGAAGAGAAATGTTAGAATTTCCTATTGTTGTCTTGTCATAAACCATGATGATGTATAAGAGGTATCATATGCACTAATTTATTATTGAAGTTTCATTTACGTGATACTTCAGAAGCGGACATTGCTAAAGTTTCTACTTACAAAAATGAAATAAAATGAGTAGTGCTTGATAAACCTTTGTTACATAGTATGTTATGTCTATAAATTGAACATTTGTAGAACTGTTCTCTTACAATTAATCTTTGTTTTTGAAATTAAAGAAAAATTGCAAAATTTTCATTTAAATATTTATGTGTGAATAGTATGAAATTATTAAACCTTTATTATGTATTCATTTGTTTCCATTTTCATATTAGGGACGTAAATAATTAGGGAACTAATACACAGTAATAATCTTGTTAAGCAATGAAATTAAAAAATTATATCTTTAAAGTTTGCAACATTTCATGCATATCTGAAGTAGATACGTTTATGGAACAAAGATCTATTAATACAAGGAACAACAATGTACTTGTTACTGAAGTGTATACATCTTTTGTTTTGAAACACAGGTTTCCTTTGTGTTTCAATATACAGCTTTCAATTTGTACTACATCATTTTACGATTAGTAAGGTTAATTTTAAGATTTGCAATGTGTTTAAATATAAAATGTTGTGACTTTTTGTGCCAGGTGCTGCCAAGAGGTGTAAATATGAATGTATATTTTAGTCTAGTTGTAGATTGTGCACACCAAGAACTAGATTCTATAGGAAGTATATTCTAGCAAAGAAACTAGAGAAAAATAAAATTACGAATTGCCCTTCTCTGAACTTAGAAGTATGTTTTCATGAACAGGTAGCAGCACATTAGTTGCAATTTTTCAATATTAATCTCCTGTTCTCTAATGTTTTGAAAATGACAAGTATTGTCTTCCACATGCAAGATGTAAAATATTAGCTATGAATTTTTCGGTATAGTTTGTCTGCACAGTAGACAAGTAAGATAGTCAAGTAGTGCTAAATAATACACTTGTCCCTCTTGCAATTTAAATTAGTTTCTTAACTTAAAAATTCACTTACAAACAAAGACTAAAAGAAAATTTAATTTGAGTAATGAAGGTACATACTTTGAAATTAGGGCATTGTGGGTGGACTTGATGTGCCGTGAGAATGAAAATGTGTGCAAGTGTGTTTGAGGAGAAATGCAAGATGGCTTCAGGAGTGAGGTCATGAATGGGGATCTACATTTCCACTTAATAGTTTTCTCAGTTACATTAATAGTATTGAATGAGAACTGTATACAATCTGATATCATTATCATTATCTAGCTAAAGCTTGTATTCATATGTCTAGCTGTAAGTATTATAGATACTTATGCACCATGTATTGTTCATACAACAAATTTATGTATATGTACATTACTACAGTAGTGTTATTTCGCATTGATGATATACTATACACAATACCATAAGTTGTTAAAAACAAATCACATTCCTCACTGTGACATGCCGTTATGCTCATGTGTCCTCAGATATTTTTTTCATTTTCCACCTAGCTCCAGTTCCTCACTGGCTACTACATATTAATCATCTTACCATTATATTGACATTATTAGTAACATGTTATGGGGTCTTCCATGTTCTCATGTACATTAACTACATTTAACAATACAATACTTAATAAGAAAAACTTGTGCAAATAGGATCCCTGCACAACAACCTTGAAAGCACCTACTGCCATTAAGATGACAAGAGCTGTTGTCATAAGAGCATTATTTTTCTGAAATTTGCCCTTGCTGATTTAAAGCATGAGTGCCAAAGTTCATGCCACATGACACCTCATTTTTACCTTTTAAATATTTGGTTGTGGCATTTTTGACACTAAATTGTTGTGTGTATTTTGAAATTTGTGGTAGTGTAGAATCTTAGATTTGACTCGTAGTTTGATGCTGTTGAGAGTGAATTTATGAGTAACTTGAGTTAATTTCCCCCTCTACAGTAAAATTGAGATTACATTATGCGCTATGCACGACCTCTCTTGCACTCTTTGTATTTTTATTTTTTGAAGAGTTTTTGCTATTGGAGTGATCTTATTCCCCCTGTAGAAACCATACTTGCAGAGATGAGTATGGTGTTTTTCTTGTAGGAAACCAGCACACCAGATTTGAACTTTATTTATTAGTTTGGTCTTTCCTCTTGCAGTTTTTATGCATGCCAGTTATTTGAGTGGCTCTGTTCTTTTTGAATCTTTTGAATCTTGACATGTGTTTCTCCTGCCCCTGGCACGCGCCCCGCTGCCTTGCAGCTCGCCGCAGGAGGAGGGCGAGGTGGGGCCGCTGCTTGAACTGACTGGAGACACCTGTCCCTGTTCCAGGTGGAGTTAACCCCCCGCGGCTTTATGGACCGAGACACGACCATCCTCATTCCCTGATGTCTCCCACTCATCCGGGTCCCATGTCTCCACACCCCTTTCATGGGCATCCCTTGCACCATCCTGTCATGTATCCTCATCCTCCTCATCCGCACCCACCTACTCCAGATTCTTCTCCCCAGTTTTGTTTCGATCAGGCCAGTTTACAAATATACGGGGCGAGCGACAGGGCACGACCCCAAGCCCACACACCAACCAATCACCAATCGGGTGGTAAGTCATGTGACCTCCGGACTGTCATGTGACCGCTGTCAGGATGACGCCTCTCTCTCACTCTCTCTTACCTTTGGCTTCTCCCCATCGTCTCACCATGCCTTGGTTGCATCCGCATGCTGTGACTTACTGGCTAGTGAATCCGATATAGGTTCTGGCCATTGTGTGTTTATTAACATTGCTACATCTAGTCCACTCTAGTTGCCCTACCTTTCATATGTGTCTCAACTGCTATGTAGCCCTGACCTGTGTTTTGTGCTTGTTAATATTTGTGATTTTTTGTTGTGTGTATGCTTGTTTTATGTTACGATTATGTTTCTTTCTGGCCACATGAGTCTTTTTCTTACAAGGCACTGGCAGTCTGTGCTATGGCATGTCTCGGGCGAAACTACACCTGTGAGACATGTTTGTTTTTGTTTGTTTGTTTTGTTTTTTTTTTGTCATGAATAATTGGATTTATGTTTGTTGGAATACAATGGGATATTATGTAGTGGAGGGATTTGTGTTTTGTCTTTCTGGGAAGAAAACTGCTATAAAGTTTCTGGATGTCACTGTTTTCTGAAGTTAATTACTTTAGAATAATAGTCAGAAACGTCATAGATATTTCCTTGTGCTACTTCTTTTGTGATAACGTTTGGAAATTTTTAAGCAGTGGAAATTGGTTTTAAAGTGTTTTTGATTGTGTTAACTTTCTTAATGAATGTTTATTTTTAGTATGCATTTGTGTTGCATTGTGCATTTTTATTTTATTTTTACTTTTCATGCCCATAACTGCTATTTAGATGTATTGTTTCATGAAGGCATGAGGTGAACCCCAGAGGGATGTAAATGTAACAAAAAACCACCCTCATGTTTTCCCTATTCCATCCTCCCACCCCACTGCCGTGCACCTAGCTTAGCTTTCACGGCCAACACCATCACCATCACTACCATCACACACAGAAATCTACCAAGAATGTTGTAAACTCTGTGCTTAATGGTCACTCCTCATATTTGTGCTTTGTGAATGGATCGGTCATATGGTTTCTGGGACTGTAAAACTGTGGCAACAATGTCTTACTCCAACAAATACTAATACTGTAAAATGTGTTGTCTAACAGTGTGTTTGATTACCGTCATTACAGGGCATAGTTTTATTATGTCTTTTTGTGAAATCTCAATGTTAAATTTGGATATTTTTGGCTTGAAGGGAAACATTAAAAAAAAGTTTGTATGAAATGCAAACTAGTATTTTATGCATGTTCATGTTGAGGTCATACCCACCATACATGTGCTTTTGCATTGTTGTGTTTATAAAAAATATGGAATATTTTAGTGGCTGATAAGCTTATTTGTGACAAAAGGATTAACTTAAAAATTTGTAAATGAAATAATAGTTATTGACCAATGTATTAGAATGGTATTGTAATATTGAAATCATTGTGGAGGATATAAGTATTTTGTAATTAAAACCGAAGATGAATTTTAACTTAATTGTAAATATATTATGTCATAACCAGCAGAGTGTGTCAAATTGTTTATTATAATTTGCAGGTGGCAACAATGGAATGACTTCGGAATGTGTACGTCAAGAATTAAGAGCCTTTGTTGGTGCTCGAACTCAGGCAGGAGCAGGGAATGCTGGTGGTCAACGACAAAATCCACAACAGCAGTCTCAGCAACAACCCCCTCAAACACAGCAGCAACAATTACTAAGCAATGACCTGGATATGGGTAGTCTTATCTATGATCCAACAGGTAAAGTCTAACTTCTTGATACTAACGCATGAAATATACTTCTTACATTTATGGGGTTACAAATACTTTGTGTACTATAAAAGTCTGAAGGAAGGGTCAAATGAATTGATGACAGCATGTCTTAAACTTCACTTTTGAATTGAGAAAAGAATCCTATCAGCTAGAATCCCTCAATTTTTCTCATTTTACAGTATTATGTATTGATGTATGTTCTACCTTTTAGGTAGTAGATCTTCTGTTAAATTTGAATGATCTCTGTTATGATTTCAGAATTTCTATTATAAAATTACATTCAGTTGAAAAATGCTCCTTTCTTGTTTGTCTCCATCTATTGTGTAATTACAGAATGGCAATTTTCATGAAGATGAAATGAATAATTTTGGTACCTAGCAATAAGGTAGTGTTTGTTTTACCACAGCTCTCCCTGGATGTTTTTCAATAATTTGCTCTCCACACCTTCCTTTTACCTTACCCATTAGAAGTGTCTTAATTCTGATCTGGGATTCGGATTTTCTTGTATATATGATGTGTCATGTTAAGTGGTGGTTTCATGGTATGATTAATAGGTGCAGTTGCTTTGCAGTATGGGAAGGGTGGGTAATGTGTGCAAGACATTCAGGAACTATAGCATGCTTTGGGGGTTTTAGTATTTTCTTTTGCACATGTACCAAAAATAGCATATAGTGAAACACAGGATAATTTTAGTGTGGCAGAACTTGTCACAATTTATTAAATATTGCTTGTAAATTGGGTTATCCTGTGGATACATTTCATGTGTTGGCAAGATGTGGTTGTTTTATATATTTGGGCAATTTTTTGCACTTCATGATTTTTGAGTGTTAAGAAAATCATAATCTACATCTTGCCTTTTCATGATAAATTGGGAATGCTCATGTTCAATGCATATCATGTGGGAGCATGTATTTGTGCAAATCAAGTGCTACTGTGCTGGGATACCTTCATTTATAGAATTTGTACAGATGGAGAGTTCACTAAACTTAAATTTTCACTTATTGTGTATATTCTTAATGCAAGTGACAAGTAATCATTTAGCTTATGAGATGTGTCCTCTGTGTTCTTGAACATACCAACTGTTGTTTGGAGAGCATGGGGCCTTCCTCCTTCTCTTGCTTTTAATAGATTTAATGGCCTAAATGTGTCTGAAAAGAAAAAAAAACAACACATATTCAGGTGAAGTTGTGAATTACCTGTACATTTGAAAACCCTTGCTGTCTGGTGTCTCTGAGTATATCCAATGTTCTTCAGTTGTACATTCTGTACACAAGGGGCTATTCTTAAGAGGCAGCATGCCTTTGTAGTGTATTGACGGAAAAATCACAATTTCTTTCAAGTTCTTACAAGGCATGCTGACTCTGTTTACCCACCACAGCCTGGATTACTACATTCTTCATCTTTTGTGTTGTTGGCTGTCCAGGTTCCAGTGATAGCCCAAAACTTTGGGGTAGCATCGGGTCAGATATGGGGTCAGGGTCAACTCAGCCAGGGCTCTCCTCACGGGTAAGGCTCTGCCACATTCCTGTCGTACATGTGGCTGCTGACATTGGTAGTGACCGGGCTGTCTGCCTTTGTTTGCCTGCTGCCTGCCTGTTTGCCTGCTAGCCTCACAAACTGCCTGCCTGCCTGTGCTTAACCTTTAACCCTATTTATGCCTGCAAACACTTGTCCTGTCCTGACATTGATATGAATAACATCTCCTTTTAAGTATTTTGTCATGTTCCAATTTTTTTCTGTACCTCACTGACCTTTAAAATCCATTATTTAATGTTCTTTTGTGTTCTGCCTCATTTCTCCTGTAACACCATCCAATTTACCAGAAATTACCTCCACACCTTCAAGCCACCTTCCTTTTGAAGATCTCTTTAATTATCACTGCAGCATGAATCTAAAAACTAGAGGTACACGTTGCTGGAGTATTTGGTCAGTATTGCCAAGAAGTTTCAATTTCTTCTCTACATGGTACACTTTTTTTCCTTTTTTCTTTTTTTTTTTTACAGGTTCTGTACCTAGTGATAGAGTAATGGTTCATTCTTTTCATTGGGAGATTTCATAATAGTAGTTTCAACTATGTAATAAGCATGTGGTGTGTTCAGTGTTGACAGTTTGTCACTGATAATTTCTTGAATGTTAACTTTCCTTCGTATTAATACTTATTCATTACTCGGCCCTGGTCATTTAGTTTTCTTCTGAAAGACAGGTTCTTTTTTTATTTCATCTTTTGATTGGAGATGAAGCTGTATTATTTTACCCTCTTGCTTGGCTTGAATGGTTGGCAGAATCAGACACTGGTGCATTGTTAAAAATGATGTATTGGTGGGCAAAACTGCCTTTGGTATGAGTCTTTAAGTTCCCACTTGTTTCATTTACAGTAGACATAACAAAATTTTGAATAAACCTTTCTTAATCTTTGTTTTCCATATTTCACTCATTGTGTTTACACTCTTTATAATACACTTTGTTTATTAACTTTTGTTTCTTCAAAAGCAGCTTGTTTATTTCCAGTTCTTTTAATTCATACACATTTTCTTTAGAATGCTTTTTTCCTCACCTTGTTTCTTTAATTTTGTTATGCTTTTGGTGATGTGCAAACATATAGCTTTACATTTGGCTTCTGTTTCAATGTGTGGTTAAGTGTGTTTTAGTTGGGCAACAGTGACTATTTTCAGTGCTAACAAATTCTCATTTCTGGATTCTGATGTTGGTCATTGTTTTATGACAGAAAAATGATTGCAATGGAGATCTTCTCTAAATGTTTGTAGTGTCATTGTTGCCCAGCTATTCAATTTGATTCATGCAAGAAGTGTTAAATATTTTCTTAGTATTCTACTGAAATATGTTGAGTGTCTATTAGAGCAAGAATTATTTTGGCATTTTTGCTAATTTTGTGAAAAGGAAAGGTGGAAGCTACAGTAATTTTTCTTCATTAATTGTTAAATATTCAAAATGTGCAACTAAAGCATTTCAATTTAATTTGGAGATGTCTCACAAAATGTTGATTGTTCACATCCCTTTAAACTTACACTTGGAAAATTTTGTTATTTGGCCTTTTCAAGGGAAAATAAACAAACAAAAAACACTTCTTTATCAAAAAACAAATCTTGCTAATGAGACCTTCTGATAATATTATTTGCATTTTTTTTGTTGAATTTGTGTAAGGAAAAATTAACTTCACTTTTAATGTTGAACGATATGGAAATCTCTCTGTCAATTTAGTGATATATTTTTTCTGTGTACAGAGTACTATGGAGGAGTCACCACGACCCGGTGATCAGAAAGCATCACTTCTTCAGAAGCTTTTGTCGGAGTGAAGTTATTACAACTTCTAGCCACCTCCTAACTGTTACTGCTGCCACTTTTCTGTTTGGACAATGGTGCGATTGTTTGAGCTCAAAAGACGGAACAAAAGTGTTCAACAGACAGTACTTGGTTTATTATTACAAAAGTGCATTAATATGGAATTAGTGTTTATTTTTCATATTTTTTCTCGAAGTAGGGAAACATGAAGAAACAGCAAACACTCATTTCATCAATGTGAACCGCATTATGTGTAGAGTGGTGACGTAGGGTTGAAACATTGCACCCCAAGAAAACAGCGACTGCCATCAATCTTTACAAGAACTGGATATTTGCTGCAAGCCTTACAACAATGCTGTACATTTTGTACCCTTCTCTTTCATTTACCACATTTAAAAGAAACAAATGTCCATTTGTATCAGGATCTCATGTACTGTGTATTTCCACAAACTGTCATTGGATTTGATTTAGTTATATTTGTCATGGGTGACAGTTTATCATCTATTTTATGAAGTTTTGACATGTGGTGTTGGAAGTTGTGAGCATTGGAATGTGAGCTTGGTAAGTTCTTCATGTGTCGTCTGGCCTAGTCATATGAATTAGTGAGCAAATTAATTTGGGAGGGTGGCCACCGGTCATGTGAAGTGTTGAAAGGTGAGTTATGTGCATAATTTTTATGGCAGTGTATCAATTTTTATTTTTAAAAACAAGAAACTGTGTTCAGATATTTATATAACATGTTAATCCAGCTTCTCGCTGGAATGTCTTTGCAGTGAATTGTGTACAGTTGTTGTTTGTTTTATGCTTGTCAGTGGAGATCCATATCATGCTTTGGGACTTAAAAACTACTGTTTTGCACGGCTTTGGAGACTCCATTTGTACATTTGTTATATTGTTCATATGCATATATATTTTAATAGAAGAGTAGTTATGTACTAGCAAGCTGTCAATTAAAGTTCAGATATAAAATGTGTGGTGACTGCCCTCCCAACCCTGCCACAATGAAGCAGCTAATTTATAGTGGAAAATATTGGAATATTATTACACAAAACAAGAGGGCCATTTTCTTTGACATGGGGATGGTGTATGTTCTTCTCATCCCTGCACTATGTTGGGTGTCATTGCCAGGCATTGCCATAGCTTTTTTGCATCTGGTGGCTTCTTAATGTCTCCTTGTTTGTAGCATCAAGCGTAAATTGCATATTGGGCCATTCCACTTCTCACAGCCAAGTTTTTGTTGGCCATTCCACTTTGCAGAGGCATTGAGTGGTAAGGTTGTTTTATATGTTAGATGTTAAAATAAAACAGAAGAGACAACATATTCACACTTGAGATGTGTATTATAAGACAGGTCTTTTATGATTTCTCAAGACTATCACATGCTCTTTTCATAATTCTCTTTCTTCTTTTAGTAAACAATTATACAATCATCGACGTTGTTTCCTCCTTGGTCATGAAACACATTTTAATTTCTTTTCTTTTATCTTGCCTATTTCTTGTCTGATGTCACGTAAAATCATGATAGAGTCCATCTGGATGTCCATAAAATATGTTTTTCTTTATAATACTTATTTCATATTATTTATTATTACATCTGGAATACCTATCTTCATCATTTCATTAATTATTAATAGCATTGGAAGGTCAGCTACCTTCTTCACATTTTCTCTGCAGATATTCTCAAGTTTTCTCATTTGTGAATATGTTTCAGTGACATGAAAAGTGGCTTGGCAAATAAGCCAAAGGGAGTGGCTGACAACACAAAATAAGATCAAAGATAGATAGATGTGTAGTAAGGACTTTCATGACTGTCAGTTTCAATGAGTTCAATGAAAATCACAGATACATCAAATTATGATACAGAGAGCAGAATCTGAAGAAGGAGGAAAAAAAGAATTTTTGGAATTAACAATTCACAATTTATGATGATATAATTTTTCAAAAATTAGTTAAAATGAATACTTTCTATTATCAGGTCTATCATTTCCTGTTCACATTGTATAAATGTATTCATGTTCTAAAGTATTTGATCTTGACATCTCTGTAATGGTAAATTCAGTGTGAAATACTGGACATCATTATCTATCTATGATCTGGAACCGATCAAATCATTTCCAACGAATTGGTTTTGTTTCAGTATAAGTAGTCTTCCACAGGAACAATTTTCTTGTTTGTTCTTCTCTTTTAACAAAGTAATGATAGTCTCATACTTAATATCATACTTCCTGATATTTATTAGAGCTGTTTTCATATGTTGTAAATGTCAGACATTGGAATTGGCTCACACCTGTTTATACTTACTATCTGCAGGAATAATGTGTGACTTATATTTCCTGTTCTTGTTCTGTGTACTAGTTCTAGCTGTCCAGAAGTCTGGTGTTATCGTGATGAAGAAGTACAAAGCTTTGTGTTATGTAATATATCTCTGCACTCTCGCTCTTCTACCTGCAAATTAAAAAAGCAGGTCACTCAGCACACACTTACATACACAAATGAGGAAGACCTGATGAAGGGTATAAGAGGTGTCATGGTGTCATGTTTCTGTGTGTCAATCTGTGCAATTATTTCTATGGACTTGTGGTTGTGAACTTACGGACTGATTGAAGTATATAACGCAGTGCCGTGGGAACAAAGCGACAATGCCTCTGCAGCAGTTGTTTTTGTTGTAATAAGTAAAACCAAAGCATGTATGTAAATGATGTACAGAGGACTCTAGATGAAAAATGAGGGTAGGTAGTTAGACTTCGGGATAATGATTATTATTTTTTAATGTAGGGTTAAATAAAGATTCATCTTTGGAATAAAAGAAAAACTAAATAAAAATGGGGAATAGAATTGGAATTTTGTCAACAAAACAACTGGACTGCACTTGTAGGAGTTGACAATAGATAGGCTGTTTCCATGTAGATGAATATAATAGGGAGCCACCCACTTGAGAATGTAAATTTGGTTAATATTTTTGTATACATATTCTTAAAACCAGGTCCAACACCAAACAGGTTGGCATGGCATGTGGAAACAATGTTATTTTTTTGTAGCGTGTCAGGCCGTTGGAAGCCAGGTGCAAGAAGTGTAAAGAAAGAAAAGAAGCTGTTTGTATCTTTACGTGTAAGAAATTATAATTATTATCATTCTCATTAATACGCTGTCCTTGTTCACATCTTAGTTATGTATAGTTGTTCAGTTTTTGCCATTGCGGAAATATGGCATTAATACTGATGCTTTTTTGAAAATATGTATCAAGGTTTTATTAAAGAGCAAAGTTGATATTTAATTACAGAAGGATAAACGTGATCTATGTTAATGTACATACTGTGTTTTTCTCCTTTGGTTATATACCTGTTACAATGTTGCCCTTGTGTTCTGTACATTTCTTATTTTCCTCTCATGAATCCATCTATCATGATTTTGTAAACGATAGCATTTATCTCCTTCCATACAAACTGTTTGTAATTTGTGTTCACGTACACCCACCCCATGAGGTGTCATTTCAATTCTGGTCAGTTTTTATTACATTAGTATGAAAAATGTATGCTGGCACATAACTATAATCATAGATAAGTTGTTTTTAAGTTCCTGTAGGTCATTTGTATATACAGATTATTTTTTAAAATGTGTAGAAATTGTTGAAATAAGATATATTTCATTTGAGAGTATTTTGACATTGAGAGGTGCACAGACTTCTTTTAGGTATTGTTACCTGGCATTTAAGAATAAAACTTTACTTTATTGCGTTTTGTACATAACTACAACAGTCATTCATGTTTTTGATTGTGTTATAAAAGTAAAAGAGAGGCAAAGGAAAAGACTTTTCTGCATTGGGATTTTTATTAGTTTCTGCTAAGGAAGTTAATGAGAAATAAAGTACTGTTTTGCTGAAGAAATGGTGCCGTTGTTTAGATTTCGTTAATTATTCTGAAAGCCATTAGGCAATAAAATCTGTAATGTAAAAACAATTCTTTGTTATTGTTCCTTTCTCCATTTGTGCTGCTCTGATAGCATATCCTTTCTTGTAATCTGGAAATGGCTTATTATGACGTTGATGTGTTTGAGTATATTTATTGGGTGCTCAGAAGGAGTATGTGCACCACCTGGTAAATATATATATTTCCTTAATAAAAATGAAACCATGGTGGTAAATTTGCAGTTGAATATTCAGTGCACAGTGAAAGCATAATAAAAGCAAATATCCCATCTAACTACGTCACTCACAGAATTTTTTGTTTTTATGATTAATGATCTACTTTGCTATGTTTTTGTTACAATTTTATATCTTGGTATCAGGGAAATTCATACCCTTAATGTGAAATGATAGATTTCCAGTGATCAACTAGAAACCAGTATTACCAAGCATATTTCTTGGTAGTTGAAATTCAATTTTTCAGGAAATTTGTTAACCTCACATCTGGTATAAAGAGCATTTAAACTTTTTTATATATATAGAATACTGTTAATGTTGCGAGAGAATGGGAATGCAAAGAGATTTGTTCCACATCTGGTGAGATAATATATCCACTAGATGCAGAATATTCTATTAGTACTCCATTACATTGAAAACCCTTTTTCTTTTCCTGTTTTTGAATATTTTATTACTCTGCTTTTAATTTCTTACTTTGGTAGAATCAGAATTAACACTGTAAGATTTGTAAATGTCTGTATTTAAATTTGTTTTATTTAAACTTCAAGTTGAAAGTTTGAAAAAATCAAAGGTAGCTTCGAATTTTAATAATTTCGAAACAATTACATAATTTTTTTAAATCAATTTTGCTAAGGTGTAAAGTTTAGAGAGTTATTTCAAAATTTTATGCAATAAAATTGGTTCAAAACGTATAGTGACAGTACAGAAAAAACATCTTAGTAAACAATGGAACTAGAAAAATATTTTGTTATGTGTTTTCTTCTTTCTTTCACATCTTCATTGAATGTTCTTTCCAAAGTACTATTTGCAATGGAAAGTAACAAATTAAAAGTTTCAACTTGTTCTCCAAGGGAGAAGAGAAAATTAAAATTTTAAAATGCAATATCCAATTAATTTAGGCATTACAGTGAATACGCTACACGGAATACGCTTAAATCACAAAAAGCATTAGATCAAATTATAATTAACAAAACCACTACATATGAAATAATAACGAATAATCTAGGATACAGTGACCACGATGCACAAATTCTTACAATTACTAAGAACATAAACACTGACACAATAAATAATACACGCATGTGCAGAGCATTCACTAAAGTTAATATAAAATTATTTACGGACTACTTGATGAAGGAATCATGGGACGAAGTTTATAACGCTGTTGACACAAATGAAAAATATAATTTATTGTTCTCCAAGCTTTCAATTCATTTTAACGCGTGCTTTCCTCTTAAAAAGAGAAAATTAAACATTTCAAGCAAAAGTGATACTTGGATCACACAAGGAATTAGAACATCGTGTAAAAACAAACGTACGCTTTACTTTATTTCTAAACATCATAACGTATCACCCGATTTCCATATATACTTCCGAGAATATAAAAGAATTTTAAGAAAAGTAATAGTTCAGGCAAAATAATGAAAAATAGTCAGGACATTTTGAGCGCTAGTAACAAAACTAAAGCAATGTGGGATATCGTAAAAAATACAACCATATCATCTCGATACCTTGTAGAGAATGTTATTTTAAAGGATAATGAAAGAGAAACGAGTAATCCGGAAAAAGTTGCCAATCTCTTCAACAAACACTTTTCCAGAATTGCGTCTGATCTCACGAAGGGACTAAAATCACAAAATTCAACATTTTACACTTCCCAAAAAATTTCAGATACGATGTTTATTCCCGAAACTTCTCCCAACGAAATCTTCAGAATAGTCAGTAAAATAAAAAATAAATATTCATCTGGTTTAGATGAATTTCCGGATTGTTTATTAAAAACTTGTGCACCTGCCTTTATACATCCGTTAACTCACATTTTCAATGCTTCTTTATGTACAGGAATATTTCCAGATATTTTCAAAACAGCAAAAATTAAGCCACTTTTTAAAAAAGGGAACAAAATGATATTCAAAATTACCGGCCAATTTCTCTTTTGTCAGTTTTCTCAAAAATATTAGAAAGGCTTTTCTACTTACGAATGGAAACATTTCTCAGGAAAAACAGAGCGTTTTCAGACTCACAACACGGTTTTAGAAAATCAAAATCTACGGAAACTGCCATTTTTTCTTTTCTCAAAGATGTTGCTTCATCAATAGACCAAAATGAAATACCCATTGGAATATTCTTAGATCTCTCGAAAGCTTTTGACGTTATTGACCATAAGATCTTGCTCTCAAAATTACCTTCGTATGGAATTCGTGGTATTGCCCTAGATTGGATAACTTCTTACCTTTAAACATCGGACTCAAAGAGTAGAAATACCATACTGGCAGGAAAGGACATTACATACTTATATTTCCAATTCTTTGCCAATTGTGCATGGGGTCCCGCAAGGTTCGACCTTGGGTCCTATTCTCTTTCTGTTATATGTAAACGATATGCCCTCGTCTATTAAAAATGGAAGAACGGTTCTGTTTGCTGATGACACGAATGTTCTTTGCAAAAAAGAAGCAGTAAATAGTACAATTTCAGAAGTTTCAAATTGGTTTAATAATAACAAATTAATTGTTAACGAAAGAAAAACTGTTTCAATGCATTTTTGCATCTCAAATCGGAAATCGCATGTTCCATTGAAAATGAACAATATGCAATTAGCTGATGTTGAGGCAACAAAATTTTTAGGTCTTTCAATTCAATCAAACCTCAAATGGAATGTACATATAACAGAATTAAACACTAAATTAAGTTCATTATGCTATGCATTCAGAATTCTTTCAAATTCTGTCAGCCTTCATGCAGCTCGTTGCGTTTATTTTGCAAATGTGCATTCCCGCCTGAGATATGGCATAATATTCTGGGGAAGCTCATCCTGTAGTATTCAGACCTTCAGATTGCAAAAGAAAATTATTCGAATAATGAAAAAATGCCTTCCACGTGATTCCTGCAAGCCTATTTTCATTGAGCTGGGAATCCTACCATTGCCTTGTCTATTTATTTACGAATCTGTAATATTTGTCAAAAATGACCTACTTAACGGAGGGAACATATTTTCATGCAATATTGATATTTATAATTACAATACACGCCGTAGAAATCACGTGCATCAAGTGTCAGTATCAACAGCTCAGTACAAGAAATCAACATACAATACATGTACTTTACTTTACAACGCATTGCCAGATGACATAAAACAATTAAAGTCGGTATACAAATTTAAGTTAAAAGTAAAATCTTTTCTGCTGCAAAACTGTTTCTATACAATTAGAGACTATACTGATCGTGAAAAAGAAAAATAATGTAACAAAACAAAGATAAATAATGAATTAGTTTATGTTTGCATTGTATACATTTAAAAAAATATTTAATACGCCTGTAACAAGTAATGTACTTCAGCTTCCGGGTCAATGACCCCCATCTCGATCAGGTTTTTGTCCAGTTTCCCTGATCCATAGAGCAAATGCTGAGATGGCCCCTTGTTTTGCTTCTGGACGTAAATGTAGCTTCACTGTGCGCACGTTTTGTTGAGCACTCCTTTTGCTTGTAGTTCATTTACAGTTGAAATTGATTTTCTATAACTCGGGAAAAAACATTTTTCAAATATCTTTATTTTTCTAAAATAATTATTTTCTAAATTAATTTTTTCGTTTTCGTTTTTTTTTTTAAAAAATAAAATTCTGGCCCTCAAGAAAATGTGCGCAGATAAATTTCTTTCCCCACACGTCATATACAGTTTTTACTGTTTTTTTAACTAAATAAATAAATAAAGCTTCTGGTCCTCCACCTAGGAAGTTACTAAAATATTGTAGACTAAAATAGCTTGGAAGATCTCAGGAATGAAAGACTATTTCCAAATGCTTTTCTCACGATGCAATTTTCTTATGTTAATATATTTTCATTGAAGGCATGAAATGCATTTTATGCCTAATATCTGCAGGTCCAGATTGACAAAATTTCGTTTTCCTCTTATTGTGTTTTATTGTATTTTATATCTTAATTTGACATGCATATTAGCATAACAAGGTTTGTCATGAAAAATATAATGTATTCATGAAAGGAGAACCATACTGGAAAGAAATTTCTCCCAGTGATTCTTACTACTTTTTAAAAATATTTTTATGAAGGTAAGTATAAACCAAACATTTATTAAAATTACTCATAATAACCAGTATGTGTCAGAACAGGTATGTAAATTTGTGCTTGTTATTAAAACAAATACCCATGCTTTTCAGGTGTTTTTAAATTCACTACACTTTCTTAATTTTAAGTTACATAAAGTAGCAAGCTGGGTCCTTTTTGAAAATTTTGTTTTTCATTAAAAAAATTGAAATTTTTTACTTACCTACGTATAAGGGGTTGCCCATCAATGCATCAATGCTAAAGAGTGGGGGAGGGGGTTTAAGGCAGAGTTATGGTGTGTTACATGGGGAGGGGTTATGTATTAGTTTGGTGTTACGTAACATTGATTTAATTTTTCAACGTATGGTGAAACAATTACTTTATTCTGCCTTTTACTGAAACATTAAAATACAGTAATCTCTCGACATTCGTTGTTCGCGAGTTCCGAACATTCGCGGTGAGAGAATTGCTACTGTTTTAACATCCGCGAGTGTGTCTTTTGGTCGTACTACTCTTTTTTTTAAGCGAGCACATTTAATTAATTTCCTTTATCAGCGTCGTCTGGGAAACGAACTCGGCAAATGTCGGAGCTCGAAGTACCACTTTCTGCAAAAATTTCAAAGATGAAATGTCACTTTACATTTATAGAATAATATAATTGTAAAATAATTCAATTCAGTTGAGTCAAATTGGAGGTAAGGGTTTTGGCCAAATGAACAGAAAAGCCATTCAGGATCTGTGCAACTCTCATCATAATGAGATTGTAGAAGAGCTTCGGGAAATCATCTGTGAAGAAAACCTCGACGATAATGAAGTAACACGCGAAACTGCGTTCTGGAGCAACTTCAATGTCAAAACTGTGGATGGCGTTCAAAAATCAACAAGCTCTGGAACTGGCATTCGAATGTGATCCGAACATGAAAATGACGAAATTTAAGAGAGAATAGCAGCAGCAACTTCTCCATATTTGGATATTAGGACAACAAGGAGGACGATGAAGGAAAAAATTTAATTGTGAATTCTGTTTGTAGAAGCACTTACTCAGTTCTACTGTAAACCATTGTTAGTTATTTTTTCTGTCTTTTTTAAACAGTTTTTCGATATTCAGGAACCTCACCCACCTTTCTTCATTAAAAGATAAACTCAACTTCCGCGGATTTAACATTCGCAATGTTTTTGGGAACCTAACTCTCGCGAATGTTGAAGGATTACTGTATTAACTAATTACTTTTTATTAAAACCTAAATAAATTAAACGTATTGTGTGTAATTTGTTACATGGACATATAAAGGAAGTATTTTTATTGAATGTGAAAGATTAGGAAGGAAATGTTCAAAACTGATCTATCGTATACTCTAAAATCCAATTAAATCGGTGCAGTAATTGTCGTTCGTGCACGGTTTGTAAGAAAATTTCACGTCTGTGCACGGTTTGTAATGATGTTTACTTGCTAGTAGATAAATAAAACATGCTACGCGGAAAATACAATTATAACTTAAATGATACAATTCATAAATACTATAATTGATTTTACTTTGAACCATTTACACCTTTTTGGGATAATTTGGAGAGCCTCTCCCTGAAATGTAAAGACTTACCCAATTATCAAGGGGGAAATAAGCGATTGAGCATAATTAATTAAGTGAAATGTTTCATTGCGCAAGGTTTCCGAAACGGAGGGCGCGCTAGGAGCCACAGAACTCTCTACTGAACAAATTTAAAAGCAAAAACATAAACAAAACGCTGAATTTATTTATTTGTTGTATTTTATAAATAATTTTTGTTTTAGGCGGTTCAGATTTCAAAACCAAGATAAACCATATTTTCTATTACGGACGTAGATGTCAAATTGTAAGATTGTTTTAGAGTAAAGTATACGTAATATTGAAAATTATATATTAGGCCACTTTCATGTATATTAATTATTAAGTATAATTAATTACTTTAAATCAAAGTAGATTTTAGTTTAAAATAGCTTCAAAATAATGTGATTACTACCTGGCACAAAGTATCCCCAATGGGGAAATGAAGCCTTTTTTTCGTAAGTTTTCAATTTTTTTAAAAATACTTCGAGTTAAATCTAAAAGTTGGAATTTTTACTGAAGTTTTGTATGATAGCGGTCTAGCATGTCTGCAATTTTTAGATTTTTATCTGGTCCCCCAACAGAGATATTACAGTTCAAATTTGGGAAAAAATTCCAATTTTCAAGGGGTACGTTATATACTGTAATGCAACCGCCCACGTCGGGTGCCGATTCTTTGGAATGGAATCGGAGGGGGTCACATCACAGGATGGAAGCGCCGTCACACTGAAGGTATGACGGTCGTTCCCAGATAGCAGGGGGGACACGCGCTAAATTTATTTAAGGAGCGCCAAGCGCATGCCCACTTACCTGCTATTTTACTGCCGGCGTTGAGCGTCTCAGGGGTGAGTGCCCTGGGTCGAAGGATTGCATTGGTTTCTTTGATTATGGTAATAATGAACACTTTTCTCAGAAGTTAAGCTTTTTCACCCGGCCAAAATGGCGGGGACACATTTATTAGAAAGAACTGTTCTTTGGAGACATGAAAATACTGTTTGTGGCTACCAAACAAGTGATGGTGATGAGCACTTACAGGATGTTGATGGCGTGATGGCTACGTCACCGCGACGGGATTGCTGACCGATCGATGGACTGACGCGGCCGGACCCTCAGGGGCGACGCTGGAGCGTTGGAACGGAGGCCTCACAATAGCCCCCAGGGATGAATGCTCCGGCGCGCGGGATGTCGGCGTTGGGTGTCCGTGCAGCAATGACGTAGTGCAGGCGCGCGTCTCAGGTCGTCAAACGTCGCCTGGACCGCGTGTGACGTTGTAAGCCAAAATCTGGCTGTGTGGAATAAATTCCGCGGCTGGATGAAGGCCAGGCAGATCTCGTGGTGGTCGGCACTATGCTTGCTTCTCACCAACCGCTACTGTTGTCTTTCGCCGCTGCTCTCACTCGTAATTTTTGTTAAGGACCAATATTCGGCCGCTCTCTAACTATAACTTTTATGCTGATGACAATTTCGACCGTCCTCTGCTATGTCTCTGCCCTCTCTCTGATCGACCACCCTCTCTCGTGTTTTTCACCCGTCTAAAAATTCAAGCCTCTCGCTGTGATTCTCCCCTTCTCTCTTTTCACACCATGCAAGGGTTGTCACGTGCTTCCTGCCAAGCGTTTTCATAGGTCGGTTTGTTGAATTCCAGAATTTTCTATGTCATTCGTGAACTGATTGGATAAAATGATCATCGCTATGTCGGGGCCGACGCCTCCTGGCTTCTCATTGGATGGCATTGTTTAGAACAGAGAGGCGCGCGCGTGGCTCTTCTGCTGTGACTTCGGCCAAGGGGATTACCGTACTACCTAGTAGCGCCCTTATTCCTAACGCAGTTGTTCCGGGAGTCACTCATTTTGTTGGAGGCACAAAGAGGATTGAATTTATGGTTGAGGGCTCGGGAAGACCTTCGCAGCTGTGCGGAACTGATTCAGGCGAGGCGAGGGAGCCCGTTGTCCTTCCGAGCTTCTGTTAATGTGGCGTGACACGGGGGTGGCGGAGTGCGATGGTCATACGACACATCGCAATACTAATGATATTTTACAAAATGTAACTATACTGTTGTCTGTAAAAGCACAGAAAAAATTAAGGCTTAGATTCTATTACTTCTTTGAAAAATTACTCTCTGAAAATCGAATTTCGTTCATTCGCGTTCCACAGATTTGGTTGCAAAAATTTCCCAAATAAAAACATAGAAAATAGGTAAATAATATTTCGATTTGCAGGCCAGAGTATGCTGAATCGAATGCTTTTTATTCTAGAATGCTAGAGCAACCGAGAACTGAGCAATTTAGGAAAGAGTAAATGTCTGCAAACGGGAAAAATGGCCGCCATTTGTATACCAGGTACAATAAAAAAAGTTACAGATGGTTTTGAACAGCCATAATATAAGGAAATTTATGGACAAATTATGAAATTTTTTCGAGATGGTCGAGCGACCAATTTATTCAATTGTGGACCACTTAAAATGGATTGACCCATAAATGTAATTTGTTTGAAAGGTCTCTTACACCGTTAATATGCACATTTCCAGCAAATTTAAAAAAACTATTGTATGTGTAAGTTAAAGTGCTTCAAATGACTTCAAATTAAGATTTTCGAATAAGTTTTCTGTGAAAAAGAGCTTCAAATTTCGCAGAGAAGAATTACCATAGGACTTCAGAAAAGGATATATTCAGTGGCGTAGCTACCTATTAGGCTGCAAGGCGGAGCCTACCCAAACATTTAATGAAAAACAAAAACCGTTCTCATTACTTCGTAATGTGTTTAATGATAATTTTTCAATTCGCAATTACCACATTTCACGTAGGTTTTGCGCCTTGAACTTTCCGCTTAGTTGCAAACTTACCCGTCATTGGAGGAAGGCTCTGGCGTTCAGAGCCTACAACGCATGCGCAGTTCGTGTGCTCACGAGACGCAGATACGATGTTTCTACAGTCGGCCGCAGTCGGCTACATAGACAAACTAAGAGCTTTGGTGCTTTGGTGCTCTGTGGTCGGCTACAGCGAGCCGAAGGCTAGCCTTCGGAAATCCTAGAGTTCGTTGGGGCGGGCCCACACTCCAACACGAATACGACAGGCGCGCACAGTGGCGTATCTACGGTGTGGCAGACATGGCACGTGCCATGGGCGCCACATACAGGGGGCGCTATTTAGAGTATACCCGTTAAAAGAATCAACAACACCCCTAATTTGAAGTATCCTGACAGGGGCGCAAATTCTGTGCTTGCCATGGGCGTTTGAATATCTAGATTTTATTTTTTTTATTTATATTCTTTTGGATAGACAAATACAAAGATCAGTGTTTTTGGAACATTATACATTTGTTATGATTGCTTATATCTACTTACAATTAACTTACACTAGTCTTAAAATACTAATAGAGTGGTAGAGGTATCTTTATATTAATATCTCTACTTTGGATCGAGATCTGAGAACTTTTCAAGAAATATGTGGAAAGGAAATTTATTTTTTATGCGGGTTCTGTGTGCTGGATTTTGGCAGAGTCTTAGAGGGGTTAGATTGTGTATGTTTGGGATGTTTTGGAAGAAGTGGGTGGATAAAAATATGATGTGGTCGGATATTGGTTCTAGCTGGAATTCTTTATGGAGTTGTGCGTTGGAGATGTACCAGGGGGCATTCGTGATGGTGCGAAGGAACTGATTTTGGATTACTTGGAATTTTTTGGTATTAGTTTTGGCTGCGCTGATCCATACTGGGATGCATATAGTAGTAGTGGTCTATAATCATTTTGTATAGCAGTATGGCAGTATTGTACGGTAGCTTCGCCGATCTATTTATTATTGGTTTTAGTTGGTGTAATTTAATTTTTGCTTGTATAACTTTATTGTCAATATGGTTTTTCCAGTTGAGACGGGTGTCTAAAAAAAGGCCTAGGTATTTTATAGGTTTGTTATAAGGATGCCATGGTACCGATTCTTGGTTCAATTGTAATGGGGGTGGAGGGATGAAAGGTCTAAGGGAAAATATTTTCGCTGCTGTTTTTGACGGGTTGATTTTAATTTTGTTTTTTGCTGCCCAGCTGTCGATTTGGTGTAGGTATAACAGTAGACTGATTTTTATTGTGTTTATGTTGGGACCTGATGAATATATAGCCGTGTCATCTGCAAATTGGGCGGTTTTTATTTTAGTACATTTCGGTAAGTCAGCTACGTACAAGTTATAAAGAGCAGGTGATAAGGGGGAGCCTTGGGGAAGGCCTGCCTTGACCGCTTTTGGATTGGAGTGATGGTTATCGACTGTAACGGCAAAAGTTCTATTGCTGAGGAAGCTGGAAATGATTTGTGTAAGATAATGTGGAGTGCCTATTTCTTTTATTTTATAGTTTAGAGCTTGGTGCCATGTTCTATCGAAGGCTTGTGAAATGTCCAGAAAGATTGCTATTGTATGATAGTGTTTTTGAAATGCCGTGTGGATGTTTTCAGTGATTCTGAGTAGTTGATGATGCGCAGATATTCTTTAGGTGAATCCCATTTGTTCTATGGGTATGATTTTTGTATGATTGAGGTGAATTTTAAATCGTTTTAATATTATTTTTTCTAAAAGTTTGGATAGCGTGGGAAGCAGACTAATTGGTCGGTAACTGTTGGTTAGGGATGCATTTTTATTTGGTTTCTGAATCGGAAGTATGATTGCATGTTTCCATACTTGTGGAAAGTAACCTAGTCTGAGGCATGAGTTGAAGATATTAGTCAAATATGCTATGGCTGTTTGGGGAAGGTTTTTTAATATTAAATTATTAATTTTGTCATGACAAGGGGCTTTTTTGACAGGTAGCGATTTGATGATTTTATTTATTTCTTTAGGTGATGTGTAGTCTATTTTGTGGCGTGGGCCATATGTCTGTTCGTTTATTTTTTTGTTTATTATGAGATGATTAGGGTGCGGCTTAGTATTATTTAGTGTAAATGTGGATGCAAAGTAATTTGCTAGCTCGTCGGCTTTCTGAGAAGGCGTATACACTTTTCGTGAGGAAGTGTTCAATGGAGGGATGGTATTCTTTTTTCTTAATATTTTATTTGTGAATTGCCAAATGGATTTATTGCTAGTGTTTAGTGATTGAAGTAGTTTTTGAAATTGCTGGTTGTTGAAGTTTTTGATTAATTTGCGCACAATATTTATTAGTATGTTAAGTTCTGATTTTAGCCCTGGTATTCTTAATTGTGACCATAGTCTGCCGGTTTTGTTTTTTATTTGTATTAGTTTCACTATTTCTGGGGGAAGTTTATATTGTTTACCATTGTTGGTGCTCTTTGGTTTTAATTCTGTCTCTTTGATTGTGGTGTGTAATATCTAGATACGCCTCAGGGCGCGCAACACACACAAACTCAGTTACACGGATAGACTAACCTCTTGTTAAAACCGAAGACTTAGGATGAGGTGACTACAAACAGTGGACTACTAGAATTTTATTATTATTTGGGGAAAATGTTATTTTATGTTAATGTGTTAGAATTCCTTAATTTGTTTTGTAGATTTTAAATATGCCAGTGTTACCACGCTTTGATATTGTTTCTGTGTGGTATCTGTGTGAGACCAAAAATTTGAGAACATAATAATAATAATAATAATAATAATAATAATAATAATAATAAATCCACCTAGGGAGTACACGACCTTGGAGTTGGTGGTGGAGCTTGAGTACCCCCATGAGCCTGAGAGCTATGTCAGTGGTAGCCTAGCTACTGGTAGGGTCTCCCTTGCTGAATAGGTTGGAGGTGAGGGGTCCGACGAAGAAGTACTCCATTTTGAGGAGAATGGGGAGTAAGTAGAGAGGGAAGGGTCATGAACCTTTGGACTTCCTGTTATCGGCCCATGGAGGGTACAGGAGAGAAACTGGGTTGGCACACCAGGCCACTGATTAGAGTGGAGGCCCGAACCTTGCATTACCCAGCGAAGGAGGCTGCCTTCAGCAGTCAGTGAAAATCCCGTAGTTTAGTAATGGTGGGTTTAGTAATGCCGACTGGCGATCGGAGGGACCCCTTGCTGGACCCTGCGGGGGGATGCCCCGAGGCCACTATGGGTCGCAGTAACGGATCGCAGGAAACAACCCAAATGTTAAGTGTGATCTGCGAACTCGAACTTGCTACCTGCGAATCTTCACTTGAAACCAATGAGCAAAATGAATAGAACAAGCAATGTAATGAACCTTAACGTGCCTTGTTCTACCAATGTCCCATACCTGCTCAGGAACCGAGCTAATGTCACCTTGTCGACATCTGGCCATCCCACGGATGTTAGTCCCAGGGACCCAGAGCCGGCAGTAGCTCGAAGCCATCGTCAGAGATGGACCCGGGATGAATTAATGGAGGTGATGTGGTGCTTCTACTATGCAAAAGCGAAAAATGGGGGCTCAGAAATAGAAGTTTTTAAGATATGGAGAGAGCGGAACCCAGATATGAGACCTACCCTAGACTCAAAGAAGCTTGCCAGTCAACGACGATACATACTCAGCAGTGGAAAATTCACAGCAGAACAACTTGCAGACATCCAGAGAAACGCAGAGTATGTTCATCAATCAAACCATCCACACGACGAACATTTAGAACCATCTAATATCCCTGAAAACGATGAACCACTTCAAGGTTCATCTCTTCCAAATGAAACATCCGTCAGTGGTGAAAATTCATCTGGACATGAGTCACACGATAAGGACATGATGCGGGACCTCCTCCGACGCGAGATAGAACGAGTTCGTCTGCTTCCATTCGAATCTCGTGCACCGTTGAGGAGAATTTACGAAAATGCTAAAGCTAAGAGAGTGATAGAAACAGCGAATTCTGTCTTAAATGAGGTTGTACAGACCTCAAGTAGAGATCTAGATATTACTGAAATCAATCACATCGTGTATGCAACTGGATATCTAGTATCTCAGATAATCTTGGGACCAGCTAAGAACACCGATGGCCGACAGCCAGACAGAGTAAAAAGCTCCGTACCTCCGTGGATGAAAAGAATTATGAAACGGATAGCGGACACACGGCGTGAAATATCACTCCTAGCCGAGGCATCTTCGAAGTCAAACCACACGTACAAAGTTCAATAAAAAATACTCCATGTTGAACAAAAATACCTAATTGACAATAACACAACAAGGCTAATGGTAGCTGAAAAGCTAAAAGAAAAAATCAAAGCATGGGCTCAACGAATAAGACGGTACAAACGTAGAATCGATTTCCGTGTACAGAACCGGTTGTTTGAAACAGACGCGAAGAGATTCTATCGCAGTCTGACTGAAAAACCGAATGGCAATGCTGCCCCTCCTTCAAAAGATGACGTCGAAACATTTTGGTCAGGAATCTGGGAGGAAACCTGATTCTACAACAAAGACGCATCGTGGATCCAATCTGAAGTTGATGCTGCCAATGGACTCGTGGAAACAGTGGAACATGTTCAAGGATTCTCGAAAGAGGACCTATGCCAAACAATTAAGAATATGGGAAACTGGAAATCCCCTGGGGTTGATAAGATCCAGATTTATTGGATTAAGAAATTAACAGCACTACATTCTCATCTTGCAAAGGCTGTTAATAAAATTTTAGAAAACCCTAACGAACTCCCCGAATGGCTCACTCGCGGCATTACGTATTTGCTACCCAAAGGAGGAGGCACCTCTTTGGCGAAGAACTACAGGCCAATTACTTGCTTGCCAGTAATGTACAAACTTATAAGTGCAGCCATTGCTGACAAAATATATAGGCACCTAGAGAAGAACCATCTGTTGCCAGTTGAACAGAAAGGATGTCGTAAAGGTTCCTATGGCTGTAAGGAAATCTTGCTTCTCAATAAAATAATTTTGAATGATGTAAAGAAACGAAAACGTAATTTAAGCATGGCTTGGATTGACTACCAGAAGGCCTTTGACAGTGTACCACACGATTGGATTTTGAAGACCCTGGAGATCTATCGATTTCATCCTAGACTTGTTGAGTTTTGCAAGGCTAGTATGAAGTCGTGGAGCACCAGGTTACTAATCCACAGCGGAAAGAGACTAGTAGAAACCAGAAGTATTCAGATTAACAGGGGAATTTTTCAAGGAGATTCACTATCCCCTCTGCTGTTTTGCATTAGTTTGATTCCTCTATCAAGACAGCTGTCGCACACTGACTTTGGTTACAAGCTCCATGGTGATGAAATGCCTGTATCACATTTATTTTACAGGGATGATCTGAAAGTTTTTGCTAAGAATGAAGCGATTCTCTCCCAAATGCTGTCTGTCGTCAATAATTTTAGCAATGACATCTGCATGAAGTTTGGTCTTGACAAGTGTGCAAAAGCCAACTTAAAAAGAGGCAAAATGACCACGTCCGAGAACATTGAAGTTGATAGACACACTGTGATTCAAGATCTTGAGCCAGGTAAAACTTACAAATATCTGGGCATTGAAGAATGTGAGACCATCTCGAACGACACAATGAAAGAGAGAATTCGCAGGGAGTATTATAGACGAGTGAGACTTGTCCTGCAGTCTGCTCTGAACTCAAGGAATAAAATATCAGCAATAGGTAGTTTGGCGGTGCCTGTAGCCGAATACAGTTTCGGACTAGTAGACTGGACTGAACAGGAAATTCGCACCATGGATCGAAAAACCAGAAAATTGCTTACAATGCATCATGTTGCCCACCCCCGAGCTGATGTACATAGACTTTATGTGTCACGTAAGGAAGGAGGAAGAGGTCTGAGACAAATTGAAGCCTCCTGGCACAATGCAATAACCGGGATGGGAAAGTATGTAGTCAGCCACCAAGATGACCCACTAATGAGGCAGGTCATGAAATCTGACCGAAGAATGGGAAACAGAGGCATTGTAAGTGTAGCAAGAAGCATTGCGAACAAGACTATGCAAGACAACCAGAATGACAGAGAGACTGAACTTCTGATGCTACTTAACATGAAATTTGAGACACAGAAAATGTTAAAGAAATCGTGGAGAGACAAACCACTCCACGGACAATATCTAAAAAGAATGGACAAGGTGCAGATCAATAAAGATCAATCATTTATGTGGCTTAAAAGGGGAAGAATGAAGCCAGAATCGGAAGCACTTGTAATAGCTGCCCAAGATCAGGCCTTGAGAACACGACATTATGATAAAGCGGTTCTCAAAATTTCCCAAGATGATAAATGCCGCATTTGTCAGGAACACGTAGAAACCATCGATCATATTGTCTCAGCTTGTCCAATCCTAGCAAAGACCGAATACTTGAAAAGACACGACAGGGTGTGTAGCTACCTCCACTGGCAGATCTGTACCGCCCTCGAAGTTCCGAACACATGCCCCAAGTGGTACGAACACTCACCGAAACCGGTGACGTCTGTTGGATTGTGTACGATATTGTACGACCAACAAATTCAAACTGATCGCACGATAGCAGCGAACAAACCGGATATAGTCATCCGGGATTTGGAGAACAAATCGTATTTACTTGTGGATGTTGCTGTACCTTGCGATCAAAACGTCGTTACCAAGGAGGCAGAGAAACGTCTTAAATACAAGAGTTTGGAAATTGAGATCAGCCGAATGTGGGGCGTAAAAGCACAGGTCGTACCGATAGTTATCGGAGCTCTGGGATTTGTTCCGCAAAATTTGTGTAAGAACTTGTCTAAACTCCCAGGTAATCCAAAAGACTGGGAAGTGCAAGAAATAGCTTTATTTGGAACAGCCCACATTTTACGCAAAGTATTGTAGAGGCACCGACAATCCCTAGATCTACTCCTTAGATAGCTGGTTGCAACCTGGAGTAGATTTTATATTCAGCCGACACATAACATCTTAAGTCGTGATTTGGAGGAATAATAATAATAATAATAATAATAATAATAATAATAATAATAAATGAACGGTGAGACATTAATTGTCATTTTGAGATATTGCAATAAATAAAAAGTAAATCAGCTCTAGAGCCTACCCAGAAAAAATTACCTGGATATGCCACTGGATATATCTCTAACATCTACAAGAAATGTGATTGGAAACAGTGTGCAAACTATAGAGGTATAACTGTCCATAGCAGCATTGGCCGAGTGTATGGGAAAATATTAAAAACCCGACTGGAAAGAGACCTCATTGATGTCGAGGAACAGAGCGGCTTTCGAGCGGGGCGCTCATGTATTGATAACTAGACCGGCTTTTTAGGTAATTAGATATTTTTTGTCTTTCTACTTACCGTTCTCAAAATTTTAATCTTGACGAATTGTCGCCTTCCTAACACAATATCAGATTTTTTTCGTTACAAATTTTTACATATTTGGTACTATATTACATGTTTTATACATATTTCGCTATTTTCTCATCATCTTTTTTTTATTTTATCAATTTTCTTACATATTTTTATGAAAAAAAGTATTTTCAAAAATTTCAGCACTTTTTCCTACATTTTTACTGCGTGCTACTGCGTACCCTACTCGAGGTACGCTTCGTGAAGACGCAGTCGAATATTCTCACGCTTTCAACGTGCTTGCTTCAGTTATCTCAGAGGCAGGAAGTGCGCGTCAGCGACAGATCATTCTCACCTTTAGGTGTTAAAAGTATCATCGACGTCGTGTTTGGTGACCTTTAACCTCAATTTCCAAGAAACTTTGGAGATTGCCTTCGTTTAACACTTCGAAGTGAATATTCCATGCCGCAGTGATTGTTAGCTGGTCGTAGGCTTCGCCAGTTTGTACGAGACTACGAGTACATTACTGAATAACAATTTGTGAAGGTTTTACTACTGATGGGAAAGTTGTATGGTGCAGGTGGGCATCAACTTTTGTATTCCAAATGATTTTTAAAACGTTTGCTTTGTTTTTAAAATTTATATAAGATTTTTTTTATAAATGTAAGTTCGTATTATGTAAATGAGTTTTATAATTAGAGGATTTTAATATTACATATTATGTCCGATTTTACATATTTATTACATATTCTTATATTTTGACGTTTCATTCTACATATTTTTCCGGTCTCTATTGATAACGTCTTTAGTATTAGACAGGTAATCGACAAATGTCTCGCCCATAACTTGGAGACGAACCTTGTATTTATAGATCTGCGCAAGGCCTATGACACGGTTCCTTTATCTAGGCTATGGATGGCAATGGAGAAACAAAATGTAAATACACAATTGATTAGAGCTGTTCAAGATGTGTTCAGTGATAATACGAGCCAAATAAAAGTAGGGAGAAATATTTCTGCTCCATTTCTAGTGAATAAAGGCTTACGATAGGGGTGCTGTGTAGCCCCGACTTTGTTTAAAATATACCTAAATGAAGCCCTAAGAAGATGGAGGAAGAAATGTAATATGGGTATTAAAATTGGTGACTCCCTGTTATTCTCTCTACACTTCGCAAATGACAAGGTGGTGTTCGCTGAAGATGAAGACGATGCTCTATATGTGCTGCGAAAATTATATGAAGAATACTCAGAATGGGGTTAGAAATAAACCTTTACAAGACTGAGTACATGGTTGTTGGAGGAAGAGCTACAAGTCTGAAACCGGATGATGGTTCGGAAGTAAAACCCTGTCGGAAATTCACATACCTTGGTACAGAGATAAATGCAAGATATTAAAAATGGAGGCAGTATGCAAGATATTAAAAATAGAATTGCAAAAGGAAGAGTGGCTAGGAGACAACTACATCCACTGATATGGAAAGATACATTAAGCAAGAGTGTAAAGAGAAAATTGTATAAGACCGTTGTAGATAATATTGCGCTTTATGGGTCTGAGGTGTGGGAAGTAACAAAAAAGAGCAAAAAAACAATTGATAGCAATGGAAATGGACTTCTGGCGCCGAAGTTGTGAACTGACTAATGGATAGAGTTAAGAACGAAGAAATTAAACGTAAAGCGGAAGTAAGTTTTACTATAATTGACACAATAGAAGTGAAAAGACTAAAATGGTATGGACACATGCAAAGAATGAACGAGGAACGTTGGCCGAAAATACTGTGGAAATGGCAACCAGCTACCCATCGAAGGAGAGGAAGACTTGGACTTACGTGGGGAGAAGGAGTGGAAGAGGCAATGGTCAGAAGAGGACTGAGAAATGAAGACTTCACCAACAGAGAGATATGGAAGCTGGGATGCGAGAGACACCCTAGGATGTAGAACAACTCGCCATACTACTACTAATTTTGCATTTTTAGTAGCGCTTAAACGCCATTTTCTTAAAAACGGCTCCCAATTTTTCAAAGAAAATTGCCATTTAGGACGAAACCGAAAATTAATAAAATACCAAAAAAGTACTTTGGGCGGCGATAGATGGCAGCTGGCAAGAGTATGTGGTATATCCTTATAGCTAGCCGAGATCAAAGGAAATAGAAAACTAATATGGGAAAGTCTGTGCCATTCTGTAGCACCACTAGTTTCTACTTTTGCAACAATCGATTTGGCATAAGAATAACATTGTCCATAAGAGCCCATTGTGCCTTCATGAAGTGAAAATAAGTAGTCACAAAAAATCAAAATCACTATATATATATATATATATATATATATATATATATATATATATATATATATACATACATACACACACAGGGTGTCCAGAAGCTCCCGTTACAAAAAAATACCCCAAATTCTGTGTTGCACGTCATGAAAAATGGCAGGTCCAGTTTTTCCGAAAAAAAAATCGTCTTTGAGAAAATTGAGTTTAAAAGTCACTGCCGGGCCGCGAAATTCAAACCGGCCGCTACGACACCAGACGGCGGCGACTCCTTCTGCCCGGAGCATTTCCTCGTTTCTCCGCGTAAACGGTGAAACTGTCGAGTAATATTCTGTATAAAAATAATAAAAGCATCGCGTGGCTTACACTAGAATACGTTAATAGTATAAAATGTTTGTAGGTTCTGTTTAATAAATATTTTAAATGTACTTATTGAAAATTCAGTTTTGTTCAAAATGATAGCCACGGTACACGGCGGCGTAAACGTAAATGATGAACACATCCAACACATGAAAAATATTGAATCTCCTGGAATGCTCGAATTGTTATTTTTAGCACATATTCATATGAATGATTGAATTGATTCATATGAATGATTCATCATTCAGTCTTAAGCCTTGGGCTTAAGACTGCCACATGAAGATTATTCTAAATGTCGTGATAAACAAAAAAGGTTTTCGGAAATGAAATATTTGTTCATGAAAATACCGAGTTTATTGATTATCTCCGGGCACGGCATTCGAATTGATGCCTCTGGCAGTCATTTTGTGGAGATACAGGTCGAATCTGAAGAATCTTTACAGGAGGCACGTGGACAATTAATCAATCCCACTGGTGAATATTAACAGATAAAATGGTGTTGCTTTATGTGCCATGCGCCAATGAATAAAAAATAGAAAACTAGTATATTCCTGAGGTGAAAGGGTAAAAAACTGAAAAGACTGTGATGTTGCATTCCGTGGTGTACAAATATTTCAAAAGAACTCATTCTTGCACGCAAAAGTTCGACCGAAGTTCACTGAGGGAATCGGACCGGTGCAATTCACAGCCCGTATTATGGTCGATGTCTTTGCATTTGTCAGTTGCTAGGTCGCGTCACATCGTGGTTTATATCGTACGGCAAACAGGCACGTGAACCTGCCACCGCCGCCAAGTGATTCGCCTATTAGCCGCATGTCAGTTTTGCCTCAAATCAGCAGATTGCGAAGTTCATGGCCTTGCCCGCAGAGTGGTCATGACTGAATAAGCACCTGCATGGAGTCATCTTTGGGGTTAAAAATTTATTCTCTTGCATAAAAAAGTTTTTTCCTGTTTGCCTATTTTCGTGGTTGTACATTACGGAAATATCAAAGAAAAATATTGAAAGTTACTACAATGTCCCTGAAGTAAACTATTTCAACTCCCTTACATTCTGTAAAATGTAGTAGCCTTGATAACCCGTCCTTCCTTTAATTAGAAAACGCTAAGAAAGTAAATAATTATGTACTGCAGACATTCGCTTGCAAAGAGAACTGAATTACATCGTTCTACAAAATAGGCATTAGAGGAATCCGGGATAGGCATCGATACTATTAAATCGAAGAAATGGCCTTCACTCATTTATGCACGTATTTGCTGACTACATTGCAAATGAAACACACAAAAAATAAAACGTTTCCTTTGTAGCCGTCAACTACCTCATGAAGTAATTTCAGGAAGAAACTCGAAGATTTGGGACAGAGAGATGCTCTCATCTTTCTTGTGGAAAAGGAAAACGACGGGTAGAATGTTTATTCAACTTAGAGAAATGGGTAGTATTTGCTGTTTGTTGCAAATTAGATATTCCACATAGAACACACTAGCATATTTTGCAATAACAGGTATTTCGCAATGCATTTTTGTGACAGCAAAAAGTGCATCTTTCTGTACCACATATTACTTAAGAGAGAATAATATGACGGGTAGTATTAAGGAAGTTTATGGGTATTTTACTGTACCGACTGATAGTTTTAATTAGGAAGGATACATTCATTTTGGGGGGAAATATTGATATCTATCAATTTCATCTGAGATAAATCGTGCAGTCATTTATCGAGAAGTCTAAATCTGGCTATTATTATTTATTTATTTATTTATTTAAGGTCGCTTTAAAAACCTCTGTGGTCATTGGCGACAACTATTGATTTATACTAGAGATACACTTTTTAAAATTTAGAGTACACAGAAGTAATAACGATAAACTGAAATATGAAGTACAATAAATTGTGCAATTATTAATATATTATCTAAACCAGCTAAATTAATATAAGTTAAAATTAATCTATTGTTAGTCTGAAAATTCAGAATATGACAGCCAGGAGATCAATTCAAATTCCAGAGAAAATCAATAAACTTGGTATTTTCATGAACAAATATTTCATTTCCGAAACCCTTTTTTGTTTATCACGACATTTAGAATAATCTTCATGTGGCAGTCTTAAGCCCAAGGCACTAGTTCATATGAATATGTGCTAAAAATAACAATTCGAGCATTCCAGGAGATTCAATATTTTTCATGTGTTGGATGTGTTCATCATTTACGTTTACGCCGCCGTGTACCGTGGCTATCATTTTGAACAAAACTGAATTTTCAATAAGTACATTTAAAATATTTATTAAACAGAACCTACAAACATTTTATACTATTAACGTATTCTAGTGTAAGCCACGCGATGCTTTTATTATTTTTATACAGAATATTACTCGACAGTTTCACCGTTTACGCGGAGAAACGAGGAAATGCTCCGGGCAGAAGGAGTCGTCGCCGTCTGGTGTCGTAGCGGCCGGTTTGAATTTCGCGGCCCGGAAGTGACTTTTAAACTCAATTTTCTCAAAGACAATTTTTTTTCCGAAAAACTGGACCTGCCATTTTTCATGACGTGCAACACAGAATTTGGGGTATTTTTTTTGTAACGGGAGCTTCTGGACATCCTGTATATAGCTTATCTAACATATGAAAATAGGAAAATAGGTATGCCATTGAATTAATCTTTTCATGCTCGTCATGATAGACTGAAGAAATATGTATAGTTCCATTTGAAAAACTAAAGTTACTTCAAATATCTCGTAAAATACAAGTGATAAAATAGAAATGAGTACACGTATCAATTAGCCACATCCCTCATGCACTTCATTCTGGGCCTCGAGAAAATGTGCACAGACAGGGGCGGGATTTCAGATCTTTCTATTGGGGGGGGGCAAATTTGGGCGCTATTATAAATATCAAAATATTCGTTTACATGCTTTAAGTTAATTAATTGTGCTGCAATTATACACATTGCTTTCAATTTTGTTAATTATTATTGAATGTTATTAATTATCTTAGTTGCACACAGCGGTGAGATTCCGCATTGTTACTTGAACGGTCCGAACTGTTAATTCAACGATACATTTTTACTTTCCCGTATACGTACGTATACACGGAGTGATATACGTAGTATAGGGAAAGTTATGTAATGCTGCGCGAAAAAATGGCCAATTTTCGGCGGAAAAAAATTAATTGCCGGGCCGTGAAAAGGAACTAGTGGTGCTACAGAATGGCACAGACTTTCCCGTATTAGTTTCTAATTTTATTGGGTCGTCGCTAGCTCTTCGGATTTGCCACATACTCTTTCTTGCCAGCTACCATCTATCACCGCCAAAAGTACATTTTTTTTGGATCTTCTTAATTTTTTCGGTTTCCTATTGGTAGAACGAAAATATTAATTTTAGAATATTAAAGAATACAAAACCTAGTCATAAATAGCAATTTTCTTTTAAAAATTATGTGCCGTTTAAGAGAAAATGGCGTTTTAGCGCTACTAAAATTGCAAAGTTGAAGCTCATTTTCGCAGACAATTATTGAGTTTTCAAAATACTTTATTTGAAGTTATTTGAAGCACTTACACTCACAAATATAATAATGTTTACAAATTGCTGGTAATGTGCATATTAAAGATGTGAGAGATCTTTCAAAAAATTACAATGATGTAATTTTTGAAAAAACAAAAAAAAAACTCAAAATAAACTTTACGCCATACTAAAGAGTGTAATTAGCACTATCCGTGACAAAATTTTCAAGAAAAAATTTGCAGTCATATATGAGAAAATGGCGTTTGAGCGTTTCTGAAAATGCGAAATTTTGAGCTACTTTCACAGAAAACGGTTGTGTTTTCGAGAAACTTTACTTGACATTATTTAAAGCATATGTACTCGTAAATATAATAATGTGAAAAAATCGCCGCTAATGTAAATATTATCGACGTGAGAAACATGTGAAAAAATTTACATTTTTGTAATTTTTGGAAAAACCAACCTATAGAGCAATATGGCTTTTGAGTCATCTGATAGAGTATATTTACCACTATCCCTACCAAAAGTTTAAAGAAAAAAATTGGAGCCATTTTTGAGAAAATCTTGTTTTTGTAATTTTTTAAAAGTGCACATATTGCAGGCACGAAATTAATTGCACGAAAACTACTAAAATTTGAGAAACATTTACATGACCTTTATGATAGAACTCAATATGCAGAACAAATTTTATTTGAAGAAAAATCTGTCTTCAATTTTGTAGTTGGAGAAAGACGCCGAAAACAATTCAAACTTTCACAATTTTCGAAAATTCAGAGTTATTCGTGAGAATCGGACCTATTCCATGTTAATAAGGGTATGTTACTCTATTCATACAAGAAATTGAAAGAAAAAAATTGGAGCCCTTTTTGAGAAAATTTTGACAATCCCCGGGGGGCTTCATATAAGTACCTCCAAATTTTGAAGAATCGTTTTCAAAATCTCAAAGCTTCGACTAGAATCAGATCGACCGGGGAATATCCATTTTGGAAGAAATCGTACGTATGGTTTAGGCGGTAGCAGTGTTCACAGACGGACAGACGGACGGAGTACAAAATTATTTATTGTGGTACAAAATTAGTAGACAAATAGAAGATAATAATTGGCTAGTTGGATTTGAATTTGTGACTAGTGTGGGTGGCTTGGCAGGCACTTTTGTTTCATGCCACACGCAATTTTTTTCTGTTTTTCGATTGCATTATCTCCGTTGGGGGACCAGATAAATTTTTGAAACAAATACATCTGAAAGGTCATTATAGTAGCAAACCGCTGTATACATTTCAACTTCGAAGTGTGACTCCAAGGGGATTTAAAAAATTCGGCAATATGTGCAAAAAGTGTATCTTTTGCAACCGTTTTTTAATTGGTTATAGGTGAGTACAAAATTTTTAATTGTGGTACAAAATTAGTACATAATTAGTAGACAACAATGGGTTAGGTGATTTTGAATTTCTGAAAAGTGGGGGTTGTAGGTTGACGTCAAGCTAGCACCCCCACTTTTGAATGTCGTTTTTTATTGGTTTATAGTTGAGTACAATTTTTTTTTTATTTTGGTACAAAATTAGTACATAGTTAGTTCAAAATTATAGGCTAGTTAATTTTGAATTTCTGACAAGTGGGGGTTGCAGCTTGACGGAAGGTCCGGCTCTTGCCGAGTCCGCAATGCCGATGGCCCTTTGCTCTCGACTCATCTTTTTGATGAACCCTGATTTACAGTGTAGTACAAAAGGCGTTTAATAAAAGTAAATATATTCCATTTTAATGAACGAAAATATATTAAGCGAGAGAACAAATGGCCATGTTACAAGACGCCGTACTATTCAGCCCATTCACTAAGTTCATGTGCGCGAATAAAGTTACAGGAAGTAAATCGATTCAAGCGAAAACAATGTTATCAGAATATTATCGGAAATATTATGTTGGTATTGTCTTGGCCCAATTCACGTTTCTTTCGAAAGAGAAATACACAAAAATAACTGACTTCGACCCACTTCTAGACAAAAACCTGTAATATACGCCGGTAGTTCTTAGCGACCTCGCACCGAAGGATCGCGGGTTCGACTCCCGCCTTGGGCATATTTGCATTTCTATTCGTCCTTTCACCCCCTATCATCACCATATCATTTCATCTTCACAGTTACCATAAAGTCACAATTAACAAATAGGCCCTAACAAAAAACAGACATGCAATTCCATGAAATCCCGCGGTCTAGTTATTAGAATCGAATAAAGATACATAATTATTAATGTCAAATTTTGTGTGATGGTACACTTTAACTTTACACATTAATATATTTTTTGACAAAACATATGTAAAAATTTTGCTTTCACTATTTTGTTCTTGTTTCTGAATAAAATAATTACATGAATGTAGCAATTTTTCACATGTTAAGTATAAAATTGAATATTGAAATTAAATTATTTGAGGAAAGTGACGATCAAATAATTTTCTTTACAAATAATGATCAGGTGTTAAGTATTAGAATTAAATGATTGAAGTATTTGAATTGTAATTAAAATTTACAGTTTTAATGACATACAAATTGCCTGCATTGAAGTACATAAATATTAGCTACGTAATGTTAAATCGACGAGATAAAAACATTCGACATTCTGGAAAGTGGACAAAACTGTCAGTTTGCCGAACTTTACCATGCACGAACTTTAACGATTCATAGCAATAATAAACCTTTTTTTAAATTATCGTAGTAAATGTTGCTCTGTTGTCCAAAAAAAAACCAAAAAACTTTTTCGTTATAAAAACCTTTTTGTTATAATAATACAACCGACATTAGATTAAAACAACAGATTCCCATTTATAATAACAGAGAAGGGAAGTTATTATCAGTGGCCTAGCGTGATCATTTTTCCTGGGTAGGGTGCAAAGCAGATTAACGTATTATTTGACACTCCTCTGTCGTCATTAACGAAGAGATGTTATTCTTTCGATTACCCAGGGGATACTAGAATAACGTGAGTCAACGGCCACCGAAGTTTGCTATTTTGCTATAACTTTCTAGGAGAACAAAGTATCTATGAGATTGTCGTCTGGTAAAGTCACATTTCCTTCAGTAAACAATAACAGTTGTATTATTCATTAGCTATTGATTAAATTCTAATTTGAACTAAACGCGATGAACTAACATTAATTTCTCACCTGGCAGATACAAGAGCTGAAATTTTCTTACTTTCTTGATCTGGCTCGTTTCACTATAATAAAAGCTCGCGCGTTCGCCAGTACTGCAAGAACTCAACTGAGCTCTTATTCTTATGACGTCGCAGAGATGTCATCGTCACCTATACCGAAAGCCCTCTGACTGAGGACTAGGACAGTGGTCCGCATTCATGTTGGACAAACATTTATTTCACAGCCCGCAAAAACAATTTAAAAATAAGAGAACCATATGGGTGGACAACAGGCTTATTATAATTAACTACTGATTTATTTTGCTCTCTTTTGTCCCTGTCACTCACGGCTGTCGTTAAGACATTTTTAATTTTATTATTAATAATAGAGTATTTATTTTGGTCTATAAGAAAAATCCTAAGAATCAACTTTCCACGCCATTTACAAGACATTTCTCATCCCAAGTGTGAATTAAACGAATTACGTGTGAATAGTACCGATTATAATGAATCGTACCGCAAGCCGCCCACTGTTTCCTGACACCTCTTTCAGCGCCTGTGAGGTTGGTCATTCCGATAAGCTGGGCTGATTTATGTGGTGTGTGTGTGTGTGTGAGTGAGTGTCGGGGCGTGAGAAAGCCCGCTACTGACCCCACTGATCTACAGTGCCGAAAGGACACGTACTGTGGATGCGTTGAGGGCTCCGAAAGAACAGAGACTTCGTTCTCTCTTTCGCGTAAGTTTGAAACTGAGTAGGAAGTACAAGCTGTCAAACCTACCATGATTTTACGCATGAAACTGTTTAATTTCTAAGTAAATATCATTTAAAAGTAAAATATAATTGAAGGATTTGTTTTTAATACGGGATATTCACAGTAACGCTGAACATTATCCCGCGCGTTTTATAATATTGAACTAAAGTTTGCCAATTTATTTAAGCAGTATGGTATTATCTTAGCTTAATAAAATTATTATTCCCTTAATTATTATTAAAATTCTTCTGAAAATACAGAAAAAAGTAATTTTTTTTTACATAAACTTGAATGCAATGTCTAAATATATTTTTTTAAATATGTCCCAACATTGGGGGGGCAGTTGCCCCCCCTTGCCCCCCCCGAATCCCGCCTCTGTGCGCAGATAATCTCTTTCCCCACACGTCATATACAGTTTTTACTGTTTTTGACCAAATAAATAAATAAAACTGCATTACAATAATTTCAACTGTTCAAAAGTTACAGAAAGTGCTGAAGTTACTTGACTCACCCTGATTAACACCTAATAAATACTAAAGGATAACAAATACGATAAATGCTGATGTTACAGATGAACTGGGATGTATGCTGTTCATGTACAATATTCATGCTTGGCACTTGCACAAATCTGAAACAAGCTTGATCGACATTGTCATAAAAGGCCGAGAAAGGTTTCTTAACCTTTTAAGTGCTACGTTTCTTTAGGGGCAGCGCGTCCCCCAGCGCTGGGGCACCCGGCCCGCTTGTGTCGCCTGTGGCCTGCTTTCTTTTCGGGCGCGCCCCCTTCGCACAACGCGCGGCGCGGGTAGAGCATTAAGTACATTTCGCATCCTATTTTTGATTCGACCTTTGGGCAAGCATTGGCAAAGTTAGAAATATCTTTTTTTATTATTTTTAACTTTTTTTTATTTTTGGTGTAATTTATTTTTGAAATGCAGAAGATTCTTTAATGTGTTTTTAGTATGGTAAATGTAGCTGGTAAAAGTAGCTGGGTCAAATGGTGTATCTCTTCACCTTTTGCGTCTCCCAGATTTTCGTCTTTCCGATCTAAACTTTTCTACGATTTTTGGATTACATCCAGATGACATTTTTTCATTAATAATTTTTCCCGTTGTTAATTTTTGAATATCATGAGCATTCAACAAAGATAAATATAATATTTGAAAATAATGTATCCCACGTGATGGTTTCCACCGCCTCCGCTGCGCCCGACACAGGGACTCGCTGACGAAATCTGCCGGAACACTCCAATAGTAACCTCCAAGGGCCAGAAAAAAAAACTACAGCTAGGTAGTACCTACACACAGCCGTAGATGTCGTGCCATGTCAATATCTACTAGTGCTCCCTAGGAATAAATTCAGAAAGCAGATGATACGTCGCGACGGAAATATCCGGCTTTAGCGCTCATGGCACGGCCGACCCATGTCGGATATATCCGGCATTAGCGCTGGGGGCACGAAAGTCTTGCGCCGGATATATCCGGCATTAGCGCTTAACAGGTTAAATGTACCGCGTGATGGTGCTAAAAACTAAGATGTACTTTTAGTTGCCAATTTCGGCCAATGTTTTCCGTGGATACTACCTAACTTAAATCTCCTGCCTCCTCAGTCTATACTATACAGTGTATACAGTATATATAATACAATATTCAGTCTTCATCATGAAGACTGAATCATCTATCATTATCTTCAGTTTGCAAAACTTGGCTTGTTCTTTGTTTAATGGTCGATTTTCTCCTAAGAGAAATGTATAATCGATCTATATTATCGACTAATCATCTGCCCGATACCAGTGTACCAACATGGCAGCTGTTGATGTGTTAGATGATGGCTTCGGAGATAATCTTGACGACCCCAAGAAAGATTCGTAAGTGAATTTATATCATAACATTGTTTCTGTGTACATGACTTTTTCATGCACTGATTAAATGTAAATTTTTTGTGATTTTACATTTGTTTGTATGGAGGTGTGATGCCTCACATAACCTAATTTCACACAAATCTATATATTTTTTTTATTATCTTTACCCGTTGAATGTTACCAAAAATTTTTGTGTTTACGTTTTAAATCTCAATGAAGTTCTTCAAATTTTTCTTTCTGTCACTTAGATATGATAGTACTGACACGTTGCAAAATCAACCTCCTCCTGATGTTCAGTATAATTGGGTAGATGTCACCACTGAATTTTTTGAAGCTGTGAAAGGTAGATATGTACTGATTTAATGGCAAACACTAATTCTGAAAGAACACGTGCTTAATAAATGTATTTTTTACTGTATGTTGTGATAAATAGGCTTAGAATTGGGAGAACTCCTACACGATGATTTATTCGGCTTGTTTGAAGCTATGTCAGCAATTGAGATGATGGATCCAAAGATGGATGCAGGAATGTTGTGTAACCGAGGAAGTAAAAGTGCTTTAACTTTTGATCAAGCAGTGCAGGTAAGAACCTTTAGTTCATTGTATACCCTACTATCGTGCTGGTACTGTAATACTAATGATTCAGAAGGTCATTTCTTTATAAATCAGTATTGCTTATAATTATTTTTACAGACAGGAGCTCTGAAGTTGCAAGACATCACATTGCCGGAGCAAATAGGCATTATAGATTCAACATTGGCATGTCTTGTTTCTTGGCTTGAAGGCCATTCATTGGCTCAAACTGTGTTTACAAACTTATATTTGCATAAACCACATCTGATTGAGGAAAGAGCTATCAAAGCTTTCAGTATATGCATATTTAAAATTGTTGATATAATCAAGGAATTCGTGAACAGGTATTTTTCTTCTACTAATAATAGTATTGAATGTGCCATGTAATAATTTAAGGATGATAATTGGATTTGGTGTGTATGGTGAATGGAATAGTTTATATAAACTTAAAGGGCTGAAGTAGAGATCATTGTATAACTTAGGGAAATTGTTTAAAACAGCACATGGTACTGCTCAATTGATGGATTGAGTTATCTATCTTTTCTGGGCATGTCATCTGCTATCATCAATAGTCCTATTAATGTTTAATAGTCCTGTAATATAGTCCTGTCTAATAGTCCTGTAAATGTTTTATTGAGGGAGGTTGCAGTGTTTCTCCCTCGCTGAATAATGGGATCTGGCGCTGACCTACAAATCAGCTTGTGGGGGATTTCCCTCAGTGGGATTCTGCCATTTAAGAGACAAGCGCTAAGCTCACCACGTGTCTCGCAGCATGTGTCACAGGGTGGAACATAGAAGTGTAAGTGTGTGTGAGTAAGGGAAGAGGACAGGAAAATGAAAAGGAAGGATATTGTGCCATCTATGGCCTTTTTGTTAGGGTACCTGCTTCAGAGTTGATCGGAGAAAGCACAGAACATTACCAATCAGAGCAGCTGACCACTAGAATTCTCCTCCAGACAGCAGCTGAATTTGACCACACACCACTCTGGTGCGGGGGAATCCATGTGGAGGGTATGAAGGGTAGTTATGTGTTTCTGAGGGGAAACTTGTGATGGGCAAGGGTAGTGAGTACTATACACAACACGAAACATAATTATGTCCCCCTTCACCCTCTCCTGAGCAGTGCAACGTGCTGGTATAAATGACTTCCTTATGTTGTACCATGTTCTCTAATTAATCTGAAGGTTTTATTAATTAAAATACTTTTAAATTAGTGTTAATGTTACTTTATTTTGATTTGCTGAAAATGAGGTTAATGATTTAATGTAACTAGGGAGTATTACCATGATAGTGAAAGTGAAGTGTGTATTCTCAAACACTTACAAGATATTTCTTTCTTATTAGCTTATAGTCTCCTAGATTATTTCAGTAGGATACCTTCCCATTGCTGCTCTCACATGCAACCCATCTTTATAAATGAGATCTCTAAAGAAAGAGAATTTCATGAAGGCGTGACAAATTGCACTTTGACTTTAAAAAGATGAATGATTTGTTTACAAACGCATCTAAATATTCATGCAAAATGCAACCCGCAACACATGTCAGGATTTTTGAATCTGTCTTTTAAATAACTCCTAAACAAAGCATTCTAGGGCCTTAAAAACTAAAATTTACGGGCCAAAGGCTTCAAAGCAATGTTCTGCACACCGTAATCTACAGGATGAGAACTTCTTGACCATTCTATTACATTTTTACTGGTTCAATGCTTCTCGATTCTACAATCTTGAAGACGAGGAGTGCAAATAATTTATAAACAGACAATTGTTGCTTTCTTTATTTATTTATAGGTTTTCACATGATTTGCAACAAGTTTTGGGGATAGGTTGTCCCCATCAGCAGGCTACAATTAAGAATTAAAAAATGACATTACAATTTTACATTTTTAAAAACAATGAAATGTTAAAGAATTAATGTTTTTTATAATATATTACAATAGAAATGTAAAATATACAGATCGTGCTTACCAAACAGGTTCTACCCTACCTGTTCAGAGCTTTGATTTACCCCACCTGTTCAGAGCCTGTAGAATCTGCAACTGTATGTGAAATTACTAATTACTTTATATTCTATGCAATTGAATTACATGGGTGTACCTTTTTGCTCGATAATAATGCTAAATAAGAATAGTTTGTATTGACAAGGGTATATTGTTGTTATCAATTACAAGGTGACATATGGAACAAAACATATTACAGGCTTAATATGGAAGTGGAAAAATACGGAAGAGGCTGGGGTATAGCATGCGAGCATTCTTGCACGGGTATGCTAGTTGTACATACTTTCTTACCTGGTGAAAGGAATTTATATTTAAATACTTCAAAGGGTATTTAATATTTATGATTACAGAGCATTAGTGTTTGAAGAGGAGGATTTTCAGTTGATGGTGTATGGTTACCGGTTGGTGCCAGATGTCTCAGAGCAACGCACTGTGGGTATGTTGAAGGAAGTGGAAGAAGATCTTCATCGGCGCATTCGCAATAAACCAACAGACCCAGCCTTAGTTAGTGAAGTTAGTAAATATGTTATTCTGGATTTAAAAAAAATTGTATTCCGTGATGGAATAGAAATCACAAAGTAGCCCTAAGAAGTTGCAGGTGACTATATTTTTTAATATGGGTGAATTAATTATGTTCGTGTAGAAGACATGTGACCCTGATATTTTGAAATTAGAAATCATTACTGGTGAGTTGCGAAACCAGTGCCGTAAACAAACGAAGCTAAAAATAATTCACTGAAATCTTTAAAGCTTTATCACAAACTTTATTTTGCCCCTATTTCCAAGAGAAACTTTTTTAATATCGTGACTTTCATTAAATGTAATCACCTGATTATTGAGAAAGTTCTTGTTTGTAATTTGAAGTATTTAATCTGATCCCTGTAATACTGACAAAGGATGAATTGTAAAACTGTATACTGAACTGAAAACTGTATAAGGAAAACAATAATTGTATTTTACAGTATTTGTAGTTTTCAACCTTTCCCTGCAACTTCTCATCTCAGAAGGTTTATTACAGTAGCAAAATTAGTAAAAGAGGCTTTCAGATTGCTTAATAATTTCACTGTTTCAGCATGAGGATACAATAGCTCTTTATTCTCGAATCAAGTTCATGAGACTTTTGTATCAAGCATTGAGTAGTCTTGGTCGGCGTGAGCCTCTTGGTCTTGGAGATTGCCAACGACTCTTATCTAGTTGCACGGATTTACTACAAAACATGCAGAAAACTGTTAATCGTGGTGTACAACCAACAACTGAATGTAAGCATTCTGTCATGCATATTAACACAATCTTATGACTAATTTCTCCAAAACCATTATTGTGTGAAATAATTTGTAGAGATGTTATCAAGACACACTTTGCATAAATTAGTAAACTAATTTTTGTAGACGATGTAAGGAATTTGAGTACATTAAGCTTATATTTTGAATGAACAAGAACCTTTTTGGACTGCATATATATTATTTACGCATTCATAAATTTGTTATAATTCTTGTAGGCAATTGCTCAAAAATACTTTAACACTTGTATGGAAACATCGGTCTGACAGGCACCAAGTGAAATTGGTTTATGCCATAATGGTCGATATGAATGAGTGAAAGTGTTGACAGTCATAGTAGCTTCCTCCCTGACCCTCTTCTATCACTCACCAGAGTTTTGTTTAGTTCTGCTGAAGCGGTCTGCATTTAAGTGGCATTTTTGGATATCATGGCGGTCTGTGAGACCAGTAGTTTGTCTTTCCGTATTTATCATAGCGGTATGTCAGACCATTTGTTTCTCTTAGTGTATACATATAAGTGGTCTGTTCCCATAAACACTCTTGGGTGACTTTCTCAAATATTTATTTAATATTTTTTCTTTCAAAACATTATAATGGATCGCCTAATGCATTCGGACGATCACAGCTCAAGAAGAGAAAAGTTTAGTACCCTACTCAAGCTATACTTTGTGTATGCAAACCTATTGAAGGGTCTAACAGGAATGTTACTTTAGACAATTGATTTAATTCTGCAGAAGTTACTGTTGAATTGATGAAGAGAAACTTAATTGTTGGAAGGACAAAAACGATTTCTGAGGAATTCCTTGCTAGCCCACAAAGATTGGATCAATGCTGTACAGATTTAGAGGATGGAGGAGGCTCTAAAGATTTAGACGCATTTTCAATGTTTTACAACAATTAAAAAGTTTTTCAACAATATCAATGTTTTTCAAGAAGTTCAGTGTTTTTCAAAAAATTCGATCTTTTTCAACAATTTCAATTTTGTTTCTATTATTTATATGTTTTATAATATAAACTATATTTTAAAATAATCTAAAGAAATCTGTGAATTGATTGAAACAGGTTTATAATTTATTTTACCTTTACATTCAACATTTATATGCTCAATAACAATTGGCGGTCTCTGAGACCGGTGTTTCTTTTTGCGTTATAAAAATCGTGTTTCCATATAAGTGTTAAGAGATAAACTCAAAATGTTAAGTTGAGTTTCCTCAGAACTACTGTTTTTAACTTTAGGCTTTACTATGTTTCTAGATTCCTCAGTTACTTAAATTTTTAGTGAGTAAATGAAGTTACCAAAAAATATTTGCTTTACTGTTTCAGCTGATCATCCATCCATTATGGGATTTGATCCTTTGGTGAATCAACGTCTTCTTCCCCCCACTTTTCCTCGTTACACTAAGATAAAATCACGTGCTGAAGCATTAGAATATTTTGAAGAGTTTCTTAATAGACTGAAAATTGTTTGTAAAATCACCAACTATTCTTCTTTTCATAATGCATTGGTGAGTGAATTGTTTTATGTACTTTTTTATTGAATTTTCATTACTGTTTTGATTATTCTGCATCTTAAAAATTCTTCCCCTCTTCCATGTTGTAGGACTTTTTCATAGATTTCAGTCGACATGGCCCCTGCATTCTATCAAGATCAATATTGCAACTTCTTTACTTACCGCAGAGTAACAAAGTCTTTGGAACATTAAGTTTTGTTGATGTCCTAAGAGATGCTGCCAAAAATTTTATATTTCCTCCTGCATTGATGCCCAAATCTACATTACTGAACAACCCTCAGGTAAATGTTTGCTGCCTCAAAATCTTTTTAACATGAAAAGATAATAGGTAAAATATTTTGAATGAGTAGTTTAGACATAAAATTTCTAACTAAGTGAACAGTTATGAAATTTAGGAATAAATATTGTGAGCTTCACCGATTCAGTGTCACCAGTCAATGAATTGGATGGTTACTTTTATTATATTAGTAACACATTTTCATGAATATAGGCCACCCCTCTTTACTTGTAAGTCCCATTCAGTTTTTCTGATGAAAATTTTAGTAAACCTTAGTATTATTTGCATTAATTTTGTTTCAAAACTAAATATTTGTTTCAAGTTGCTAATTCCCTGCACTTTTCATTGTCAGCAGTCCTAAGAAAATTGCAGGGGAGATGTTGGAAATAAAAATATTTATTTATAGTATTATTTGAACTAGTGGTGCTATTGAATGGCACAGATTTTCTCTTGCTAGTTCGTTTTCTTTATCTTAATTTGCGCTAGACCTGGCTTTTTGGTTTTGGCCCACCCTTTTCCCAGCTGCTATCTGTTGGTGGTTGAAAGACCTATTAGGGCCTCTTGTGGTACCTACAGCTCCTCTGCAAACATTGCCAGTGAAGCGCACCTTAGCGTTCCTTGAATGTCACATTGGCCTAACTCAGCCCTGCACCTTCACATATTTGCCCAAGATATCCTTGACCCCACCTTGATTCTTGCTCTCTTTATAGCAGGGGTCCTCAAACTACGGCCTGCGGGCCTCATGCGGCCCGCCGAGGACATTTATACGGCCCGCCGGGTTTTTATGGTTTAAAGAATTTTTTCTTAAAATCCGCACATTTTTTTTATTATGTGGTAGGTGGCAAAAGGTTAGGTGTCTAGGGATGACAAAAAAATTGATGGTTGTGAAACAACTATGTTTTCCACCAGAAACATTCGATATTTTGCTTTCGATGTTTTCTTCACATCGATATTTTGTTGCCAAAACATCTGTGTTTTTTTAAATTGTTTTAATAAAGCAATATCGATGATTTGCGTTATCCTCTTTACCATGCTGTAAATTTCGCCAGTGCAATCAGAGGAAGTTTGAGATCTGCTCGCGTTATGACTGTATGTTATCGGTAGGCCTGTCATTGCCTGAACTCTGCCTCTCAAGGCCTGCCTTCACGATGGAATATGTCATGGTACCATGAGTCTTTCTCAGTCGTGCCGCTAGATATTGCATCTTCGCGACCTGTATCAAGCAGTGCTTGCGACCATTCGACATCTAGCGGCAGGACCGAGAAAGACGCGAAATGCCGTGTGATCGGCCAAAGGGGGCTTGAGAGGCAGAGTTAGAAAAATCGCACTAAATAATCCGGCCCTCCGACGGCCTGAGGGAGAGTGAACTGGCCCCCCGTTTAAAAAGTTTGAGGACCCCTGCTTTATAGGGATCTAGTTCTTCAATTACATACACACATTGCACAGAAGGTTGCTGGTCAGGCCAAGGGACCGTGGAAAGATTAGGGTTTATGTGTAATAAATGAGAGACTTGGAATGCTTCTCACACCACAAACCCAAATTAAATCATTCATGTCTTACATGGGTATTGAACCCATAATCTTAGTGATCCCGTAATCTTAGTGTCCATAAACATGGGCTCACCCACTTCACAAGCCAAGGCCAAGTCACTCAATACTACTTCTTGTAAACATGTTATGGTAATGTAACACAATAAGAATTCAATAAAACTAATAATTCAGTGAAACCCATATTTTACACCAGTCTAGGGACTGGTCAAAAAAGTATTAAATCGAGGAAAATATAAAATGGAGGAAATTATTTTTTTTGCACAGATTTTGTTCTTAAACACATTGTAATTTTAAAAATAATAAATAATACATTTAAATTTCAATTGTAAATAAATGAAAAGGAACTAGTGGTGCTAAAATAACTTGCGTACTTTCACGCAAAATTACCCGAAAAGTACCCAAATTTTCGAAAAATTGTGCATGACCTATTTCAAAATCTATCTTTAAGGAACAGATTTCATTATGGGAAACATGTATATCTACATAACTAGTTGTAGGAAGACGCCGAAAAAAGTTTGAACTTTTGCAATTTTTGAAAAATTAGAGTTTTTAACGAACATGAGAACTACACTTTTCTCTTTAATGTTCTTCACACTATCCAGCAACAAAATTGAATCAAAAACGGTGGAGCCTTTTTGGGGGGAGGGGGTGTTGAAAATTTTGAAAATGTCTCAGGTTCACATAAAGTACCCCGCAAAATTACAATATCGGTTTCAAATTCGAGGGGCCGCGCCATCAGCCAGATCGATAGGGAAATATCATTTTTGGAGTAAATTGGTTGAACAGTTTAGCCTGCAAACGGATGGACCGAAAGACGTTTGTCTTCAATCGATTTTTCGATGTCAAGGATCCTCAAAACATGTATTCTGGCTACACCACTTATTAAGATATTTTTTTTCCAAATTTAGCTACAGGATTTATCCACCTTTTTGGTGCCATTTTCCGTCAATAAGAGTTTTTCTGCTGAGAAATTTGCCGCATTTTTCCGGAGCATTACATAACTTTGTCTGTACTGTGTAAGCGGTAGCGAGAAAGGAAACACCAGCAACTGGCGACAAACTAACTCAACAAACACACTAGAAACGACACACGTGGGTTAGTCCTGGAAAATTACTCAATCAACCAATTGAAAACACTCACCAAAATACACTCCAATTTGTAAATAGCAAAACGTATTTAGTATATGTATCTCCACCACCCTTCCCGAAACTGACATCGACATTGCCGCCTTTTCTTTCAAAATGTCCGTGTAAATTCAAGAACTGCTGTGCAAAAATCTTAAAGTCGGTGTTTTACTACACAGTAGGACTTCACTAGTCAGGCGCAAGATCGAGGGAAACATAAATTTGAGGAAAATTGTACATTACTTGTATGAATATTTTGCCGGGACCACTCATTTATGACATATAAATTGCGGGAAAACGTAAGTTCTTGAACAGAAAATAGGGGTTTCACTCTATAACTAAAACTGACATGGCCCTTGTTGACTCTGTTCTTTGCAACATTGGATATATGTATTTTAATTACATTGACACCATTTGTTTTCAGAGCAATGATGCCATCGAAGTTACTTTAGCATCAAAATCTTTCAATATCATACTCGGTTTTGAACTATTTCTCAAGATTTACTAACACTACAAAAATGTTGTAGAACTTGAAATTTACAGTACAGATTTGTCAACACAATTGTTTAGTTTACTTTCTTATAATATGTATATTGAGGAAATTTCTTATCAAATATCAGATATGCTTTCACATTTTCTTTCACAATTTTTCATTCACATAGTAGTAGAATGGAAATATATCTACGTATCATAGAAAGAGTAAAAGAGCCATTCCATGTCATGTCAAATTGCACAAAAAAGACCAAAATTTGACCTTCATATTTTAAATTATTTTTTAAATTTTTTTCTATTTGTTATAAGGATCAAATAAGTTACCACATGTATTTTTATATTCTTCAAACTTTATTATTTTTGGAAATATTGCATAATGAAATTTGCTAAAAATGACGCACATCACTAACTTAAAAATATCATATATTTGAATACACTAATTATAGAAATTCCGTTGAAATTCCATTTGAAACTTAAAAACATGTTTAATTTTTAAGATTTTGCAAAATATTTAATTTCCTGAATTTTCAATTCTTTAAAAAAAAGTTTTGTATACTCAATGAGCTAAAAAATTTCTTAAAATATTTATAAAGGCACTAGAGTATTGATGATAAATCCATAAAAAATCAAAGTGGGATCTCAATAACTTTAAAAGATATTGATATTTTATGAACCAGTGTGTAGTAGATTGCTCCAATAGATGCGTTTCTTGTGTTACTGGCCGTCATTTTTTTAATGAAGCAGTAATTTAAGTACATCTTGAGGTGGTGAAACTTCACGATTGAATTTATAAATAATAATATTTATGTATATTAATGTATAAAAATAATATTAATTTATAAATAATTAAATGATGGATTCACGACATGTTTTAACTGACCTTTTGAAATTTTCTGTTCCCTCAAAATTCACTTTAAATACAAGTACTCGCTTACTTTCTTCACAGTTTATTAAAACTTACTGAATTTTCTTCAGCCAGGTTTTTAGACACTTTCATCATGCGTTCGCTTGCTGGAAAATGTCATTAACTTTATTGTATGTCCAACTTTGAAAAATTATCAAAATTTAAATTTTGAATGTCATGTCATCAGTTGAGTGAAAGGAATCGATAAGTTTCTAAACAGTATCTTTATTGTCTGCTTTTTCGATGGACGTAGAAGGATCTTCAGTGTGAAAAAATTTATCTGTGTTGGCACTTCGTACTTTCTGAAATTTCTCATGGGGATACTGTTTTTGTTCCAATTTTCTTTTCTTGGTGGGGGTTTCTCCTATTGCAATTAAACTCTTGTTTATCTTCTCTTTATTCATTTCGCAGACACTGGATGAACTATCTGAAGAGCCTTAATTGTCATTTTCTTGATTTCCACACTTTTCACTATATTCACTGGACGTTCCACTATTTTCGTTAATGCCGCGGGAGCCACTGATCTCGACGCTCTCTTCACTAACAAAAGACCGTTTTGGAAGCCGATTCCCTTTCTTCTGAAAAGAATCACACATTCGCAAATCAAATGACTCCTGTAAATTCACCAGCAAATCGTGGTTTACACGTCTTGGAGATTTTCTTTTCTAAAAATCGTTACAGAAGAATTAAATGGATTGAAACATCTGTATCTCATACGGTGATTGCCACTCATGTTGGACAGCGTACATACAATTCACAGAACAAACACTAGCACTCTTGTCTTCATAAGGTGCATATTGCGACTGATGTTGAGAAAATTTTACTCATGTCCCTTGACAAGTGGTTGATTATATTTCACGAGCAAGGTCAGGAGGGCACCCCATCCCTAGGACGCAAAGGGACTCAGCAGTAAAATTTGTTTAGCTGGCACGAGGAAAAGCAGTAGTAGAATTTGTTTTGCTGTCACCATTGCTTCTGGGGACCGAGTGAACATATGAGTTACTAATATTTCTTCAAACCCTAATCAAGCAGATGGTCATTCTTCTTATTGTTCTTCGATACTTGTATCAAAGACTGATGGAACAAAATTAGTGCAGGGGCAGGAACCACGCACCTGCGTAATTTCAATAGATTTTTTGATCTGTTAGTGTTCAGTTTCCACTTTTTTTCTTGTTGTGTTTTGTAGAAAATTGCACAAGAAATACTCCTGTATTTTTTTCAAATTTTTATCTGAGCGAGTTCATATAGAAATTTTCAGATTTTTAAAATAATTACAATTTTTAATGAAATATTTATTTTTTAAGAAAGTAATTTACAGAGGAATAAAATACATATATCAAAATATTAAATGAAACAAACAAAAAACGTTATGTTAAGTACATTCGGAGCATCCATCAATAATATTTTGCGAAGTAAGCGTAAATTCCAAAATGTAATATAGACGTAACAAATAATCAATTTTCAAATGAAGAAACATGTGCCTCTTTTTTTCATGTCCAGAATGAATGCCATACATTCGTGTCATTTTTTTAAAAAAAATTACATACATATAAAAAAATAGTCATGTCAATTCTTGTACAATGTGACATGGAATGGCTCGTATTTCAACTCGTTTCGCTCTCACCCATAAGAACATAGATGACCCAAAAGTCACTTACAATATTATTCACTAAAACATGTATGACACAATCTCATACATTATGGGGGCAGAGTGAACATCTGAAATATTAATAACTCTTCAAACCCTAATCAGGCAGACGGTCATTCTTTTCTTAGTTCTTCAGCACTTGCATCAAAGACTGATCGAACCCAATTAGTTAGTGCATGTGTAAGCAGAGCGCACCTGCATACTTACATTTGATTTTTTTAGAACTGTATGAGTGGAGTGCCCACTTTTTTTCTTGTCCTATTTTATAAAAAATTGAACAAGGAACACGCCTATATTTTTTTCAAATTTTTATCTCAACGAGTTTATATAGAAATTTTACTTTTTTTGAAAAAAATACATTTTTTTAAATGAAAAAAAATTTTTTGAAAAATTTATTTACAGAGGAATAAAATACACAATTTAAAGTATTAAATGAAACAAACCAGTAATTTTTATAGTTAGTACATTCGGAGCAACAATTGATCTTATTTTGTGAAGTACCTGTAAATTCCAAAATTTAATATAGACATAACTACACAAATAATCAATTTTCAGGCAAATAAAAAAAATATATGTCTCTCTTTTTGGTGCCCAGATTTAAGAAAAAAATATCATACATTGAAAAAAAAAAAAGTCGTGTCAACTCTTGTGCGATTTGACGTGGAATGGCTCAAAACCTGGTTCTGTATTCAAATTTTAATTGAAATATTTGGAGCCATTTTTGAGAAAACATTGAGCTTTTATAAAAATGTGTATTTTTAAATCATTTTCACAAAAACTTTATAAGAAATTGTTTGAAGTTTGTATACTCACAAATGCAGTAAATTATGAATATTAATGATTTAAGGGATATTAAAAAAATTATGTTTGTGTAATATTTGAATAATTATAAAAATATGGAAAAGTCAAAAGGTAATATCAAAGTGGCCTCTATGTCGTGTTATTCATTACATTCACTTTATATGAACAAAAAATTTAAAGAAAATCATTTAGACCAATTTTTGAGGAAACTGGAAATGTCACAGGGGCTTCATGTGAAGTACCTCCAAAATCTGAAGAATTCTTTTCAAAATTGCCAGGTTTTTGAGTCCATTCAGAACAATGAGAGATATTTATCTTGGCAGAAATCATAAGAGAGATTTGGACACTAATGTGTTCACACACGCCCCCCCCCCCCCCACTCACTCACTCACTCACTCACTCGCACACTCACTCACTCACTCGCACACTCTCTCTTTTGGAATCTCAAGTTCTCAAAATGAGTAGTTCCATTAAAATCTCTTAATAGATTTTCTGCTGCATTACATAAATTTCTCTATATTATATTACCTTGTACATATGTATGTATATACAAAAGAAAGTGAAAATAAATAAAAAACAATTTTTGAAAAGATTTCTCTTCATTTTGAGGCATTCACTTATTAGCTCCTCCCACCCTCCATTTTTGTTGCCATGAAAACAATGGGGCAGGGCTTATATTCAAGAAAATACAATGTATAATATATGTATGTATAAAGAAAACGTAGTATACAGTATCCTACACAGATAAAGAACCGTGTACAGTATATTATATTACTACATTATTCATTTCATTGTACCTTCAATTTCAAAAATTAAATCATAAAAAAGTTATTGATTAGATAACTTTGTTTCAGCTGATCAAACTGAATCCCTCTTATATTTTAATTAGAGTAAATATTTGCTGTATGGGTCATTCCATATTAAATCAACACAGTCATTTTACATCACCATCTCAGATTCAAATGAAATTTGACACATAGGTAGTATGTATGGAGAATAAGAAAACTACAAATTTTGAGTAAAATATTTCCACCCGTTTCTGAAATACAGCCATGTAAAATTTTGCAAAATTGGCTTCTCAAAAATTTTTAAATTGATGTAGAACCTCATCAAATTAAGATAGAGAGTTGGAACAGGTGTCATTTTGCAGCTTTCTTTATGGCCTTTTATATGATATACAACTCAATAGGGGTTGCGTTCAAAACGATTTTCAAATTTGAATTTAAAATTTTGATTTTGAGTTTTTTCAAAATGCTCATCTTCAAAAAAATTGAAAAAATTCTATAATAATCCTTGTATATATCCAAACAGATGGTGCAAGTTTAAAAATGGGACTGCAATGGGTTCATATGGTAATCTTTATTTAAAATGTACAATATTTACTTACTCTAGATTTTACTGATTTAAAATGCATTTTATTTCAAATTATAAGACCTAGTATATAAAAATTATTATTTTGTGTTTTTTGTTGGTGAGTGTGTTGTGTTTTATTGTTATTGTTATTCTTATTATTATTATTATTATTATTTTTATTAGACCGCAGAACTTCATGCAATTGCAAACGTTTTGACTGTGCATATCGAAAGGAAATGTATATAACTTTATCTATCACCAAAAATAAAACAAATCTACTTTATTTTTATTTTGCATGTGTGCAATTTTTTAGTTTAAATGCGTATTTTAATGTATGCGGGATATTTTAGTGCATGTATTCCAGGTTTTTGTGGAGAAGAGGATCGAGGTCAGATATTTTCGGGTATTTCTCTTTCAACTTAGAAGTGGCTTTCTTCTGACAACGCGGCTAGGGAAATTGAACTTCCTTAGTACCCTTCGCACGGTTTCGGGATTTAGTTTCTTGCCAATTCCAATTTATAACTGTGGAGTAACTTTTGGTGCATTAATACGAGGGTCCTTCTTTATTATTTTCACAACAAGATTCTCTTCTGGATCAGAAAGTCTTCGGACGTTCTCCTCCGGGTTGCAGTTCAATCGCCTATTCATTGATGGACTCTGAGATTGTCACTCACTGTGCTTTTTTCATTAATGGCATTTGCAAAATTTTGGGCATCATTAACCCTTTGCATGATGGTAAATAACCAGCTAGCGCTGCTCAAAGTTGGTGTTCATTCCTCAACGATTCATTTCGCTCAAATGTTCCCACGTATCTGGTTCATCAACTGAAAGGTGACCTTGATTTGCTTTATTTTTGGTGATATGTAATGTTATATACATTTCCTTTCGATAGGCAGTCAGTAAAAATATGCAATTGCATGACATTCCGCTCTATAATAATAATAATAAGAAGAAGAAGAAGAAGAAGAAGAAGAAAATTCATAACAATAAAGCACAACACACTCACCAACAAAAGACACAAATAATAATTTGTATATATTAGGTCTTATAATTTGAAATAAAATGCATTTTAAATCAGTAAAATCTAGAGTAAGTAAATATTGTACATTTTAAATAAAGATTACCATATGAACCCATTGCAGTCCCATTTTTAAACTTGCACCATCTGTTTGGATATATACAAGGATTATTATAGAATTTTTTCAATTTTTTTGAAGATGAGCATTTTGAAAAAACTCAAAATCAAAATTTTAAATTCAAATTTGAAAATCGTTTTGAACGCAACCCCTATTGAGTTGTATATCATATAAAAGGCCATAAAGAAAGCTGAAAAATGACACCTGTTCCAACTCCCTATCTTAATTTGATGAGGTTCTACATCAATTTAAAAATTTTTGGGAAGCCAATTTTGCAAAATTTTACATGGCTGTATTTCAGAAACGGGTGGAAATATTTTACTCACAATTTGTAGTTTTCTTATTCTCCATGCATACTACCTATGTGTCAAATTTCATCTGAATCTAAAATGGTGAGGTAAAATTTTAATTAAAACTGTGTTGATTTAATATGGAATGACCCGTATCTAATTTTTTTTTTTTTTAATTTTTAAAACAAATCATACTTAAATCGTAATGTATCATTGATCTGATTCCAATAATTCTATTCATTTTTACAGGCCAAAGAATATGTAGACACATTCCTTAATCATTGTGTACGACCATTTGGAAATCTCATTCAGTTATGTGGGCACAACCGAGCTCGACAACGAGATAAATTAGCCCACCTCCTTGAAGATTTTGCTACTTTGCAAGATGAGGTTGGTATGCCACGCTTGGATGATTCACATTCTCATATTGATGCTGATGATTGTTCTGTTGAACATTTTTACGTGTATTACTAATTTTTTGAATTTCTACCTAAAATATATTAATAGTTTTGTAGAATTCTCTTAGAATTTATGTTCTTGTTTGTAATTGTATAACTTTATAGTACATTTCTTGGAATCATTTGCCTGAAAATAACTTCACTTCTGAATTTGATGAAACTTTTCAGTTTCTATTTCATGAACTTTGGTGGAAAGGACAGCAGCTGATGATACCCATACACTGAACTTAATTCCCATATAGCCAGTTTTGTTTAAATTTGATGGCATTATGTTAATTTTAGTAATAATTGTATATTGTTTGCCTGTAATAATTGTTTTGTGTGCCTGACAGCAGAAACTTAACTTGTTCTCTTAAGTTATCACTTGATTCCTTTGGTTGGTATACAAGAGTAAGGATTCATTTCTTAATGATTAAACCCTTGTTTACAGTGTAAAACCCCTAATTCAGATTTTATAAAATATGTCTTGAGGAGCCTCTTATGTATAAGTTTGTGATGTTTTATAAATCATAGATTTGTCACAATCTCTTCACATTTTAAAAGTCATGGATTTCAGAATGCCAAATGTGTGTTTATATTTTCTAATATATACAGGCCATTGCTCAATTAAAAAATAATACACACTTTACAAATTTATAATTTTAAGATGAAAAATGCAGAGATTCACATTACATATTATTAACTGAAGTCTTTCAATAATTAGGTTTGCAGTATTTACAGATTAATGTGCAACAATTTAAGGTCCTTGTTAAAATCGTGTGGTTCAGTGCATCCTCCATGATGCAAAGAAGTTATTGCTTCCATCTTAAGAACATAGAAAGTCATTTGATCTGTAATATATAGGTTTTGCATTTGAACTTTTCTGTAGATTTTTGAAAAAAAAATCCAAAAATTTAATACCAATATTTTTTTTAAGAAATAATTATTGGAAATCTAATAAGATTTTAAGAAATGTATAAGATATTTGCAATGTGAGTAATCATGTAAGATTCTTGGTGAAGGCAGATTTCATTTCCAGTCTTCAAAATTGAAATATTTCTGTTGGATGGACACTAATGAATGTATGTGTGAAGTAAGTTATTTGTAAGGAACATATAACAAGTGAAAGGAACTTGAGAGGCATAAAGAATTTATGGTGTTCACAGATGTGAAAATTCATTGATCATGCAAAACTGAGCATTTGATTAGATTTCAGTTAGTAATTTATGTGATTCAAAAATATTGTTTTGGAATTAAAAATGAAGTCTTTAAATTGAGCTGCCTCGTGGCTCAAGAGCGAAGTTGCTCGCCTTTCACCAAGGAGGTCCAGGTTCGATTCCCGTCGATCTCATGTGAAATTTGTTCCAACAAAATGAGTCTACCTGCTTCGCAAGGGCTAGTCCAACCCCTGTGAAGTGCCCTAAACCCTGTCCACATCCTCATTCCTTCCCAATTCTGGCCGCTGGGTAGTGACACAGGGGTGCGTGGTGTGAGGCGCATATGCGGAGATGCTACCTGGCGGTCCTCTTGACAACTAACAAGTGACAATGACATGTAATGGAGGATTACTCCCAGCAGTGCGCAGTAATGGAGGATTACTCTGAAAAGTGCAAAGCGCTCAACGTCTTGAAAGGGGCTTAGGGACGCAACAAATGTAGGGGGGAAAAAATGTAGAGCTCAAATTTATAACAATCAATTTTGAAACTGTATCTTTGAAGGAAAGATAAGGTATACTATACAGACATTAATTTACATGCAAATACAGGTTTTTATATAAGATTACTATAGCTTTCAAATTTTGTATACAAATATTTCATGCTATGCTCAATTAAAAAATATATACTTTTTCTTTGAATGTTTGTATGTTTTAATCATTTTTTGAAAAAAATTAATTTATAATGAGTCTCATAATACATTTCTAATTTTTAATTCATATCATAATGAATTCATAATACATTTCTCATGTTTTATTACTTTTAGATCTTTAATCTAGCATGATAAGTTCTTCTAATTTGCGATATTTGATGAAATATGCGAATATTAAAATTAATGCTAGTTATGCATAATTAGCATATTTCTAAAATCTGACATTGGACAGATGTTGCTTCTTTAATATTTAAATTCTCTGAAGCTTAGAAGAAAAGCAACAATAAGCTGACTGCCTTTTCGTAAGGTGGAATACACTCTTCAACATATTTCCTTTGTATTTATATCCAGTTTGATAATTCATATTGCAATTATGTTTACCCTTATCATGCATATTTAGCTAGTAAAGAGAGCAAGAGAGTGCTGCCTTTACTCAGGGGTTTTGAGCATACTATGTCATAATTTTGTAATTATTAACACACAGAAAAAAATGTTTTGAATAATAACGTATTAGGATTTGTTAAAGTATTATACAATTGTTAAGTGAAAAGGTTTTAGATTAAAGTAATCTTCATCATCACCATGAACTGTTGGTGTTCAATTATTTATGCAGTATTCCTGATAATTAGTCTTCCAGGTGTTCCTGTTGTTGCCATTTCTTTCATGGTCTTCCAATGTCTCTGTTCCCTGCTGGTTTATTTTTCCATATTAGTTTTGGACATTTGTTGTTGTTCTTCTTTTAAGGTGATCTTGCTATTTTCGGTGAGAATTTTCTATTTCCTCTACTAAGTGTTTAGCTTATAGTTTCTTTCTAGTGCCTTTGTTTCTTGGTCTGTCCCTTCTTGTAAATCCTACAAGGTGTCTCAGAAATCTCATATGTGCTGCTTGGATTTTTTGTTTGTCTCTCTCTTTCATTATCCATGTTTCAGAGCCATACATACTTGTAGGTTTAGCTGCTAAATTGTGAATTTTTAGTTTTGTCTTTGCATCCATGTCTCTGCCAAAGTGTTTAATTTGTTCCACAAATTCTATTGTATTTATACAATTTATTTTTTAAATCCTCCTGGGTGTGGATAAATACACTTATAATATTTCCAAGATATGAAAATTTATTAGTATAACTGTTGGTAATGTAGATACTTTTTTCAATAAAGAATGAGACATTGATGTTGTCTGGTATCAATATTTTATTTACAGCTGAAATATATTTTTTGATAGCTTAGCTATCATCATCAGAGCTATCTGAAAAAACATACAAAATTTTGAAAAGAAAGTTGCATTACAAAAGGTTATTAGCAAAATTAAGTTTTCGTAAAATATTGTTGGTGCCAGATGTGTAAGCAAACTGGATTGTTACCTTACAGCCTCTTGGCGGAAAATGAAGTTCAACACAATTATAAACAACATGTCACAACACCCTCCCACACACAAACATGCTGCCTTCCATGCCATGGTACATCGGTTAATTTCAATTCCCATGTCTCCAGAAAACACAAAAAAAGAATTAAACATCATAAAACATATAGCCAGGGTGAATGGATATGACAGTAACTTTATTGACAAATTAGTAATCAAAAAAACCAACACACTCAACATCCACAAACACACCACTCTCACCCCAATTGGCAAGAACACTACATCCACATACCTCTCTATCCCTTATGTAGGATCACTTTCTCTAAAAATAGCCTCCACACTCAATAAATTTGGTCTAAAAACTACATTTCACAACACTCATACATTAAAAAAAAAAACTCTAGCCAACACTAAAGACCCAATCCCACCCACCTCTTTATGCGGGGTCTGTGCTCTCACTTGTAACAACTGCAAAACATAGGACAAACCGGTCGGAAATTTACACAGAGGATAAAAGAACTCGAGCAAGCTTGGAAAAACAACACTACCACAATCTCACACTTCGCTGATCACTTGAATCTAAACAAACACACATTCGACCAACACACTAATTTCCATATTTTAGAAATTGAAAATAGATACTGGCACAGAATAAAATTAGAATCCATCCGTATACACAACCACATAAAAAAACAGAACATGACTTGTCTCAACCAACAGATCCCTGAACTCTCGTCACCTCTACTAAAATTAGCTCAATCTGTACACCTCTAACTCAAAACTATCCGCTGAACTTCGTTTTCCGCCCAGAGGCTGTAACATAACAATCCAGTTTGCTTACGCATCTGGCACCAACAATATTTTACGAAAACTTAATTTTTGTCATGCACCTTTCTTTTCAAAATTTTGTATGTTTTTTCAGATAGCTCTGATGATGATAGCTAAGCTATCGAAAAAGATATTTCAGCTGTAAATAAAATATTGATACCAGACAACATCAGTGTCTCTTTCTTTATATGAAAATTTGTTGACTTGTTCCACTATTTCTCCTTTTATTACAATTTTTGCTCTCTTCTGTTTTTTGCCTTGCAGTGCCATAACTTTTGGTTTTTTTTAACTGATATTTAATGGAATATTTGTGGATCTCTTTTGTCAGTTCAAAAACTGCTCTTTGTAGATCATTGTCAGAATCTGTTATGATTGTTTGATCATCAGCATATAAGATTGTATCTATCTTTTTGTCTTTCCCGATTTGGATACCCTGTTTAATTTTCTTCATCCAGTTTCTCACTAGGTGGTTGATATGTATGTTGAAGAGAGTAGGCCACAGACCTCCTCCCTGTCTTAGGACACTACTGGTTGTTATTGTTGAAGACTTTCTTCCATCTCTTATCGTTATTTTAATATTGGAGTTTTTATATAAACTCTGCATCGCATCGAGTAATTGATTTGAAATTTTCTCCCCTTTCAGTATTCTCCAGAGTTCCTGTCTGTTTACTTTGTCAAATGCTTTTTAGTAAAGTGACCAATTATCCCACCAGCAGACCAAGACATGTCAAACGATGCCTTTCTTGTCTCCACAGCAGACTAGGAGGGATCTAACCATGGACAATGGACAGACTGAGAATGCAGGTTATCCTATTACTAAGTATAGAAACTTGTGGTGCTAAGGAATGGCACAGACTTTCCTGTATTACTTTTCTATTTTTTTTGGTGGGACTTGCCAGCTGAGCCTTTCGGGGAATATCTATTTTGGCAGGAATCATACATATGGTTTAGGTGCTAGTGGTGTTCACAGACCAACAGACCGACGGACGTTTTGAAAAAAAAAACAACACTTTTTCGGTATCAGGGGACCCCAGATCTTATATTTATGTGAAAATCTCGAAATTGATTTTCTGCAGCATTACATAACTTTCCCTACACTAAGTATATTACTCTGTATACACGTATGTATATGGGAAAGTAAAAAAACCACAGAGATCCTAAAGGGATGTATGGAAATTGTATTGACCTGTACATTAGATTTCAATTTCTCAAAAATAAAATGTTGAAATAAAGCTAGAGATCTTTGATCTTGTTGATCTTTTACCACAAAATTAATGTTGTTCTTCAATTTATAGCAATCTCATCCCTGTCAATCTATTTGTATTTAAATCTTGAAAAGGCTAAGGTGCTGCAACTGCATTACAATGCAGCAAACCCACTTGGATTCTCTCACAATTTTGTGGAATCGCTATTCTATTCATCAACACATTTTCCTACATTTTTCAATCTCTACATTTTCCTTAGCTTATTTCACCTCTCTAAGTCCATTTGATTTTGAGTCTGCTGTTTTTGTGTTGTGATGGTGCAGTGCAAATTCATTAAAAACCTGTCTACGCCAGAATCGAGTGGGTCCAACATTTTCTTCCATCTTGTGCAGATTTCTGGCTTATTCAAGTTTGCAGTAAAAAGTGTCAGTTCATAAAATGCAATCGATCAAGATGGAATAGGTTCTATGAGTAGTTAATCTCACCTAAAAACATTTCAAAGAAACAAAGGCGTCCCTGGAGAGGCAAAGAAAATGACATACAGGAATGCAACACAAAGTCTAATGAGAAAAATAACTTCATAAAATGTAAAAGAAATATTATTTTCTTCAATATTTGTAGGAACCAATGAATTCATCTGATGATTTAGGCTTCGACTATTTGCCTAGGTACTCATGAATATTGTGGCAACATTTTAATTTATAAAAAAAATATTTCAACCACTCATTTTTGATATTGCCTTTGTTTATAAGGTGACACACACTTAAGTTTTCCCAACTTTAAATTTCTTTATAAAAACCTTGACAGAAGTGTTGTTTTGCGTATGTTCTTTATGAGTCAAATTGTCTCACCAAGAGTGACACCATGTTTTCAATTTGCCACCTGACATCATAAACATGTGATTAACTCTTCACCTGCAACTCATCAAACTGAACAACTGTAAACTCGTAGAACCAAAGCATACTAAAAATTCCTATCTGTTTCCTCATTTGGTGGGTTTCTGCCTTATCCAGTATATTTTGCATTGGAAAATAGTCCACTCCGAGATTTTTTCCAGAGAAGGCAGGTTTCTGCCTTATCCAAGTTCCGTCTTTGACAGATTTTACTGTATTGAAAATAGGGATAACATAGCTTTTCTTCCATGCATCTGTAAATAAACCATCCTGAAGATATTTAGAAAATGATAAATGAAATTTAAATGTTAAGTTTGTAATACTATTTTTTTACTAGTCAAAATGAGATTCAATCAGGACCAGGTGAATTATTATTGTCTAATTTATCAGAGGTCACAAATATTTTGAATTGGGTAAATTAAGCTTTTTAATTTTTTTTTAAGTGTATTGTAACATTGGTCTCGATGTAAGTTTTATCCAAATACAAAATGCCTATATCTGATGGGTTTTCTGATTCTAAAGTATTAGAAAATAAATTCACCATATGTTGCACTGTAAGTATGTTTTCTAAGGCTTCATTTGTAAAAATAAAAATTTTCAGAAATGGTGAAATCAGTATTATGCAGTTTCCCCTTGTCTGTGTTTGAACTACATTCCTAAATGAAAGGTATTTAAATAGTTTTCTTTATTTACAACTGCTTTACATTTCAGCAGACCCAGTTTGATTCTCTCAAAAGTTTATTCTCGCTAATCTATTCATCCATACTTGTATCTCTCTGTTTTCCTTAGCTTATCTCACGTCCCTATCTCCATGTTCCTTTTGGAACCACTTCCAATTAAATCCTTCCATTTCATCTTACCAACTCTGTACACAATTGTCTCTGTGACAATATCTATCTCTAAAACATCCCCATATATTTCAATAACTGACACTCTATACTGTCTCATTCCCCTATACATTTACTCACCACACACTATTTGCCCTTCTACTTACTATCTCCCACATCGTTCTCTTTATTGCTTCACGTAACAGTACTTACCTCAAATCTTTTACATTTCCATACTACTTCTTTATATTATTTTTGCTTCCAAATAATAAATTAAATCTGCATATTGCATGGTACATCAAATTACGTTAATAGAACATATTTCTTGTATCATTCATCAAAATCTCTTATACTTCCTGATCTCATATTTACATTACTCCTTCCTTTTAAATTTAACCAAACAAGTCTTTTCAGCACTTCAAGTAATTATAATTTAAAAAATAATCAAATTATTTTCCTTCCATATGATAATAATTTCTTGGTTACCAATTATCCTATCACTTCTATCAACCCAATCTCATCCTCAGTTTCCCGTCCTATACTTCTCAATCAACTCCACTCCCTTTTTTAACTCTTCTCTATCCTTTTAAGCTTTTTATATACCTCCCACTTTGTACAGTTTCCTTCACCTCCGATCTCCATACACATCTCCAAAACGTACAACCAGGGTTCTTTCTTTCTCTCTCTCACCAACTCGCACTCTGTCATGCACACAGTCACGCATCTGCTCACACGTGCACACACACACACACACACACACACACACACGCACACACGCACACACGCACGCACGCACGCAGACTCACGCAGACTCACACATGCACACACAGATGACATGACACAATTTATCTTTTAGCCAAAATCTGCTCACCTTCAACTCATTTTCCAGTCTACAATTTGCTACTATCCTTCTCCTTTATCATTGTCTTTCTGTTTCAGAAGTTCTGGTAAACCAATAACATGAATAAACATATGACTCATTGTACATTGAATCCCCATTCTTACTCCACAACTCTTGCTTTTGAATATTATTCTCTTTCATTCACAATTCTACAAACATTCTGCCTTTCCTCTCTCTCCTCCTGCAGATTTGTAACCCACCGTATCCCCTGTCATTATAAAACTGATCATGCTCTTGTTCTCACCTTGACTGCACTCTGTTATTTCCCATCTTAATTTCCCCTAATGTCTGTCAGGCTACCTCATTTCCTAGCTCCCTTTCTAGTCTGTCTACATACTTCATAGCTTTCCTTCCTTCCCACACCATTAGTTTCTTCCTATCTGTTTTCATTCTATCTAACTACCTTCAAGTACAATAATCCAAGTCCAAACTTCTCATGTTATAACTCTCTCCTGAGTAAACTCTATACCTCTTTTTTGTCTGTCCCCACAATTCTTCACCCCACAGCCTAATAGATCTAACTAGGTTATCACAGATACTCAGCCCTTTCCTCCATTCACATTCACACTTCTTGTAATTCCCCATGAGCCCAGAAATGCCTTCTTCTTTTTCTAAATAATTGCCAATCTAAATAAAAAGTATTATCATCATGTAACTATTATTTTTGTTAGTATATAGCAGAATATAAACATAAGTTTTCTTATTTTGTTTTAACAGGCTGAACGAGTGGATGCATATCTTCATAATTTATCTCTTAAATCAGATACTCCCAGACCTCATCTTGCGTGTTTTGGCACGTGGATCTTATATCATACCTTAAAAATCATGATTATGTACTTACTCTCTGGTTTTGAACTAGAACTATATAGTACACATGAATACCATTACATATTCTGGTAGGATGGAGTTAATTTTTTATTTTTCTTGTAGTTGGTGTAGTTTAAGAAACAGTATTTACAGTTAGCAATTATTTCAGGTATATGTATGAATTTTTATATGGGTGGTTAGTATCTGCTCTGACCCGTGCAGATAATTTTCTAATAGAGCAAGAGGAAATTGTAGTTGGTCACAAAGGTCGTGGAGCAAAGAAAAACAAAGCAAAGAAGAAGAAAGCAAGGCCTTATGGTCGAGAAATCACTGTTTACCAAGCTCTACAGAACATTTGTGGTGGCCTTTATAAAGTAAGAAAACTTAATAGTTATTTTTTTCTCACCATGTTACTCATAAAGAAAATTCATAATGTGGTGTGTGGCCTAATATTTTTTGTGTAATTAATACCTTTTAGCAATAACCTAAAGCAATTTTTTAAAATTTGTCCAAATCATTTAAGATGTTTCAGAATCAGTGACTAAACTGATTTAATACTGGTTTAGGAGTGCATATACAAAAAGGTTTTCATTAGCTTTTAGTCAAAACATAATTAAGAAGGTGTTAAAGAGTAAAGCATACATTACTTTATTTGAAGTTGTAGAATTAGAACTGGTTAGTCTTGAACAATTCATTCTTGAAGTTTTGCCTTTGAGTTTTGTTACATTCTGTATCATATGTATTGAAACCCTTCTTCTTTCCTCCTTCCATTGTTTTTATTTCTTCATTGATTGTATCCATTACAGCTCTATTCCCTCATCCCCTTTGTTTAATACTTAATTTATTTATTTTGAATTTTTGAGTGTAATTTCTTCCTCTTCATCAGCCCTGCAAATTTCCCATTTAATATATATCTATGTGTGTGTTCGTGTGCGTTTGCATTTGTTTGCGTGTGTGTGTGTGTGTGTGTGTGTGTGTATGTATGTATGTATTTAAGCAATAAAATGGCAAAGGTCCTGTATTAATAGAACCTCTGAATTTTTGAAACTTGCAAAAGGTGAATATTTTTTTGATGCCATCTTTCAACTACGTTATTGAAGTTCGTTTTTTTTTTTTTTTAATTAAATTGGTTCTTCAAACTCAGATCTTTAAATCATATACAATTTTTTGAAACTGTTATTAGTTTTTGTGCAATTTTGTGTGCATCAAGGCTATAAAACATACATGAACCAGATCTCTTCCAAAATAGTTACAAATTTTGTCTTTAAATTATTTTGCTTGAATAGAGCAATGTTTACTTAATAATATAGCATAGATCCAATTTTCATTAACATCCCTGAAATTTTGAAAATTGTAAATGTTCAACAGGTTTTTCAACACCCTCCTACAACTACATTATTAAAAATAAAGATTACTTTCTGAATCCATTCTATTCTTCATTATTAGATTTTTAAGTAATTTCATGTACACTTCTTTAAATAATAGTAGTTTGCATGTAAATTTGAGTTAAATCATAACAATTTTTTTAGAATCACTGTTACATTAAGGATACATTACAGCATGTTAAACACACACCATATATCGCAAGAATCTGTAGCATAGAGGAATGACTCTTTCCTCGTGAACCTAATATTAATTCAAGTTCAAATCCCAGCCCAGGGATTTTTTTTTTTCTTTCTTTAAACATTTTGTATGAGAAAACATAATATTCTAAAATGCAATGCCAGAAAGCCATTTTCATTTAAACTTTTAAATTTTAGAATTTTTTCAAGTGATGGCTGAAGTGTTAGTAGGATAGAAGTTGCAATATCATGATATTATATTGCCATTACCAATAATCCAAGAATGTATGTGCTGTTGAAGCACCACTAGTTATGTATCAATGTTATATCAGTATGTGCTTTGTTTATTCTCAGGCAATGGTTGGTTTTCGGTTGGATGGAAAGATCAAGCTGCCTCATCCTGAATTTGACAATGAGCAAGTTCGATATGAACACAGATTTGCTCCTTTTGCAAGTCTACTTACTCCACCACCTATGCAATATGCTGAATTTCGGGATATGACTTCACTCGTGCGATATGATCAGCCTCCCAATAGCACTGCCTTATATTTGCAAGGTTGTCAACATTTTCACAAAGCACGAACGTTACTGGAGAATATTAATAGTCCTGATCAAGAGGTAAGATTTTAAAAGGTGCATTTTAATTTGATTTGGGTGCTTTACTACATAAACATGATAAACAATTTTAATGTGAGCCTTTTGTGTATTGTAATTATTCAAAGAGTGCACTGGAGCACTGGAATGACTGTGAGCTAAATTTACATAGCCGTTACAGTAGTGTAGAATAATTCCTGACCATAAGTTATGTTCAGAAAAGGCTTTCCAGACTTCTTTCAAGTGTAGAAATAATTATTAATTGTAATCATCAATCATACTAGTGTTTTCTCTTTTAGAAAATTATTTTACTTATTACATATAATCATTTCAGTTCCATAATTTTGGTAAGCTCCATTGTGGTTAATATCATATTCACTTCAGACAATAAATTATTTCATTATGGAAAGAGAAATTAAATATGATTACACACAAAAATTACTACATCAAAAATCAGTCATCTTAAATTTGTGTTGTTTGAAATGTTTTTATGACATCCTAATATAATTTTATAGGAGAGAAAAATGAAATGAAAATGGATATGGATATTAAACATAATGAGTAGAACTAGTTTTCGACTGAACAAACTATTAACATCTAGGCATGTAAAACAAAGGAAACCGACTGAATTGTATAAAAGTTTAGGGTTGATTGAAGCTAAATGGTCACTCCAGCTTATTTCCAGAACTTTGCTGAAGGACTACCTAACTAATATTGTGAACAAAGCAATTTCTTACATCATGCACAAAGTCTGATAAAATTTCATTGTCGCTTCTAATGTTTGTTGTCATCTGTGATTGTGTGGCATGTGCCATCTATTTCCATGAATTCTTAATACATTATGAGCTGCCAAAAAAGAGTTGAACGTTTGGGGTAAATTTATCACCTAACTGAGACAGAGTAGTTCAGTTAATCTCTGTAGCCAGGAAACAGAAGGCATTAGTTCTCAGGTATAATTTGCCCCATTACAGAAGATCAGTGCCGTGTTTATTCACAGGTCACAAGGGCCTGGCCTAAGGCCCCCGATAGTTTTAAAAAAATAATTTAATACTAAATTTTCCAAAAAATAAAATAAAAAATGCATAAAAATGTGGTATATGATTAAACTATACACAAAAAATTGGCATAACAGAGTGATGTGTCTCCCCATCTTTGGATAATATTTATAGAATGGAATGTCGCTGGTTGATACATTTCAATTTATTATTGTACAATTCAGTAAAAAATTAAATCTATTTAATTTGTTGTCTTTTTCAATGTGATTATAAAGTATATTTTTACTTACACACGCACTCATACACATGACAGGTAAATAAAATACAATGTGAATTGATAAGATTGTCTTTAGGTTTCATCATCGATATTGCTCCCCCCTCCCCGGTCAGTGGAAGTAAGAGTAGGTGGTCCCCAAATTAACCTAGGCCCAAAGGCCCCCCCAATGTTGGTAAATCGTCCCTGTTGAAGATGCAGCAATGCACCATGTGGCACGCTGCACAAATGGGAGTCAGCAATTTATCTGTTCCTTATTAAGGTTGGGCATAAGTGTTTCTATAGAAAATCATAGAATTTTAGTGAATCAAAAGAATACAAATGTCAACTATCGCCATTTGAGAGCAAAAAGATACCTGTGTAAAAATATATTTGAGACTTCTTGCTTCACACAATAGTTCACTTTTTTAAATAACAGGTTATGATACATTAATTTTTCAAAATATTAAATTTTTTACTTATTTTAAATATATTTTATTTTTAAAATGGTATCAAATGATAGTGTTTTGCATGTTTTGAATCTTCTGTTTCAATGAAAGATATATTTGTTACTAGACTAATGAATACATTAGGGGTCATCAGCCATCACAAACTGTCATGCAAATTTGGAGTATTTTGAATACCCCTTTCCCGCATGTAATAATGCCTTCTGTAAATAATACATGCTGGAACCCCCATAAGTAATTACATAATGCTTGCGACTCCCCCCATTTACAGTAAGTAAAAATAAATTATACAGCAGAAAAACAATTTGTGTTTTATATTAATATTTATAATAATTAAAGTGAAAATTAGCTGGCAATGCAGACTACAACTAACAATAAGATTGTGGACAATTTTTGAGTGAAGGAAAAATGTTTAGGCAAGAAAATTTCTGACCACAAAGTCATATCATTAGAAGTAAATGCAACAAAATGGAAGCCTGAAGTCAGAGCAAAGAAGATAGAAGCAACTGATAAAGTTATTCTTTAAACCATTTCAGCAATTATTGCACAGATTGAAGAGTGAGATAGACACCTGAGGAACATTATTCTTTATGGTGTACTGGAGGTAGATTGCGAAGGTCATGAGGACTGTGAAGGTGGTGAGGTCTGCGACAGGACCTGTTGTGACCTAAGAAACATGAAAAATGTGTTTAGTTGCCAGGGGCTCTGAAGACCCATGTTCTTTGTGCATTGTGATTGGAGAAAATTGATGAAGGTGGATCTGGGTCATGGCTCATCAAAGTAGTTACGTCTTAAGCCACTAAAGCTCAGGATATTTTGTTGAATGGCAAAAAATTACTGCAGAGTATTAAGATAAATAATGACTTTATCCCTACGCAAAGGCAAGAAATGAAAAATATTACAAGAGAACTGCTGAACAGACAAATGAGAGGCCCTAATCTTACCATTAGATATAAGAATGGTTCTCCTCAAGTCATTGTGGGCAAGGGAAATGGCAAAAAACAGCAACAAACACAAAGGAAATGTACCCTAAATTTATGTACACAATCATGTCCTTTTTCTCCCTGAATTTGATCAATGGTGAAGACGGGTATAGAATCAACAGATGGTTTAAAGGCTCCTTGATGGAGAATATGTCGGATTCTACAAATGTATGTATTGCGGTACATAATACTGATTTCGATCTTTACAGAATTCCTTTTGTAAATCAAAGACAAATTGTTAACTGATTTTGTTTAATTACTGATAGTTATTCTAATTATGTAACTTTGGGTGATTTCCTGTAAACCAATAAATTTCTTTTTGATGTACTGAATCCAGACATAATAACAATTATAGAATTATGTTCTTGGTTGACATATCTATTCCTAATATGTACAGCAGGGATCATTTGAACTGATGGGATTGTAGAATTATTATATATGTGAGAGATGTAATTGGTAAGGGAATCGCAAGAGTGACTGAGGTTTGTTAACTTAATTACCCTGAAGTAGGAGTATTAGAGCTGCATTTGAAAATTGTGAACATGCGAATTTTGATTGGAGGAGTTTATAAGCCATCAACATCAGATGTTAGGCCTAGCAGTCAGATCTGAAACTCTTTGATACAATGTTGTAATTGAAATACCTGTTCTAATTTTTGGAGGTTTCAATTTCCTCTCAGTTGTATGGGCAGAGAAACAAAATTGAAGGAAAGAGAATTTTCACAACAGTACATTGATTCCAATCTTATCCAGTTGATTCCTGAACCTATTCAACTTAGAATAAATGAAATACCTGCTATATTAATGCTAATTAATGGTTTAATTAATGCTAATAATACTGCCAACTATACTGGTGCTAACTAATGATCACCCCCAAGTCAAGAGATAAGCCAGAGCTAAACAACGTGCATGGTTGAGGTATAGGCACATTGTTGCAAAGGAGCACTCTATGGCTTATTGGGCTATCGCCAATAGACTAACAACTGAAGTACGATTATGTAGACAAAGGTATGAAGAACAAATTGTCGTAGATGATGGGAAAAGTTTTAACACTTATACACGAAAACAAACAGCCTGTAAAATTGGACCACCTATGATCATCCAACTTGGGAGAACAGTGCTTATTGACCCATTTAAAATTGCAGAAAGTTTTGCAGATTATTTCGAGGTCTATATATCTGACTGTTGATCAACCACCAACTCTGAAAGATACAGGCACTGAAACACTTAAGGATCTGAATTTTTCAGATGATGGAAGTGCAAGGATATTACATGGGTCGCCTGCCAACTCTTCAGCAGGCTCTAATGGTATCCTAACTTTAAACCTTAAACATTGTGCAATTCTGTTGCCACAACAGTATCTTCAGGAAGTTCTTGGTCACAGGAAAATTGCCATCTGTATGAAAAATAGCAACTATAACACTGTAACATTTTCAAGAAAGGTGACAAACAGTAAACCACAAATTACAGATCTGTATGTCTCACTAACACAGAAAGAAAAATCACGGAGTGATTGATTGTCCAGAAGCTTTGTGACTGTTAACTAAGAAACGACTATATTCCAAAACAACAGCATGGTTTCATTCCTGGAAGATAGAAAACAACAAATCTGAGTAGCTTGCTTGATGTTTGGACGATAGCCCCGGATGAAGGTCAACCCATGGACATTATCTAGATTATGCAAATGCATTGACAAAGTCACACATAACTGACCTCAGTTCCTTCAGAATACCAGGGAAATAGCTCAAATGGATCCAAGAATGTCTTTCTGGCTTGTAAGTAATTTTCCAGTTGAACATTGGCAGTAAACTCTCATCAATTAGCAAGTAGCTAGTGGAGTTTCTCAAGGATCAGTCTATATAGGATAACCACTTCATACTATATATGAGCGCCATTGGAGATGGACTATTTTCTGACTGGAACAGTTGCGCTGATGTCATCAAGTTACTGGCTTGGCTAACCCATTAAAACACTACCAAGCACTACAATCTGACCTTAATACAGTAAATTAGTGGTCGGAAGCATAGCTACTTTCTCTCAGTAAGTGCAAAATTCTACATTTTGGGAGGAATAATCCATAGTTCAATTACACCAATGGACATCATTCTCTTTGCACAACGTTGCAACAGAATGATGCAAGAGATCTTATATCCCTTGATTTGAAATGGGAGAGTGAAGTGGATGGGCCAACACAATGATATAATTAGAAAAGCTTTTTCCCCTCTTGTGAACATCCTGCTATGAAGAAAATTCACACTACTTACATAGTATATCAGGACTGTGCTGGAATATTCAGCAGTGCTGTATGGTCCCCCAAAAAATCATTGTCCACTTGGAGGAAGTCCGGAGACAAAAGTCCTGAAAGAATATCATCAATTGTCATATGAAGAAAGGTGCCATGAGATGTCTCTTGTGATCTGAGAGCAGAGAAGGAAGAAAGGAGATACAGTAGAGACCTCCAAGGTCCTGCTTGGGCTCTACAATGTACTCTAAATTGAGACACTCTTCACAAGAGCTTCAAAGCAGGCACTTAAAGGTCATATTATGAAGCTGCAAAAGAGTAATCAATCACATTGTATAGTAAATGAGTTGAATGCTCTTCCTCACAAGCTGTATTTTCAAGGAGACCTTGAATTTGTTCAAAAATAGATTGGATCTTTGTTTGTGGGGCAAAATAAATGAAGGAGGGGATGACATTTTAGCTGTGATGTGAGATAATGGTGATAACTGTGATTTGGACTTACATACTGTGGTGTTGTGATAACTATTAATAGAACTGTGATGACCGATAATTGATATTTTGAAATATAACTGTGGGATATGTGTGTATCAGCTTGTTTTGCTGTTACCATTATGTGATAAATTTTAATAAACATACAAGCCATACACACATCATCATGGATTCATGGGCAAAAGTCCACTGCACCAATTTCATTGGATTTTAGAACAGGAGTTTCCAACTGGTGGATGGATCAATGAAGAAATAGGTATTTGAAGGAGCTTAGAGTTAGAAAGTGAAGTAATGTCAGTATGTACTGACCAGAAATTAGGTTCTTTCTAGTTTATTACAATATTCTTGGTAGATTATTAGTCTTCTAGTGTTCATGCTGTTGCCGCCCCTTTTGTGGTCTGCCTCCATCTCTGATCCCTCTTGGTTTGTACTTCAGATTAATTTTGGCATTTGTTGTTCATTCTCTGTAAATTATCTTTCCATCTCCTTTCTGACTGTTCGATCTCTTTTACTAAACCTTTGGTTTTCAATTTCTTTTTAATGTCTTTATTTCTCAGTTTGTCTCTTCTTGTGATTCCCATGAGGTGACTTAGAAATTTCATATGTGCCACCTATAGTTTTTGCTTGTCTGTCTCTTTCATTACCCATGTTTCAGAGCCATACGTGATTCTAGGTTTCGCAGCTATATTGTGGTGTTTCAGTTTTGTTTCCGGGTCCATGTCTCTGCCGAAGTGCCCCTTAATAGTTCCACATATTCTCTTGTAGTTATTAAGTTTGTTTCCTATGTCTTCCTGAATTTGTTTGTATACACTTATTTCCGAGATATGAAAATCTATTTACTTGTTACAGTAATTTTCCATTTATTACTATATTGGCACATCTTGGTTCCTTGCATTTATTGCCATAACTTTTATTTTCTGAATTGCTATCTTCATGGAATATTGTTGGTCCACTTTTGTCAATTCAAAAACTGCTCTTTGTAAATTATCTTCAGAATCCATTACAGTAGTTTAGTCATCAGCATACAAGATTGTATCTATCTTCTTGTCTTTTGTGATCTGTATTCCTTATAACGAAAGTAAAAGAAAAGAAAGTAAACAAAAAGTAATGTGCCCATAAATGAGGAGGAAGATTCTACAGTTGTTAACGATTTACCAAATCAAAGATGAAAGAAAAGAAATAGTGGTGTTATAAATATTGTAACATTACAGCAATGTGCAAAATCTTGAGTTTGCTGTTGTGACATTTAGGATTCCATTACCATATCTTTTGGCATTCATGATCAAATTCAGCTTGAACAAAAATTAATCTTACATGTCTATATAGAAAATAGTGAATATTTTTAAGGCAATATTTCCATGTTGTGACATGTACACTCTTCTTTGTTCAAGGTCAATGATCTTCTGAAAGTTGCTAAAACAAACTTTGTGGTGCTGAAACTACTAGCTGGAGGCCATAAAAGAGATTCTGCTAACCCGCCAATGTTTGACTTTACAAGCCATTGCCACTTTCCCATCATTAAATTACTCTAGTCATGTTCATCACATGTGTCATTCATCAGCAGAAGTTTTATCAAATACATTTAAAGCAATATTGTATCATCCCTTATGTATGTATAAAATAATTCATAATTAGTGCATATTTTTTCATAATGTACATTAAATTTTGTTTTATGTTGCATGTGTTTTGTTATATGTCATTAAATTCAACTTATTTTGACTATTTAGCACTTATTTTTGCAGACCATATCTTAGTTCTTTCAGGTATTGCAGTATGCTGGTATTTATTTGTCATTTCACAAAAATTTTAGGGAAAAGTATAATACATAAATATTGAGCTTCATAACTTTGAATTGCATATTTGCAGATAGTCAGATGAATTAACTGCCTGCTAATTATGGCAAATTTTATATAATTATATTTATAGGAGGATTTTTTCAGAGATCAGTTTATGTTATAGAATCAAGAGGGGATCTACTTCCCCAACAAAATATAAATTTTAGTAGTTTACTTACTGGGAACTGATGCCATTTTTGCTCCACTTCAGTCACAATACCAGCTTCAAGGATTTTCAAAGTGAGGTGTGGCTTGATTTAGCCAACATTACAGAATCAGCCTATTTTTGTAAGCATGTACTATGAGTACCCATGAATAGAATGATGTCAAATTTACAAATCATACTTGAATCGCATAAATTACTTGTAAGATGCAGTGACACTTCACCACGCATGTCAAAATTCACAAGGGGGCTCTAGCCTACCCAATTAACATAAAGTATCCTTGAATCTGTCCAATGCATTTCCAAAGTCATTCGGAGACTGTGGCCTTCAGGAATTTAAGAAAACATTGCAGCTATTAAAAACAAATTGTCTGTTGCAGAGTACCAAAGCAGTTCAGCTCCAGCAACTTTAAGTACTCAGTAGCATGAGTTAATTATTGACACTGGACAAATACCAGCTTTAAAAATAACAACTGCTCTTGTACTAGATAATTTTGTAAAAAATTAAAAACCGTTAAATTTAAATTTGATATCAAAACATAAAACATTTTCTTATTCACAGAATCTTATTTTTTTAAATGAAAATTCTCTTTGATTAATAAAAATATATATATAAAATTGTATATTTCACAAAATCATTATTGAACAGTGTTGCATCTCGAACCACTCATCCTTGCATAAATCTCTTCAAGAAAAATATACTTTTTGGAATGTAAATTTCTTCTTGAAAGTTCCTGCTTCACTATCATTCGTAATACTACTTTGGAATGTGATGCAGTCAATATGTGACATTTGTTTTGAATAGAGTAAAATTACAACAACAAAAATATTGGATCCAGGGGGAGGTATGACTCCATGTTTCCTTCCTGGTCCCACCATTCAGTTATGTTTTGCCTAACATCATCATTTGTTCCCATGCTGCCCCTGGTTTTGTCAGTAATGGAAGAGCTTCCAAGGGGCAGGTCATTCACGTCTAAGCAACATTATCACAGTTAACATTCTGTAACTATGTATGTACATGAATGTTGACCATTACAAGAGCATCTGGGAAAGGAGGGTATCATTGTAAGAAACATTCTTATAACAAGACACCACTATATGGAACATAAACAATATTAATGAAGTAATTATATGTTCTACATTTCATGACACCAATCATGAGCAGGTCAGTGGACAGTGGTGTAAGTTCAACAGAGGAGACTCTTGGACTGACACAATATGGGGACCACATAGTTCAAGATATGTCATTAATTTAATTTTGTGATTATAAATTCAGTTTTTGGAGTAAAAGCATTTATTACAATAAATTATTACATAAAATAAATTATCAGTTTTGCAATTTCATCATATATATTTTAAAATTTAATTTTTTATCTTTTCTTCAGATTTATAATTTTATCAGTGACAGTAGAAATATTATTTTTCAACTACATCATTTCTTTGCCCTCTGTTGATAAAAAAACTTAAATTACTCAGACGATTTTGTAACATTGTACTATGTAAATATTTTTAATCACCTTTAATTTTGAAAACGTTCCTTTGGTGCTGGTGACTGGGACAGGAAGTGTTACAAATAATGTACTTTACACACATTAGGAAAATTTGTTAGTAGTAAGCAATGTTCATTTATTGTTTGCAAAATCTTTAAAAGATCTTAGTTTTGAAATTTGACTCGTTAACAAATCTGCAAAAACAATAACTGAGACATTTTCTGCAACATCTGCAGGGTATTTTGATTGAAGTTTTTGTGCTTCTTCGGAAATGTCATTGTCCGAAAGAACTATCAAAACTTGTGGCTATATCACTGTGAAAATTGCCACTGTATTTTTTAATCCAATAAATTGTTGCTTCAAGTGATTAATGGCAACATTTGGGCATCCACAGTAAAGAAGTAGAAGTACAGTTATATCTTTGTTCGCATCATACCCTTTCACTTCTACTTTCCGGGCTTTGGATAATTTTATTGTATAATTATTCAAATCATCTTAGATTTCCGAACAGTCTTCAGTTCTTCTCTAGTGAGTAAATTCTGCACCATTTACAAATCCAAATCAGGGCTCTGACGGTATTTTGAAACAGTGATAGTTGATCTTAGTATTTTGGAATGCAGTGTTATATGGAAAACAAATTCAAAATTTTATGGGCTTCATTTGTTCAAAGTTACAGGTTCCATTTGCTTCAGATATTTTGTTAGAAAAAGGAATTTTTTGTTAAAGCTTGCCACATATTTTAATACTAATCCTAATCTTATATCTGTTAAGGAATCATTTTATAATAACCATCTTGTAGGACAAAGTCATTTCAATCTAACATTACGTCGCTTTTTATCTAAATCCATAATGTTCCAAAGAAAACAAATTTGTTCCAATAAACAGTAAAATGTTGGAACTTCTAATGTCTCATTTATGACATCATTAAACATAAGATTTAAAATATGAGCAACACAGTGCACAAACAATGCATTGTCAACTTCACCTATTTTTTTTCTGAATACCATTGTAAATTCCATTCATAACTGCTGCACCATCATCTCCTAGATCTCTACATTTCGATAAAGCAATGCCTTGTTCTTTTATGTTCTCAACAATATCAAAATGCAACCCTTGTGGTGATTGATCTTTGACTTTCTTAAATCCTATGTAAGATTAATTTATTTGTATGTTAATCAGTTAGCCATATTCTTCTCGGTTGGTCCATGCAGTAAAATTTGACTTAATCAGTTCACTTTTGATACATTTTGTGTCCATTATAATTGAAAAAAGAACGGCACTTTATTTACTTCTTCTATGATTTTATCAGTCTCAGTTTTAGATAAAAAGACTTTTTATTTTGTTTTGAATTTGGGGACTTAAATGACACAGGGCCCCCGGGACTTTAAGTCCTGTTGGCCCCTACGGAACTTATGCCACTGTCAGTGGGTAATAAATTAATGAGCAGGTCAGTGGAAAATTTCTTACATTAAGGTGGCAAAAGATATTTCAATGAGGCCAAATTGAATAGGATGTTTCAGCCAAAGTTCCTCCACATGGTTTCCCTATATGAGGGATGAATGTGTAAAGAGAACAAAATGGAAAGGCTGAAAAAGGAAGGACTGATTACGGTTCATAGCCTATTGTTTAGGACAATGTTCTGGCATTAAACTAGGTACTGACTAGAAGAAATCGCAGAAACTATGAGACCGTTAGGATTCCTCCTGATGTTATTCACCCCAGCTATTTTAGCACTGCGGCACTGCCTACTTTGGATCTTTATCATTTTGTTTCTTCACCAGTATATATTATTTGTCTAGTGAACATGGGAAAAACAGTATACAGGTAGACTGTTGGAGTAGACGTAATGACATATCACAATACTCATTCTACTCATGAACAGTGCATTATTGTTTTGACACAATCCTATTTTGGGATGAACCAAGTTCAAATTCAGTAAGTAAGGCCAATAAATACAGATGGAACTAGACGGCCAAGCTCTGCAGCATAATGGTATGTGGTAGCCAGGAGCTGTGGAGTTGGAGTTTATATCCCCCTGCATGGATGTTTGCTTAGTGTTGTGACATGGTGGGGATTGACCAAACCATTACGTGTCACCTCCAATACCCCCACTCCTTCCCCACCTCAATGGACTTCAAGAGCCACAATATGAGCACTACCAAACCTCCTTATCTGTAAAAGTGTTCAAGTGCCGCCACAAGCAGCAAAAGTAAGAGGAGCAACTGCTTGGCTGCATTGAACTTATGAATCATTGTGGTGTTAGGGAGCGGAGGCTAGAATCAGGGAAAAGGCTGTGGTAACTGAAGGCAGGGAACATTAGCTGATAACCGAAAAATTAAGGGACATGAAATGCCTGACGAAGTGAAGGCTTAATGAAATGAGGTAGAAATAGAGTGATTAGTGAAGACTTTTAGGTTTTAGATCACTTAATGCCAAAGTATTTGTCATGTTTACCTGCTTCTTGAAACACAATTTGCTGGGACGGAAATTAAATAAAACAACAACAGACTTGGTGTTTGGAATTTTATTCATTATCTTGTCCTGTACCATGTTGCAGACTGGAGCCTATATTTATTAGAGCTCAGAGAATGTAGGCTACAAATGCAAAACCAATTAACTCTTGAAGCCTATGTCAATAACTTGTTTTATAATTGCGCGTTTCTGCATCAAATTCGATTGCACATATAAACTCTTTCAAATTATAATATTGTAAAACTGAGAAATATACATTTAACAAATAAAACGAATTCTTGCACAGTAGTGAAACTCACTAGTATACCTATCCTCAGTAAATAAGTGCCAACTATTAATCATTTTCTAATTTACCACTCAGATGGTGGGGGAAAAAAAACACTACCAAGAAAATAGGACTGCTATTTTAGGAACATTTTACAGTTGACACCATTTCAATGCAATATATATATATATATATATATATTTTGAACAAAATTATAACAGTCAATTCTAGTCCATTTTGTTGAAATTTCATCTAGGTTTGTAGACTGGTGGTTCTATTCCATTGTTCATGAATCACTACGATAATAACACATGAAAACTATTCCCATTCACAAGACATGTACGAATACAAGTCAAGCATATAACACTAAAACTCAATACATTGGAAGAAAAGGGGAGAGTAGCACATCACTAATACACCATAGAAGGAGGGAACAATTTGAATAATTTAGTCACAATATAGAATATTATGCACAACCTTCACTGTGGGTACTACATTGCCACTCCAGCTGACCACAGTCACATAATTTGGCAGCTGACCTTACTTGAAATACAGTAACACAATGAGCAACATCATCAAATTTGCAACTTACATGCATATTGCAAATTAAAAAAGTGTAAAACTGATTTCCCCATCTCTCTCTTAAATAAACAGACCTAGGATCTTCACGTAGCACACTTTTGATAGCATTCAAAATGCTTTCTGCTGAATCCATTCCATTTGTAATACTTTCAAGCTGAGCCTTGGCTCTATCACTAAATGTAACAGACAATTTTGTTAGTGGTGGTTGAGCAATCCACGCTGGTACTCGTACAAGTGATAATGGGGGTCTTGCTTCATCATCTGGTGGGGCAGCAGAGATGTTCATCACAGGGTGATTGCCTTCTTCTCCATCAGGTGCTTCGCGTTCTCCAATTCGCTCATCAGAACGAAGTCGCTCAATTGATTCCACAAGAGATAAAGGAGAAGCTGCGGCACCAGCAGGACTGCTTGCAACACCTTGCCCACTTGTTCCAGGAATGTCATCTGCGTCCCGTCCTTCCATCAGTCTGAGAGTTGACAATGAGTCACTGCTTATATTTGGAGATTCACAGTGCAGGGGACTATCATATTGAGGTATGTAGGGTTTGATGTCAAAAACTGGAGTGCCATCGACCATGTCAACTCCAGAGAAATATATTGAAGCACCTGAGAAATATGAATTTACTAATATAACATCAGATTATTTCCACTAATTGCATATTATTTCCAACATAGGACAAATTCAATACCTTCTACTCTCTCTATCCTAACTAGAGAGAGACCTATAGGTGATGGCCGATGTGGTGACCTCGTACCAAAAACACCCATTCGTATACCATTCAATCGAGGAGGTGATACCTTAGCTCGTACATGTCCAGCATCATTCTTGTGAAAGAAAAATAAAATCCTGGAAAAAATTGAAGTAAATATTATTTGATTTTTAAAAAATCCTCTTTTTTTTATGAGAATGCCCATTTAATTCTTTATTTCTAGGCTTCTCATTTTGAGGCAAAATCCTATTTCACTATTTTGCCTTAGACAATTGAAATCAATTGTAATCATGTTGCACTACTTTGCAATATTAAGGAACCACAGTTTTAGAATGCCCCTTTCATTACTAAAAATGACCATTCATACTATAAAAATTTTAAGATTCCAATTGGATACAACTGAAACTGTGCAGAAAAACTTGTGTTTCTATGCAGAAAATCAGAATGAAGCAAAAATCTCTTATTACATAAATTTCCCGGACTGCTTCATCTTTCATTAAATGAGTAAAAGAAAATTAATGCACTGTCTGTAAGTTCAAAAAATTAATACATGCGGTTGAAGTACAATACTTCATTTTCTCAACATAAAAGGATTAAGAAAAAAAAATCAACCGTGTCTTTGCATTTTCATTTCTGTGTGCCCTTTAAAAGTTTATACTTAAGATTTTAATAAAATAGTTCAAAGTAAAATAAAATGTATGTGCAAAAGTAATTCTCCTGTCAATTTATACTACCTATTTATGAAAATTTACAACCTATTTTCACTGTTTAAGAGCCATAAAAAATCTGATGACTTTTTAATTACAGATTACTACCCATCACTCTCAAAAGGAAAGAAATATGAGAGAAATCTCTCTTATTTCTCTATCCTTTTTGAATCATTCAGTAAAACCAAGGTCAAACTTTTTAAATATCAAAAAGAAAACAATAGGGATGACTTGATAAATATCAATCAAAACAACACACTGAATCAAACAAATATTGTCTCAAAGCAGTTAACTCACCACATGTGTGAAAACTCTTCTAATCCTTCCAATGCATGTTCAGGATTTGTAAACACAGTATTAAACAAAGTTAGTTTTCCTCTGCCAGTTGCACATATTCCCGGCTGTCTTGGAGTACCCTTCTTTTCTGGGAACCAAGTTGAGATCAATCCAATAGGTCTCAGAGATATATTTTCTTGACTATCTTGATTTTCATGAGATTCATCAGGTTGTTGTAGTTGATGTTGTTGACAGGATGTGCATTGCCATTTGGTTAATAGACTCTTTATTTTTTCTATTTCCCTCTGTTGATTACTTCCAAGTGCTCTGAGTTGCTGTCTAAATAAATAGTAAATGAAAGTTAAATAATCGTTTTGAAACGCACTTTTAGAGGCACAATATTATTTTTGTCCTGGTTACAAAATAAAATTCTCACATTCAATATAAAACAACTTCTGTATTAACATTAAAAAGAAACGAGAGGTCTTACCTTAAATTATGTATTTCAGTCCTTGCAACCGATAACTGCTGTCGAAGAACGGGTAGAGATAGATTTTCTTCACCGCTCATTTTCAGAGGTTAAAAATCATACAAGATTGACGAGATAGTCTGCTGGAGACTACACTTCTCTACTGGAAACTAAAGTACGTATTTGACGTTTCACACGTGGAAGATGTAACAGCAAGTTAACACTTCGTTTCCACGTTTAAGAAACTCTCGCAGGCAATCAGTTTCACAAAATTTTATTAGAACAATACTTCCCAAAAAAACATTGTATATGCGAATACAATTATACGATTAACAAATAAGTTGTAATTGAATCTACATTCATCAAAAAATATATATATACTTGTCACAAGCAAACAAACATGACTGGCGCCAAATTTCAACTCGATAATCCTCTTTATTTTTATATATAAGAACAATACGCATGTCTTAAATTACGAAATGCAACAAAGTATTTCAAACAGCACAATGAAACGTGTCATTGACATTCAGTGGCATAATTAGTTCCCAGGATAGTGAACTGTGTAGTAAGTTGTTCCGGAGAGTCCTTTCGGCGGGGAATTCAAACGTCTAGTGTGGACGAAAAAAAATTCAATTTTCTTTTTCGTATTTTTTTATTGTGTGCTGGTGTATTAAATAAATTACAGGTATATATAGATCATTAAATATGTAAGGTGTCATTTGTGTGTATCATTTATCTATTAATATTCACTGAATTGTTTTACAAATTGTAATATAAATTGATTTATAACAATACTAATGAGATGAACTTGGAATTTGTTAGTCGTAATATATAGCAAATACTGTTGCACATGCAAATAATGTCATATTTTCATAAGTGAAGTATGCATAATTATCTCTATCTGCATCCCAGAGAAAAGTTGCCATACCACAAACACCCTGATCTAGTTTCTGTCCAATATCCACCTTCACAATATATTTGTATCTGTAAAAAAAAACATACATCATTTAGTTTTACTTGTAGATATGAAATCTGTAAATTTAAATCCACTAATTACATGGTTTTGCATCTTTTTAAAGGAAAATAAAAATTTTAATATTTTCCAAAATTTTAGTTGAAATATTTTCTTGATATATTTAGCTTTCATTGAATGAAATACATGAGTTAGATTTATTTGAAATGCAATTGAGCATAATCTAGTAGCAGCTACTTTCAATTATTAAAAATAAAGCCACATATTAAAAACATTTCTTTCTTTAAATGTAAAATTGCTTAAAAACTTCATTAGTAAAATACTGCAAAGAAACACAGATCAGAGATAACAAACATGTCTGATAAAGAAAATAAAAAATAAAAAATCTGTAGGGAAGAATTCAGACATTATCAAAACAATATAGTGTATGAAACTACATCCCTGTTAATAAATGTTAAAGTAGCACCAATTACTAGATTAACATTTCACAATCTCTTTTCTTTTCATCTGAAATATATTTATCTTTCGTTAATTTTCACTCATAAATTCCTACAAAGAAACATAAAAAGTAACTGAACAAGAACTGGAAAGAAGAATATGGTCTAGAGGAAACTTTATTTGTGATCTAGGTTTCAGAGAGTAAGAATAAAGTTGCAAGGGATTATTCAATGGAAAGAGGAAGATGTTACATGTTCTGTACAGGCACCTTCATTTTGGCTATCAACTTTTGTTGCTAAATTAAATTTTTTGGTTTCAACGTAAAGCTATGTTCTTACTGATGTTCCTCTAAAATAATGAATTTGAGTTAGCAATTTCTGTCATTTGCAAATATGAATAAATACTATTATTGCACGTGAGAGTTGGAAACCAATGGTTTAGACACATCACTAATAAAGAACTTTCTAAATACTTTCTTAATAATGGACGTACATGGAAATAATTGAAAAAAATTAAAATATTTTTCTTTGGATGCCTAATGGAAATACAATTAAAAGTAATGCATTTTCTTTTTGTGGCATGTTTAATGGAATGAGATTAAAGGTCTTTATTTCTTAAATTCATACAATATTTGTTGAGTTGATCTGGAAAGCAATTGACATAATGCCAAGAAATGGTGATATTGATAAGGCATTTACAATATTCTTTAACTTTTATATACCTTTTACATTTAAGTCATAATAAACATTCATTCTCGTATGTCCTATAGTATCAATATTTATCAATATTTTCACTGTTGCTGCGTAAACATGCTCCAAGATTTTGATACCATACATTTGTGAGGGGATGAAGAATTTAAGGACTAGAGTAGTTGGGAGATTGCTAGCATTTATTGTTAGGAGGTTGGCCACTAGGAGCAGACAGTGGGAAGCAAAAATGATGGGGACTAGGAATACGGCCGTTGAAAGTTGAAAGAGAGAATATTGGTGCAGAAGGTAGTTTAATTTCTGTGATATAGTGTTCTAGTGTGTGTCTTATTATTAAATTAATGTTTTCTTGAAAAGCTCTTTTAATTCAATCCACATAAGTATACATAGTAAGTAATGTTGTTATAATATTTTGTTTTATCATAAAACATTGTGTGGTTTCAAATCAAAAATTTCTGAAATATATTAATTCTTGTTTTCTGATTAATTTTTGAAAAATACTCATAAATATCAGCAAAATCACTGTTATGGGAGGAATGGGGAAGGAGGCAGTCTTCTCCACATAATACCAATTTAGGAATGATACCAGTTGAAAATTGTAATTTGAAATTGTATAATATGAATGTTTAAATTTCTTAATTGAAAGAACTTTTCACTATAAATTTTATTGCTTTTAAGCTTCATTAATCATTGAAAAGTTAGACACATTTGTAGTTCTAAAATCTTGGGAAACATTCAAGTAGATATCCAAATTGTTGCTCATTAGTTAGATTCTATTTAAATAGTTAATTTTATTGAACTAAATTAAAACTTGACATATAATGCTACATGTCAAACATGCGCTATAATTTTTCTTTCTATTACTACTTCTCTTTTTTCTTTTCGTTTTCCTTTTCCCTTTTGATTTCTTTACTTTGAAATACCTTTTTCTTTGTCATTTGGATCTTCTTTTTTATTTCTTTGTGTTGCTTACTCAAAACGTCTCTTTAGTCCGTTTTGGCCGTAGAACCTATATACATTGGAATAATCCTTGGCTAAGTTATTTGTTGTTTGCCTTGTAAAGTCGTAGTCAATTAATGCTTTTTATCCCTTCGGCTAGGGGCTCAGTGCCATTAGTAACTGACGGACAGATTTAAATATTGCGGGATCCCAAACCCAAAATTGTGTTGTCCCCCTCCTATAAAAATAGCTCCATCTTTATTAAATTAAAAATTTACCTTAATACAAGTACTTTCTGTACAAATACAAATGAAAACTAATAACTTTTTATACAAAATTTTTGCATATATTATATTTATTACATTAAATATATTTTATGTTACAAAATATGTTATGCATATTTTTTCAAAGCGTGGGGCTCATCATGGATGGGGGTCCCCAAGCAACTACTTATTTTGCTCGTAGGCAAATCCGACCCTGGTAACCGGAGTTCCCAGATGGTCATCCATTGTTGGTGTCTCAAATTGCTTAATTTCCGTGAAGTCACAGAGTGAAGTTAAGCAATTCTGCTAACGACGCCAACTCATTTTTTGAAATTTGGCCAAAGTTCATTTTCTGTGATTTGCAGTTCATCTTCTGTTTTCATTGCTAGTATCATATTTTTTGCATTCATGTTTGTTTTGGCCTTTTGTTTTTGTTGAGGTTTACTTCTTTTTTCACAACTTAGTTGCTTCATGCCATCCATTGCTTCATGTGTTGGTGTACGTGTTGATGGTACATTGTATGGTGACAAACCACATCCATGACTCGTCTCTGCTGCTTCTGGGGTTGTCTGAAATAATTACATAACTCCCTCTTATGCTGAACTGTGCTTTTGCATACAGGATTTGAATTCCTTTTATAATTGATGGGTAAGTCTTCTTCCTTCAGTATTTCCCATATTTTATTTCTATTTAATCCTTTGTACTTCTGGCTTTCCAGAAACCATTTTGTTCCCCTCCCATACATTTTTCATAATATATTAACAAATTCCTGAGAATGTCAGCAAACATTTTTGAAGCTAAGAGTGAAATAGTTATTCCTCTGTAATTTTCAGTTTGTTTTGATTTCTTAATGTGTAAACCTATACCTGTACCTGTCTGCCATCCTTTTGTGACTGCATCTTCTTCCCATTCTTTTTTAAGCAACTGTATTGGCATGATCTTGAGCTTTTCCCCTCCACATTTTAATAGTTCCATTGAGATTTCCTGTTTTTGATCTTCGTAAGTACCATTTCTAGTTTTCCTATTATTATCTTGTGTACAATTTCTTCTTTTATTGTTGTCTATTGATTGTGATTCTGTGATTGTTTTATTCTTCAATTCCCTATTTGGCAGATTATCACTATTTCATAGTGATGAGTAGACGTCAGATTTTACGACAAACGCCCAATTAGTACCTTTAATAAGTTGTGGAAAATAATTGCAAATGTTTACGAATCATGAAAAAATAGATCTAGGTACTGAAAGCATCTAATAATGTCTAAAATGTCCCAAAACGGGTGGTTGATGCCTATTTTAATTTTTTTTTTTGCCTAAAACAAGTAATTTTGAAGAATTACCATATTTGTATTACTTATTTTTTAAATTTTTTATACCAAAATACGAATACTTTCCCGAATATCCCGAAACGCGAATATTCCGATTCACGAATACGAAATCGAAATCTCGCATCTAACACAGCGAACTCAGCAAGTCTATATAAAGAGACTCTGCAAGTCAATATAAAGAGGATTTTTACACTTACAGTATACTCTCTGGATTTTTACATCCGTCCCCGATCAGCACACAACAGTGAGCAACCGCTCGCCGAATCCCGAGTAGAGTGGACCAGAGAGTATAAGTGGTGAGTAGTGTGGATGGGGCGCTTGCTGTTTGCCGAGTGGCGAACATTCGGCGCTCGTCCTACCCACCGTGTGTCTTTTGGACACATCAAAGGGAGCGAACATTCGCCGAACACATCAGCTGGTCGGGATTGGGCGAGCAGTAGCTCGCTGCTCGGCTAATGCCGAATGTGTGGAGACACTGAGGTCTCACAAATTATCTGTGAAAAAGAGCTTCGAATTTCTAATTTACTGTAGTGTTGAAACGCCATTTTCTTAAAAACGGCTCCAAATAGAATATCAAAACTAGTGGTGCTAAAAAATTGAGGTCTCAAAAACTGTCCGTGAAAAATAGCTCCAAATTTCTAATTTACAGTAGCGCTGAAATGCCATTTTCTTAAAACCGGCTCCAAATAAAATATCAAAACTAGTGGTGCTACAACTGCACATACATTCCAGCATTATTGGAAACAGCTACGTAGTATTGAAATATTGCACTTTCTGCGCTACTAACATCTAAGCTATTAGGAAAACGTCCAATTCAACCAAGAAGCAAACAACTTCCTGTTTCTGTTGCAGTGTTGTCAGAACTTTTCTGCAACTTTTTCTGCATTCTACAACTGTTTAAAAATATAATACAAAAGTTTTGTAAACTTGTATTGGAAAAAGAAGCCAGATACCTCTGACAATATAGAATTGCATTTCATCGGGCCATGATTAGAGAAGAGTATTCGAAAACCATGCAAAAATACTTTACTCACTGCAAATGGCACTCGCCAATAAAAAACACTAAATTAATAATTTGTATATATTAGGTCTTATAATTTGAAATAAAATGAATTTTAAATCAGTAAAATCTAGAGTAAGTAAATAGTGTGAATTTTAAGTAAAGATTACCATATGAACCCTATGGAGACCCATGTTTAAACTTGCACCATCTGTTTGGAAACATATACGTATTATTTTAGAATTTTTTCAATTTTTTGAAGATGAGCATTTTGAAAAAACCCAAAATCAAAATTTTAAATTCAAATTTGAAAAACGTTTTAACCCAACCCCTATTGAGTTGCATATTATATAAAAGGCCGTAAAGAAAGCTGCAAAATGACACCTGTTCCAGCTCTCTATCTTAATTTGGAGAGGTTCTACATCAATTTAAAAATTGTCGGAAACCCAATTTTGTAAAATTTTACAATGGCTGTATTTCAAAAATGGGTGGAAACATTTTACTCAAAATTTTTAGTTTTCTTATTCTTCATTCATACTACCTATGTGTCAAATTTCAGCTGAATCTAAAATGGTGAGGTAAAATTTTAATTAAAATTGTGATTTAATATGGAATGACCCTGTTGTCTATTCACTCTTCATTATCATCATCATTCCATCTTCTGTTCCCCCAGCGCTATCAACCCAGGCGAATAAAAAATTGGATTCAGCTTAATGCTGATCCCCTGATGAATCACATGCACCTGAGACCGAGATAAAATGAAGAACAACAAAACAACGACGACAACAACAACAACGACAACATCAACATCAAACATGTTCTGACTATTTTTTGAAATCTTTTTCTTTATGTTAGAAAGGGTACCCCCTGATAAGAGGGTAAAACATTCGCCAAATGACATGAGAAATTAAACTATGACTGACTTAAAAATAAGATTTTGAATGGTTTTTAGCCCTCTCCCACCACCACCTACTCTTTACAGCCAAAAACGCATTTCTTTAATTTTTTCGTCAACATGATTTTATCTGATTAAAACAAGTTTGAAAAATAAGAAAATAATGAGTACCATTATAAAAACATTTTTTGGATATTTGCTTGGTACCAAATACAAACAAAACAAAAACTAGTGGTGCTACAGAATGGCACAGAATTTCCCGTATTAGTTTTTTATTTCCTTGAGACGGGGCTAGCTATTCGGAATTACCACTCGTACCCTTGCTAGTCGCCATCTGTCGCCGACCAAAGTATATTTTTTCGACATTTTCTTAATTTTTCGGTTTCCTAACGATAGAACGGAAGTATTAACTTTAGCATATTAGAGAACACTAAAACATCGTCCTAAATAGCAATTTTCTTTGAACAATTTGGAGCCATTTATAAAGAAAATGGGGTTTAAGCGCTACCGTAAATGCAAAATTTGAAGCTCTTTTCCACAGAAAATTTTATGAGTTTTCGAAAAACTTAACTAGATGTCATTTTAAGCACTTACACTCACAAATACTATAGTATTTACAAATTGCTGCCAGTGTGCATATTAAAGGTGTGAGAGATATTTTTTAAAAATTACAATTGGTAATTTTTGAAAAAACAAAAAAAAGTGCACCAAATAGAACTTTACATCATATTAAAGAGTGCAATTAGCACTACCCGTTCGGAAAGTTTGAAGAAAAAATTTGGAGGCATTTATGAGAAAACGGCATTTGAGCGTTTCTCAAAAGGCGGAATTTTGAGTTAGTTTTCACAGAAAACAGTTGAGTTTTCGGAAAACTTTATTTGACATTATTTAAAGCACCCACACTCGTAAATATAATAATGTGAAAGTGTAATAGTGGGAACAAATCGCCGCTAATGTAAATATTAACTCAGAGTACCTAATGTAATCTCATAGAGTACATTAGGCACTCTCCTTACCAAAAGTTTAAAGAAAACATTTGGAGCCGTTTTTGAGAAAAATTTGAAAATGTCCGGGGGTCTTCATGCCTACGGGATAGTAAAAATACTGTCTTAAAACCCTGGAACATGCACGAAAAAATCTCAAAACTTTCTCTTAAATGTTGTTGTCATTTTTACTTTCCCGTATGCGTACGTATATAGAGTACGAGTAATATACGTAATATAGGGAAAGTTATGTAATGCTGCGGAAAATGGATTTCGAGGTTTTAACGGAAATACACGTTTTGGGGTCCCCTTATACCGAAAAAGTGTTTTTTTTTCAAAACTCCGTCCGTCCGTCTGTCCGTCTGTCCGTCTGTCCGTCTGTCCGCCTGCCTGTCCGTCTGTCTGTCCGTCTGTCCGTCCGTTTATTCGTCAGTCTGTGAACAACACTAGCGCCTAAACCATTCGTGCGATTTCTGCAAAAATGAATATTCCCCAATCAATCTACGTCCGCCGCAATTTTGCCGCCTACGTCCGCCGCCGATCGAGGTGCCGCAATTTTGAAAACATTTCTTCAAAATTTGGGGGTTCATTACAATAAGTCACTCAGACATTTCTAAAATTTTCTCAAAAACGACTCCAAATTTGTTCTTTAAATTTATTGTAAGGATAAAGTAAAATACACTTATTTAAGGTGGAATTGGTCTGATTTTCACGGTTAACTCTGATTTTTCGAAAATTGCAAAAGTTTGAATTCTTTTTCGGCGTCTTCCTACAACTACGAAATTGAAGATAGAGACTTTTCCTTCAAGTAAAATTTATTCTTCATAGTCAGCTCATTCTTTAATAAGGATAGTAGTAAGGATAGTGCCTAGTGTACTCTATGAGATGACATAAACGCCATATTTCTGTATTTGTTTGTTTTTTCAAAAATTACAATACTGTAATTTTTTACTCGCCTCTCACGTCGTTAATATTTACATTAGCGGTGATTTGTTCACATTATTATATTTATGAGTACATGTGCTTCAAATAATGTCAATTAAAGTTTCTGGAAAACTCAACCGTTTTCTGTGAAAACTAGCTCAAAATATCGCATATTCAGAAACGCACAAACGCCATTTTCTATAAATGGCTCCAAATATTTTCTTGAAACTTTTCGAACGGATAGTGCTAATTGCATTCTTTAATACGACGCAAAGTTTATTTTAAGGTATTTTTTGTTTTTGGAAAAATTACACAAATGTATTTTTTAAGAACTCTCACACCGTTAATATGAACATTACCGACAATTTGTAAACACAATTTGATTAGTGAGTTAATGAGCTTTAAATGATTTCAAATAAAGTTTTTCTGAAACACAAATGATTCCTGTGAAAAGGAGCTTCAAATTTCGGATTTAGATTAGCGCTTAAACACTATTTTCTTAAAAATGACTAAATTTTTCAAAGAAAATTACCACTTCGGACGAAGTTTCACTGTTCTTAAATATTCTTAAAATAATATTTCCATTCTACTTTTAAGACACCGAAAAATTAAGAAAATGTTTTAAAAAAGTAATTTGGGCGGAGATAGGTGGCAGCTGGCAAGAGTATGTGTCAAGTCCGAATTGCTGACCGAGACCACAGGAAATAGAAAACCAATACAGGAAAGACTGTGCCATCCTGTAGCACCACTAGTTAAAGCTTTATGTGTTTGTATAGTATATCTTACGCTAAGGAATTATGATTGTTGGTATTTACCAGTGGCGTAGCGTTTCTCGTGTGTTTGGGGATGCTCAATAATAATGCGAACTGAAGACATCGTGATTCTTAATGTTCTCTAGAATCTAGGTTATTGAAACAAATGTTACACTACTTCAACAAATTTATGTCAGGAGACTTCTTGAAAGCAAATTATGAAATAGCTACGCTTTAGTTCTCACGCGCGATTGACAATGAGATCACTTATGAATTGATATATTTGTATTTCGAACCAAAATAAAATTATATAAGTCAGGATTCAACTTCTTATTAATTAATTGAGAATTAGTAGGCAAGCACTATAACTACTACTTGTGCTAATTACCAAGCACGGAATCACGAGTGAGAAAGAAAAATATTTCTCCGACAACCTCAAGTGTGCTGCGCTCTCGTGCACAAAAGAGCAACTTGCTCTCATAAGCCTTTGTCACCAGCAGTATGCTGCCCGTATGCTAGCTTTTCGGGACTCGAGAATCCTGTGGCAGGGGTGAAGAAGGGAGGGGAGAACCTCACCGTCTGCGCATGCGTTATTGCTCGTCGCAAGCTCGCGGCAGACGCTAGAAGCAGTTTAGCGTCCAAGCAATCAGAGGCCAGCTTGTACAAACGCGCGGAATTCAATCGTAGGAAATCACTTTAAAATAAATACAAAACGTGTTTCGCTGAATGTGTTTCACTCACTTGAAAGATTATCAATACAATATTTAGTCGTCTTTGATTAATATTTCACGTGGGGATGCTCACCATCTTAGCGTCCCCAGGTGTTTCACTCACTTGAAAGATTATCAATACAATATTTAGTCGTCTTTGATTAATATTTCACGTGGGGATGCTCAGCATCTTAGCGTCCCCTGACGCTACGCCACTGGTATTTACAAAAAATCAGTTCGTGGACAAGTAAAGGATAATTGGGTGATAGGTGGGGAAATAAACGGGAACAGCTTGTACTCGGATGTATAGGAACTGTTTAACTGTGTTACTGTTACAGGCACAAAAAATCTCAAAACTTCCGCTCAAAACATATGTTGTAAATTTTTACCAGCTTTTTTCACTTGCTGGACCATAGTTTAAAAAATTAAAACTAAGACATCTGTAGTTGTTTCATACTAGAGAAAATCTTATTTTCCCTTACCTGAGTATTTATTGTTGTATATGTATGAATAAATATATATTATTTGGACACGCGCAAAGCTCTGCATTTCGTAAATAATAATTGTTTGAAAACTGAAAATAGATTTAAAAGAACCAACTGCGAGACGCTATCCCCCGAACTGTGTGTTTCAGCATTATACGCCCAATACTGTGCGAGAGATACCATTGCTTAGCTTTGAGATTAAATTGCACAGAAAATAAAACCTTCTTCTTAACATTATCGTGGAAGACATTTTTTCTTCAATTTAATTTTACATTTATTTCGGCTTCAGAACGCTGTGGAGTCAGTCTTCCAAAAGAATGAAATCTGCAAAGTTTAAAAGAAAGTTGAAATAGGTCTTATTTTGAAGAAAGCTACCTAAGAACATTATCCGCGTTGGCCCCGTGACCGAAATTGCTAAGACAGTGATCTCGGACCTAGGGGTCGCGGGCTCGTGTTCCGCTTCGGGCATGGTTGTATGTGTTCGTCCTTTCACCCCCTATCATCACCATATCGTTTCATCCTCATGCCATAACGGTTAATCCAATAGTAGTCGCTAATGACCTAGTAGTTGATGCAACCTAAAATAACAAAAACAAAAGAAATCAAAACAAAAACGCATTTAATATGTTTCCCTTCATTTCCTCTTATGACGCCCACCTATTCGCCACTATCCCCGAACTGTCCCTCATTATTTCCATATCCGTCCCCAGATGTTTCCCTATCCGTCCACCAAAACACGTGATCTGTCAGAACTCTCCCGTCTTCAAAAAAGTCGTTTCCCACCGGGACATGCAAATTTGATTTAAAAGGCCTAGGACGCATCTCTTCCGAGTTACGCGCGAATATAATGTGTGTTGCAATAATCTATTTTGTATGTCGTAATCTGCAAACTACAATTTGTTCTTCTGAAATCTGTCAGATGTAGGATTCGGGTGTAATTTTCTACTCAGAAGTAGCTCACTTACAGGGTTTTGTGTCGATGGTTTCTTATAAACTGCCAAAACGATAATCTTTCCTTAGCGTATGATATACTATACAAACATATTATCAATCTATAAAATATAATTAGTAACTAAATTCTAAGGTGAAAAAATTACTGAGTGCTACAACAATGTATTCAAATGTAAAATAAACACTAAAATGTATGTACAGAACTGTTGCACTCATTTTCAACGTGTATTTAAAATCATAAGTGATTTAAAGACGGGAAAAGGATAAAAATAGGTTTTATCAAACAATCACAACAATTTTTAAGGAAGTTTGGAGATTTTTTCATGCATATTCCAGGGGTTTAAGACACAGTGAAAAATATTTTTTGTTGTTAAAAAAAATTGCGTTCGAATTTGGTATCGACCGAGAAAGTATCGATTTTTTTCTGATAGTATAATTTACTTTCTTATTTTTCATTTTTTCCAATCAGATAAAAGGTAGTTCACGAAAAAAAAATTAAAGAAACACGTTTGTGGCTGTAAAGGGTAGGTGGTGATGGGAGGGGGTTAAGAAACCTTTCAAAAATCTTATTTTTAGGTTAGAGTCATAGTTTAGTACTTACCTGTCATTTGGTTTCAGGATACTTTTTACCATCTTATTTGGGGGTAGCCTTTATGTCTATGTATGTTTCTTTTGTTTACTGTTTGAGGACTGTTTTTGAATCCTCCTAGGTCCTTCAACAGACCTTATAAAAACATCATCGAAAGATACTGTAGTTCAAAGGCAAAGAATCCCTCAGCTCGTCTCTTTTTTACTACCCCTAAAACTGACACTCCGAAACTACGACATAGGGAACGGAATTCTATTGTTTATTCCCGCAAACTTCATTCTCACATGTTTGAGCTACTTCCACACTTGTGCGCCTCCCTCAGCTAGTCTCTTTTTTTAACAACCCCTTAAAAATGAGACCTCCCTCCAGCTACACCACTAGGGTCGGAGTGTGATTGTGTATCCCGGCGAACACAAATCTCATGTGTTTGAGCTGCTTTCACACTTGTGCGCCTCCTTCACCTACCCCATTTCCTCCAGCTCCTCCCTACGTACGCCACCTTCCCCTCAACTACGCCACTGGGGACTGAATGCGATGATTGGAAGCACACCCTGACGGAGTGCATTTGTTGATTCCGTCCGGCGAACACAATTGGCACGTTTCCTGCGTGTCCGTGAGCTGGTGTGGGGCCACCCACCGGTCGTAGTTGAGCGCCTTGACGCGCGCGCGTATGTCGCCGGCCAGGAGGACGGCGCGGCGCGCGCACTCGTCCGCGTCGTAGGCCTGCGCCTGCAGCTCCGCCGTCACCACCTCCTCCAGCAGCTGCGTGACGCGCTCGGGGCGGAAGGGCCGCTGCGACTCCAGGCGGAAGGTGTTCTGCAGGCGCGGCGGCTGCGGGCCCTGCCAGGCGGCAGCCGCCGCGGCGGCCGTGAGGCACGCCGAGGCGGCCGGCGCCGGCGGCGCCGATGCCCCCGGTCCTGGTCCTGGCCCCGGCCCCGGCCCGGGTCCCGCCCCTGGCGACGGCGACGGCTGCGGCTGCTGCATGCCGAATGCACTTGCTTCGCTCGCGGCTCTCTGCGCCTGCGCACACACCACCCGCGCAACGGGGAGGGGCACGCCCACGAGTGGGGGGAGGGTGCTGCCGGTTCACCGCTCCGGGGCCCTGTTAGAAATTTCTCCATTACTTTAATGAAATGTACATTAGTTATTATTAGGGAGAGGATTTTTATGCCCTAAAGTATCTTGAAATATGCTTTTAAAAATATGCATTTATGACCTAAAAGTTTTAAAATATGCATTTTAATATGCAATTAAAATTAACAATATTTCATTTCCTGTATAAACCTTTCTTGATAAAATTTAGGAGAAGTATTATGCTTGGAATGTAAAGATTTTTGTGCAAATGTAATATATCCTAGCTTACTTCGGGAGAGAAATTTGGGGAAGTAAATATTCACATTAGAGCAGTACATCAGTGCTTCATTTTTATGTCTGGTTTAAAAATATGAAACCAGGCAATATCCTATTTTTTCACAAGAATTTTATCATCTATAGAAAAGAAAAAGAAAAAAATCTCGAATTGTGACAAACTTTTTCTAATCAATGAACGCTCTCAAATTAATATATTCTGTGAAAACGTGAAACGTTTTACAGATACGTCTCTATTTTAACGAAATATACAAAATATGCTCCTATAATTACACGAGTATGTATCAACAGTAAAAATCGGCCAAATATGCACAAATATGCCCTAACATATTAATCTGTGTAGCATCCAATTCTAACCAAACATGAAGAAATTTCACTTACCTATTCCCTGAAGCAACGGACAAAAATATGCCGAGTCATAGAACTCCGCGCCCTAGTTATTATCATGAACGCACATTAAATGTAATATGGATGTGCACATTAGGATGCAATTGTCAAATCTTTATGGTTATATCTGGGAGGAAGGAATGATACTGATGGAATAGTGATTATGAATGATGAGAAGCAGGGGAAACGGGAGAACCTTTACATTGAATCTGCACTGATTTTAATTTATGAATTAAATATAATGTACTACAAATATATTAAACTCGTTTTAATGTACAGGTACATTAATGTTCATTAATATATTAATATACATTAAATTTAATGGCATTTCTGACAGTCAAGGGTTGCCATTCGTCCTCATTTTTGCGGGCACATTTCGCGGGCAAATCTGAGAGTCCGCAAATAATTTTGGAAATGCTCACATTTGTCCGAAATAAATAGGGAAGTTTTCATCAATTTTTTGACTTAAAACCAGTACTGCAATGATGCAAGGCGATGACGATGCAAGGTGTTGCAATCAATACTGCAAATAGAAGTTCTCTACCATCTGTAACAAATCAAGTGCCATCGCAGAAAAAGTTGATTGAAACTATTTTGAAAACGGGAGTAGTGAAACAGTGGCGTATGTGGGAGTCGGCCGCCCGGGATGGAAGAAAATTTCGCCGCCTCCTTATTTAGGTATTTCAATTTAAAAGACAAAAATGTATAGTAATTCTAAAAAAAAAATGTCGTCAAGAACAGTCATCATTATTGAGTGTAGTACAGATTACAAATTTAAAAAGTTATATAAATATGTTTTAAAATATAATAATCACATTTATTTCCAAAATTCTTACATGCCACTTACATTTTATAACAGCTATACAACACTTATGATTCTACCTTGACGATCGAGAAGTTTAAAATATTATTGAATATAAAACACAAATTAACTTCCAATTAGAACTAGAACCATACTGTTATTATTTATATATTTATTAAAAAATAATATAATTGTTAGAATTAAGAGCAGATCATCTGTTTAACTAAAACTTCATTCGTCTACTTTTTTAACAGCAAAGTCTTTTATTACACTGTCAATGTCTATAGCATCATATACCTCTTGCTCAATACACAAGGTAGTCAGATTGGTTAGCTTTAAAATACTCATTGCTGATCTTAAATATTTTTTTATCAATTTCAATTTAAAAAAACTCCTCTCACAGCTAGCACTGCTTATGGCAATTGTGAAGAATATTTGGAGCATTATTATAATGTTGGGCAGAGTATCTTCCAGTTTGGATTTCACAATACATTTTAATAATTCAAATGGGTTCTCATTAATTATTTTCGTTTCCTGAGGCAGCAATAAAAGTTCGCAGTCGAAGCCGTTCCAGCTTGAAGTCCTGCTCGTCAATTTCGACAGATGCGTTTTCTAGATTATACTTAGTATCGTTCGAATTTTGTAATAAAACCGGCGTTAAATAAGCAAACTTATCCGCCAAATTCTGTAGCAGCTACAGATTTTTATACAATTAACTTTTTACAAGAAATTATTATTATTTATGGTGAAATTTTGTCGCCTCCCAAAAGTGTCTCCCGGGGCGGTCCGCCCCCCCCCCACACACACTACGCTTCGCCATTGCAGTGAAATGTACTATGAATTGTGAAGATAGCACAGTGTTTGTTCGTTCTTCCAGAACACAATGCATCATTAGACATACTATTTTCCTCAATTCATATCCAGTGAATCAAAGAGAGAAATCCCCTTAAGTGTGGAATAGTCGAGTCAATTTTACTTGTGAAACTTAATTACAAATATTTCACATGCAGACAGTTTTATGGATATTTGACTCAAAAGAAAGGCATTCTATAAAAAAACGATCTTATCATCAGAGAAATATGTATAAACGAACCATAAATATAAGAAATATTAAGTAACCCTGCGGTGCCAGAGTTGATTGCATTGTTGGCTGAAATGTTAGATAATAAATGTCTAGTTATTTATCGTATTTGGGTGAAAAAAAGATTTGTGACCTATGAACTCCCTAACAAGATGGTATCATTTCAGATCAAAATATGACAACTCTATTAAGATGCCCAACAAGTCACATTTTTGAAATAATTTGAATCTTGAATTTTTATCGTACTGTATCGTTTTCAGTTTTGCTACTCCCCTTTAACCGTTTTGAATAATGATCCACATTTGCTTATTTACTTTCAACTTATAAAGTCGAGCCACGTTCAAACAACAAAGCGCGAGCCACTTTCTTTATTATATTACGTTCTGAGACGCTATGAATTCGACAAAGCGTTCTTTGAGCCGTTGTGAACAGTCGAACGTTGTCGTATCTAAATACAGCAGTCATGGAGCAATGAATAGTTCCATGGTATCTATAATCTTCTTGCGTCTCTTCCGCAACTACATCTCTTAGTCGTCTTTTGGACATTGCGAGTACGAGTATATTCAGTATATACACATGGAGTAATCCTCCGTTACATTTCGTCTTTTATCTCGTACCGTCGCCCCTTAAGGTGCCGGCAATTGATTACAAGAAATAATAATATTCACAAATAAATCTGTCGAATGTTTTTGAGGATTTATTTATGCTAGGGATGCAACATCGGCAACAAAACATCGATGTTTCGAAATATAGGTGTTCAAATTTTAAAAATCGATGTTCAAAAAACAACGGCCGAAAAACATTTTACTAACCTCTAACATCAATGATCACAAGCGGGAGGGGGGAGGCCATTTCATGTCACGCTGGTCGTGTTTATTAATTAATAATTGAGATTTCTCTGAAAAAAAATCCAAATAATGTAGAACATTTTTCAAAAGTTTAATACAAAAATAATACTCTATATTTATTAACAAATTTCTACTAACTTATTTTTCACTCTTAGTGACTTTGGTCTGAAGAATATTCAATTTACAGATATGTGAAAGTTGTTGTATTTTTATTATTATGTTTTGGAGTTAAAAAATAAAATGTCAATCAATTAAACTATCAAACTCAAATTCGATGTTTAAAAAATCTGATTCTATAAATCGGTAGTAAATACATACGTCGCTAATGTATAAAAACATCAATGTTTTGAAAACATCGACGTTGGTGTCGCAACTCTACTTTGTACCAGCATTCAATTTTTCTCTCGGCTAAAGGAAGGCATAGCAAAATATTAACCAGAACATTTCAAGGTGTACTTGCTTAGCTTTGCAGTAATAACGTAGTAGAATAAGATAAAATAAAAATAGGATTAAAAATACAGTGAAATTTGATATTTCGATTCGTTTTCTTTATCAATGGATATATTAATAGGAATACCAGGGGGAGCTGGAATGTCTTTTCTACCTATGCGCCCTGCCACCTCTCAGTCCCTTTAAAAATGTATATTTTCTTTCTCAATGAGATGGAGTATTTGATTAACTTTTACTTTCTTGGCCTTCCTTTGAAAGAAGAGAAAAGGATTGTAATCGTGCGTCGGAAAACGGCGAATTTTCGACAGTAAAACTCTTTTTGACGGACCCTGGTAACGAAAAAGTGAATAAATCCTGTTCTTATATATAGTAAATTACTTCCTCCAACACGTGTCTTCAGAATTCATGTTTTGTTGGCCCGTTAATACCTAAAAATCGATGGACGGCAAAAGTTGTTCTGTGGACAACGCTTCTGCCTAAACCATTCAGCCAAACGTCTCGGAAATTGAAGTTTCCCCGTCGATTTAAATGAACTCGAGGCCCTTTGAGTTTTAAAAGGATATTTTTGATTTTTAGGGGTACTCCTATTTCCGGCGAACTCGGTATTTTCGAAAATTACAAGAAGGTAACATTTCAAAACTACAAAGTTGAAGATATTTTTGCCTTAAACAAAACCTCTTTTGAAAAATAAGATTTTAAAAAATGTACAATTTTTTGAAAAAAACGAGACGTTTTTCTGTAATGTCTGCTTGGAATTAATTCAATTTATAAAAAAATATTTTTCTAAAAAACTGACCCAAATTTTTTCCTTAGTTTTTTTCCGTGAATAGACAAGGGACGCTTAAAAGAATTGGGCAGGTCAAAAGTTTCGTTAAACTGTCTGCATTTTCGAAAATTGCAAATTTGGAAATAATGCGAGAAAGTATGTGCGGTTGTGTCATCACTAGGTTTTCTTATTTCTCTTTCTTGTAAAGCAGTCTTATACTTTCTGTCATCATATCATTGATTGTCTCGTTTCCTTTTTTATCTCTTTTCCTTTCCCTTATGACTTCCTTCCCTATAATGTTTTGTACACCTTGTTGATCTAATGGGATTTCTCTATCTTATACCCACCTTCTTTCAGGGGTCGAGAGATTCAGACGGAAAGTGATGATACTTTTAAGTCTTTCTCAATGCTGATTGAAAATATGAGTATGAAATAATAAAACGAACGATATCCTTAAATATTTATTCCACTGGGAACTGATAAGTTTTTCGCAAATTTTCGGACGAATCTGAGCATTGGCCGCACATCGACTTTACCAAGATGATACTAAACCGAAGGTTTTCTTCGTATTTCAATTTCCATATTGGTCAGTGACGAATTCGAGGAGGAGGCTTCCGTTCTTTTCTCCGTAACTATCCTGCTCGGTCTTGAGGGACGTCTACTGTTTTGACGATACTTTTCCGATTTTCTTTCGCTTATTATTGCTCTCATGTTTTTTCCTCCTTCCAATCTTTTCTAATTCACCTGCTTGTTTCCATCTGAGCCTAACAACTCATGTATTCACTTTGCATCAACTACCTTCAGTTCTTATTTTCAAGTTTCTTTACCTTTCACCCCACTTTCGCTTCCATGCGGCGACGAGCAGCACGCTCTAAAATTGCCCTCGTACCTGGCGCCGCCTACTCCCAGCATCGATTGCACGAATAACAGAGCGCGTCAGCTAATCTCCGAATCTGAGAAAGGAAAGGAACATGGAGGGCGAGAGTAAATTATTGGGTATTGTTGGAGCAGAAAATGTTTATCACTGTAGGCAAGCGCGAAAAGTTAATAACAGATTTTTACACTTTGGAGTGCTAATTTCGAACTTATTCAATTAATTCCGCCAAGAGATGGAACTATTTTAAAATACGTTCCGATTAATGAATTATTTCCGTCTGGTTTTTGATAACAGAACTTTACCGTTTCATTTTTCACATGATTTTCCTAAATTTTTAATTTAACAATGTCACAATTCCAAACCTAATAATTTCTGTTTGACGCCTTGCTTATATCTAATTATTTAGTAGTTCTTACAAAGCAGAATGTATGCAAAGACTTTGGATTGTTTTGTATGAAGTGTTTTATCACACACAAAAATTAATAATTATCAGAATTTGCCAATTGTTTCTTGACACAATGCTAAGCACTTTGTTGAGAAACGAACTAATATCTGTGATTTCACTTTTATAAGAAACCAAGTTTTATAAACAAGTAGGGCAATTCCTGTATTGTTCTCATTCAACACGATTGGCATGTCAATACATTTTGTACCTCAGCTGATGACGGATTACTATCCCAACTATGAGCCTAATGGACAGAAAGTGCATACAAGAACTTCTGAACTTTGTTTGCATAACTCAATCATTTGAACTGAAATTCAGCTTTTCATGCTCATTTAATACTGAGAGGTAAAATACATACAAATGAAAAAGCTGGATGGTTTATGTGAAGTCACAATTGAATTTTGGGTTTTCTAGATAAGTTATATGTATCGTTTAGATCAGCTCTGATTTAAATGTTTCTTTTTAAATTGAATTAATTTCTTCTTTTTCCCAGTATTGAAGAGAAATTATTAATTCAAAGGCACAAAAGTGAAGGAGGTATATTCATTAAACGAATACGGATAAATAAATTAAACGGAATAAGAAATAAGAATAAGAATAATAAATTAAACGGAGAGGCTGAGATGGCCCCTTGTTTTGCTTCTGGACGTAAATGTAGCTTCACTGTGCGCACGTTTTGTTGAGCACTCCTTTTGCTTGTAGTTCATTTACAGTTGAAATTGATTTCTATAACTCGGGAAAAAACATTTTTCAAATATCTTTATTTTTCTAAAATAATTATTTTCTAAATTAATTTTTTTCGGTTTTTTTTTTTTTTTTATTAATAAAATTCTGGCCCTCAAGAAAATGTGCGCAGATAAATTTCTTTCCCCACACGTCATATACAGTTTTTACTGTTTTTTTGACTAAATAAATAAACAAATAAATAAACGAATACAGAATGTAGAGCATCAGAGTAAAGGAAAATGGAGGACTGCAAGGAATTTTTCAAAAAATTACTTACTAACCAAAGATCTCACTGAATGATGAAAAATGATAAAGAGAATAATAACAAACAGTTCAGTTCATATACAGAATAAAAACTATAATTTCTGAATTACACAGGTCTGTTACAGAATAATGAAACAATAAAATACAAATGTAAAACAATAGATATTTCCACAAAATTATTATTTTGTTGTCTTCCTTTTATACAATTTTGATTCTAAAGAGAGCTAAGGAAAGAGAAAAAAGAATGCCTTTGGCATGAACATCCAAATATATTTTTAAATTCATTTTTTTATCAAGAAATTGAAGTTTAACTTAAAAAATATCAATATAAATTACCACACAACATTAAAAAATTAATACTTAAAAAAAAGTAACTATGAGACAATAGTAAATATGTCACAAGACATATTCCTAAAAATTGCATTGATAAACAACTATAACAGAGCTTCAATCTGATGGAATGGAGGTTTTGCTGGGCAAAACATGGTTGGCACATTAGATCCCATATCCAGAACGCTTGGCTTTCACAAATGAAGTTCTGTCATTAAAATCAAGTAGCACCTCAGTCCCAACCATGATGGTGATTTTACATTGGGACCCTTCTGAAGAATTAAATCTCATCTTTTGAAAGCATTCATGCTAACAAAGGAGTGATCACACAAAATTGTATTATTTACACAATAAAATTCACTTTAAAATGAAGAGATAAAAATACCACTTACTGGGAGCCACATTTACATTACAAATTTATAACATACTTCTTTTGCAACACTGAGCCATTGAAATATATTGAAGACAGAAAGTTTTATTTTAAAACAAAAGGAAATAATTTCTTTTGGCTTCACTGTGGATAAGAAGCAGATACAATGATGTAAGTTCACAAAGCTATGACATACATATACATAAGAACACTGATTGTGCAATAAGTAAATGAAAGTCAAAACAACTATTACAGGCTACACTTAAGTTACAGTTTGTTCTGAGAACCAAAATAAAAACAAACAGTTACTAAACATTTTTATGTCATGCAAAGAAACTTGCGACAGTCTGAATGTATAGTCAAAGAATCAGAGTTATCTGAACATACCTGACACAGATGGTGACTAGAATATTTTTCAAAGTACATTGACAAAGTACACTAATTCATTCTATGAAATGAAATTATTTATCTGCCTATGTACTCTGCTGAATAAATAAAATTTTCATAAATATGCTATCAAATGGACGAAGGCACACCTTGCACCACATTGAGATCTATTTTGACAGTAACAGCAAATGCTTTGGTACAATTATCAAGAATTCGTCATTCTAGATACACTTATATAGTAGACAATACTAGATGGTATATCTCTGTAGATAACGGTAGCATAAACACAGGCACAAAGAGAATGTATACAACCTACACACATTGAATATCACTATTAGTGACACTTGTGTGATATGGACAACATCTTATGTTTTTAAACTCTTGACTTCATCTTCAACATTTCTTCTGGCTTGATTTTCATATTTCTCTCGAAATTCACGAGTAGCATATATATTTGGGATCTGTAGGAGACTTTCTAGAACCTGAAACATACAATTGATATTTACAAATTTATATTATCGATCTCAAAGTTACTAAGTACTACAAAGAAAATTATTTATAATAGTCTGTAAATAATAATCATATGTTGAAACATTTACAAATTTCATAAAGCTAGCCATAACACATTTTTGTGGTAAGGTATTGCAAATTAACAATTTTAAATTATTTATAACTTCTCAAATCTCCCTCCACTGTTTTTACCATTTCTTTGATGATTAGTAAACAAATATATGACCTCCCCAGAGCATTAAAAGTTGCACACATCAATCATATCAATTAACATATAACAAAACCCATGCTAAAAAGTATTGTTATATTAAGTAGTTTTAATCATGTGTCTGCTTGCAACCTGTTGCTTACCTTTATTCTCAAACTTTTGTACATACTTTCTGGTAGGAAGGCATATTCTTTCTTTATTTTTGCAACATAAACAGCATATTTTTCAGGAGCTGAGCCAAGATCTGCTATATCAAGATCTAAAAAATAATGCCTGTCTTCATTGCCAAATGCTCCATCAGTCTTATGTTCCTCAGTACTGTGTGTTGAGGCAGCTTCCATCAAATGTAAAACTTTGGTTCGGAGAGGGGATTCCTGCAATGATTAAAATTTCTCTTATTTTTCTTCATTAAATAAATAGTAACGTATCATGTGTTAATGAGAATATTACATCTGGAATTCCAGCATCAGAAGCAAATTCTTTGAAATGTTCAACATTCTTGTCTGTGCAATCCATTGCTTTTGGATCATAATCATAGCTGAAAATGAAAATAAGGGAAATTACAAACATGCAAGTGATAAATAAATTTATTTTCAATTTCAATATATAATTCAGTTTTGACTCACTAAAGAAATATCAAAGCTAATGCAACAGCATTTGGGCATTCCAATTCTTTCCTTACTGATTCAAAACGTTCAAAAGTCTCTTTTAAATAATCCATATCATGTGTGACTCTTTCATCATCAGCATACTGTTTCACAATTTTCGCCCACCAAGAATCTGCAATATCACTAGAAATATCACTAGTTACTTCCTTCCAAACAGATTCTGCTTGCATTGCGATTAGATCAGAAGAAACGATATAAATCTGCTTAAAAAAGAAAAAAAATATACAAATTACGATTATTTTAATCGTATTATCAATAGAACAGATATGGAAAAATAATCTTGCATTAATTTCCGCTAGTTTCTTACCAAATAATGCAATTCAAATGAGCTATAACCTGTACAAACTTCAGGGTTTTTTTGACAGTTTCCGCTGACAGAATCCTGCGAATCCTGTTCCTTCGTATTGAACGAAAACTCAAACACAGTAACTAACACTGCAGGCACTACTCCAGATCGAATAACGAAATAGTTTTACTCATGGTTTTGGGCTACATTACCAAAATGATGAGGTGTAAGGCTTCGGAATATTTTGTTTACATGTTTTAATTAACATAAAATGATTTTGATACTGATTTAATTGCCTCATTCACATAGCTTTCCCTTATCAAAATTATGCAATGTTGGCAGCAAGAATTTAAGCGTGAATTCGTTCAGCGATTGGTTCAGCTATTCGTATTTTGCCATCGACAGAATTTTCCCAGAAATGTGCGCAAAGTTTGAGAATGTCAAAAGCCCTACCGCGCAATTTGAATTTGTTCCGAATATTGAATTTATTGGTAACTTTTCTCGGAAGTCTCAAAACCATTATTCCTGTTTTTTATATCGTTTAAATTTATAACTTTCCAAACTAAACTTCAATGTGTTTCTGTCGTAGATCTTGTATTTAACCTCAAAGTTAGTGTTTTTTCACGTTGTTTCTAGTCTTATCTTCAGAAATCATGAATTACTTTTCATTGTGGAGGAATATATATTGCATGATATCAGGAGCGTATGTTCTGTTTGTATTCATTCGAGCATTTCTTCCCATAACTAATAACATTGAAACATCATCAACTTACAAGGATATTCCTTCTCATGTTGGAAGTGTAAAGTATGTATGAAAAATTCACATGTGTATTAGAGTGTAAAATGGTTTAAAATAATGTATTATCTTTGTAGGATAAGCGTGAGTGATCTTTATCAAACCCATATAGACAGGGTTATAATTATGGTAATAGATGCTCTTCGAGTGGACTTTGTTGATCATTTGCATAGTGAAATAAATATGCCATATGTTCATTCCATGTTGGAGAGAAATGAAGCCTTTATTGTAGTAGGAAATGTTCAAACACCAACTGTTACTATGCCAAGATTGAAAGTGCGTTTTGCTACAAGTACCTTTAATTGTAATTTATAAGTAGAATGAATTAGGAGTTTGTAAGATATATTATTTCAGGCCATGACAACTGGTACAGTTCCTAGTTTCATTGATATTGTTTATAATTTGGGAAGTCACAGTATTTTGGAAGATAACATTGTTCAACAAGCTGAAAATAATGGGAAGTCTGTCATCTTTTATGGTGATGACACTTGGATTAAGTTATTCCCATCAAGCTTTAAAAGGAAGGAAGGGACTACATCCTTTTTTGTATCTGATTTTACAGAGGTAAATTTTAATTTGTTTCTTGATAATGATCTTTTTCACAAAATGATTTCTACTTTCTTGCTTTTTTTATAGGTTGATAACAATGTTACCCAGCATTTAGATGATGAATTAACAGCTGATGACTGGGAGATTATGATTCTACATTACTTAGGATTAGATCATATTGGTCATCTAGAAGGACCAAAGAGTGCTCATATAAATCCAAAATTATTAGAAATGGATCTTATTGTGAAAAAATTACATTATGCAATGACAGAATGGGTAAGTTTCTTTTACAATAAGTTGTCATCTTTGTAATATATAATTTTTGGCTTCAGAAACTTTGTACTGTCTGCCTAACCTATCAACTGCATATATATGTGTGTGTGTGTATATATATATATATATGTGTGTATGTATATATATATATATATATATATATATATATATATATATATATATATATTTACAGCTCTATGTTGTTTACGATGTTTACAGCTCTATGTTGGCCGTTTATCGCATCCAAGGCGCCATTTTGTTTTGTCATGCCAAGAGTGTTGTAACATATCTCTTCTTTCCATTGCAACTGTTACACCATCCTTCCATTTCACTCTTTTGGGCAGTCTTTCTGAATCCATCCTTTGTAAGTGGCCGTACCTTAACAATCTTTTCTTTTCAGCAACATCAGTTAAACATCCTTCTATATTTAATCGCCTTTTTATAGTCTCTGTTTTTACATGATCAAGCAGTGTGACTCCACAGCATCTTCTCCAAAAACTGTTTTCAACACTATTAATCCTCTTTTTCAGAGCTTGGTTTAGTACCCAAATTTCAGAGCCATGTGTTACTGTGCTTTCCACCAAAGATTTAAACAGCCGGATTTTTGTTTTAGTTCCAACGTCCTTACTCCAAAGTAGTAAGTTTAATTTGCTGATTGTCTGTCGACCTTTTCCGATTTTTGATAAAATATCGGCTTGATCCATACCTTCTTCATTCAGAATTACTCCTAAATACTTAAAATCTTTTACATTTTTGATCTTAGAACCCTCTAGAATTAAATCTTCCTGCACATCACCAAGTACCAAATAATGTGTCTTCTCCATGTTAATTTCCAATCCCCATTTTTCATATTCTTCTACAAGTTTTCTCATCATGTAGGAAGCATAATTTACATCTTCTGCAAGAACCACTTGATCGTCAGCAAACAATAAAGTATGTATATTTTCTTCCCCTATCTGAATTCCCATTTTAGTGCACATTTTTGTCCATTTTCTCAAGGCTGATGAAATGTATATTTTGAAGAGTGTTGGGGATAAACAGCGCCCTTGTGTTAATCCCTTGTTAGTCATAAAAGACTCTGATAAACCTGCGTAAGTTTTAACCTGGCTGCTATTTCCTTCATAGAATCTCTTTACAGCATTAATGTACTGCCCATGGATGTTGTTCTCTTTCATTGATTCCCAAAACTTTTCCACTGGTACACTATCGTATGCTTTTCTTAGGTCTACAGAAACTAGATGTAATGGGCATCCGTAGGCTATGGACTTTTCCATCAGCTGTTTCAGGCAAAAGAGATTATCTGTGCAGGATAGACCAGATCTAAATCCACTCTTGTTCTTCAAGTTCCATCATATCCCTTTCAATGCGACCTCTCAGAACCCATCCATACAGCCTTCCTGTTGACGGGATGACACTCAACCCCTGTAATTGCTGCAAACAGCTTTGTTTCCTTTCTTATAAAGTGATGTAATATATACGCTTTTCCAATCTTTTGGTACGGCTTCTCCTTCCAGGCATTTATTAAATATTTCTGCCAAATATTCTAAGGTAACATCAGGGGCATGTTTCAACAATTCAACAGGAACACCTCCAGGACCGGGAGCTTTGTTGTTCTTCATAGCCATTAGCTCTTTTCTTATTTCGTGCACACTTGTATCTTCGCATGAATTGTTTACACATTCTAAGGAATAATCTATACATTTAAAATCAGTCTGTGTTTCTATTAAAAGAGTTTCATAATATTTTTTCCATTGCTCTTTAGTTATTGGGGAATGTCAGTTTCTCTACATTATCTTTTTTTAAAATATTAATTGTTTTCCAAGCTGCCCTTGATTTTGAACCACCAACTAATCGATCTATTTCACAGCATTTCTTTTCCCAAAATGCATCTTTTAATTTGGCCACTTCCTTTTTAACAGCGTAACAGTATTTCCTGTAAATATTTCTATCTAATGGATCCTTAGAATTTAGCCATCTTTCATACACTTGTTTCTTTTCCTTAAGGAGATCTTAATTTCATCCTTCCACCAGTAGTCCTTCATTCTAATCTAAGTTTCTTTTACTCCCCAATTGACTCCTTGGCGGCTTGATGTAAGGATTCCTTCAGAAAATTGTACATTTCTTCTGTGGATCCTTCAACTTTGCTTTCCATGTTTTGTGCCAATCTTAACTTGTAAAGTAATATGGTGGACTCATTATCAAAACTGTCAAGTTGATAACTCCAACTAACCGTAACTTCCAATTTTGTTTCTTGTTTACATTCATCTTCCACAGTTGGTGTTTCTTTCTTCCTGGGTGTAAACAAAGCTGTTGTTTTTAAAAGATAATGGTCGGACCCACAATCAGCCCCCCTTTTAACACGGACGTCCATGATTTTCACATGGAATGTCTGTCCAATAATGGAATAATCAATAATTGATTTGAGACTTAGACGAGAACCGTTTTCATTTAACACATCTTCTCCATATTGACCCACTACTTGATCATTTACTTTTCTGCCCACCCTTGCATTAAAATCACCTAGTGAAATTAATTCCTTCTTATTACATAAAGTTAAAATTACTTCACTTAATTTAGTATAGAATTCTTCCTTTACCAATAAGGTGGTGTCATCATTTGGAGCATATACACCAACAATCATAAAACTAATATTAAAAATTTCCAGATCAAGGGATATTATTCTTTCATTTATGTCATTCCAACTTTTAATATGTTTCTTCCATTTCTTATGTATCGAAACAGAGACTCTTGCCTTTGCTCAACGATGTTTATCCAACCTGAAAAAATTAAAAAAATCTTCCCACATTTCATTTCCATTTCCCTTCTTTTTGGTTTCTGTTAGAATTTAGGCAATTTCAATTTTGTGCGATTTTAATTCATTACTTACTTCAAGGTCGTTATTTCTCAGCCCCTGGACATTCCAGCATCCAAAATTTGTTATCCATTTCTGTTGCCTTTTTCGTCTTAAAGTTCCTGATTCTGAGGTGCGTTTGGTGTATTTTGCAAATTTAATATTTTTATGAAGGATGGGCAGCAGGCCTATTGCTTCAACCCCCAACCTGGGGGCCAGGGGATTTTATGTCAGGCTTTCCATGCCTTAGGAGGATTGCCTTCACTATGGCTTCAAAGTCTCCCCTCCGTGAGGCCTACCTACCCTAATCTATAGAAAGAGAGAGAAAAAGGAAGATAAGGAAAGACTCCCTTGAAAACCTAATAGTGTCGGTGTCTGAAACAAACAAGAGTTGACTGAGAGGGGTCGATAGAATAGACAAAAAGCATTGTGGCACAAGTAAGTTAAAGATGCCACAATGGTAGAAGAGGGAAGCCAGGAGGACCCAAACATGTCCTGCTGGGAGGTCAAGGTCACAATCTGGAAGATAAAGATACAGTAATGGAAAAGAGGGGTACAAGGAAGGAGAATGGTTAATAAGACTGTTTTCGTGGATTTGAGAAGGGATAGTATTTTATAGGGGTAGGAATGGAAAAAAAGAGGCAGGATAAAGGACATTAGGATGGGTAGGACGTTGTAGGACACAACTTAGTCTGGCTCCTCAGTTTTGGCCTATCTGACATGGATAGTATCCGACATGACCAGTAGTCATGCAAAAAAATGCATACTACCTCCGGCTTAGCCCTCCACCTCACTGAAGCAGGCAAGCCTCCCCGCCCGCATGGTCAGTGCTACTACAAGGCGGTGTCCCAAGGGGAAATAATGTTAATAATTAAGTGTTTAAAATTGTAATGAGATGTTTTGTTATGGATTGGACTGAATGAGTCTGATCTCTTTTTAAAAACTACCTAAATCAGTTGAACAAGTTTTGAGTTTAATTATGTTTTTCTTAAATCACACTTAAAAATCATGTCCAAAAATAAATTTTTTGTTGAAAACTATCAACTGGGAATGTGCACAGTAGAGTGTACTTCATCATATATGTTGACACATACACTTTTCATTCTGTTTAATAAGTATCTAGACATATCTAGTTTCTGATCTTCACGATTTCCCAGATTTTGTATGCATTGTTTTAGGCTGAAACGTCACTGCAGTCCATATTAATAATTTGTGGTGACCATGGAATGAAAGATTCTGGAGGGCATGGAGGAGCAACAACTGCTGAGACCACTGTTCCTCTTATAACGGTTGGTATGAGACAGCAGTTTCCTGCTCATAGGTTGGTGTAAAATTTATCTTAATAATGTTATTCAATATTAATTAATAAATTTATTAAAACAATTGCTTCTGTTTCATATATTTTGTTATGCTTTTCAGTGAATATAATTCAGTATCTCAAATTGATTTGGTTCCTACTTTATCAGTATTATTGGGATTGCCCATTCCTAAGTGTAATATTGGAAAATTGATACCTCAATTCTTTCAGAAGTTTCCTATGAAGGAAAAATTATTTGCATATTATTATAATGCCAAGCAAGTTGCAGATCATTTTAAAGAAATTAATTCATATCATACAACAGGTAATTGTTAATTGTAAACATTTCTGTTACTGTATTCATTTTTAATTTCCTGTCTCTGTGGTAGAACAATCAATTATGAATAGATAGCAAACTTCGTCATGTATGACTAATTATGAAACTCCTGACAAAAAAAGTATTAGAGAATGTAAATTCTGTATAACTGAGAATGCTTTACCATCTAGATTTTTTCTCCGTGATTGCTAACAGAGGACTTGAATTTCTACTAAAGATAGCTCTTTCAGAAATTTTTGAATGTTTCTTTGTTTTTCAATTCATATTTTTCTGTGTTATGAGAAAATTGTTTTGAAGACTAGCAAGCAAGTCACTTAATTTTTTTATTTTTTTCCTCTCTCTCTCTCTCTCTCTCTCTCTCTTTTATTCTTACTTGGAATAATAAAATAAAATGCATAACATTCTTTAAAAATAAAAGTATTGCATTTTTGTTTGACATTGAAGTTTGTAATAAACAAATTGGATTCTTATCTCCATGAGTGAATTTCTTTACAAGTGAGGCAAACATGTTTTACTTTCTCACTATACTATGTACTTACTATTCCGTACTATATGAAGAGAAAGTATAGTAATGCTCTGGTAAAAATTGGCGATTTTTTGGCAGAATTACTCATATTGTGGGAACCTGGTATTGAAAACGCAGATAAATCTTGTTTCAATGTGTAGTAAATTTTTTTCTCTTAACATGTTTGGTAATCCATGCTTTGCGAGTTCTTGATACTGAAAAATTGGTTCATTGCAAAAGTCTGTATGTCTCTGTCTGTTAAATAAATGAAATAAATGAAAGACACTTAAAAAAATTATCAAAAATGCCTCTAAATTGTTTGATTAATTTTTTCCATGGATATAGCAAAAGTTTTCACGATTGCTTGATTTATGAATTATGCTCTATCAATTGCTAGTCTCTTGTCTAGTCGATATTGCATTGTTCATACGTAAATAAATAAAATTAATGTTTCTTTATTTCCACACTGTCCAAATGTTTTGAGAGTGTAAATAAATCTTACATTTGTTTATTTCCCATTTGCTATTCCCGTCCTGTCTCGTCTTATTTGTTTTCCTACATTATCATATTTTATATTGGTGTCAGTTACGTCATGGCTTTGTTACATTGTTTTGTTTCTTAATTGACTTTTTCCCAAATCTAAAATATTTATAATATTCATACTGGAGATGAGTATGTCTCATCTTGATATATAGACAGTATAATCTTTCTTTATATGCCAAGAACATAAGAAAATTTCTCTTCCATAAGGCAACTCATATATAACAAATATTGAATGGCAGGCAGCCTCTTCCTCAAAGCCTGCTGTCGCATGAAGTCAGCTGTGCTGTGAGCAGTGATGTACTGAGTATGAGATTTCATTCAGTACATGCAGTAGCCTATGAGAATAGCAAGAATAACACAATCAAACCTTTGAATTTTTCATTCAAAATAGGTGTTACTAAATTGTTTTTGGATGGTTCCTTGATAATCAGTGAAATTATCAATACCTCTCACATGTTTGAAGTTTGCAGAGTTTTCTTTCAGTTTGTGTGTGCAGTGGAAATTAGTAATATAGATTCTATCTTATCTTACCTACATCTTTATGAACAGATAAGTAGATGAGATAGGTAAATAAATAGGGGAAAAAATATTTATTTTCTTCTGTGAATCTGGCTATATATAGTTTGCCAGTTTTGAAAGTGTATTGATGTTTAAAATATCAATAAATGAGTGATTTTTTTGTGTGAAGACTGTGGAAAAATCTTCCTATTTTTTCATTATTTTTTGTTCCTCTTTATTGAACCAAGTTATTCTAGTAATCCTACTAGAGCCTTTATGTGCTGTTGTTTCCATCATGCTATTATTTTGAGATAATTGGATGAACCAAACTAGTTGACCTCAAACTAGTCATTGTTGAATACCAGAATTGAATAAGTATTTCAACTAAGATATTGATCCCAAGATCTGTTATTTCTGTTGCCTTTTGGCTAATTTTCATTTAAATATCCTCTTTTATCCATGCTTGGATCAAAAACAGACAATACTAACCCAAAACACTTAACTATCACAGGCAGAATTGATTGCTATTAAAATATTATTGTTTTATTTTATGGACCTTTATTGAATTGATTATTGTTAAAAAACTTATTTTTTCTTCTGTTTAGAAGCCTATTTAAAGTATGAAGAAGCAACTCGATTACATGAATTATGGATAAAATCTAATTATCAGATAATTCATGATGCAAAGAAATCAGAAGAACTTTATCAGTCTGCCTTGGAAGATATGAGTGAAATCTTAGGGAACACAAGAGTAACTCAAGATGTATTTTGTCTTTTAATAGCAATATGTATTGAACTTCAGGTATGAATGGCTTGAAATAGTGATTATGAAATAATAAAGTTGTTATGTTTTGAAGACCAAACTTAAAATAATTTTTGAAGACCAATTTTAACTGTTCATAAATGTTTAAAACTTAAAATGTTATTTTAATTTCAGATATGTGGAATTCTTCTGTTTCAAAATACAAACATCATAAATACTTCTTCCGGGATTTTTCATATTTTTATATTTATATTTACATTATCATTTTCCAATATTCTTTATTGCTTGAGCAGTGAATCGGAAAGTGCTATTTGCAAATTTAATATGGGTAATGCCCTGGGAATAACATTACCTAATATTGTTTTGATTTCTATCAATATTTCTATTATTACCAATTCGTGTTCTATTTCATGGTTTTCACAGGTTAGTTGTATTAATTTGGCCATTTTTTAAGGGAAATATTAAGTTAGTAATAATTTGAATAACCATTTGCAGCCATCAAGAAACCAGGCATTGAAATGGTTTTTGGTTGGATCAGGATTACATCTCTTTAGTCTTTTGTCATCCAGTTTTATTGAAGAAGAACATCAAGTTTGGTATTTGGATGGGTGACATTTTTAATTGTTGTTCTAAGCAAACAATGCCAAATATCATACCTAAGTGGTAGTTTTAAAAATCTAATTATCTTTTTGAGTTTTATTTTAATAATATGTCATCGTATTCTCCGTAAACTTAATCAGACGGGTGATAAATGGGCTTCTGTTCCTGACATCAGTGATTGGTTACATGAACCACGCAATACAGCAGCCATTTCATTAGTTTTTATCTTAGGTAACTGTTTGCTTTTAGTAATCATTACATGAGTTTCTTTCATCAAGGTTATTTTGGGATTATTTTTTCTCTTTTCAGGGCTTTTAGGAAACGGACTTTATTTGTGTTATTGCCAATGGATTCTTTCAGATCAGAGCATCTTTTTCAGAGGGTTGTACATGATTTTATGTTTCTTGTCTCTCCTCATGGTTTATCTGTATCGAGCTGCTACCGGTGCAGTTCTCACATTGTTCAATAGTGTTGATTTAAAGTAAGTGTATTAACTCTACTGAAAGGAAATATGTATTATCTATTCAGTATGTATACCACCAATTTCAAGTTACATTTCAATTTTTATAAAGCACTGACAAATATATATTTCCTTTTTATTATTTCTAGTTTATTTTATAATTGAATTATGAATTATCAATGTTCAATCATCAATGAATTTTTTAATGTGCAGATGAAAATTGTTAGCATTGAGATTATAATCAGAAAGTATGAGATATTATTTGTTGTTTCAGTGTTGACATCTGAATGCTGAAATATTTTGTTTCATCCACAATTTTATGTTTCAGAGGCATTACTGAAGCAAGACTTTTTTGGTGCTTTTTGTTGCTTATGACAGTACAAGAGTTTACATTAACTGTATCTAGGCAAGAAAAGCTTAAAATACACTTCATTGGGTCTCTAATGAAGTGGTGTCTCTCTTCATGGATATTACTTGTCAGTTTGTTGCATCGGCCTCATAATGTATTGTTGCCTGGTATTCAGGCATTTGCGAGCATTTTCTTGAACACTTTATACAAACAAACATTTAAAACAAAGTATGATACATGTTGGTTGTCAATTGCCCACTGTTGGCTGGGCATGGTGTTCTATTTCTATCAGGTAAGAAAGAAATTATGAATTAACATGAAATGGAACAGGGAATATTGAGGAGATTAAAAGGAGGATTTTTGTGTACAATACCTATTATTAGAATATAATTATTAAAATATTATTTTATTGTGAGTGACTAAAAGTTAATAAATATCATACAGCTCTTCACAATTTTGTTGACTCATTAAATCATGGTTGTTTCTTTAATGTAAAATACTATTTAAGCCAAATGATTTTATTTTACCTTCCTCAGACCTTTCTTTGTAATATGAGACTTAAAGTAAGAGTTATTTATGAAGCACTGTGTGGTAATGATAAAATATGACTGAATTTTTTCACACTCATCTATCTCTGGTAGAAAATATTTGGTCCAAAATCTAAATAATTATGCATTGTTAAAATGTATACATTAAATATTTTTAAGAACAAGAATGTTATAAATTTTTGGAATGGAATAAATATATCAATGAGATTAACATTATTTTCAAGCTCTATATTTGTTGACAATAGTCAGTTAATGTTTTACCATATATCATAAATGTAATCAAGGGATAGTAGATCAACAATGGTTCTCAGATGCTGCATGATTCAGGAACGGAACACTATGTATCTCTGTTTAAAACAATGCCATTAAGAGAATTACCTTTCTTTGTTTCCAAATTATTTAAATTAAAGAATATACGCTTTAAAAATATGCTGAATTCTATTGCAATTTTGGATCAAGATCATTAATCAGGAAAATTTGGATCTCTTATTATACTTTAGTATTATTTTGGAGTTTTGGAGAAGGCTGCAAGAAAATTTGTTCTTTTCCCAAGCATCTTTCATGCATTTATTGATTTAAGAGATAAATGTAGATAGTACATGGGTTCAATTTGATGTAAAATTAAGATAATTTATTTATTACATTGGTGGTGATTATGCCAATTTGTTACAGGGAAATTCAAACAGTGTTGCTACTGTAGACGTGGCATCAGGTTATGTTGGATTGCAGGATTACAATCCATTTTTGGTGGGATACTACCTATTGGTAAATACTTTTTCAGCACCTGTTTTATCCCTGCTTCTTCTTGTTTGCCAGTTGGTGTGGGAAGCGAAAAGTCGAGGAATTCATTGGTGGGTTAATATTCTCGAATTTCTTTGTGTCTTTGTAAACTTATTTGAATGTTTTTATGAGTTGTAATGTAGAATTGTGATGTATTAAGCATGTTGAAATATGATATTTTAGATGTAAGTTTGTACTTTATTAAAGGTATTTTTATTTCCAAAAATGAAATTCTGAAAATTTAATTTTATAGGTATTCTATTTCTAGAATTTACAAAGAAGTTAAAGCATTTATAATTTGAAAATTGGTTGTGAAATGAATTAATTTGTAATTAATTCTTTATTTGTTTAAAACCTTATTTTATTTGACTTAAATATTCTGTTTTGATTTCTCCATCTTTTCTATTTAGAATTTTAGATTAATGGTACATATTTTTTGTTCGTTTGCTTGTTTGGATTTTTTTCGTATTCATAATTTTGTGTTATTATTGTCATATTCATTCTAGGTTACTGGATCATATTGAAACAGCTTTCCATACTGTGATATGTTATAGACTGTGCACAGTTACTGTCTACCTAATGCTGATGACATTCCAGAGACATCATTTATTTGTGTGGTCTGTCTTTTCACCAAAATTACTTTATGAATCAGTATACACCCTTGTGCAATTTGTGGTCATTCTTTTTATATACAGTACATTTTATGGTATACATATTATGTTACCTCCTTTTAAGATGAATAAAACTCATGAGTGAGAGGTTCCTTTTAATGTTACCTTCTCATTTGTTTTAACAATTCAAAAGGCTGTCGTTGGTTCATGCTTTATTAAATGTGAATCTGATCTCAGAATTGAATATATTTTATTATAGTCTGGCCTGTTACTTGTGATAATTCTCACTTATAATGAATGATTTGTTGATACTGAATGGCAGTACAAGGTACTTTGTGAAATAGTTATTTAAAGAACAATTGGATGAAGTTTAGATATGAGGACCTAGGCAGAATTTGTACTTCATTTGATGAAATCTGTTGCCAACCTAACAATTGAAAGTTTTTATAAGTCATTTTGCCAATTGTGCAATGATTGAGGTTACACATAGCGAAGTGTGAAGTATAACTTGTTCGAGAAATACACACACAAATTAAAATATTTTGGACTAGTTTAAGGATGTTTTATGTTAATTGAATTGGCCCAGGGTCTGAGGCCTCATTGAGAAATTGGACAACATGACAAAGCGTCAATTCAAAATTTCGAGGTTATAAAAATGACATCACTCCTCTTGCAATTACAGAATCACTTGTCATAAACTGTTTTAAGTTTTAAATTACTAGTGTTTTTTATTCCAGAATGAATGTTATGAATAATTTGTGAATAGTAATAAATTGTAGTGTCGGAGTCTCATCAATTGCTGGGATTTATCTTGCTTTATGTAAATCCCAAAGGTTGGGGATTCCCAATTAAATTGGAAATTTGCTCAAATTCAATATAAAATATTAACAATGACTTGTAATTCTAATGGAAATACACTAGTTCTGTTATGTTGGGCATGTCAATACACACTTCACATTTCCAATGCATAAGATTGGTAATGTGTCATAAGACGAGCAAAAATGGTGATGAGTCCCTAAGTAAACAATATTCGAAAAATGTTTTAGTCTTTTTCTTCATCACTGAATAATGGGAGTTTTATTTCAATCCATTAGCCTTCACTGATTTGAAATTTTGTCAGTACCCTTTCCTTCATTCAGAATGAAGGACACAAATGCCTGTTACAACTGTCACAATGTATGATACCAACTGAGCGAGAAGATTGTTGTCAAAAACTTTTTTTATGTGGTAGTGGATTTTAATTGTTTTAATGTACACTAGTATGATGATTTTTTACAACCTCATTTCCCTGTATCATAATTGATGAGTTTTCATTAAAGATTAGATAAAATTGTGTTTTCAAAGTGATTTGTAAAAAAAAAAGTCTCACACCCAAAATTATTTTAAAATTTTATTTATCAGTTTTTTGCCTTATTTTAAATCACTGAAAGCAGGTATAAAATTGAACACAAGCTTTAGAGTCACATAGACAACATAATATAGGGTCATGAAACATCCAAAGAAGTCAATTAATCATGATAATGTTATTGGACAGGATGAATCTCATAATCAGCAGGAAGTTGTCCTTGTTGTGCCAGGAGCAAGTTTTGCATAACTTAGATCATACGCTCACCGTACTGGTTGCTTCAGGCAATGTTGATAAGATATTCATCTGTTTTCCAGTGGGTTTTCAAGCATTTGAGACCTGTTGGGTAGTCCTTCAGAACTGCAGATAATTCATCAAAATCTTCAGTGTGGAGCAATTGACTGCTGAATCAGTCGTCAGCTCAGGAGTAGGAAATGAATGAACAAATTTTACTCAGCCTGTTCTGGGTTCGAAGCATCAGAATAAACACAAGAAGGACTAGAATGACATGAGAGTTCCAGTGTGTAGGGCTGATGTTTGGGATTTGTTGAAACTTCACGAAGGGGATCCTGTCAGTGAAGTGATGGAAGACAGGAGTGAGGTGATAGAGAAACTTCATGTCGTTTCTTCAGCCATCTGTTTCCTTAATCTCAGTCCATGACGATGAGCTCCAGGTGAAGAACATGATTCAGCACATGATGCTAGCAACCGATGAACATAGGTTTGGGGTGACCTTTCTCTTTGAACATTTGCTGCAGCTGAACAGCAAAGCCAATCCTTGCCGGTATTCATGCTTGTTATGTCAGCAACAATCAAGTCAACATAGACATTATAATTTCTTTTGCTTCATTCTCTAGGACTATAACAAGGTATTCAAAGCCATCAGTGCATTGGCCATCAAAGTGTGTGCTCCACTTCTCCAGATGAAGCATGCTCACCAAGTGCTTCTTCATCAGAGCAGCTCTTGTATAGAGAGCTTTGTGGATCGCTGACTGCTATGGTGTTGGGATTTCAATGCCCTCATGAGAAAGCTGGTGCCACACATTTGCTGCTCTGAGGGATGACGGATTTAAGCTTGTAACAATGCTCATTGGGTTATGCTTCCTTGTGCTATATGATGCTTCTCTCTCTCTTCGGTCCAAAGATAGTCTTGACTAGTGTTGGATGAGTCTGTGTAACTTATGGAACGATGAGGTGGAGCTGAGCTGGTAAGTGTTGATGTTGTCACAGTCTCTTCCATTGTCTTCCTTTGCTTGGATGGGTGGATGGTCTTTGCACTGGCATGTTAACCAGTGAAATAATCAACCAGATCCTTGCTCTCAATTTGCACTTTGTAAAGGTTCTCATCCCCTTTGCACACATCCACTCGCCTTTCACCTTGGTTACATCAAACAGTTCATTCAATGAATGATTATATCATTTCTTTCTGCATTGCTCACAGTCTTTCAGAAGGTTTGCTAGTTTGCGCAAATGACTTGATCAGATACATGCAGGAAGTTCAATGTTTTGTGCCATCGGCCTTTAAGCTCCACAGCAATTAGACTGATCCTCTCTCTCTCTGTTCTTTGGCAGAGGATTCAAGAAATTTTGCAGAATCTAATGACATGGTTTTTCAGGGGCTTGCGATTCTGTTCACTCAAGGGCACTTCATATATTGCCACATTGCGTCTTTTTGAAGGCACTTGAAATTGAACCAGGTTTTTTGTCCAGGTTTCTTTGTTCTTTTTGGTGTTAGAAGAGCTCTTCTTGAATGTTATCTTCTACACATTAACCAAAATAGAAAAAGGCCTTAACGTAAATATTAAATAGGTAACAAGTTAATAAATTATAATATTCATACCAAATTATATTAGTATATAAAATTCAAAAATGGTTTGTGCATGACCTTTTTCAGTATTTCAATAGACTGTACTTCATTTTAGCCATTAAGAGGCAATAGCTCAAACATTTGTGCTACAGGAAATAATTTAAAAAAGTCATTAGCCTAATGTTCACTCTAGAAGTTAATAATAAACATATTTCATTATTTAATGATATCAAGGAAAATTTATATTGCCTAAAAATGTCTAATTGTCCTGGAAAGGCAAAAAAATGCCTATTGATTCATCAATGATTATCGGATTTGAGGAGAATAAAGTTGAAAATGTTCCTGTTCATAAATTGAGACTGAAGTTGAATTTTGTATTAAATAAAAATCCTGGATTACCTCAGATGCCCTATATATCACAAGAGGAGGAGACAATGAATGCATTTGTCTGTTACTCCGACATTAAAACATGCACCAGTCAGAATGTTGAATTAAAAAGACCATTTTTAAGTGGTCATTAGTTACCATTAGTACCGTAGTTGAGTGGCTATTTTTAAGTGTTTATTGTAATTAAGAAAAGTCAAAAATTGTTTAGTATTTGTATTTCTATTTGTATTCCTTTATATATGCTAATGTTTATAATAAAAGAGTTTGAAATTAAATAAAATGTATGTGAACAATTTTTTGGGGGTCAATTTATACTGCAATTTCCACCTTTTAAGATCTCATTTTAAGCTCCAAAAGCATATTAGCAGGGATGTCCAGAACTGAGGGCAGCTGGATTAACTTGCTACAGGCCCCGACTTAATTGGGACCTCAAATTTTTTTCATTGAAAAGAAATGAAAAATGTATTTATCTCTTAACCAAATTTCACACATTATTTCTGATCCACAGAGAAATGAATTCTGTTTATGAATTGGAGGAGGAGGAAATTTCTTGTTTGAAAGAAGGGGTCAACAACCCCAGGCCCCTGGTTTTCTCTGGGTCCTCTGGGTATTAGAGACAAATATTCTGACGCATAGAGGATATTCACAAATTGATATTTTAGATAGAACTAACAAACAACCCAGCGTTGCCCAGGCTTTTTCATAATCATTGTGAAAGACAAAACGTCTCCGTGTTTTTCCCTCTATCTGCCTCTCTCTGGGTCTCTTTCTGTCTGTTTCTTTCTATCTCTGTTTATCTCTGTGTGTCTGTCTTTGTCTGCGTCTGTCTTTCTCTTTTTTTTTATTTATTTGTTACGAGGGTAGATGGAAATCTTCGAAAGACACCATGTGGCCCGTACCTCATGGTATTTTTACTCACTAGGTTTTTATTCATAGTGTGAGATTTTTACTCACTAAAACCATCTCCCTTCTCCTCCATCCTCCCCGCGGAACCGCCGTTGGGTATTACATCGCGGGGACTGCATCAAAGTGGTTTAGTCACAAGCCAACAGTGGCGGTGGGTGAGTTAAATTTAAGGGTGTTGCATACGCAATGGTCGTGAGGTGGGTCTTCCCAATATTTCCTGATTAATGGACAATTATTAACAGACACAATTACTATTTAAATTGTTTAAGAACATTTCGCCTTAAATTTCAAATATATTTTAAAATATTTGGATTTTGACGAATAATTGTAAATGAATGTAAAATCTAAAAACTACTATAAAGAAGGAATGACACGAAAAATTATCCTTTCCATTCCAAGAAACTGATTATAAACTTTTCTCGGTCGCGTCCCCCACGTGTGACAACGCGCCGTGAGAGTGTGGCCGCGCAGCCGCTCCGAAATCGAGCTGAAGTCAGGGCAAAATCCGTCACCGGCGACAGGTCGGCCCACGCAGCACGTCCGCATATCGCATCCCTTTCAATACACACGACTGTTATGTGGACGTTGGCCGACTGCTTTTCTGCGGTCGAGCACGCAGTCTACTATGCTATAACAGTGACCTGACCAGCTTGTGAAAAAAATTAATACTATTCAGTGGCGTAGCCTGAGTTTTGGCTTAGGGTATGTAACTCGAGAAATGAGAAAATAATTTAAAACTTTAATTATAATTTAAATATTTCTCATTCACCAAAACCATCTCTATCACATTGATCAATTAGAGCACACAAATAATTTGTATATTTAAAATAAAAATTGGTCCAGGAAAAGTAATGATTGCTCACGTACTTCATGTAGTTTACTCGTTGAAAATTAGAAAAAGTTGACTTAAGTTTACGACCAAGCAATATATAAATGTGTGTCCTCATACTTTAATAATAAGAGCACTATCAAACCCAATGATTTTCAAAATTGTCCAATTCATATCATTTCGAACCCAATAGAATTAGCATAATTTATAAAATGGAAAAGAATGATCTATAATAAAAATATAATAGGAAAGAGAAAATCAGTCAATTTACGGACACGTAATGAAAAACAGTTGACAGTTGTCCTTTGCTGCTTACATCAAGGGTTTCATCCAGTACGGCGGAGACAAAAGAGGCTTTAGAAATTTCATTTTTAATTTCATAGGACATTACCGCGCTCACACTTGAGATCCAATGAATCTGAATTTCTTCGTGAGCTTACCCGAAACACTGGAATTTTCATATCATCCTTGTCGGTTTTATCGTATTTCATTATTTCACTTATATATTCCACGAAATTTTCTCTATTTGATGATCTCCTATTTTCATTATGGCTAGAAAATACAAGCTCATGTCTCCCAAAAACGCATACAACTTGAATGAAGTGTGACAGAATTTCTCTATTTTCCCTTATAACACTGTTGTATTGCTCAACGTAGCCTGTGTTGGCTGTTTAAATAAAATTCTATCCTCTCATATTTTTTCAAATATTTTAACTGTTTCTCACATGCTATAATTTGTCCACGGCACAAAAATACGACTCCATAATTATGTCGGCATTTTGGATCCCGTGGTGCTCGCCATTCCAGGGCACAGATGTGGACTGCACAGTCACAGACCCTTGTGCATTCAACCAGCACAATCCCTAACCTAAATTGGCTACAAATATATAGTTGCTAATGCATTAAAATAAGGTAATAAAATTTAAATAAAACGACAATGTTCATTAATTAATCTCGTTCTCTTACAAACACAGAAGAGATTAATGAAGGTTTGTAAAACGACAGCTTTCTCGTAGGCACCACGGTAGGCAACCTGGATGTAATGGGTCACAGTGCATCTGATTCACAGCGCAAGCTACGCGGCATTTCAGACTGATTCGTTCATCCTTGTGAAGAATCGAATTCTCAACGGCGCAATGTTTGAAATATAATGAAATATTTTGTAGTAGAAAAATAAAATAGCAAATTGACAATTTACAATCATTTTAAAATAAAATAGCTGAAATTGTCAGGGTATGTAACACATCATCCACATCCATAGACGCTACGCCCCTGATACTATTTAATAACTAATCTTCAAAATAAAGCTTAATTTCTCGCTTATTGCTATATATTAATTTTGATCCTTACGCTTCTATACGTAGCCTCAAGTTTCATTAAGCAAAAATCAGAACGAAACATTATCATTAATTTGATCAATCTACCTAGAAATGTGGAAATTATAAACTTACCTTGTTTACTTGAATTGAAAATCCAATTGCCGATGCACAAATTTCCGATCACTAATTAACTTTAGTTACAAATCCAATTGCCGATCACTAATTAACTGAAGTTACAGGTTTCGCGGATAAGTTGCTTCTCTACAGCATTGTTAGGGCGCACAATCGCTCGATTTTTTATTTCTAAGAAATAATTTTTATTTCTAAAAATATTTCTAAGAAATGTTTTTATCCGCTTCATTGTTGAAAACGATCGTTCATCTTATATGTCGAATAAATATTAGAGCTGAATCGTCGACGCAACTCTCGTTTTGCTGATTTCACAGTTGTTTCAATTTTCAGAACAAGCTGATCCGGACCAAGTGCTCATTTCATTCGTGATTTCAAGAATATCATCGTAGCTAAACTTTTTTCCAATAAGATTAACAATTATTTATTTTAGAGAAATAATTGAATACCATAACTTAAATACTACTTGAACTCGAGATGTAAAACACATTTTTACACGGATTTTAAGACGGCCCTCACCATCCACATCAGAAGCAAAACTTGCGTTTCGGAGTAACGTATCGAGGACACTGTTTTACTGACAGCGAACCGGAGACTTCGTCCCGAGTTGGGGTGATTGCCCGAGTGCTGCGCCAAGCGGAGTTCACGGCGTAAGTGTGAACATGATATGATGGAAGCGCCCTGTGATAACACGGAAGCGAAGTCACGTGGTACCCAATGGTCCTTATGAAACGAAGTCTGAGCAAGGTGCCTCGAGATCGTGAACAGCCATGTAGACTCATCGGTTCGTCAATGTAATACTGGTATGAAAATTATACAAAGAAGCAGAAAAAAGTCATACTATTAATGATATTGTAATAACGAAGTGTATATTCTATTTTCTCTCAATTTTTTGGGTGTTGCGTGAATCTGTTGAACCTTATAAAGAACCGCCCCTGCAAGCCACTTTTCTTCCCCAGATTGTAGGAAGAGTCCAAGAAGGATAAGCCGACTTCCTTTCACTCCTTTTCTATTCTCCTGAGCTCAGCTATTTTGGTCTGTGCATATGCGCTCACATGCATAGCAGCCCAGTTGGTTTCTGAGGCGAGCATGCAACCGGCAATTGCTTCGGGTGTCAGCGGGTCAATTTCGAGGATACTCGTAACGTGCCGTCGCTGCACCTGGAATCGCAGGCACTGGAAGAACACATGCTCGGCGTCCTCGACAGCAGGTTCACATAGTGGACAGAAGGGAGTATCCTCCAGCTTGAACCGGTGGAGATATGCCAGAAAGCATCCACGTCCAGGCTGAGTCAGGAAGAACTTTACTTCCCCGTGTTTACGGTTGATCCACGGTGCAACGGTGGGATTGATGCGGTAGGTCCATCTTCCTTTAGTGGACTTGTCCCAGAGGTCCTGCCATTCGAGCAGTGTTGTCGAGCAGTTTGGGTTCTCTTCTTTGTGATAACTAGAGACCGGATTTTTATGTAATTACATATTTTTGTCTCTCTACTTACCGTTTTCAAAATTTTAATCGTGACGAATTGTCGCCGTCCTAACACAAAATCAGATTTTTTCGTTGCATATTTTTACATATTTGGTACTATATTACATATCGTCTCCTGTATTATTTCAGTAGTATACCTTTCCGTTGCGGCTCTCACACGCAACCAATCTTTAATATAAATGAGGTCTCTAAAGAAAGAAATTTCACGGAGACGTGACGAATTGCACTTTGACTATAAAACTATGAAGGATTTGTTAAAAACAACACATCTAAAAATTCAAGACAAATGCAACCTGAAACACTTGCCAAAGTTTTCGTCAAATAACTCCTAAACAAGCATTCCAGGGCCTTACCTGTAATTGTTGGGGTATTGGATACCTGTAAAGAGCTGCTACTATTATCCTTGCCTTGTTTTTTGTCAGCAAAATGTCAGTTCACCACGTTCTCTTTATGTTTGTAATGAAAAATCATGTAACCATGTGCATTACCTGGATATTTATTTTGTATGTATTGTATATTTATAGCCCTGAAGCAGGCCAAATAAATGGCCGAAACGTTGGCACTGTAAGAATAACTGAATTTTATTGACCTACCCTCACGATTACCCATACTATACTTATAAGAAGAGGTCAAGATCAACAGAACAAATGGTATTTAGTACTCAGTGGTGAAAATATTACTTTGATTATTTTTTGGCTCGGAATTGCTTTTCTTGAGGTACATTAGAACGCAGATAATAATCCAATACTTTTTAGTAATGAAATCAGTTTTCAATTTTCGTACCCCAGCAAGGTGGCACTCTGCCTCTCCAAAACCCCCTCTGTTCCACATAACAAATCAAGGAAAGTGTAATAATAGTGCAAAGAGTAGAGTTGTACTTGGCCGATCCGGTATTTTCGCACTACTTTACTTGACCTTCTCAAGAGTAAAAATCTTTTCTAATATTTTTGTGACAATCAAAGGAAACGAAAAGTAAACTCTTGAGGAAGATAAAATAATTTCTTCAACTGTTGTTTTTTAAGAAGTATGAATTTTTCCAAGAACACCTCTTTATAACGCTGAATAAACCTTGATTGAAAATTTGTTTCCAACATAAATTGTATTATTATTATTATTTTTGTTTGATATTCTGTAAGTTCATTAGAAGTTATATTTATACATTTAAATAAATAAAAACGTTTCATCAACAATAGGTCCTGCTTAATAGAAAGGATAGACAAAGGGATAGGGAAAGGATGGAGTTTAACATGCGAGAGTTCTCGCACGGGTACGCTAGTTTTACATATTTCGCTATTTTCTCAACATTTTTATTTTATCAATTTTCTTACATATTTTTATGAAAAGAAGTGTTTTCAAAAAATTCAGCTTTTTTTCCTACATTTTTACTGCGTGCTACTGCGTACTGTACTAGAGGTATGCTTCGTGAAGACGCGGTCGAATATTCTCACAGTCCGATGTGCCTGCTTCAGTTCTCACCTTTAGGTGTGAAAACATAAGTTTTTTTTGTTTTTTGTTTCGTTTTTTTGTTTTATTTTTGAAGATCTCTCACACCTTTAATATGCACATTACCAGCAATTTGTAAACACTATTGTATTTGTAAATTAAGGTACTTCAAATGAAGTGTTTCGAAAACTCAACAATGTTCTGTGAAAAAGAGCTTCAAATTTCGCATTCTTAGTAGCGCTTAAACGGCATTTTCTTAAAACGGCTCTAAATTTTTTAAAGTAAATTGCCTTTTAGGACGAGGTTTGTCTGTTCTTTAATATTATAAAACTAAAATTTCCGTTCTACCATTAGGAAACGGAAAAATTAAGAAAATGTCAAAAAGTATACTTTGGGCGGCGATAGATGGCAACTGGCACGAGTATGTGGCAATTCCGAATAGCTTGCCCAGACCCAAGGAAATAGAAAACTAATACGGCTAGTCTGTGCCATTCTGCAGCACCACTAGTTTACTGTGCTTGAGCGCATTTAAGTTATTGTTGTGAATTCTATTACGCCGACCACGCCAGTGCTCTGTTTATTCTGTAGAAATTGTTAGTGACTAGACTGAACTTGTACATCTACTGGTAAAACGGCGAAAGGCTACGGACGTCTGGCGAGAGGTCTACTCCGGCATTGTTTACTGAACGATTTGGATTGTGGAATTTTTGTAAAGCTCAAAGCTCACAAACGTATTTTTGGTACTCAAGTCTTCCTACTTATTCCATACATTTTATCAATATTTACATTATAATTACATTTAATTTACATTTCCCTATACATAACCGCATTTATGAATACAATTGCTTCATATAATTTCTTACGAAGCTTCCCGAAAATTGGAAAGTTTTGAGTGAAAAATATTTTGAAGATTTTTTTAGATCTTTTTGAAGGCGCATTTTCAGAAACGCTCCAACATTTTATTAAAAATGACTTCAAATTTTCTAATGAAATTGGACATATAATACCAGATTTTACCCTTTTATAATATTCTTAAAAACAGACTTTAATTCTCCTATTATCCGAAAAATTGAGAAAACGAGAAACAATATTATTTAGGCGCCAGTAGATGCGAACTGAGACCTTGGTTCAAAACCGAAAAGATGGCGCAGAACGATGAATAAGGAAAGTAGAAGAAAGTCTGTGCCATTGTAGCTCCACTAATTCATTAATGTAGCCCAGTTTAGGTACTAATGATCATTCTGGAATAAGAATATTGAATGTGGATATGAGAAGAGACATCATGATTAAGGATAGTGTGTTTACGTGTATGCGAAGAGCATGGAATAAAGAATAAAATTGAGCATGGAATAAAGAATACAATTAACATTACATTTTCATACGTTTTTACTTTCTCGTGTATGCAGTAAAAAAATTGAAATGCTGCAAAAAATCGACATCGAAATTATAACGGAAAGCCACAATTTTTGAGCCACTGTTACGAAAAAAGGTATTTTTTTCAAAACGTCTGTTCGTCAGGCTATCTTTAACAACAGCGGCTAAACTGTATTCACTTTTTTCAGCAACACTGGTAATCCCAGTCGAGCTGACTGATGTCATAACCTCTTAAATTTGAAGCATTTTATTTTTTGGAGGAGCGGGAAAGCATTTTATTTTTTTGGCGGTGCGATGGGGAAAAAGTCTCCAGCGACTTTTTCAAAGTTTTCTCTAAAAAGGCACCACTGTTTACTTTCTCCCTCCTATTTCGTAAGAAGGGAAAGTATTGTATTCTTATACCGGATACCGTGAAACTTCGATTGACAAACCCCTAATTACCAGGCCTTGGCAACGAAAAAGTGAATAACCCATGGAGAAGTGTTCTTCCATAGATAAACCTAGTTCCTGTATATAGTAAATTTCTTCTCCTGTCACGTGTACAATTTTACAAGAGAACAATTTTAATTCATGCACTTACTCTTACTACAGAGTTTTGGTCACTGATAATTGTATGCATATAACACAGGCGCGCGCTGGATCCGAATCTGAAGCCAGAAGTGCGCCATCACCCTCCATTTCTTGTATACGTAGTATACGGAAAGTTATGTAAAGTTGCGCGAAAAAACTGGATTTTCGGCAGAAAAAATTCATTGCCGGGTCCTGGTAACAAAAAATGGATAAATACAGCTGATAAATTAAGAAAAAGAAAATCCCTAACACGTGGTGCACCCAGAATCCGTATTTTGTGGGGCCTTCATACCGAAATACCAATTGAAAGTAAAACGTCTGTCTGTCTATGAACAAAGCTAGCGACTAAACGGTTCAACCGATTTTCTCCGAAATTGATATTCCCCAATTGATCTGACTGTTCTCGTGGCCCCTTGAATTTGAAACCGATATTTTAATTTTGAGTGGTACTTTACATGAAGCCCCGGGACATTTTCAAAATAAAAAAAATAATAAAAAAAATGACGCCAACAATGTTGGCAAAATTTTGTTGCTGAATAGTCTGAAGGTTACTTAAGAGAATAGCGCAGGTCTGATGTTGGTTAAAAACTCTCATTTTTCAAAAATTGAAAAAATTCAAAATTGTTTCGGCGTTTTCCTACAACTACAATTATGAAGATAGATTTTTCTCAATGAAATGTGTTCATAAAAAACATCTTCAAATAAGGTCATGTTCAATTTTTCAAAAACATGAGTATTTTTTTGTGCAAAATTTTGTGTCAAACATAAGCAATTTTATTTTCTTTAAACCATTTTTTCATAAAAAGCTGCACTTTTTTTAAAAAATCGTAATCTTAGATAGTATAAAAGAAGCGTCAGTCAGATAGTATAAAGGAAGCTGAGTCAGTCATGTTCGTTGAAATGCCTGATTTTGCAAAAATTAAAAAGAAATTAAAAATGTTCGGCCTCTTTCTACAACTAGTTATGCAGATACAATTGTTTTCTTAATGAAATATGCTCATCAAAAACCGATCTTCAAATAAGGTCATGTTGAATGTTTCGAAAATGTGAGTAGTTTTTCTATAATTTCGTGACAAACATAATAGACCGCTCGAAATTAACTGCGTTTCGTTTTCGGCGTTTTCTTACAACTACAATTTTAAAAATACAATTTTTTTCTCAATTAAATCTATTTATCAAAACTACATCTTCAAATAAGATCATGCTTAATTTTTTGAAAATACGAGTAGTTTTTCTATGGTAATTTCGTGACAAACGTAATAGCCCGTTGCGCTTCAGACAGGTGGATGCTTCGTAAATTAGAATTTGTATATTATTTCTTTAATCATTTCTTACATTGGAGATTTTGTTATACGGTTACAAATTTATCTTTTATAATTTATTTAAAACCCATTTGATGTATACGAAATAAAAATTGCTCTCAGGGAATATCAACAATGCAGGGAATTCTGCTTCGCGCTCACGAATTTCTGTGAATTACGTGTCATTGTTGTGACTTGATATAGCTGGATGAAAAGGAGTTAGTATGTTGCTATTTGCATGAAAATATTTAGTTTTCGCACCAAATGCTCCACCATTTGTAATGAGTACAGTATTTTTGCAAGGTTTCAGAATACTCTTCTCATTCATGGCCCTATGAAATGCATTTCTACATTTTCTGGAGTATTAGGCTTCTTTTTCCATTACAAGTTTACAAAACTTTTGTATTATATTTTTATGCAGTTGAAGAAAAAAATGTTTTTCTAGATCATATGTGAAGTTTCCGTTTCAAACAAACTGAAACTTCCACACTTATGAAAATAACTGTTTTATTATACGCGTTATGTTCTAGGAGGTAAAATAAATATATGTAAAAAATATTAGCGGTTGCTGACACTTTTTGTTTAACGCATATTCTTAGTTTTGAGTTCATATGTTGGCTATTTTACGTGCATATATTGCCAATTTGAAGTGCATGGTTGCATGCATATTTTTAACTCTTTTGGTGCATGAAGTTTCGGGATCTAGTTATATACCATATAATATCATCTGATCCTTAAAGACATTTACTGCGTGTTGAATAATAGAAAAACGAGAAATGGTGTCGGAACTGTTATAACGAAAGGCAACTCACGAGGGAGCAGCCAGAATTTTCGTAATTATTTTGATGTCAATTGCATATATTCCAATTACTGTATTAATATTGTTAGCCAAGAGAATTCACATAGTTTTGACAACACTAATAATAATAATAATAATAATAATAATAATAATTTATTGAGTCACATATACAATTACAATTGTGTATGACGAGTCAATGTATATTGGGTGGAGAGAGGGAAGTTACATTTACTGTCCAGAAGCAAAGCAAGGGGCCATCTCAGCATTTGCTCAAAGGACCAGGGAAACTGGACAGAAAAACCTGATCGAGATGGAGTCATTGCCCTAAGAATTGTACTACAATACTTTTTACAGGTAGATTAAGATATTATACAGTATACAATTATTTTTAGTAGCAAAATATTTAACATTTTAGAATTGTAGTTTTATGTTTAATGTAAAATTAAAATTTACTTGTTACTGTCATTCTACTGCTACTATAATATAATAACTATAATATAATAATAGTAATAGTAATAATAGTAAAAATAACACATAAAATAGTACATAATATTAATTATCATAACAGCTACATATAAGTAATAATGTTAGCATATAATTGTCCAATCTTGAAATGGTAAGGAGCAGGAGGCAGGTTTTGGCCAGGTTTTTTCTATTCCTACACCTAGTCCTACTGCAGCACCTGAAATCAGTTTGTACATATTAGTTACTGATGTATTCCTGAACATTATAAAAAAGTTTTTGGCCAAGGAAGTGTTTAAGTTTATTCTTGAAGTTGTGTATTCCTGTTATGTTTCTCAGATATATAGGTAATTTATTGAAGAATTGTACGAACTGAGTATGAACTGAGAACACTGCCATGAAAACAGCGAGTTGTTCGCTTCTAGGTTGAATTGGACGTTTTCAAATAATTGCTAAAATATTAGTAGTGCAGAAAATGCAATATTTCAATATTACGTAGCTGTTTCCAATAACGCGAGAAAGTATGTGTTGTAGCACCACTAGTTTTAAATAGCAAGAAACCATCGTGACATTGTATTTTCTAATTTTGGGGGTTGTTGTCAGAACCAAAGACTTGACACATGTTTATCTATGAATTTCGATGCGCTGAATCCGATGCGTTGAATCCGACGCCAGAATTGCGTCATCACCCTCCAATTTGTTTTAAAACTCGAAAAAAAACCCACCGTGAAATTGTATTTTTTTGTTTTCGAGGGTTGTTGTCA
>JAHLJT010004567.1:48438446-48449074 GCA_031308135.1 Acheta domesticus | reverse complement strand
ACTCCAGATCGAATAACGAAATAGTTTTACTCATGGTTTGGGCTACATTACAAAAATGATGAGGTGTATGGCTTCGGAATATTTTGTTTACATGTTTTAATTAACATAAAATGATTTTGATACTGATTTAATTGCTCATTCACATAGCTTTCCCTTATCAAAATTATGCAATGTTGGCAGCAAGAATTTAAGCGTGAATTCGTTCAGCGATTGGTTCAGCTATTCGTATTTTGCCATCGACAGAATTTTCCCAGAAATGTGCGCAAAGTTTGAGAATGTCAAAAGCCCTACCGCGCAATTTGAATTTGTTCCGAATATTGAATTTATGGTAAATTTTCTCGGAAGTCTCAAAACCATTATTCCTGTTTTTATATCGTTTAAATCTATAACTTTCCAAACTAAACTTCAATGTGTTTCTGTCGTAGATCTTGTATTTAACCTCAAAGTTAGTTTTTTTCACGTTGTATCTAGTCTTATCTTCAGAAATCATGAATTACTTTTCATTGTGGAGGAATATATATTGCATGATATCAGGAGCGTATGTTCTGTTTGTATTCATTCGAGCATTTCTTCCCATAACTAATAACATTGAAACATCATCAACTTACAAGGATATTCCTTCTCATGTTGGAAGTGTAAAGTATGTATGAAAAATTCACATGTGTATTAGAGTGTAAAATGGTTTAAAATAATGTATTATCTTTGTAGGATAAGCGTGAGTGATCTTATCAAACCCATATAGACAGGGTTATAATTATGGTAATAGATGCTCTTCGAGTGGACTTTGTTGATCATTTGCATAGTGAAATAAATATGCCATATGTTCATTCCATGTTGGAGAGAAATGAAGCCTTTATTGTAGTAGGAAATGTTCAAAACACCAACTGTTACTATGCCAAGATTGAAAGTGCGTTTTGCTACAAGTACCTTTAATTGTAATTTATAAGTAGAATGAATTAGGAGTTTGTAAGATATATTATTTCAGGCCATGACAACTGGTACAGTTCCTAGTTTCATTGATATTGTTTATAATTTGGGAAGTCACAGTATTTTGGAAGATAACATTGTTCAAACAAGCTGAAAATAATGGGAAGTCTGTCATCTTTTATGGTGATGACACTTGGATTAAGTTATTCCCATCAAGCTTTAAAAGGAAGGAAGGGACTACATCCTTTTTTGTATCTGATTTTACAGAGGTAAATTTTAATTTGTTTCTTGATAATGATCTTTTTCACAAAATGATTTCTACTTTCTTGCTTTTTTTATAGGTTGATAACAATGTTACCCAGCATTTAGATGATGAATTAACAGCTGATGACTGGGAGATTATGATTCTACATTACTTAGGATTAGATCATATTGGTCATCTAGAAGGACCAAAGAGTGCTCATATAAATCCAAAATTATTAGAAATGGATCTTATTGTGAAAAAATTACATTATGCAATGACAGAATGGGTAAGTTTCTTTTACAATAAGTTGTCATCTTTGTAATATATAATTTTGGCTTCAGAAACTTTGTACTGTCTGCCTAACCTATCAACTGCATATATGTGTATGTGTGTGTATATATATATATAATATATATATATATATATATATATATATATATATATATATTACAGCTCTATGTTGTTTACGATGTTTACAGCTCTATGTTGGCCGTTTATCGCATCCAAGGCGCCATTTTGTTTTGTCATGCCAAGAGTGTTGTAACATATCTCTTCTTTCCATTGCAACTGTTACACCATCCTTCCATTTCACTCTTTTGGGCAGTCTTTCTGAATCCATCCTTTGTAAGTGGCCGTACCTTAACAATCTTTTCTTTTCAGCAACATCAGTTAAACATCCTTCTATATTTTAATCGCCCTTTTTATAGTCTCTGTTTTTACATGATCAAGCAGTGTGACTCCACAGCATCTTCTCCAAAAACTGTTTTCAACACTATTCATCCTCTTTTTCAGAGCTTGGTTTAGTACCCAAATTTCAGAGCCATGTGTTACTGTGCTTTCCACCAAAGATTTAAACAGCCGGATTTTTGTTTTAGTTCCACGTCCTTACTCCAAAGTAGTAAGTTTAATTTGCTGATTGTCTGTCGACCTTTTCCGATTTTTGATAAAATATCGGCTTGATCCATACCTTCTTCATCAGAATTACTCCTAAATACTTAAAATCTTTTACATTTTTGATCTTAGAACCCTCTAGAATTAAATCTTCCTGCACATCACCAAGTACCAAATAATGTGTCTTCTCCATGTTAATTTCCAATCCCCATTTTTCATATTCTTCTACAAGTTTTCTCATCATGTAGGAAGCATCATTTACATCTTCTGCAAGAACCACTTGATCGTCAGCAAACAATAAAGTATGTATATTTTCTTCCCCTATCAGAATTCCCAGTTTTAGTGCACGTTTTTGTCCATTTTCTCAAGGCTGATGAAATGTATATTTTGAAGAGTGTTGGGGATAAACAGCACCCTTGTGTTAATCCCCTTGTTAGTCATAAAAGACTGTGATAAACCTGCGTAAGTTTTAACCTGGCTGCTATTTCCTTCATAGAATCTCTTTACAGCATTAATGTACTGCCCATGGATGTTGTTCTCTTTCATTGATTCCCAAAACTTTTCCACTGGTACACTATCGTATGCTTTTCTTAGGTCTACAGAAACTAGATGTAATGGGCATCCGTAGGCTATGGACTTTTCCATCAGCTGTTTCAGGCAAAAGAGATTATCTGTGCAGGATCGACCAGATCTAAATCCACTCTTGTTCTTCAAGTTCCATCATCTCCCTTTCAATGCGACCTCTCAGAACCCATCCATACAGCCTTCCTGTTGATGGGATGACACTCAACCCCCGTAATTGCTGCAAACAGCTTGTTTCCTTTCTTATAAAGTGATGTAATATATACGCTTTTCCAATCTTTTGGTACAGCTTCTCCTTCCAGGCATTATTAAATATTTCTGCCAAATATTCTAAGGTAACATCAGGGGCATGTTTCAACAATTCAACAGGAACACCTCCAGGACCGAGAGAGCTTTGTTGTTCTTCATAGCCATTAGCTCTTTTCTTATTTCGTGCACACTTGTATCTTCGCATGAATTGTTTACACATTCTAAGGAATAATCTATACATTTAAAATTCAGTCTGTGTTTCTATTAAAGAGTTTCATAATATTTTTCCATTGCTCTTTAGTTATTGGGGAATGTCATTTTCTCTACATTATCTTTTTTTAAAATATTAATTGTTTTCCAAGCTGCCCTTGATTTTGAACCACCAACTAATCGATCTATTTCACAGCATTTCTTTTCCCAAAATGCATCTTTTAATTTGGCCACTTCCTTTTTAACAGCGTAACAGTATTTCCTGTAACTATTTCTATCTAATGGATCCTTAGAATTTAGCCATCTTTCATACACTTATTTCTTTTTCCTAAGGAGATCTTAATTTCATCCTTCCACCAGTAGTCCTTCATTCTAATCTACGTTTCTTTTACTCCCCAATTGACTCCTTGGCGGCTTGATGTAAGGATTCCTTCAGAAAATTGTACATTTCTTCTGTGGATCCTTCAACTTTGCTTTCCATGTTTTGTGCCAATCTTAACTTGTAAAGTATAGTGGTGGACTCATTATCAAAACTGTCATAGTTGATAACTCCAACTAACCGTAACTTCCAATTTTGTTTCTTGTTTACATTCATCTTCCACAGTTGTGTTTCTTTCTTCCTGGGTGTAAACAAAGCTGTTGTTTTTAAAAGATAATGGTCGGACCCACAATCAGCCCCCCTTTTACACGGACGTCCATGATTTTCACATGGAATGTCTGTCCAATAATGGAATAATCAATAATTGATTTGAGACTTAGATGAGTACCGTTTTCATTTAACACATCTTCTCCATATTGACCCACTACTGATCATTTACTTTTTCTGCCCACCCTTGCATTAAAATCACCTAGTGAAATTAATTCCTTCTTATTTACATAAAGTTAAAATTACCTTCACTTAATTTAGTATAGAATTCTTCCTTTACCAATAAGGTGGTGTCATCATTGGAGCATTATACACCAAACAATCATAAAAACTAATATTAAAAATTTTCCAGATCAAGGGATATTATTCTTTCATTTATGTCATTCCAACTTTTAATATGTTTCTTCATTTCTTATGTATCGAAACAGAGACTCCTGCCTTTTGCTCAACGATGTTTATCCAACTGAAAAAATTTAAAAATCTTCCCACATTTCATTTCCATTCCCTTCTTTTTGGTTTCTGTTAGTATTTAGGCTATTTCAATTTTGTGCGATTTTAATTCATTACTACTTCAAGGTCGTTATTTCTCAGCCCCTGGACATTCCAGCATCCAAAATTTGTTATCCATTTCTGTTGCCTTTTTTCGTCTTAAAGTTCCTGATTCTGAGGTGCGTTGGTGTATTTTGCAAATTTAATATTTTTATGAAGGATGGGGAGCAGGCCTACGCTTCAACCCCCAACCTGGGTGGCCAGGGGATTTTATGTCAGGCTTTCCATGCCTTAGGAGGATTGCCTTCACTATGGCTTCAAAGTCCCCCCTCCGTGAGGCCTACCTACCCTAATCTATAGAAAGAGAGAGAAAAAGGAAGATAAGGAAAGACTCCCTTGAAAACCTAATAGTGTCGGTGTCTGAAACAAACAAGAGTTGACTGAGAGGGGTCGATAGAATAGACAAAAAGCATTGTGGCACAAGTAAGTTAAAGATGCCACAATGTAGAAGAGGGAAGCCAGGAGGACCCAAACATGTCCTGCTGGGAGGTCAAGGTCACAATCTGAAAGATAAAGATACAGTAATGGAAAAGAGGGGTACAAGGAAGGAGAATGGTTAATAAGACTGTTTTCGTGGATTTGAGAAGGATAGTATTTTATAGGGGTAGGAATGGAAGAAAAGAGGCAGGATAAAGGACATTAGGATGGGTAGGACGTTGTAGGACACAACTTAGTCTGGCTCCTCAGTTTTGGCCTATCCGACATGGATAGTATCCGACATGACCAGTAGTCATGCAAAAAAATGCATACTACCTCCGGCTTAGCCCTCCACCTCACTGAAGCAGGCAAGCCTCCCGCCTGCATGGTCAGTGCTACTACAAGGCGGTTTCCCAAGGGGAAATAATGTTAATAATTAAGTGTTTAAATTGTAATGAGATGTTTTGTTATGGATTGGACTGAATGAGTCTGATCTCTTTTTAAAAACTACCTAAATCAGTTGAACAAGTTTTGAGTTTAATTATGTTTTTCTTAAATCACACTTAAAAATCATGTCCAAAAATAAATTTTTTGTTGAAAACTATCAACTGGGAATGTGCACAGTAGAGTGTACTTCATCATATATGTTGACACATACACTTTTCATTCTGTTTTGTGATGTTTAATAAGTATCTAGACATATCTAGTTTCTGATCTTCATGATTTCCCAGATTTTGTATGCATTGTTTTAGGCTGAAACGTCACTGCAGTCCATATTAATAATTTGTGGTGACCATGGAATGAAAGATTCTGGAGGGCATGGAGGAGCAACAACTGCTGAGACCACTGTTCCTCTTATAACGCTTGGTGTGAGACAGCAGTTTCCTGCTCATAGGTTGGTGTAAAATTTATCTTAATAATGTTATTCAATATTAATTAATAAATTTATTAAAACAATTGCTTCTGTTTCATATATTTTGTTATGCTTTTCAGTGAATATAATTCAGTATCTCAAATTGATTTGGTTCCTACTTTATCAGTATTATTGGGATTGCCCATTCCTAAGTGTAATATTGGAAAATTGATACCTCAATTCTTTCAGAAGTTTCCTATGAAGGAAAAATTATTTGCATATTATTATAATGCCAAGCAAGTTGCAGATCATTTTAAAGAAATTAATTCATATCATACAACAGGTAATTGTTAATTGTAAACATTTCTGTTACTGTATTCATTTTTAATTTCCTGTCTCTGTGGTAGAACAATCAATTATGAATAGATAGCAAACTTCGTCATGTATGACTAATTATGAACTCCTGACAAAAAAAGTATTAGAGAATGTAAATTCTGTATAACTGAGAATGCTTTACCATCTAGATTTTTTCTCCGTGATTGCTAACAGAGGACTTGAATTTTTACTGAAGATAGCTCTTTCAGAAATTTTTGAATGTTTCTTTGTTTTTCAATTCATATTTTTCTGCGTTATGAGAAAATTGTTTTGAAGACTAGCAAGCAAGTCACTTAATTTTTTTATTTTTTTCCTCTCTCTCTCTCTTTTTATTCTTACTTGGAGTAATAAAATAAAATGCATAACATTCTTTAAAAATAAAAGTATTGCATTTTTGTTTGACATTGAAGTTTGTAATAAACAAATTGGATTCTTATCTCCATGAGTGAATTTCTTTACAAGTGAGGCAAACATGTTTTACTTTCTCACTATACTATGTACTTACTACTCCGTACTATATGAAGAGAAAGTATAGTAATGCTCTGGTAAAAATTGGTGATTTTTTGGCAGAATTACTCATATTGTGGGAACCTGGTATTGAAAACGCAGAATAAATCTTGTTTCAATGTGTAGTAAATTTTTTTTCTCTTAACATGTTTGGTAATCCATGCTTTGCGAGTTCTTGATACTGAAAAATTGGTTCATTGCAAAAGTCTGTATGTCTCTGTCTGTTAAATAAATGAAAGGACACTTAAAAAAATTATCAAAAATGCCTCTAAATTGTTTGATTAATTTTTTCCATGGATATAGCAAAAGTTTTCACGATTGCTTGATTTATGAATTATGCTCTATCAATTGCTAGTCTCTTGTCTAGTCGATATTGCATTGTTCATTACGTAAATAAATAAAATTAATGTTTCTTTATTTCCACACTGTCCAAATGTTTTGAGAGTGTAAATAAATCTTACATTTGTTTATTTCCCATTTGCTATTCCCGTCGTGTCTCGTTCTTATTTGTTTTCCTACATTATCATATTTTATATTGGTGTCAGTTACGTCATGGCTTTGTTACATTGTTTTGTTTCTTAATTGACTTTTCCCAAATCTAAAATATTTATAATATTCATACTGGAGATGAGTATGTCTCATCTTGATATATAGACAGTATAATCTTTCTTTATATGCCAAGAACATAAGAAAATTTCTCTTCCATAAGGCAACTCATATATAACAAATATTGAATGGCAGGCAGCCTCTTCCTCAAAGCCTGCTGTCGCATGAAGTCAGCTGTGCTGTGAGCAGTGATGTACTGAGTATGAGATTTCATTCAGTACATGCAGTAGCCTATGAGAATAGCAAGAATAACACAATCAAACCTTTGAATTTTTCATTCAAAATAGGTGTTACTAAATTGTTTTTGGATGGTTCCTTGATAATCAGTGAAATAATCAATACCTCTCACATGTTTGAAGTTTGCAGAGTTTTCTTTCAGTTTGTGTGTGCAGTGGAAATTAGTAATATAGATTCTATCTTATCTTACCTACATCTTTATGAACAGATAAGTAGATGAGATAGGTAAATAAATAGGGGAAAAAATATTTATTTTCTTCTGTAAATCTGGCTATATATAGTTTGCCAGTTTTGAAAGTGTATTGATGTTTAAAATATCAATAAATGAGTGATTTTTTTGTGTGAAGACTGTGGAAAAATCTTCCTATTTTTTCATTATTTTTTGTTCCTCTTTATTGAACCAAGTTATTCTAGTAATCCTACTAGAGCCTTTATGTGCTGTTGTTTCCATCATGCTATTATTTTGAGATAATTGGATGAACCAAACTAGTTGACCTCAAACTAGTCATTGTTGAATACCAGAATTGAATAAGTATTTCAACTAAGATATTGATCCCAAGATCTGTTATTTCTGTTGCCTTTTGGCTAATTTTCATTTTAAATATCCTCTTTTATCCATGCTGGATCAAAAACAGACAATACTAACCCAAAACACTAACTATCACAGGCAGAATTGATTGCTATTAAAATATTATTGTTTTATTTTATGGACCTTTATTGAATTGATTATTGTTAAAAAACTTATTTTTTTTCTTCTGTTTAGAAGCCTATTTAAAGTATGAAGAAGCAACTCGATTACATGAATTATGGATAAAATCTAATTATCAGATAATTCATGATGCAAAGAAATCAGAAGAACTTTATCAGTCTGCCTTGGAAGATATGAGTGAAATCTTAGGGAACACAAGAGTAACTCAAGATGTATTTTGTCTTTTAATAGCAATATGTATTGAACTTCAGGTATGAATGGCTTGAAATAGTGATTATGAAATAATAAAGTTGTTATGTTTTGAAGACCAAACTTAAAATAATTTTTGAAGACCAATTTTAACTGTTCATAAATGTTTAAAACTTAAAATGTTATTTTAATTTCAGATATGTGGAATTCTTCTGTTTCAAAATACAAACATCATAAATACTTCTTCCGGGATTTTTCATATTTTTATATTTATATTTACATTATCATTTTCCAATATTCTTTATTGCTTGAGCAGTGAATCGGAAAGTGCTATTTGCAAATTTAATATGGGTAATGCCCTGGGAATAACATTACCTAATATTGTTTTGATTTCTATCAATATTTCTATTATTACCAATTCGTGTTCTATTTCATGGTTTTCACAGGTTAGTTGTATTAATTTGGCCATTTTTTAAGGGAAATATTAAGTTAGTAATAATTTGAATAACCATTTGCAGCCATCAAGAAACCAGGCATTGAAATGGTTTTTGGTTGGATCAGGATTACATCTCTTTAGTCTTTTGTCATCCAGTTTTATTGAAGAAGAACATCAAGTTTGGTATTTTGGATGGGTGACATTTTTAATTGTTGTTCTAAGCAAACAATGCCAAATATCATACCTAAGTGGTAGTTTTAAAAATCTAATTATCTTTTTGAGTTTTATTTTAATAATATGTCATCGTATTCTCCGTAAACTTAATCAGACGGGTGATAAATGGGCTTCTGTTCCTGACATCAGTGATTGGTTACATGAACCATGCAATACAGCAGCCATTTCATTAGTTTTTATCTTAGGTAACTGTTTGCTTTTAGTAATCATTACATGAGTTTCTTTCATCAAGGTTATTTTGGGATTATTTTTTCTCTTTTCAGGGCTTTTAGGAAACGGACTTTATTTGTGTTATTGCCAATGGATTCTTTCAGATCAGAGCATCTTTTTCAGAGGGTTGTACATGATTTTATGTTTCTTGTCTCTCCTCATGGTTTATCTGTATCGAGCTGCTACAGGTGCAGTTCTCACATTGTTCAATAGTGTTGATTTAAAGTAAGTGTATTAACTCTACTGAAAGGAAATATGTATTATCTATTCAGTATGTATACCACCAATTTCAAGTTACATTTCAGTTTTTATAAAGCACTGACAAATGTATATTTCCTTTTTATTATTTCTAGTTTATTTTATAATTGAATTATGAATTATCAATGTTCAATCATCAATGAATTTTTTAATGTGCAGATGAAAATTGTTAGCATTGAGAATATAATCAGAAAGTACGAGATATTATTTGTTGTTTCAGTGTTGACATCTGAATGCTGAAATATTTTGTTTCATCCACAATTTTATGTTTCAGAGGCATTACTGAAGCAAGACTTTTTGGTGCTTTTTGTTGCTTATGACAGTACAAGAGTTTACATTAACTGTATCTAGGCAAGAAAAGCTTAAAATACACTTCATTGGGTCTCTAATGAAGTGGTGTCTCTCTTCATGGATATTACTTGTCAGTTTGTTGCATCGGCCTCATAACGTATTGTTGCCTGGTATTCAGGCATTTGCGAGCATTTTCTTGAAACACTTTATACAAACAAACATTTAAAACAAAGTATGATACATGTTGGTTGTCAATTGCCCACTGTTGGCTGGGCATGGTGTTCTATTTCTATCAGGTAAGAAAGAAATTATGAATTAACATGAAATGGAACAGGGAATATTGAGGAGATTAAAAGGAGGATTTTTGTGTACAATACCTATTATTAGAATATAATTATTAAAATATTATTTTATTGTGAGTGACTAAAAGTTAATAAATATCATACAGCTCTTCACAATTTTGTTGACTCATTAAATCATGGTAGTTTCTTTAATGTAAAATACTATTTAAGCCAAATGATTTTATTTTACCTTCCTCAGACCTTTCTTTGTAATATGAGACTTAAAGTAAGAGTTATTTATGAAGCACTGTGTGGTAATGATAAAATATGACTGAATTTTTTCATACTCATCTATCTCTGGTAGAAAATATTTGGTCCAAATCTAAATAATTATGCATTGTTAAAATGTATACATTAAATATTTTTAAGAACAAGAATATTATAAATTTTTGGAATGGAATAAATATATCAATGAGATTAACATTATTTTCAAGCTCTATGTTTGTTGACAATAGTCGGTTTATGTTTTACCATATATCATAAATGTAATCAAGGGATAGTAGATCAACAATGGTTCTCAGATGCTGCATGATTCAGGAACGGAACACTATGCATCTCTGTTTAAAACAATGCCATTAAGAGAATTACCTTTCTTTGTTTCCAAATTATTTAAATTAAAGAATATACGCTTTAAAAATATGCTGAATTCTATTGCAATTTTTGGATC
>JAHLJT010004567.1:48314296-48438346 GCA_031308135.1 Acheta domesticus | reverse complement strand
GATCCTGTCTTGAAACATGTTTCTTTACGAAAGTCGACGCGCTGAATTCGAATCTGAAGCCAAAATTGCGTCATCACCCTCCAATTTCTTTTAAAACACGAAAAAAAACCCACCGTGAAATTGTATTTTTTTGTTTTCGAGGGTTGTTGTCAGATCTAGTCTTGAAACATGTTTCTTTAGGAAAGTCGACACGCTGAATCCGAATCTGAAGCCAAAATTGCGTCATCACCCTCCAATTTGTTTTAAAACACGAAAAAAAAACCCACCGTGAAATTGTATTTTTTTGTTTTCGAGGGTTGTTGTCAGATCTAGTCTTGAAACATGTTTCTTTACGAAAGTCGACGCGCTGAATCCGAATCTGAAGCCAGAATTGCGGCATCACCCTCCAATTTGTTTTTAAACACGAAAAAAAAAACACCGTGAAATTGTATTTTCTTTGTTTTCGAGGGTTGTTGTCAGATCTAGTCTTGAAACATGTTTCTTTACGAAAGTCGACGCGCTGAATCCGAATCTGAAGCCAGAATTGCGCCATCACCCTCCAATTTGTTTTAAAACACGAAGAAAAACACCGTGAAATTGTATTTTTTTTGTTTTCGAGGGTTGTTGTCAGATCCAGTCTTGAAACATGCTTCATTACGAAAGTCGACGCGCTGAATCCGAATCTGAAGCCAGAATTGCGTCATTACCCTCCAATTTGTTTTAAAACACACAAAAAAAAAACACCGTGAAATTGTATTTTCTTTGTTTTCGAGGGTTGTTGTCAGATCTAGTCTTGAAACATGTTTCTTTACGAAAGTCGACGCGCTGAATCCGAATCTGAAGCCAGAATTGCGCCACCACCCTCCAGTTTTTTAAACGAGAAAACCACCGAGAAATTTACAAGCGTGACGTACATCTGCCCGGCAGGTCCTAGGGTTCTAGTCCCGTCGGCGGCAGGGTTTTCGACAATTGTTGGATAGATCGAGTTCAACCACTGCAGCTGTCTTGTGGAGAATTCTAATGGCCGGCTGCTTTGAGCGGAAGAAGCGCTTTCAGTGGTTACTCCGATCAACACCTGGCGAATGCCGAAGCATGACCCTAACAAACGGGCCACGGACCGCGCGCGACCCTTTCCTTCTTTCTTATCCTATCCCCCCCCTTACTTACACACACAATTACATGCATTACACTACCACAAATGTCGAGAGATCACTCGGGAGTTTAGAGATTGTTGGGCGGTGGATCCGGCTGGGGCGGTGCCTCGGTGGTCGGAGATACCTGGTTGAGAGAAACCCCCTGCAAGCAGACGGGGAGGTCAGCGCCGGATCTCGTCAGCGGAAGAAGATCACCGCGCGTAATAAAACATGTACTACAGTTACTGGACTAATGAAATTAGTAGTTGACGCGCTTGGAATGATCAATGAATCGTGTTGGCTAATACCCACTTCATCCGGCTAAATTCGAAGTAGACTTCAAAGCTGTTTCCATTTCGGACTTTCCACCCAATTGAGATATGTGAACATTGTGCGGTCGGTTCGGATATTTGCCAGATTCGGACATGAGTTAAAATGCATATTAAGGCAAAACGTAACCCGTCCGGCTGCTACAACTCTATAAGGACTTCCTTAATACAAATGCTCTGTTTTACACTGTAAAATAATGTACCGTAAGTAGACCTAATTTATAAAATATTATAGAATCAATTCTGCAAAAACTAACCAACCGAAGCGTTTATTATGTACATGAAATCAATGAGAAGGAAACGTTTATAATTAGAGACCGGAAAAATATGTAATATTTATTAAACATCGAAATATGTACACAAATATGGAAATAGTAAGAATATGTAATAAGTATGTAAAATCTGATAAAATATGTGATAGTAAAATTCTCTAATTAAAAAAAAACATTTAAATAGCACGGAATTACATTGAGAAAAAATGTCTTAAATAATTTTAAAAATGAATACAAATATTTTAAAAACATTTTGAAGCAAGTTGCGCACACTTTGCATCATATAACTTTCTTACCAGTAGTAAAAACTTCTTTTATTGTTGTCGAGGATCGTCGTTTAGCAGACATTCTAGTAGCAATGAAAGCCATCGTGAAAACTGGCGATATCTAGGACCTGCAAGCATACACTGCAGCATGCAACATTTTCATCGAATTGTTACACGTCGGTGATCACAAATATTTCTGGAAAATTAAGGTTACAGCTCACAAAACGCAGTGTCTGATATTTTTCACATCTAGATTTAACTGATAATGCTGATTAAAAAAATACTTTCATATAAATTAAATTATTTTCGTAAAAATACGTAATAAAATTGAAGAAAATTGATAGAATAGGAAAATAGGCTGTTCTTTGCCAGTTGGGGGGATGGCGAATTTCATTCTTCATATGTCACTATAAGTATGCCAACACAACAAATGTACATATTTGCGGTTCGTTCTGCCAACCGTCTAATGAAAGTATGTATTAGCAAATACTATAAAGATACTCTACTCAAATACTATATACTCTGTAGTATTTGGTATTAGTACTATTCAGACATGAACCACAACACCACCAGACATGAGACACAACCACTAGTCGACATGAACCACAACATGAACTGGATGAGTTTGTCTAATATTGTGGGAAATGAGGAAATGAATATACAGTGGTGTCGTGAACATCGACTCGTTCCCACCCAAATGCTGTGTCCGGATTGCGGGGCATTATTAACCGCTGTTGGGAACAGAGGGAAGGGATTTGGAGACTTCTCGTGCCAGAAGAATCACCAAAGGGTGAAAATTCCTGCTACAAGAGGTACGATTTTTGCAAGTGTAAAATTAAGTGTGGGGCAAGCTCTTCGAATTGCTTTGCGTATAAGTATTCATACGAAGATACTGTGATCCAGTGCTCCGACCAAGGGAAACGATGGTCGCACAAGACTGTTGCGGAGTGGCAATCATTTCTGCGCGATGTTTGCATGGATGCAATGGACGGAAGGTATTTGGAAGCACCGAGAATCGACGGACCGAACTCGGTTGTAGAAATTGACGAGTGTAAAATCGGACGGCGAAAATAAAATAGGTCGTGTAGTGGAGGGTAACTGGGTGCTTGGCCTCATTGATCGCGAAACCAAAGAAGTGAGATTGCAGATTTGCCCTGGCAATAGAAGGGATTCTAATACTTTGTTGCCGATGATTCAACAGCATGTGCAACCACAAACAACCATAATCACTATATGTGGAGGGGTTATCAAGTTCTAACCCAACATAATTTTGTTCACATGACAGTGAATCATGCTACGACGAACACCATTGAAAGCCAATGGCGCCCCTTACGACATCGCCTCGCACGCGGTGGTTTACGGCAGAGTGATTTGAACAGCCACCTCGTGGAATATTTGTGGCGAAAAGATTGCAAGAGGCTGGGTAGAGATCCATTTCTCTTTCTCGTTGAACATTGCAATATTGCTTTTTGAAACTTGTGATTTTTTTAAAATAAAGTATTTTTATAATTTTAACTGTTTTGTAAGCATCCTGTATAATTTTTCCTTTGTGCTAGAGAAAATAACGTAATACTACAAGGTTATGCTAGGTTCTCTTCACGTGAATACAAATATGTGTACGTTTTCTTAAGTTGGTAGTAGCATGGAGCGGTACGGCAGTACTTGTTCGCAGGTTGGTATCATGACAAAAGACTAGTGCAATGCGCTGCGTCCCCCAACAGGTAAAGATTATCCGGAAAATATATTGCGAAAACTGCAAAATATGTAATATAGCATTAAATATCTAAAAATATGTAACGAAAAAATTGGATATTGTATTAGAAGAGCGATCATTCGCCAAGATTACAATTTTGAGAACGGTAAGTAAATGACAAAAAATATGTACGTACTAAAAATCTGATCTCTATTTATAATTGTCTAAGAGTTAAATTGTATAATTAGAGAATATATTAAAGTGATTATACGCATTGTATGCATGTGTTTCCCTTCGTTCCTTTTATTAAATATTATGTAATTCTAAATTATTAATTAAAGTAAATTATGTATATTATAAATTATTACAAAGTTTGAAGAATTTACATGCAAAAATCTAAAAAATCTATATTATATGAGCGCGACGCCATCATAATTACCCAAGCTGAGTCTAGTGCACCACACGGAGAAGAGAAGAACTAACCTCAAATTGGTTTCACAAAATTCTGGAAAAAAACAACAAGACGTCTCACGTATTCTCTTGCATCGTGACCTCGGTGATCTGTATAGTAGGTTTGGGCGTGCAGCAAGCTCTGCTAAGCAAGACCAACACCACGTAGGCCTACAGTACGTGTTGGCAAGATTCGCCAACGAACTTTCGTGTGACGTGAAGACGCCACTATCAAGTGCTATCCTGATATTACGGCTTCGGGAGAGATACTATAATCGCTAGTGGAGAATTAGGATCTGTTCTGTCTTCACCCATGCTACGATTCGAGTGAAAGGAATTGCACAAAAGAAAGGTATGGGAGAACATTGGGTGTAAGGTTGGAATGTGTCGTTCGATTTCATTACCATTCGCTAGAAAAACTTCCGTCATATATGTGGGACATGAATGGAGTCTTTAAATGTCTATTTGTTTGATAAGAATGCAATGTAATATTACATGAAGGAGCGAACCGATGTGATAAAGTACACTTAAAAGTGGGGATATTTAATAAAATTGTGACAGCAGTATCTATGACGAGAGTAGAGCAAAAGTTACATACTATTCATTAACGGAAAAGTAGGAATATCTCGACGAGGAGAACAACGCATTATCAAGATTCGGAGGAAGAAAGAAGAATTTGTTATGAATGTAAGATATTTTACAAAACAAGCATTTCAAATGAAGCATCGTGAAGTAACAGTTAAATCCAAATACGCGCATACCTTTCAAATTGAAGAAATAAACATTTCATGAAATGGTTCCATATTCTTTATCAATCAAGCATTCAAAAGTAATTCTTGTATTTTAAAAGTAAGAGATCTTTTAAAACAACTATTAAATAATGCATCTCCCTAAACTTCAAAAAACTTCAGTAATATGTTTCGTTGGTACACACCCTCTTTAATATAAATATAATTTTTACTAGAGTTTGAAAGTCTGGTAAAATGCCTTCACATTACGATTGTGATTTCACAATAGAAATCACTTCACTGCACTTCTAGAATTGTTTTAGAAGATTTTCATTTTGCTTTTTATCACTTATTTAGATTGCAATGTCCATTTTAAGTAATTTGTCTTTTTGACCTTTTTCTTCCTTTTGCGTTGTTATTTTCCGTATTTCTCCCAGCACTTACCTATCTCAGAATGGAAACTCTGGAAAACACGAAGGACCTTGCTGCATTTTGTCTTTCTCTGCAAACGGAACACAATATTTGGTCATATGGAATCCCATCTCACACTTTTCCGAGGACAGAGATATATGATACGCGATAAGTCGCGGCTCATTGCTGCTGATTACACGTCACTGAAGAACGAAAACATCATTAGTATTTTTAATTAGGCTAGGACTGACAAATTTAATTAGTACTGTCAAACCGCGCCCACACGAACAACTTGCCCGCCTGGGAAGCCCCGCGCTCCTTCGAGCATGGGCAACTTCCTATCTCTGCTCTCATTTCCCTTCAAAAACCAGAAAGGGGTGTACAAATGCAAGTTAAAGCGGCGCGAGGCGAGGAATAGTGGCTTTATACGACATGCTTGCCACATTTATTTCTATAAAAAACAAAAACAAACGAGAACTGCATTATGTTTTTAATCTTCACTACTTACTCTTACTCATGTTAATTTTCTTTTAAAATCTTCCTTGAATGAACACGCCAAGTAGTAGGAATATGTTTGAAGGACGAATTTTAGTGAAAATAAATGTTTTTTGCAACCTATTTCAGACGGAATAAATGTTTGAAGTTATGGATAATGATACTATTATATTTAATTGGAATTACCTGTAAATATTATTGTACATGTTTTCTACAGTACTTCTGTATTTTGATAACAATGTTCATTAGTAAGTGAGCAGGCTTTGGCATTGAAGGTCGGGTGCCGGGCTAGGCTAACGGATTTTGTTAAATATTATTCACATTCAATTGAGCTAAGAACGATTTTCTGTCTATTAAATACAACAAAAGGGTAAATGTTCACTTGTGAAATAGGGATTTAAGCTTGTTAACACTGCTGCACTTGTTAACACATTTTATGTTCTGCTTGAAGCATTTAATACTGTGAGATTTACGAGAGATCATTTATAGAATTAAACATTTATGTATTTCAATATATGAATTATAATTTCATAGTGTGACCATTAAAGATGCTACGAGATAGCATTTGTTTTGTTGCTGCGCCAGTGGTATGCATTTATTGAACTCTTTTCTCTTTGCAGTCACTCAGTCCTTTAGGTCTCGATTGAATGTATCCTACGAGAAAGGTATCTGTCACTTTCAATAATACACATTTATTAAAGGTAGAGGAAATGTTTTATTTCATATTTTTACATTGTGCCAAAAATATTTCTGGTAGAGAGACGGAAATAATCCAAACGAGGGCAAACGTCAACATTTAAGCAAAGAGATCAGGGTGGTTCTTGGTGAAGGTTCCTTGAGGATCAAATTTGCCGCTAAGTTGCTGCCAAATGTCAGGCTTGTTCTTGTTCAAAAATTTGATTGCCTTCACAGCACCAGACTTCTGCTTGTCAGTGCACTTCGCACAATCATTCTGGAGAGCTTCAGCAAGAATGCCTGCAATATAAATTGATTTATTAGATACAAACAAGTAATTGTGAAGAGTTTTAGATGGTTTAAAGATGTTTTGATAAATGTGGATGTTATATTTTTCACAATAAAAATGGAAATAACACAATAAAAAATGGACAAAAAATGTGTCAGAAGTAAACAATGAGGAAAGCTGTTCATCAATAGTAAGATAGTAAAAAAATAAATAAAATAATGCTTAGGAAGCGAGGGTTCCATTACTGTAATTTCAAAAGTTCTACTTTTATTTTTATGACAAATTTATTAAAAATATGTAGTGAAGACAAAAGAATGCTACTATGCGATGTTCTTTTCAGTGAGTTAAGACAGGACAATCTTGTCCTAGAGGATATTACGGGACAATTAGTACACTTTCTTGAATTCGAATGATTGCCGAATTTATCAAATATTTTTAATTCTTCAATTGTAATATATGAAACTTTGGTCAAGAAAGTAAAGTACTAACACGCAATAATTAAGGATGAATTGATGGATATGTTTCACTGCAACTGAAATATTTATATTTCTATATATTATTAAATATGAATATAAGTTATAAACATTTTATTATTAATATTAAAATTACATAATGCAAAAAATATGAAGCTTGAATTAGCACAGGAAGAATAAATATATTTTGATGTATATCATTTTAAGGATTCATATGAGGAAAAAACTAGAGTTTTGAATGCTCCAAATCCTTATTACAACCATAGCGGTTCCAAGCCCATTTAAACTTGCCAACTAAGTACTGGAATATTTAGATATTAAAATGACTCAAGCATGAAGCTATTCTTGTTTTTTCATCTGAGACTCCTTGACCCAGTGGAGTCAAGGAGTAATTCAAAAACTAATTTTGATAGGCAAACATTTCGTGCACTACATCTCTCCTTTTAAGCTTGGTCATTTGACTCGTATGTTTTCTGAGCTTTCGAATCATTGATAAGACGAAGTTGTTAAATAGGGAAGAAAGAAGAACATTTTATTTTCAAGAAAATTAATTTTTAATTTAAGAAAGAAGATTTAAAGGAAGAGTTGTTAAATTTATTGGTTTCAGAATATTAAAAATGTCTATATAATTATTTAATGATATATTTATTATTATTATTATTATTATTATTATTATTATTATTGTTGTTGTTGCTGTTGTTTACTTCACTGGTTTAATTTATATGGGTTTGTGAACAAGTCGTGTAGGAGAAAATGGAGTCACTTGAATACTGAAATCAACTTCGCAAACTGAAAATGGAACTCTACAACATATTTGCGAGGTGTTATTTTGTAAGGTACTATTATGGCTTAATATTGTTGAGGTAGCATTTGTGAATGATTATTACAATATTACGTACCCAATTACACACAATGATAGAACATGCAAAAATGGAATCGTAGAAAATCCTAATCAATTTAAATTCGGGTTTAATTTCATCTATGTGTGTGAATAGAATCGTATTACATAATACTTAAAATGATTTATTGTATTTCTAGTGTACCGGGGTTTGGGAAAGAGGGAGATTTAGCAAGCGCTCTGAAGCAATGGATAAAACTTAAGTCCCAAACTGGATGAAGTAGCATGTAAAAAGGAGGATGAAAAGCGCTCGCCGAAGTGGCGAGATGACTGAAACTTTAGAGAAGCATCAATACTCACGCTTGAGTGCCTTGCCCTGTTCATTGCACTTGTCGTCGTCGGCGTCCACCAGGCAATCTCTGTACTGGCCCAACTGCTGGTCGTCGTTCAAGATCGCATCCAAGTTGATGGTGCCGTCGAATCGGTCGGAGTACTTGTCGTCGGCGGCGAGGCAGGCGGCGACGAGGGCGGCGAGCAGGGCAACGACGGCGACGGAACGGCTCATGGTGGCGGCTTCTGCTACGAGAGGTGAAGCTGACGAGTGCCGATTCCCGATGATCCCGGTGCTCTTATACCCGAGCGGGGGACGCCAGCGGCTTGCGTCAGCGTAACCGGGGAGCTCTCCGACCCGCCCCGCTCCGCCCCGCCCTGTCCGTGCCGCCCCGAGCACAGGGTCCGCCTAGTCCTTGGAACTCCCATTTTCATTCCATGGAAATAAGTGCTCTGTCATGGCAGCCGCCTGCTCATTTGCACGAGTGATTGCTGCGGTGGAACGGTCGGACAGAGGAGAGACGAAGGATGAAACTCATCGTGGTACGAGGAAAGAGCAGAAGAGAGAAGTGGAGGATCGAGAGGGCAGAAATGGAGGGACGAGGCGAGGAACCGCCGAAATGACCCGGATGGGGCGCGAAGGAGCTGGGTGAGGGTGAGAGGAGGGGAGGGCGCGGTACCGCCGCTGGTTGGGGCCTGGTTCGTTACGGAGGCCCTCAAGGTCCTCGGCGAAGATTCGGCGCTTCGTCGTTCCCCCACCTGACAGGACATTGCCTTCCAGACGAATCTCTCGAGAAGGTTGTGCCCCCTTTCTCATTATTACGCCGCGCACTCCGTGCCGAGGCGTAATTTTTCATCACGTAGTCAAATAATGTTAAGTATATTTTATAATCATGTATTTGAAAATCACAGAGTACTTAGTATCAAGGCAGATTTATCCTTGAGATCAATTCAAATGATTCAGTTGAGCATGGCGCTAACTCAAAGCCTGTCATTCAAATGATTTGGCCACAATAAGCTCTTTCGATCATGAGCGCGTTGTATTGAATAGGTAAAATTCATTAACAAATCATTATTTCGAGAATAGTTCCTTGTCAGTCATCATTCCAAAGTCAGAACCATCGGACAGATGTTCAATGACTGAGCGTGCGTAGGCATATTTCTGATACTTTTAGTCAGACATGAAAATCTGAATAATACATGTCGGGGATATAGATCCTCAGAGTGAAATTGTTCATTGTTCACAACTAATTAGGAAATACAAATCTCACATATAATGAATGTATTCACGAAATTTTTGAATTCTGAAGTATGCCTCAACTAGCTAAACTAAATCACCGAATCTAGATATTTGCAATTACTGAACTTCTCTTTTGCTGTAGAGGATTAATTTAAATGTAAATTATACATTTATTATATACTACAGTAATATGCCCCGTTGCCTAAGAATTTTTTTTTGTTCAACAATTTTCCTCATTTCTGTACAATTTTAAGCGCAGAGTTTCAACCTATTTTCAGAAACCCATTATTGAAAAAAAAATGTTTTAAGCATTTTTACTTTTTATTATACTTTCAATTTTATTGGTTTAGACGAAAAACCGAGTGTTCTTCATATACCATTTCAGAAGAATTGTAAATGTCATTGCGACCATTTTCTGTGTTCCAGTCATTATGTAAGAACATTACTCATATTTTTCAGAGGTTCGAATGAAGACCTTTGGTCGTTACCTCAAAGGACTTCGGCCATCGTCGAGCCGTTGTCAAAACAAATTTACTTCGCATACACTTGGCATTAAAAGGAGGTAAGGCATTGCTCTCAGTATCAATGAACTCAGAAGATCTCCACAATGGATTCGCGAAATTAATTTGCTTGTAGACCACGTCTTCTTGCATTACACACTTTATTTAAATTTTCGGTACTTGAAAAATATGCTTTCAGGGTTTTACATATCTACTAACTTCGCAGAATTGATTATAACCGTTACGGAAGAATTGAATCGTTTATTTCAGACACCCGTCAAACGCCAAATTCCTAATTTCGAAAAAAACTAAGAAAAAGTGTCCTAGCCTTGCAGGTTTGGTTTTTCTCATTTTAAAATATTTTTTAATATTCTATCAGTTGAAAAATGAAGATTTTCGTGTAAATATTTTTTTACTGATCACATCAATTTTTCAGAAAAATTTAAAGTCGTACACTTGACGTGTTTCTGCAATAAAAGATCAAAAATAACTTGTTTTAATTTAAGATATCAGTTTTCATAGAGTTATTATTTGTAATGAAATTATGAGTGTTGCTGTTTATTATTTACTTGTTGAAATACCACGATTTGCTGGGGTATTTATCACAGGTAATACCACGAGTGCTCTGGAAATTGTCGATAAATACCCGACTCGCGAAGCGAGGAGGGGATTTATCTGAGAATTTCCAAGGCATGAGTGGTATTTAAGAGGCCTATTCTACGAGTGAAATTACGTCCAACAAAGTTCCAAAATGCGCCAACTACTGAAAATAACTGAAAGCCGTGTTAAAGTCAATGAGGTTATGTTATAGTACATACGTTTATTGGACATCACATAGCGATCGATGTATACCGCTTCCTAAGACAGATGATACATAGTTTATGATTGGCCAGTAGGGAAAAGAGGTAAGCAAAATCGGATAGAAAAAGCGATAAAGTTTTTGAGATACACCGCCCTGATTGTGGGTTTTTGTATGTACATTTAAACACTATTGGTTTTAATTTCACGAGTGGAATAGTCACAATAATTTATTAGTCAGGAAGAACCCGCCTTGCCCTATTCCCGCCCTGTTACGGAGCCTACTTGTATTTATGCTATTGTATCTCCGCACCATCTTGCCCAACCTGTCTTGCTCCCTCCTGTAAATATTCTGTCTTCCTCACTTTCTCACTAAAATATTAATATTTTTTTAAAATTGGGCTTCCCGCTCCCAAACTTCACGCACTTTACGACCAAAAATAATAAACAAATCTAAACAAAAAATAAAATACATGTATTCGCGTATTATTTTTGTGGAATTGTATATATTTGCCCATACTTTCAATCAATTTCCACATTGTAAAACTCATTCTTTTTCATATTTTTTCTCGCGTATTTTTAAAGAAAATTTTGAAATTGATCTTTGATCCCACGCCGAGACCATTGAAATATAATTATAAATAAAGTGATTTTAATTGAATCATGCACGCGTTTTAGGATCGCTGATAAATAGTGGCATTAACCACTTAGACAATAATAATATCTCCAAAAATCCAAGATCACACAGTGGATCCCGGGTTGACCAAAGTTTCTCTGTTATCAAAAACTCTTTTGTTTTATTTTGAAAATCTTGAAAAACAGTGTAGACTCACATTCAGTTCATGTCGAACTTTCAACAATTTAAATTTAACATTCAAACATTTCATAACATCGATTTAAAACATTTCAAAACAACACTCTAATAGATGCTTCTTACAAACAAGAACAACAATGTCCTTAATTTTATAAACGCAGCAAGGGATCACAGCCACACTTCTAACTAACCTGTGGGGTGGTGCTGATAACCCTTCAAAGTCGCTAGGATTGTAATAATTACTTTAATGATTAGACGGAATGATTATTCAAGCGGCCGTTCGCACGAATGTCCGCATACGGCTACTGCAGGGGTAAAAGGAAATTTCTTTTTGGTTTAAAGCAGAAACCTGTCACTCGACGTCGCTTGGTGGGTTTCTATTCTAAACACGATTTTTAGTCTTTCAAACTACATTGTGAGAGTTGCACATATTTTTTTTTTATTTATACATTAAACGACGTGTCTATCCCCGTGGAACAATATTTCGCCACTAACACATTTTTTTGAAGATACGAGTATTTGGCTTTCGACGGGTTTTTGAAATAAACAATTCAATTGTGGGCGAAACTCGTGATTTTTTTTCTGGGCGAAATAAAACTGTAAAACAGATTTATGACCCACAAAATAACACTCCAACGTCTGAACTGTTATCCGCACAGATGCAAACCTTGGTAAACGAGCCCAAAGCGAGCACCGAATTTATGCCCCTGCCCTCAAAATTTTGTTCCTTTAGTGTTCTTTAAAGCAGTCTTTAGATCAGTATTAAATTATCTTAAAATTTGATAATAGGCCTCCAATTGTAAAATCCTTTGAGTTTGATACATTATGAACATCCATTTTATTAAAAAATTGTGTTCATTCAATTATTTTTCGTTTTAAGTTTATTTGCACAATATTGACCATTGAGTTCTTTTTCACAAATGTTGAAGTATCACGGTGCTCCTTGTCGTTAGCGCATAACATATGCAATACCCTGTACTTGCCATTGCACAATTTATCTGCCCTTTCCCATGTTCTTGTTATTACATTAGCGGATCGTGTGAAAGATCCGCCTTATTGGTTTAATGTTTATCGCTCCATCGAATACAATTAACAAATAATTTATGTTAAAAATAGCATCGAATAACATTATTTTTTGATTGACGTATCAAGTGTGGTGTGTCTAAAAAGTGAGGTGAATTAAGGTATCAGATAATCGAATTATAATTATTAACTGTACCCAGCATCGATCGATTGTTTTTTTCCGAACACGTTAATAAACTATGGTAATTATTCCTGTAAGTGTAGTGCATGTTACAACCCGGGAGGTGGCGGTGTTTCTCCTCACATAGAACGGGAGAGCCGGCGCCTATAGTGCGATTTTTCTAACTCTGCCCCTCAAGCCCCTATGGCCACGATGGAATATCACACGGCATTTCGCGTCTTTCTCCCTCGTGCCGCTAGAAGTCGCATGATCGCAAGCACTGCTTGATACGGTCGTGATCATGCGATATATGGCGGCACGACTGAAAACGTCGCGAAATACTGTGACATATTCCATCGTGAAGACGGGCCTTGAGGGGCAAAGTTAGAAAAATTGCAAAACACTTACCCTTGTTAGGTTCCCCCCTCCAAAAATCCTCCTCAGCGGGGCACCACCCCTGCCGGAACAATCTTTAGCTCCCAACCGACCTTACGACATGTATGGTGGTATGTTGCAAATAAGTGTGTGTATACGAGTGTAGGGGAGAGGAGGGACGAATGATGCGACAAGAGCGATGGAGAGCTGTCACTGGCCTGTTTGACAAGGCGCTGCTCTGGAATTCGCCTGGAATTGATTGGAGAACCACCAATCCGAATAATTCTGTCCGCTCTCCTTCCGACAATGGCTGAATTCGACGGAGCCATCCAGCTATTGTCGAAAACCCGCCACCGTCGAGACTTAGGGCGTCCGGGTCAGTGTCACTACAGAGACAACGGCAATGACCAGCTTATCTAAAACAACAACAACGAATTAATGGATTCTCTAACAAAGGTTTTTATAAATTTTATCACAAAGAATTTAGTTACTTCGAGGAAGTATTAAATTATGTAAGATGCAAATTTAATACTTCCTCGAAGTATTAAATTTATTATTACGAAAAATTATGCAATTTGTGTCGGTGAGTCAGTGATCCTTTCATCAACTTCCTTAACGTTTGATTGATTCGGTGTCACGGAAAATGACGAGTAATTGTCACTCGTCAGCGAATTTGTTTCGGTGTTCGGCTTAGCCTTTCGTTCTCCGCGGCCTTCGTCCTTTGTTATGGCGCTTCCTGGGCTTCTTCAGCGCCGCCGGCTCTTTCGTCGCGCTCGCTCGCTCGCCCGCCCGCCTCCGCTCGCCTCGAGACAGGCACACGTGACAGGGCAATACGCGCTGAAGGTGCAGTGCGTCCAGCAGGGAAGTAGCGTGGAGGTACGAAGTGTTGTCCATTCTAACATATATCACTAAACTTTCTCATACATTCTTCCAAAATCTACTCTCAGTTATCGATGCATCTCATTTCAATCTAGGTAAAGAGCATCCCATAGAACCTCGTCTAAGAAACCGACTCCCCTTTCACATCTTCCTCCGTAATCTGGCTGATATAAGATAATGAAATAAACAGTCCTCCCAATACCAATCAACAATATGTATTCCTCCACTCAGATACTCGTACTAACCACCGTAATGTTACAGGGAGATCGCCGTAGCTACCCCCTTCGTATATTTTTCGTCTGAAAATGCTCGCTCCTAACAACTGAAAAGCCGTATGGCTGAGCGTTGTATAATCGCCTCATTCTGCAAAAAGAAAAAAAAACACAAAAACAACGAAGTGTTGTCTATGCAATAAAAGGACGCTGTGATATTTCCAGGCGAAAATAAGTTTAGTAATAAATATTAGGTATATTTAGTTTTTTTTTAACGTGGCGTCTCAAGGTCACGCACGAAAATGGGAGAGGGAAGGGAGACTCCAATGGGGAGCTGAAATGTCACTACCGCTCCCAATTTGATGGCTCCCTATTGGAGTCTGCCTTCCCTCTCCCTTTTTCCTGCGTGACCTTGAGTCGCCACGCTAAAAATGACTGCTGAAGTATACGCATTGACACGGGATATTGCCCAATGAATAGTTTAGGTAATAATATTTGAATAAAAGATATTAAGAGACGCGCTATAATGTCAAGAGAACTGATAAAATAAAGTATAAAAGATCCTGTGAAAAGAAGTGTGTGCAAGTCCGTCGTATCACCTTGCCCACCTTTATATAAAATTGTAAAATGTTGTTAGAGCAAGACAATAAGATAGAAACAAAGTAAAATAAAAGTGACAAGACAAATGAAGAAAAGAGGTAAAGAAAATGTAAAAAGTTTCATGTGTCAATACACGTAATGGTGGACAGGGAGACGTGACAGAGCAATACGTGCTGAAGGTGCGGTGCGTCGAACAGGGAAGTAACGTGGAGGTACGAAGTACACGAAAAAATGCATATCACATTGTTTAATAATGTTAATCAACCAGATTACAGATCAGCCTAATTACGCATCAAGTGTTTTGATAATATTAATGAAACATTATACATCGGTGTAATTGCAGATGTAATTTAATGATTTTGATTCGTTGGATCCGTGTGCAAATTCTGGGCTTTGTAAATATCGTTGTTTTAAAAGTTAAAAAAACTTCATACTGGAACCCAATTTCGAACGGCTAGGCTCTGGACTGTACGTTACATCCCGGATGTATGCTTGGGTAAACATTCTTGCTAAGTGTTCATTAACATAATGACTTAGACCCATGAGATTAAATTGTACAGAACATCAAAAGGTGTGACGGACAAGAAGATAAGTAGATGAGGAAATGCATATTATTTAAATAAAATTAAATGTGTGAATAACCAGAATATCTGTTTAATATGACGTAATAATTATGTCAATGAGTGAAACCATAGTTAAGTTGAACAAATTGTTGCAAGAACACTTCATTGGAATGTATACAGATTCAAGAGTATAAAGACGTACTTGATTAAGGGGTAAATTAGTTTTGGTAAACAATCTGATGAATGAAAAGGTAATTGTAAATATATATTCCGTTTCATATGCAAGCATATTAGTTACATGTTAATATATAGATGTAAGAAATATAGTTGTGAAAATTATGTAGTGTGTTACATAGAAAGAAGCGAAGGGGGCTTGGAATAAGAGGAGATGATTCAATGGAAGCAGTATGAATCGCCTTTGAAATCAATAAGCAGAATGATGTGAACAGTTGTCGAGGTAGAGCATTTTAGAGTCGTCTGTTAAAGCAGTGTACGTACGAAAAGAGTGAAAGTAAGTTGTATAGTGGTCTTTATGAGTACCTTGTGGAAACTATATGAAGTAATATTCCAGCTGGTCGAATTTTCCGAGCGATCTCGACAATAACCACGAACATTGTGAACATTATGCCTGATAATTTTGAGATTGCTAGTTATTTTTACCGAAAAGTATGTAACATTCACGAAATCGGTGACAATTACCTTTATTATAAGTAGATGTTAGTGACAAAGTTTTAAGTTGGCATTACGAACAGAAACTAATAGTGCTACAGAATGACATAGACTTTCTCGCACATGTTAGTTTTCTAATCATTTTAATTCATGCCAGCTTTCTGTTATTGACCCACCCACTTCCCAGCTGCTACCTATCGGCCCCAAAACGAAAATTGTTCACGTTTTCTCAATTTTTCAGTCCTCTTATAGTAGAATTGAAATGTATAACTGAGAATATTACAGAAGAATAAAACAGTCCACTATGCAAATTTTCATTGAAAAATTTGGAGTTGTTATTGAGAAAATGTTTGTGCATTTCTGGAAACGCGCAATTTTGAGCTCATCTTTACAGAAAAAAACGAGTTTTCAAGAAACTTAAATAGAAGTCATTTGAAACACTTGGTTTCGCAAACGCAATAATGTAAAGATAATGCACGTAATGTAAATATTAACGACGTGAGAAATATTTTAAAAAATACACAGGATTATTATAAAGCAGTACACTGATTTTGAGAATTACATTTTCCTCTAATATTTTATTGAATGCATCAATAACTTGTTGAATTTGTGAACTGCATTTGAATTCAATATTTTCCTCAATAAGTTCCTGATCTTTGAATTCTTGTGCTAGTTGCAGACAGCTAGGAAAGTGTGTCTAGTTTTTGTTTGGCCAAAGCATGGTTGAATATTTTAAGCTTATTCCGAAAGCCATGTATTATTCCAATCAAATAAGAAACCGTCTGGTTTATTCCTTGAAGTTTCAAATTTAAACTCTTAAGGCGATTACTCAAATCTGTAAGAAATGCTAACTGCTTTAAAAATTCTGGATCTTTTGAAACTTCACTTCCAGTGCAGCCATGTCAGATGCAGCGGTGGCTAGTGCCTTTAATTAACGGAGGGGCAGCACGCAAAAATAGGGTACCCACCTCTTCGGATTTGACCCAGTCTCTCCGGGTTTCAGATGCAATCTCCGGGCTTCGTGTTAGTGTGGAAAATCTCAGGGAAATACGAACAATTAAATTCGTTGTGAAATATATAGGGAGTTGTTTGGCAGAAGTACGTGATGTGAAACACATGATCGGGGTATTTGTCTTTGGCTGATAAAGGTAGTCCACCCTCGAGCGTGGGAACAAATAACCAGTATTTCACATTAACATTCTCTCTCCTTCATGAAAATTATTGTAACAGCAAATTATAATTTTCAATACATAAAATTTCAAATTCAACAATAAACTGCGCCAAAAATCGATGCATCTCGAAAGCCGCCATGATGCGACATAAGGCAATTCGAGCGCAGGAGTCTCACGAGGTTTTTTTTTCTCTGTAAGATTCTCTATACCAGGGCTTTCCAACTGGCCGCCCCCGGGTCACATGCGGCCCGCCGGATCATTTTGTGCGGCCCGCGACTGCTTTGAAAAATGTTATTATACCAACCAAATACAGTACAGTTGCGCAATTCATCTTATTTTTATTTAATGATCCATTAATTTTCTCGTTGTATGTACATTAATCATTAAGTCGAATAAGATTCGTATTTAATATATATTTGTTTCAGTAGAATCTCAGTAGTTAGGGAAAAAAACATATTCGATTACGGTGCGGCCCGTGGCTTAACTAGAATTTGAAATAAGGCCCATAAGCCCTTCTAAGTTCGACAGCAGTCCTAAACCTTTCAGTATTTTCTCCAATATTGATTTCCTCCGATCGATCTGAACGAACTTTAGGCTTTGCGAGTTTGAAACGGATATTTTGATTTTTGAGGGTGCTTTACATGAATCTTCAACATTTTCACCATTTTCTCAAAGATGACACAACGTTTTTTGATAAAACTTTGTCTTCGGTAGGCGTAAAGAACGACTCTCTTAGTCGGAAAATGAGATCTGCACTATCCTCTTGATAGTACAGATCTCATTTTCTATAAAGTCACTGATTTTTCGAAAATTGAAAAAGTTCAATACTTTTCTACTGTAACAGTATTAACGTTCGCTCTGTCCCACGTTGGGCTGCTACTGTAACAGTATTTCCCCAGTATGTCCCCACGTTGTGACGACACTGTAACCTTAGTGTCAAAAAACCTCTTACTTATGGACGTCACCGTAACCCAGTGCTTCCAAAATCTCTATTACAAATTTTGCAATAACACCTTCTAAGTGTTGATTCCTTCCCACACGTGTACTTTCGCCCCAAAATATGACGTAACAGAAAATTTATATCAAGCGGGTCGTGGCCGGTTCCATACGGATAACCCATGAACTGTAATGCAACGTTGCAGGACAGCCAGGTTCCTAACTACAAAACAATGAAACACATTGTGTGAGAGAGCACAAACTCGGTTGGCAGTCTTGCCTTCCGACATTTAATTTATTGAAAAATATATATCCCCCCTTGAACCACGTATGGTGGTACACTCAACAACTCATCATCACAAAACTCGTCGGAATTCTTACTATCATTCCCGTAAATGATCCTGAATTATTACACTACGTCTCTCCCCAACTTCAATTTTGATTTTTTTCTGAATGAAAGCTTTTCTTTAAAGATAAATGTTGAAATAAGGTCATGAACAATTTTTCGAAAATCTGATTACTTTTCGCTTAATTTGGCTTGAAATGCAGGGAAATTAATTTTGTTAAACAATTTTTTTCTAAAAAAAAGAGTTTTTCTTTAAATTTTAGTATCGCATTTATCAGAGAACGGTAAAGAATGTAATGCTATTCTCGTTTCTGACAAACTCTCTGTATTTTCGAAAATTGCAAAATTTTATGATTAAAAAATTATAAAATTGATGATAAAATGTTTACCTTACACAAAAATGTTTTAAAAATTCAGCTCATTAAAGAAGGTAATGAACAATTTTTTAAAGAGTTAGTGGTTTTTCCGTAATTTTTTCTTGAAATAAATGAAAATATATTCATTTAGTCCCATCAACTCACCACGAGAAAAATTCTCAGAGAACAGGCAGAATCGTAGCTAGATTGAGCGCCCCTAGCAAGATTTGAATTTTAAGCCCCTAAGACTTACTTTCTAGAAAAAGAAACAACACAAGAAGTTTGAAAGTCTAATTTATCTTCAAGTTATGTATGCTTTTAAGCATAAAATTAGTTCTTACTTAATATTATGTAGAAAGGGAAACAATACAATTGGTGTTCGTTTATGTAGACATTATTTTGTATCTCTTAAATGTTTAATTTTCTGACTTTTACTGAGACCAATTTGTCAATAATATGGTCTACATTAATACATTTGCAACGTCGTACTCAATCGACAGTATAGCGTGATTACTCAAACGTTCTCGACGTATCTGCGATCGTAAATCATTTTTTATTTATTTCATTTTCCTGAAATATCTTTCACAGCTGGCAGATGTCACAGGTAGTGTCAATACTAGGCGCAGTGCAATGTTGAAATAACTGGTTGCTAAGCCATATTCTTCATGGCAATTAAGAAGTGCAATGTAATCTGCAAATTTTAAATCAGACAATAATGATTTTATTTGATGTTTGTATCTTTCAATCTATAAAGCTTTTCAATCTCTCTCTCTCTCTGGGCATTTAGTTCATCTTTCTATTTTAATCAGCTCAGCGAGATAAGCTGCGGATTTCTTTAGATTTTTAGTGGAGGTAAGGAAAGTCTTGTAAGAAAGGCCAAATCAGAATTTACGGCAGCTGAACTGTGAAATCTCCATCCCATTTGCTGAATAAGTGTGTCTAGTGCGCAGTAAAGCTGAATTTTCAACTTTTGAAGTGGAGTCATTATGGCCGCATCATCCATGTCCCTTTCATCGAACTTTGTTCTTTTAACCTTTGCTTTTCAGAAAAGTTCGATTCGATCGATAGCTCGTTAGCCAGATTCTTTGTTGAATCAATGTACAGCTCTATTTGATTTATTCTGAAATCATTAAAAAAGTCCGCAAGGCCCTGTAAGTGTTTTGATGCCATCTCATTATTACCGCTATCTTGTATTTACAACAGCAATTACAACCGAATCGGCCTCCTGTTCTTGTGGAACGCGGTACTGAGCCCTAAAAGTACACGCAGTCGCCTCAAGAAAGCGTGGAGGAAAGCACTGCTTTAGAGTCCCTAGGGACTCTACACTGCTTCAGAGATTGTGTGCTTGAATGCCTCAGCCAATCAGAAATTTACTTTGACAAAGCGCTGTAAATTATTGAGAAGAAAGCAGACTTCGCCCATTTTGTAAGTGACCTGCGCCAAGAACGGTTGTATTACGAGAGGACGGACGGCAGACGAAAGACGACGGCAGCCGATCGCAGTCCGCTAACCTTGAGCGACGAGGGACGACAAATCTTTACAAGACGTGCGGGTCCGACCGTCCAGAGATGATCGTGAGTCAAAACGTTCCGCTGAGAACTCTTTCGTCATGTTCCCCCCTCCTTCGTAGAGAATCAGAAGCCGCTTGCCAGTGTTGTGGTGCATAGAGAACAGATCCTTTGGTTACATAGGATCGAGATTTCAATATCATATTTTATTGAAAGAATTTACTGTCGTATTAGAATACAGATAGGTTCCAATTGCAAATTCTCTGTTTTACTATAAAACGAAAATTCTATAGAATAAAATGGCCATTTAAAAAGGTTAAAGAGGTATACATTCCATGTTTCTTTGAAGTAATTTAAAGAATGCATTCTAGATTCTAGAAAGTATTGATTTGCATTGCATTTAATTCCAGTGAGAGAACAGAAAAAAAGATAAAATTAATTTCTAAAAAGTTAACTGAGTTATTAAAAACATGATGAATGTGAATTAAAGTAAAGATTGATCCACCACATCTTCCAATTGGAACAGTTTGTATATAATATTTCCCAATTTATGTTTTCTTTGTTTACGTAATGTATATAAGTGTATCTGCACGTGTATTTTTTTTCCAGGAAGTGTTTAATTTTTCATCATTGTATTATTTTATTGATATTGTGTGTGTGTGTGTTAGGGCTTTTATTTTTGAAATGTTATGAAACATTGATCTGGTAAACTAACGAATGCATATGATTCAACAGAGTTTAGTGTATATTTATGAAAAGAACCTACTCTTGTAACGTCGGCACATGCCAGCCAGATTTTCAAACGGCCGGGCACGGAGGCTACTGGACACATGGGACAGACAAAGGCACTGGAAAGTGGAAATTTCCTTGCTACCCCCCGTGACGCTAGAGGAGCGGGCAGGGGCACAGTGCGCGACATGTGGTCCGGCCGGCCTTTAGAGGGCGGAAGCCGACCGCGAAAGTAAGTTAACGGAGGGGGCAGTTCGTTGTCAGAGCACCTCGTGGGTAGACGTGCATGCTCGCCGAGACGGGAGTGCGGTCCTTGAGGCACGGCGTGTGCGAAACACGGTGTCGGCCACCGGCGCGGTAAAGCGGAAGGTAGGGGATGCACTAGCCCTAGGGACGGGAGCAGGCGCGTGGGAGGTACTGGCGAACATAACCCCAGAGCTGTAAATTTGTACATTCTGTAAATAAACCAATTTGTACATAGAGCTCGTGTCTGTGTCGTTATTTAGCTACCACGACGCCAAACTCTCCTAGTTATATAGGGTGCCCGGGGAGGAAACGTCGAAACTTGAAAAATAAGTTCTTAAGACAATTCTAAGCATATTTTGTCTAATAAACTACGTGGATATTCCGAATGGTTCAGCCGCAACTCAAAAGTTGGTTGAAAAAATGATTTCTAGGCAAAACTTTGCATCATGCTGTATGCAAATTCTAGTGACATCATCCAGAGGCGTATCTAAGGTATGGCAGACATGTCACGTGCCATGGGCGCCCCTCACAAGGGGCGCTATTTAGAGTATATCCTCCAAAACAAATAACAACCACCCTAATTTGAAGTATCCTGACGGGCACAAATTCCGTGCTTGCCATGGGCGCCTGAATGCCTAGATACGCCTGTGCATCCATCGACGCCACTTTCTCATCGAGTGGAAATAATCTGCTCGTGTCATTCGATCTGATAGTAAAAAGAGATATCGGTGACAATCATTGGAAACGGTTTTTCTATATAAAATGCGATTTATAGAGACTTCTCAGTCTAAGAATATGATCCCATCCAACCAACAAACAATTAAATTTAAAATTAATAATTTTTAAAATGATTTTAGCTGAAGAAACAGAATCAGCTTTTATGTCTCCGTTCATCAGTTCCTTATGCAATGTTTCCATTATTTGCAGTAGTTCAGTATGCAATGTGCGAATTGAATTATATTTTGAAGACCATCTCATATCAGAATGAACCTTCAAAGTCAATTTGAAATTTGATAAAACCTACCAGCTCTCAATCGATCCGAAAAAATAATTAAAAATATTTTGCCCTGTGCTGAAGAACGTAGTCATTTCTAATGTTACACAGGAGGCTTGAATTCCATCTAAAAGTGAGGGAATACTACATGGTAAAAATCTGACATGTTCATTTAGTTGTAAGATTAGCGCTTGAACACACTATTTTCCAGCCAGACTAGTGCCATTGTCCAGACTGTCCCGTACAGCCTGGTAGTTTGAACATCTTGACTAAATGTATTTACAATTTCGTCCGTAACTCCAATGCGGCATTCTTTTATCACTTTTTATAAAACCTAAAACAGTTTCTCCAACCATACACTTTCCATTTTTTGTTTCTACATAGCATACACTTTCTTATATTTGTTCTTCGTGGCTGTTATCTGCAGTACAATCAAATGAGGTACTATAATTGTTTTGCTTGCAGTATTTTCGCCAGAATTTTAATTTCGACTGCTGATCCTAGTGCAGAAATTATTTCGTTTTGTGTAGTTGGTGAGAAATGGTTTGAAAGGCTTCCTTTTGTAATAGAGGACACATGTTCTTTCATTTGTGGATTGTATTTGACCAGAATTTCTACTGTAGCCAAAAATATTCCAGAGTTAGGATGTCCAATTTGTTACACTCCTCCTCTGAGTGCCAGGTATATTTTGATACAAAACAGTACTACATATAATAATACTTTTAGAATCTATCTCCACTTTTCTTTTTGTGCAGATATACTAAATTACAACGCGTTGTGTAAAGTTTTACCATTTATGAGTCTCAGGTCCATTTCTTTCTATATTACATAGCATTTTCTGTATTCTGCAGTGTTTTCCTATTCTTGGATGTTCAAAAAATGTTTCTTCCGTACTCAATAATAAACAAGAAAATAGATTTGGTAATATACAGGCCATTTACGGATTCATAAGGCGATGTACAAGATGACCTTTAGTTTTGGATGTTCAATTTATAAGTGAATTTGTATCCTTACTTGGGTGAATAGTGTGCTGCAAATAAAGCAAGCAGTTACAAATAATGCGAGAAAGTATGTGATGTTGTATCTCCATAAGTATTTAAGTTAGAAGAAATAAAGATAAATTAAAAACAGTGATTCACTTCTCGACTTTTTGCTATTTAATGTTATAACAGTTATATAAAATCTGTAGCGGCTCTTGGCTTTGTGAATTGCGTTGACAAAAATATGTACTCTCAAAAATCTCATGTGCAACAAATTAATGCTTATTTATGATAAAAAATAAAGAAAGAGAAAACTCATTACACAGCCAGAGCATTACTGGAAATTAATATTATTATATTATTATTATTCCTCTATATCACGACTAAAGATGATATGTGTCGGCTGAATATAAAATCTACTCCAGGTTGCAATCAGCTACCAACAGATCTAGGCACTGTCGGTGCCTCTACAATACTTTGCGCATAATGTGGGCTGTTTCAATAAAGATATTTCTTGCACTTCCCAGACTATTGAACTACCTGGGAGTTTAGACAAGTTCTTACTCAAATTTTGCGGAACAAATCCCAGAGCTCCGATAACTATCGGGACGACCTGTGCTTTTACGCCCCACATTCGGCTGATGTGGATTTCCAAACTCTTGTATTTAAGACGATTCTCTGCCTCCTTGGTAACGACGTTTTGATCGCAAGGTAAAGCAACATCGATAAGTAAACACGATTTTTCCGCCAAATCCCGGATAACTATATCCGGTTTGTTTGCCGCTATCGAGCGATCAGTTTGAATTTGTTGGTCGTACAATATCGTACACAATCCAACAGACGTCACCGGTTTCGGTGAGTGTTCGTACCACTTGGGGCATGTGTTTGGAACTTCGAGGGCGGTACAGATCTGCCAGTGGAGGTAGCTACACACCCCGTCGTGTCTTTTCAAGTATTCGGTCTTTGCTAGGATTGGACAAGTTGAGACAATATGATCAATGGTTTCTACGTATTCCTGGCAAATGCGGCATTTATCATCTTGGGAATTTTTGAGATCCGCTTTATCATAATGTCGTGTTCTCGACGCCTGATTTGGGCAGCTATTATAAATGCTTCCGATTCGTTGGCTTCGTTGTTCCCCTTTTAAACCACATAAATGATTGATCTTTACCTGCACCTGCCAATGATTGATCTGCACCTTGTCCATTCTTTTTAGATATTGTCCGTGGAGAGGTTTATCTCTCTACGATTTCTTTAACATTTTGTGTGTCTCACATTTCATGTTTAGTAGCATCAGAAGTTCAGTGTCTGTGTTATTCGACGTGTCTTGCCTAGTTTTCTTCGCAATGCTTCTTGCTACACTAACAATGCCTCTGTTTCCCATTCTTTGGTCAGATTTCATGACCTGCCTCACTAGAGGATCTTGATGGCTGACTACATACTTTCCCATCCTGACTATTGCGTTGTGCCAGGAGGCCTCAATTTGTCTGAGACCTCTTCCTCCTTCCTTACATGACACATAAAGCCTATTACATCAGCTCGATGGTGGAAAATATTGTGCATTGTTAGCAGTTTTATTGTTTTTCGATCCATGATGCAAATTTCTTGCTCAGTCCAGCCTTCTAGTCGGAAACTGTATTCGGATACAGGCACCGGTTACAGGAATTCGGCTGCAGGAATTCAGAGCGGACTGCAGGACCAGTTTCACTCTTCTGTAATACTCCCTGCAAATTCTCTCTTTCATTGTGCCGTTTGAGATGATCTCACATTCTTCAATTCCCAGATATTTGTAAGTTTTTCCTGGCTCAAAATCTTGAATCATAATGTGCGTATCAACTTCACTGCTCTCTGAAGTTGCCAGTTTGCCTCTTTTTAAATTGATTTTTGCACACTTGTCAAGATCACACTTCATGCAGATGTCATTGCTAAAGTCATTCATGACAGACAGCATTTGGGAGAGAATAGCTTCATTCTTAGCAAACGCTTTAAGATCATCCATGTAAAACAAATCACCATGGAGCTTGTAACGAAAGTCGGCTTGCGACAACTGTCTAGATAGTGGGATCAAACTAATGCAAAGCAGCAGAGTGAATCTCCTTGAAAAATACTCCTGTTGATCTGAATACTTCTGCTTCCTTTCCGCTGTGGATTAGTAACCTGGTACTCCACGACTTCATACTAACATTGCAAAATTCAATAAGTCGAGGATGAAATCGATCGATCGTCAGTGTCTTCAAAATCCATTCGTGTGTACACTATCAAAGGCCTTTTGGTAGTCAATCCAAGCCATGCTCAAATTACGTTTTCATTTCTTTACATCATTCAAGATGACTTTATTCAGTAGCAAGATTTCCTTACAGCCATAAGAACCTTACGACATCCTTTTTGTTTAGCTGGCATCAGATTATTCTTGTCTAGATGTCTGTACATTTTGTCAGCTATGGCTACAGTTAAAACTTTGTACAGTACTGGCAGACAAGTGATTGGCCTGTAGTTCTTCGCCAAAGAGCTGTCTCCCGCTTTGGGTAGCAAATATGATGCCGCTTGTGAGCCATTCCGGGAATTCCTTTGGGTTTTCTAAAATGTTAATAACAGCCTTTGCTAGATGAGAATGTATTGCTGTTAATTTCATAAACCAATAATCTTGATCTTATCAATCCGGGTGGATTTAAAGTTTCCCATTTGTTTAATTGCTTGAAAGAGGTTTTCTTCCGAGAATTCGTGAACATCTTCCACTGTTTCCACAAGTTCGTAGGCAGCATAACCTTCAGATTGAATCCAAGATGCGTTTTTGTTTTAGGATCTGCGCTCCTCCCAGATTCCTGCCCAAAATGCTTCGACATCATCATTTGAAGGAGTGACAGCATTGCCATTCGGTTTTTGAGTTAGATTGTGATAGAATCTCTTCGCGTCAGTTTCAAACAGCCGGTTCCACATGCGCTAATCTATTCTACGTTTGTAACGTCTAATTCATTGAGCCCATGCTTGAAGTTCCTCTTTTAGCTTTTCAACTACCATTAGCTTGCTTGTGTCATTTTCAATTTGGTATTTTTGTTCAACATTGAATATCTTTCGTTGAACTTTAGTGGTGTGCGTTGATTTAGAAGATGCCTCAGCTAAGAGTGATGTTTCACGGCGAATGCCGGCTATCCGTTTCATAATTCTCTTCCTCTATGAGGTTACAGGGCTGTTTACTCTGTTTTGTTGTCGGCCGTCGGTGTTCTTGGCTGGCCCCAGAATTATGAGATACCAGATATGAGATATGCAGTTGCATACATGATGTGCTAGATTTCAGCAATATCTACATCTCTATCTGGGGTTTGTACCACCTCATTTAAGACAGAATTCGCTGTCTATCACTCTCTTAGCTTTGGCATTTTCGTATATTCTCCTCAACGGTGCACGAGATTCAAATGGAAGTTGACGAACTCGTTCGATCTCGCGTCGGAGGAGATTTCGTATCATGTCCTTATCGTAATTCATTGCTAGATGAATTTTCACCACTGACGTGTGCTTTATTGGAAAGAGATGAACCTTCAACAGGACCATTGTTTTCAAGTACTACATGTTTGTCATGTGGGTAGTTCGATCGAAGAACATACTCCGCATTTCTCTGAATGTCAGTAAGTTGTTCTGCTGTGAAGTTTCCACTGCTGAGTATGTATCGTCGTTGACTGGCAAGCTTCTTTGAGTCCAGGGTGTGTCCTCCGATGGAGTGTCCCCTTGTTGGGCTCCGTGGTGGGTGGGGACCACGAGGATGAACCTATTCCATCTATATGGATATTTCACCTTTCCCCCCGCCCTCTTCCGCAAGGAAGAGGAGATGTGCCGAAAGAACCATTGACTTAAATAGTTTCTTTTCTAGAGAAGAAGATCGACCCAAGATGCCTCGTTTCCTCCTCATGTCATGCGCTGAGGAAGGTAAAACTTTTAAAACTGTAAGTGCTGTCCGTCTGGCGCGAGCCATAGAAGAGGCTTACGGGAAGCTCCAAGCGGTCGTGCGTCAGAGGAACGGAACGATTCTTTTTGAAGCACGTACCGACGAGCAAATAGGAAAAATTAAAAATACAAAGCAGATTGCCGGCCTCCAGGTAGTAGTCACGGTCCATCCCACCTTGAACCTGTGCAAGGGCGTGGTAAACCACGAGGACTTTGCTTCAGAAACGGAGGAAGATCTTCTAAACTTTTTTAAGACCTATGGCGTGACTCAGGTGTACAGGATCGGAAGGAAGGAGCAGGGGAAAGTGATCCCTACTTCTACCCTGATCCTTACTTTTGACCGACCATCTCTCCCGGAAAGGATCGTTACCGCTTTCTACAACCTCCGTGTGCGGCAGTATGTGCCGAACCCTTTGCGCTGCTTCAAGTGCCAAAGGTTTGGGCATACTCAGCAGCGATGTATGTCAGTAAACGCGGTTTGCGGGAAGTGCGGATCGTCAGTTCACGACCAACAACCCTGCGACAAACCACCGCACTGTGTGAATTGCGAAGGCGATCACCCAGCCAACGACAACCAGTGTCCCACGTTTCTCCGGGAAAGGGAAATCCAAAAAATAAGGGTAACCGAAAAGGTTTCCTTCCCTGAGGCGAAGCGTAGGTTCCAAACCAGGAATCCAGTGGACCTATCACGATCCTTTTCCAGTGCTGTGAAACCTAAGTCCCCGGGGGTAACAGCGAGTTGTCAAACTCACTGTACCCCAGCGGTAGTCTCACATTTCAGTTGTCAGGTGTCGCCGGTCGACTTCCCCGAAGATTCGGCGTGCATCCAAGGTGGGAAAATTATAATTCCCACAAAGTACAAAAAACCTGTCCAGAAACTCCACCAGACATCGACCACCTCAACTGAAACTTCTACTGAAATCGATCTTAAGCAGACACCGCCTCCCAGGAAAAATACGTCATCCAAATCCCGTCCTCCTCTTTCTGTTTCCGAGAATCACATCGGACGATCCTCCAGCTCTTGTAGATCTCGGTCACCCGTGGCCAAAAGTCGGGAAATCCCCCCGACACAGACGACCTTATCCAGCAGCAGTCAGGATGACTCTGCTGGTGATGAGGAACCCCACGAGAGTTCCTCTAAAACCTTTCAGAAGGTGAGAAAGAAAAAAAAGCAACCAAAGAAATAATTTCTCATAATGGCTCTCTCATGGAACTTAAATGGTCTTCGTGCTCACTCAGAAGAATTAAGATTAATAATTTCTCGCCACAAACCATTTATAGTCTGTCTTCAGGAAACTCATCTTCTCCCTCTTCATCCCCTGTCTCTTCGCGGATTTAACATCTATCGGTTTGATCAAGACGACGGACTTCGTGCTCACGGCGGCGTTGCGGTACTCATCCGCGACTCCCTGTTCTCGGAGGAACACAACGTTCGAACCGACCTCCAAACAGTGTGCGTACGGGTACACCTACCATCCTTCTCTTTTACGGTGTGTAGTATATACATTCCCCCTGGCCAAGTCGTGTCACAAGAGGAACTCGAAGATGTTTTTTCTCAGTTGCCCGCCCCTTCTTTTATTGCGGGGGATTTTAATGCCCACAATCCCCTCTGGGGTGGCACGAGGACCTGCCCGAGAGGTTCTATCCTCGAAAATATTATTGACCAGCAAAACTTAATTCTTCTGAACTCCGGGAATCACACTCATTACTCCATGGCGTCAAACACCTTCTCGTCAATCGATCTGGCACTCTGCAGTCCATCCTTATCTACCATGGTAGAGTGGACCGTACTCGATGATCTACATGGGAGTGACCATTTTCCCATTTTGGTCCACTTTAATGTCCCTGATTTAGACGTCATCTACCCTCCTCGCTGGCTATTCCATCGAGCCGACTGGGATACATTCAGCGAGAAAATTATAATGCCAGACCACTTCTCAAATAATATCGATACCTTGGTGGCCCAATTCACAGACGCCGTTCTTCGCGCAGCCACCATTGCAATCCCGAAGTCTACGTGTCGGCCACGACGCGTCCCGGTGCCTTGGTGGAATGCTGACTGTGCCACCGCGGTGCGTGACCGAAAGCAAGCACTCGCGAGGCTCAATAGGTTCCCCACCGCATCAAACCTGATCGATTTCAAAAGAAAGCGGGCCAGAGCCAGATTAGTAATACGGGAAAGTAAGACCGCTTCCTGGAGAGCCTTTATTTCTTCTCTTTCTTGCCATACCCCGCCTAAAGTAGTATGGCGAAAGATCCGACAGATCGGAGGAAGATTTTCCCCATCATCTGTCCCAGGACTTCTTATTAATGGAAATCTTATTACTTCTCCAGAAAAAGTAGTTGAGGAATTGGCCTGTCATTATGAAAATTCCTCCAGTTCCTTACACTACTCCCCTAGCTTCTTGAAAACGAAGAGTAGAATGGAGAAATGCAGATTGGACTTCTCTACCTGCCTGGAGGAAGATTATAACGCCCCTTTCTCCATGGATGAATTTTCCTGTGCGCTCACCCGTGGGAAAGATTCTGCTCCAGGACCAGACCAAATACACAACCAAATGTTAAAACACCTGCCGGAAGAGGCACGTATCTTTCTCCTCCGTATCTTCAACAAGATTTGGATGGAACATACCTTCCCTAGAACCTGGCGCGAAGCGATTATTATTCCTATTCCTAAAGATGGAAAGGACAGGACAAAGCCGTCAACCTACCGTCCAATCTCGCTCACAAGCTGTATATGCAAACTTCTGGAGCGAATGGTGAATACGCGTTTGGTCTGGCACCTGGAGCAGAGAAACCTACTTACCCCCATCCAATGTGGTTTCAGGAAGAACAGGTCAACCATGGACCACCTTGTCACCCTCACCACACAGATCTCCACTGCTTTCGTGCTACGTCAACACCTGGTAGCAATTTTCTTTGATATAGAGAAAGCTTATGATACTACCTGGAGGTACGGCATTCTTCGCACCATCCATTCTTGGGGTCTTAGGGGCCGGCTCCCCCTTTTTTTAGTAGCCTTTCTTTCCTCAAGATACTTCCGCGTTCGCCTTGGTGACAGGTTATCCGCCAGCCACCATTTAGAAAACGGAGTCCCTCAGGGCTCAATTCTGAGTGTCACTCTGTTTGCCATCGCTATCAATAGTATAGCGTCGATAATCCGAGAGCCGGTGAAAGCATCGCTCTTCGTTGACGACTTTGCCATTTTCTGCTCTTCCAAGAGTATTCAAGTGATAGAGAGACAATTACAACTTGTCCTCAACAAATTGCAGCAATGGAGTGATGCGACAGGTTTCAAATTCTCCGCATCAAAAACTAGCTGTATGCACTTCTGCAGGATTTATCATCTTCATAACCACCCCGATCTTTTTCTTGGAAGCCATCTTCTACCTTTTGTGGACTCTGCAACTTTCCTTGGGCTTACTTTCGATAAGAGCCTAACATGGCGAAATCATATACGTAAACTGAAGAGCCGATGTGTCTCACCTCTGAACCTCCTCCGCACCCTTACAGGCAGCTCTTGGGGAGCAGACCGTGTGTGTCTCTTGCGTTTGTATAGAACCCTCATCCGCTCTATTTTGGATTATGGATGTATTGTATATGGGTCAGCGTCACCATCAACCCTCCGGCCATTAAATACCATTCACAACGCCGGTATAAGAATTAGTACAGGCGCCTACCGCACGAGTCGCATCGAATGCCTCTTGGCCGACGCTGGAGAACCATCTCTGAGCCGAAGGCGAGATATTTTATTAGCCTCTTATGGGGCTAAAGTGTCGGGACTGGTTGACCACCCTTGTCGTCGTATAATCATCCACCCAAAGTATGAGTCCTCGTACACTCTTCGAACATCGTTACCCCATCCCCCAGGTATTAGATTACGAAATCTTCTCCGGGAATTAAATGTAGAACTTCCCACCCCTGTGAAACCCACAAGTGACCGGATCCCCCCTTGGAAACTCCTCCTTCCCAGTATTGACTTCAGACTCTCCCATCTGCCCAAACAAACTACTAGTCCTCTGGTTTACCAGAAGCAGTTTCTGGATATGAGAGAATCGTATCCGGATCATTTATTCTTATACACGGATGGTTCATCGTGCAGCGACGCGGTGGCATGTGCTTTTTACTGTATCAGGGCCAGCAAATCATTTCGGCTTCACTCCAAATGCAGTATTTTCACTGCCGAAATGTTTGCAATCTTTGAGGCCCTAAAATACATTGAATCAGCGACGTTGCGGCGAGTAGTTATCTGTTCCGATTCTCTCAGCTCTCTTCAAGCCGTCTCCCGTCCTTCGTCAGACTACCTGACCTTATCCGTTCAAAGCCTGATTCATCGTCTTCTGTCCCGCCGCTATGACCTGGTACTTAGTTGGGTCCCAGGCCACGTGAGTATCAGAGGGAACGAACTGGCCGACCAGGCGGCGAAATCAGCGACTCGTAAAACTCGTATCGACATCCCTTCTGTGCCATTGTCCGATGTTCAGGCTTTCTTGAAACGATCCGTGCTTAGAGCGTGGCAAACAGAGTGGCACAATAGCACTTTCAAACTAAGTACAATAAAGAATTCTGTGTATCCCTGGCGCTCCTCATCACGGTCCTGTAGGCGCGAGGAAGTGATTTTAACCCGTCTTCGTATCGGACACTGCCATTTCTCTCACGGCTTCATTCTTCGAAATGAAACTCGCCCCATCTGTGACTCGTGCAAGACTGTTCTTTCCGTGGAACACGTCCTGCTGTACTGTAGGAAATTTGTTGGCAGTCGACGAAGACATGACCTGGGCAACTCGCTACAAGTGGTGCTCGGGGATGACGATTCTGCGCTCTCAAAACTTTTTTGTTTTTTGAGAGAAAGCAGAATATATAATTTTATTTGAAAGATAACAATGTTTTATGTTTTTGTTTGGCCCCTTTACAGCCAATTTTACGTTTTAAGATAAATTTTACGCGCCCTTTTTCTATTTTCCTTCTGCCATTTCTACATGTATGCCTGAAGCAGAATGCGAGCCTTCTTTTTAGCCAATGTACATGCTTTTAAACAGTGAGTAAGTTACATATGCAACACTGAATATTCTTTTCTCCAAATACTCTGGCATGGGCGCAAATGACCACAGCAGTCGAAGCGCCCTCTAAACCCTATTCAATCAATCAATCAATCCAGGGTGTGTCATTCTTTTACCCGGATGGGTTCCGCTCTCTCCATACCTTGAAAACTTCTATTTCTGAGCCCCCATTTTTCGCTTTTTCATAGTAAAAGCACCACATCATCTCCTTCAATTCATCCCAGGTCCATCACTGACGATGGCTTTGAGCTACTGCCGGCTCTGGATCTCTGGGACTAACATCCGTGGGATGGCCAGACGTCGACAAGGTGACATTAGCTCGGTTTCTGAGCAGGTGTGAGACATTGGTAGAACAAGGCACGTTAAGATTCATTACATTTCTTGTTCTATCCATTTTGCCCATTGGTTTTGTTGCACAGAGTGTACGTACAGTAGTCATGGCATCATGTAAAATGTGTAACCAAGGGGTTGTTGAAAAGGAGGAACGAACAGAGAAATGATACGAGAAGGATGTATGACCATTTATTATAAATAAATATGTCGTTTTTATTGGTAATATCGAATACTTATTTATTGATTGAGAATTAATAGCGAGCAACGATCAAAGCTTCATCAAAATATAAGTATAAGATCTTTTTATAACTTCAGGTTTTAAGTGAAGATTCGCAGGACGGAAGTTAGAGTTCAGATATCACATTTAACCCTTGGGTGGGTTCCTGCTGCGACCTGCATCCGTTACTGCGACCCACTGTGGCTTCGGGACATCCCCCGTAGGGCCCAGCAAGGGGTCCCTCCGATCGCCAGTCGGCATTACTAAACCCTACAGGATTTTTACTGACTGCTGAATGAAGCCTCCTTCGCTGGCTAATGTAAGGTTCGGGCCTCCACTCTAATCAGTGGCCTGGTGTGCCAACCTGTTTTCTCTCCTGTACCCTCCATGGGCCTCTCTACTTACTTCTCACTGTCCTCAAAATGGAGTACTTCTACGTCTGACCCGTCACCTTCAACCTATTCAGCAAGGGAGGCCCTACTGGTAGCCAGGTTACCACTGACATAGCTCTCAGGCTCATGGGGTACTCTAGCTCCACCACCAACTGCAAGGTTGTGTACTCCCTAGGTGGAGTTGTTGTTGTTGTTGTTGTTGTTATTATTATTATTATTATTATTATTATTATTATTATTATACATTTTAATCGAAAACAGAGAAGAACTTTAGAAGGAATGAAATGGGTATCTGATTTTAATTCTTAGGAAAGGAGGATTATCTACATAGAGATTATACAAGGATGGGCAATTATTTTTGGTAGATGGCAGAAGTAGGAAGCTTTTTTTGGTTTCGGTAGAAGTAGAAAGTGTTTAAGATATGAATAATTTGTTCTTTTATACATTTTAGACTGACGTTCTCTACGAGCCGTGGGACATTGGTTGCGATACGAAGATTCTGTTCTGAAAAACTTGAATCTTGTTTATGTGGGATATTGCTGAATGACACAAGATCAATCATGCATAAAGGTTAGCATAAAGATGTTAATCTATCCACATGAAATTGAAACACATTATGGACTCTACCCATGGGACCAAATTAGTTTTTCTTTTACCGTGATATCCCTAACGGTTCCAAATATTATTACTTCCAAATATTATTACTTCATAAGAAAAGTTATGTAATCAAGTGCAGGAAAACAGCGAATTTTCGGCATAAAAACCCTTATTGCCGGGCTCTGGTAATGAAAAAGTTGTTAAAAATAGAAAAAATATCCTCTAACACATGGTGTACCCAGAATTCATGTTGTGTGGGTCCGTGACACTGAAAAATCGTTTGACGGCAAAACGACTGTCTGTCGGTCTGTTGTCAATTCTATCGCCTAAACCGTTCAGCAGATTTTCTCCAAAATTGATATTGCCTGATCGATCTGAACTCTGCCCTAATTTGCCCCAAACGGCGCTGCTGTGTATAGGTAGTCGACTGCGCGTAGTAGAATGGGTGTCGACAAGTTAACTTTGAGGATGTGAGTTCGAGTCTCGGAGCCGAAAAAAATGCTGGTTGAAAACACTTTTGCAGGTTTAAATAGTTGTATAGTATAGCATAGCGGAGCAGTTAGAAACAATGCGAGAAAGTATGTGATTTTGTAGCACCACTAGGTTTTTTATTTTTTGTAAACATTCACCCTATTATAAATAGTATCTCAAAGTTTTGAACTGTAGTCTTCGTCCGATACTTCTCATAACCATGTTGAATTTTCTTCCAAAATCTAAGAATATAATTTCATCCTCTGCGTGCTCGACTTGGCTGGAGATGCCTAGAGGGTACTACAATTTACTCATCGCTGATCACTAAAAACAAATTCTGAAAAATGTTATAATAACAGCTTACCAAAGTGTGATATGTAGGCCCTGAAGAATGTGCATAATAAGTAGCAGACATTTATTCAAGAATTATGAGTGTAATGAATAACATGTTTTTGCGCCATTATCTTCATTAAAACTAAAAAGTTGACTGTATCGTACGCCTATTTTATTTCATAACCCCGGAAAAAAATTTTATTTCAGAGGAAGTAGTACAGCCTTCGTATTGGATCTTACAACAGCTTTTACATCGATTATTAACAGAAATATGAGGTACGTTACTACAATACTACTACATAATGCAGAGATACAATACTACTACGTAAAATGCGCAAATGTTCAACCAGCAAAACTTTTTCCGCTCCGAGCCTCGAACTCTGATCCTCCGAGTTAACTCGCCGTCAGCCCGACTACACTACAGAAACGCCATGAGGTTCCAACTCGGGCTAATGCTTAAAAATCTGAACTCAATATTTCCAATAAGCAATTATTGCAATTTACGAAAATACGGAGAATTCACCGAGAATGGGACCAGCACCGTATTTTTTTGCCGTCAGTAGTTTTATATGAAGAGAAACTTTAACAAAACAATGTTTTGCGATTTTCGAAAAAGAATTTTTTGGAAATTGCATGAGTTTTAGACTAAATTACACGAAATCTACTCGTTTTCTTTAAAAAATTACATGTCCCTTTTAAAGATATGATTTTTTAGAACAGACTTGGCTTCTGGCAAAAATTCGGTATTTTTAATTATGTAGTTGTCAAATATTAACGTGTTGCAACATTCCAAAAAAAAAACCGGAGAGTTTGCTGTAAACGAAATTAGCACATAGTTTTTTAATGTCCTTTGATAGATATGGAAAAAAAATTTAAAGAAGAAATTTGGAATGGTTTTGGGGGGAAATTTGTTAAAAAATTAATACTTGCCTGTATTTCGTGCAAAACTACACGAAAACCACTCGTATTTTAGAAAAATTGAACGTGAACTTATTTCAAATTGTGTCTTTAATGAGAAGATGTCATTAAGGAAACTAGTGTGCTACAGAATGGCACAGTCTTTCCTGTATTACTTTTCTATTTCTTTTGTTCTCGGCTAGCTATTCAGACTTGCCACGAACCGCGAGCGACCTTTTCTTCCTCTTCCTTGTCATATCATCTCCCCTTACACTCACTTATAAGCACTACCACACATTTCGGGAGACCAGTTGGATTTAGTACTTGTCCGGGCTGGGGTGGTGCCCTCTGGAGGCTGATCCCTGGAGGAGAAATTCCCTGCAATCCGACGTTTAGGCGGCGCCGGATCTCTCCATCCAGCGGGGAAGGAACATTATCATCTCCAGCGATAAAAGATTCATTACACTAACGGGAGTAATGACCGTAGCAGTTGACATGTCCGTAAACATCAATCATTCAATCAGATCCAGCAATTATATCAGACCATTATAACCAATCAATCAACTCGTTCATGCATTCCAAGTTTGACTTAAGGCTAGTATAGCTTAACACCTAGTACAAGTACAGCTGGTTAACGAGCTTGTAGAGTGGCATAAATACACTGAGGTGACAGAAGTCATGGGGTTCATGTAAAGTACTCCCAAATTTTAAACAATGTTTTTTAAAATCTCAAAGCATTGACTCAAGTCAGATGGACAGGTTGTTTCTTCAATTTGGAAACGCATGGTTTAGGCGCTGGTGGTATTTACAAAAGGACAGACAGACGGACAGAAGGACGTTTTGAAAAGAACCGGATTTTCGATATCAGGGGAACCCAAAACGTGTGGAACCCAAACCGTTGAAATCTCGAAATCGATTTTCCGCAACATTTCATAACTTTCCCTGTACTACGTACATTCGTTTGTATACGGGAAAGTAAAAATCTCAGTCTTGAATATTGTAATTGTAGGAAGACGCCCCAAAAATTGCACTTTCACATTTTTCGGAAAATCACGGATTTTACCGAACATGAGATTGGCACGATTTATCTAAAGTGACATTTACGCTATCCGAGAACAAATTTTACTAAAAAAAATTGGAGGCATTTTTGATGAAAATTTGAAAATGTCCTTGAGGCTTTTTGAAAAGTACCTCCAAAAATTAAAACATAGTTTTTAAATTCAGAAGTCGGGAGCATGAGTCAGATTGATTGGGGAATATCCATTTTGTGAAAGTTCTACTTACGATTTAGCTGTAGTGTTGAAGGCGACATTTTTAAATTTTTATATTCGCTGAATTACATGACTTCTACAAACGTCTTTTGAGGCTGCCGAGAAGAAGTCCCGGGTACATGATTAGAAAGGAAACTGGCTCAACTAAGATAGAACCAGAAGTAATTAAAATATCATAGACTTACACGACAAAATTGCTATCTATGGCGCCGTAGCGATATTCATGTGTAATTTTCAACAAACTTTTAGAATCAAGAAATGCGTATCCAAATTCTAGTAAATACAACTGTGTGTCCGTTCTGGATAGATTGATGAATGATTTGGGCTTTCATATCTTAATATGCAGCAACAAAATCCGAATGTAATTCGAAATAGTATTCCCTTGATTGTTGCAACAATTGTAAGTAAAATTTTTGTGGACAATACGAACAAATCATGAATTCATCATACAGTACAATATATCGAGAAATCAGGGATTTGCAATTTCAGAAACAGTGAAATACCTAACTTTGGCTTGCCCCACTTCCATTACTAGAGTAGTCGCTCAAATCAGGATGTCCAGAGACAAAGAAATCAACAATAGTAGAAGTATGTGGCACTAAATAAACTCAAATTCGATCTGCTCGCTATGTAATATAAATACTGATGAACACCTGAATCATTTTATGTGAGTGCCCAATGCATAAAGGGCTTAGAGGACCATTTAATAATTATGTATTATCTTTTCCAAATTGTCTCATTAAATTAAACTCTGAAAGATCTAAAACTCTGCACATTGCTATTTAATCAATTCTGAAATTACGAGCATTTATTATAAATGAATAGTTCAAGATTAATTTTTACTGATTGCCTCACTTGATACAGGTTGTTTTGTAAATATTTGTGTGTTCTGTTGTATCAATTATTTTGTATCTTATGTTATTGTATTTTGTTATTGTTACTTTATTACTTGTATTTGTATTATGTTTTGTATTCATCTTTCTATTCTATCAGAAGTTATATTCTATCTAAGTACCTATTCTATCAGAAGTTATTTGTAACGAAATTGTTTATGATTGAGCTGTGAATATACACAGCAATTTCTAATAGTATAATCCTGTAAGAAAATTACTAATAAAATAGAAAAATGAATTACATAAACAATGTTTTGATCAGTGGCGTAGCGTCAGGGGACGCTGAGATGCTGAGCATCCCCGTATATAAGAACCTTAAATACTGTATTGATAATCTTACAAGTAGTCTGTTGAGCGAAACACGTTTTGTATTAATTTTAAGTTGATTTCCTATGATTGAATTCGGCGGGCTGTTGAAGGTGGCCTCTGATTGCTTGGAAGCTAAAATACTTCAGCGTCTGCCGCCAGATTGCGACGAGCAATGACGCATGCGCAGATGGCGAGGTTCCCCTCTCCCCTCTTCACCCCTGGCCCAGAGAAACCCGACTGCTTTACGCTAGCGTCTACTGCGGAAAGAAGCTCGTTTGTGCACGAGAGCGCAGCACACTTCAGGCGGTCAGTAAATTATCTTTCTCTCTCTCACTCGGGAGTCACCGCTTGGTCATGGGTACGAACTGTAGAAATAGTGCCTGACTACTATTTCTTAATTAATATCCAAGAAATTGTATTATCTCTTAAATAGATTACATATTATTTAAGTCTGCAATGTATAAATTAACAAATGGTCTTATTGCCATTCGCGTATAAGAATTAAAGCTGAGCCATTGTATAATTTGCTTTCAAGACATCGGCAGCCCTGACTGCTGTGAGGATTTTGTGGGAAGCGCCTACACCGTCGTAAGCAATCGAGATCGTGGAAGTAGTCCCAGTGTAGCAGTGTAGCCCTGCCTTGTGTTGCGTTCGCCTGTTAGATGAAGTAGTTGATAGTGACATTTTGTGTGTTATTGTTGAGCATCCCCAAACGTGTGAGTCACGCTACGCCACTGATTTTGATGTACTCTTATTATGAATTTTTCTAAAATGTAATTTTCTTTATGTAGCTGTAATGACGTCAACATTTGCTTTAAGGGCTTTTGTTACATTATTAAATTTGTGAGTATAAGTGCTTCAAATAGTTTCTTATGAAGTTTGTAGAAAACTCAAAAGTTTTTAATGAAACTTTCAGAAATGAAGAAACATCTTCTCAAAAACGGCCCCAAAGTTTTTCTTAATTTTTTTGTATGGATATTGCTAATACACCGAATTACACGTCGTACATGACATTTTAATATATGCTTTTGATACTTCAAAAAGAACACAAAGGTAATTTTTTGAAATGTCTCTCACGTCGTTAATATATACGTTAGCGGCATTTTCTATCGACAATTGCATTTGTGAACAGAAATGCTTCAAATGATTTCTTATAAAGTTTCTCGAGAACTCAAACTTTCTCTGTGAAAATGAGCTCAAAATTGCGCATTTTCAGAAAATCTCAAAGGACTTTTTCTCAAGAAGGCTTCAAATTTTTCAATGAAAACTTGCTTACAAGAATGTGTTTTACTCTTTTGTAACGTTTGTGAAGACATATTTCAATTTAATATTCCGACATGGAATTTTTAAAAAAATGTGAAAAATGTCGTTTTGGCGCCGGTAGGTAGCAGCTGTGTCGAAGGAGGGGGGCAATACCGAAAAGCTAACCTAGAATAAAAAAATTAGAAAACTAATTAGTGCGAGGAAGTTTTTGTCATTGTGTTGCACCACTAGTTTTAAGGAGGCTTCCGATAAATCATCCGTTTGTGCATGTCTCCAGATGTGTATAATCATTAGTTAAATAACTGAAGTGCATGCTATATCCCGGGATGTAGAGGTCCAGCTGAACACGAGAACCGTCGTCGCCTACCGGGGTTTCCCTCCTCAAGGTATCATCGCCAGCGGGACAACGTCTCAGCCGGAGACAAGTTCCAGAGAGATCACTCGAAATGTGTCTTCGTGTAGTTCATGTAAGAGGAAAGGTGTGTTAGGGAGGAGAGAAGTAGGGTCAAGGATGAGCAAGGAAAGATAGCGCGTGGTCCGTGGCCTGTGTGTAAAGATATTGATTCTCTATTCTTGGGGAATTAATAGGAAAACCTCGATTGCAGCAGCCGGCTGCTAGCATTTTCCTCCAGGCTGAATATGACCCGGCGAGAAGAGTTTTTGCAATTAATTACGACGCAATGCCTCTGACTCAGAATCGCGAGAACCTCCTAAAAGGAACAATAAACAAGTATGGAAATTATGTGAAAATTATGTAACTTTCATGACTAAGGAGAAGAGGAAAAAATTGTAACGCTGAAATGTATCCAACAAATGAAATAAGACAAAATGAACAAGAAAAATGAATTTGATAGGGACTTGACAAAAAGTTGTTCACGACCTGCCCGAGATCTCCTGCTACTTTTACTTATTACTGACCATGAGGTTGGCAGAAATCCTTCTACAACACGAGAATGTAGAGATGGTGGCTTGTCTACTACAGAAAATTTCTTGGGATATCCATACTCCTTAAGAGTCCGTGGAGTTAATTGTTATGGTTCTTGAATCATTTTTTTCTAATTTACATCCCCTTTGTCGAATAGAGGTTCATTTGTTTTATCATAAGAACTTACATTCTCTTAGTGGCAAATTGTATAAACGTCTTCTAAACTATTTGTTATTTGGACGTAAGTCTATAAAAGTATGGTAGGATGTGGTGCGGAGTTCACGATGTTTCCATCATAGAAATACATTTGAGGCGTTGTTTTTCCATCGTATGTGTTTATTTGAGCATAAAGCTTTTTTCGGTCGCATTGCGTCCATCTTCAGTACTAAAAAGAAATAATACCAATATATCTAAATTACAAATAAAAATAAAATCTCTTACAGAATATTATTATGAATCAAATCAGAATTAAATAATGTCAAGTAAAGTATTTCAAGAACTCAATCGGTTTCTGTGAAAACTAGCTCAAAATTCCACATTTTCAGACTCTAAACTAGCTCAAACGCTATTTTCTCATAAATGGCCTCAAATTTTTTTCTTTTCAAACTGATTCTCTCCAATACTTTTCGAACGGATAGTGCTAATTGTACTCTTTAATATGACGTCAAGTTCAATTTGGGGTATTTTTTTTGTTTTTGCAATAATTACACAAATGTAATTTTTTAAAAAGATCTCATCCCTTCAATATGCACATGACCGATAGTTTGTAAACACTATTGTATTTGTGAGTGTAAGTGCTTCAAATGAGTTGAAATGAAGTCTTTCGAAAAAGTCAAAAAAATTCTGTAAAAAAGAGCTTCATATTTCGCATTTTTGTAGCGCTTAAACGCCATTTTCTTAAAAACGGCTGCAAATTTTTCAAAGAAAATTACAATTTATGACGAGGTTTTTGTGTTCTTTAATATACTACAATTAATATTTCCATTACATCATTAGGAAACCAAAAAATAATAAAAGTGAAAAACGTGTACTTTGGGCCGCGATAGGTGGCAGCTGGCACGAGTATGTGGCAATTCCAAATAGTTAGCCCAGGAATTAGAATACTAATACGGGAAGTCCATGCCATTCTGTAGCATCACTAGTTTTTCATTGGTTAGATGAGTGGAATGGTCCCACATGTTTAGAGAGACAGATTTTGAAGATTTTTAAGACTGCTTGACGAGTCCTGCGAATAATATTGCCGGCCGCGGTATTGGAGGAACAATGTACACGTACATCGACGAAAGTACAAAGTACATCGCATGCTCACCGTTTCTTTTGCTTTTCTTAGGAAACCTGCACTTCGGGAAGCCCCGTTGCCGTGAAGAGCGTGGCGTCGGGCGTAATAGGCAGTGCCTAGCGATGGCCCTCGAGGGGGCAAGGCGAGCCGGCGCCGAACGGAAGGCCCAGCGAAGCCCGCCCACCTGCTCCGGGGGAGTCCGGGTCCAAAGGACGCTCGCCGGGCGCGCGCACTGCCGGGTCCAGGGTCCACAGTTCGCGAACGGGCGCTCGGCCCAGCGGCGGCGCGGCGACGGGCCACGCGAGAGCGTGAGCAACTGGGTTTCACGGAGCATCTTTGAATACTAATTGGGGGTAGCTAACATAGGAAAGAAGGCAACAGCTAATTATCTTCGTTTTGTACTAATAAAGGTTTAATGCTCGTGGTGTAGCGGCTAGCTTTTCTCCATTGGGCCTCGGGAAGAAACCAAGTCAATCCACGTGAAGTTTATGGCAGGTAGGGCGGGTTTTCGGTAGGTTTCCTCTGGGTTATTCTTCAGTTTCCTCTTCCTTTCGTTTCATTTTTGTTCCAAAACACCGGCTGAGTGTAGCTCAGAGACAGCGTGGCCGCTGTTCCAGCAGTGACTCTGACGAGAAGGTCCTAGTGTTCGAATCCCGACGGTGGCGGATTTGAGACACTGGCTTGAACGAATTCAGCCGATGGCTAGAGGAGAATTCTCTAATTGGTAGTTTTCTGTGGCTTCGTCTATGAATACCAGACAAATGCCCGAGGATTACTCTAACGAAGGCCACGAAGCGCGAGCGATCTTTACTTCTTCCTTGTCATATCATCTCCCCTTATACACACTTACGAGGGTTATTCCAAAAGTAAGGTCCGTTGTTTTTTTTTTAAAGTATTAAATATTTTTTCAAAACAATTGTTATATTTACATTCCTTACATCTTTATTTTTCTACGTAACTTCCATACTTATTAAAACATTTCTCACATCGTTCAACAAGCTTTTGAATGCCACTGTCATAGAAGTCGGCAGCCTAATCCGCCGAAATCCATAAATTCGACTAACAAAACTCCATGTCTATCCCAAAACACTGTCGCCATAACCTTGCGTGTTGAGATGGTCTGCTTTGCCTTGATCTTGGCTGGTAATGTCGTGTGACACAATTCCATTGACTGACGTTTAGACTCGCGGGTTAGGCGAGAAACCCATGTCTCATCCCCTGTGACAATGTGGTCTAAAAGTTTGTCACCTTCCTTATGATATCGTTCCAAGAAAGCCAGAGAGGAAGACAGTCTTTTCATTTTCTGGGGCTCAGTAAGTAGTCTGGGAACCCAATGGGCGCACAATTTGCGAAATTGCAAATTTTCAGACACAATTCTGTACAAAGTTCTTCTACTCACGTTCGTAAATTCCAAGTCTAAGCTGGAAATAGTGAATCGTCGATCTTCACGAATTTTTTCGTCAACGGCATTGACCAAATCGTCTGTGTTCACTGATGGCCGGCCAGAGCGTGGTTCATCATGAACATTTTCCCGTTGTTCATTAAAATCTCGCACCCACTTACACACTTTACTGTCTCTCATTACGTTAGGACCCCAAAACTTCACTTAACTGCCGGTGAATACCTGCCGCTGAAACGCTTCTTGCTGACAAAAACCGAATCACTGACCTTACTTCAATTCGGCGAGCCGATCGGTAGTCTTAAACACTACGAACTGACACTGTGAACAGCACACAGCAGCAATAACAACGGTAATGGCGGCGTTTGATGGGCAAGACATGCCGGTAGTCGGCGCGCATGCATGTTTTAATATTCGCGCGAAATTCAAATAGTTACGTTGAATCGGACCTTACTTTTGGAATAACCTACGTATAAGCACTAACACCATTTCGGGAGACCAGTCGGGGTTTTAGTACTAGAGTGATGCCCCTCTGGAGGGTGATCCCTGGAGGTAGAAATTTTCCGCAAGACGACGTTTAGCCAGCGGGGGAGGATAATTATCTCCCGCGATAAAACCTTCACTACACTAATGGGAGTAATGTCCGTAGGAGTTGACGTGTCCAGAAACATCAATCATTCAGTCAGATCTACCATTTATATTAGACCATTATAACCTATTCATTCCCAACTCGTTCATGCATTCAAAGTTTGACAAAGGCTAGTATAGCTTAACACCTAGTACAAGTAAAGTACAGTTGGTTAAATCCTTGTAGAGTGAGATAAATACACTGAGATGACACGAGGATAAATACACAGACCTCTCGATTATGTCCTATATCGATGGGTTTCACTTGGCCGACCTCTGTGGCCAAATCATTCACTCGAATTGTCCAGAATGTTCTTCAAACCAACCGCAAATACATACTCAGCTCTCGAGCCTTTACCCTCCTACTGTAGCCTTTAAAGCTGCCATTAAAGTCGAGTCGGTCTTCTGCTTTTCTAGCGGGTACGTTCGCCGTACGTCCCAAATTGATTTCTGAGGTTATTTCACACAGAGTTGCTTGGCCAGCACGGTCATTTAATCAAACGCCGCTCTCTCGACCTTAAGTGAAGGCCGCCAGACATTGCGTTGTCCGTGTTGAGAGGCTAAGCTTCAAATCAGGTATTCTCGCCACTATGGACGCAGTGCATCTCGGAATATTGAATTTCCTAACGATTTCCAAAGTGAAATATTCCATGCATATAGCTTCAAATATTCCCCGTTCAAAATCTGTTAATTCCCGTCGTGCGGCCATAATCACGCCAGAAACCTTTTTACATGAATCGCTTAAGAATAAAAGAAAGCTCTGCCAATGAACTGTCCTTTTGACTTTCCCGTATACGTACGTATATACAGAGTAATATACGTAGTATAGGGAAAGTTATGTAATGCTGCACGAAAAAATGGCGAATGGCACAAAAAAGATGTTTCCGGGCCGTGATAACGAAAAAGTGAATAAATCTAGTTCCTATATTAATAAACTAGTGGTGCTACAGAATGGCACAGACTTTCCCGTATTAGTTTTCTATTTTTCTTTGTAGAGAGAAATATTAATTTGATTAGTCAAATTATCATCATTATTAGTTTTCTATTTCCTTGGGTCTTCGGTAGCTATTTGGAATTGCCACTTTCTTGCCAGCTGCCATCTATCACCGCCAAAAGTACATTTTTTTGTCATTTTCCTTAATTGTTAGGTTTCCTATTGGAAGAACAGAAATATTAATTTTAGAATATTAAAGAACACAAAAACTTAGTCCTAAATGGCAATTTTCTTTTAAAAATTATGTGCCATTTTAAACAAAATTGCGTTTTAGCGCTACTAAAAATGCGAAATTTGAAGCTCATTTTCACAGAAAATTTTTGAGTTTTCGAAATACTTTAATTGAAGTTATTTGAAGCACGTATACCCACAAATATAATAATCTTTACAAATTGCTGATAATGTGCATATTAAAGATGTGAGCGATCTTTTAAAAAATTACATTTGTATAATTTTTGAAAAAAACAAAAAATAACTCAAAATAAACTTTACGTCATATTAAAGAGTACCATTAGCACTATCCGATCGAAAAGTTTGAAAAGTTTTTTGTAGCCATTTATGAAAAAATGGCATTTGAGCGTTTCTGAAAATGCGGAAATTTGAGCTAATTTTCACAGAAAACGGTTGTTTTCGAGAAAACTTTACTTGACATTATTTAAAGCTCATATTCTCCTTAACATAATAACGTCAACAATCAAGGCTAATGTAAATATTAACGACGTGAGAGAAAAGTCAAAAAATTACGTTTTTGCAATTTTTGAAAAAAAACCAACAACAATAGAGCAATATGGCGTTTTTGCCACCTCATAAAATACATTAGGCACTATACCTACCAAAAGTTTAAAGAAAAAATTTGGAGCCGTTTTTGAGAAAATCTTGTTTTGTAATTATTTAAAACTGTACATATTGCACGCATCTTGTTTTACTACTTTCTGTAAATGACACAAGTCAATCAATGAAAGGCTGCTGACAGCACATGTGTGCTGATGATTTTCACATGTACATTAGCTGACACTCTTCGCGTCTTTCCGAACTGGATCAAAAGATCAACGATTATCAAAAGATCAACGATTATCAAAAGATCAACGATTATCAAAAGATCAACGATTATCAAAAGATCAACGATTATCAAAAGATCAACGATTATCAAAAGATCAACGATTATCAAAAGATCAACGATTATCAAAAGATCAACGATTATCAAAAGATCAACGATTATCAAAAGATCAACGATTATCAAAAGATCAACGATTATCAAAAGATCAACGATTATCAAAAGATCAACGATTATCAAAAGATCAACGATTATCAAAAGATCAACGATTATCAAAAGATCAACGATTATCAAAAGATCAACGATTATCAAAAGATCAACGATTATCAAAAGATCAACGATTATCAAAAGATCAACGATTATCAAAAGATCAACGATTATCAAAAGATCAACGATTATCAAAAGATCAACGATTATCAAAAGATCAACGATTATCAAAAGATCAATGATTTATGAAAATATCATTGGTTAATTTCGTGTTTCCGGACGCGTCAACAGTTGTCGTCATTACTCCCGCAAAGTAGTGCATCTTTTTTTAGTACGAGAGGTGGCTGTGGTCCTTCCCTTGCTTGATGTGATACCTTCATGTTGGCTTGCGGAGTATTCCTGAACCAGGTATCTCCACCAGCAGGGCTCCGTCCCATCCGGGACAGGCTCTAGGGTGCTATTTTTCTAACTCTGCCCCTCAAGCCTCTATGGCCACGATGGAATATCGCACGGCATTTCGATTGTGCCGCCAGATGTTGCATGATCGCAAGCACTGCTTCATACGGTCGCGATAATGCGGTATCTGGCGGCAAACGACTGAGAACGTCGCGAAATATCGTGACATATTCCATTCGAAGACGGGCCTTGAGGGCCTTGTTTTCAAACTCTCAAGTTACCTTGCCTGCTTTATTTGCCTTACCTAACCTTGCCTTCCTTACCTAACTTTCTAGGTGATCATGCCTTGTTTGTATACCGCATGCCATTATCATTTTTAGCAAATAGTTTAGTGCCATTGCAAACCATAATTAATCTTTCCTACACTACAAAACACAACGCATTTCAAAATATTCATAAAAGAGGATACTTTGTAGATTCAGCAGAAAAATACGTTATGGCTCTTTTCACTGTTCGCTGAAAACCTAAGCGGAGGCCGTACTTACAGTACTGAGAAGTTCTCTTCTTGCTCCAATTTTGGGTACGATATAACGCCCAATCCTACTTATTTGTATGAGATCTATATTTACATCTCATCTTTCCTTCCTCACCACTATCACGTTTTTACTAGCTTGTCAATTTTGAAACACTAAATTCATTATCCATTTCTTCATCTTTTCTCTTCTTTCTTTTTCAGGTCTCTCCATTTTTTTACTTTCCCTTATATGCACGTATATATGGGGTCTATAGTAGTACAGGTTAGTGTTATGCTGCACGAGAAAACGACGGATTTTCAGGAGAAAAAAAGTCATTGCCGGGTCCCCGACAACGAAAGAGTGGATAAATACATTTTCTAAATTAAGAAAAAAAGAAAATCCTCTAACACGTGTGCAGCCAGAATCCCTGTTTTGGGGGTCCTTGATACCGAAAAAACAATTGAAAGCAAAACGTCTATCCGTCTGTCTGTCCGTCTGTGAACAACGCTAGCGACAGATGACATTAAACAATTAAAGTCGGTCCACAAATTTAAGTTAAAAGTAAAATATTTTCTGCTGCACAACTGTTTCTATACAATTAGAGTCTACACTGATCGTCAAAAAGAAAAATAATGTTTATTTTAACAAAACAATGATATACAATGAATTAGTTTACATTGTATTGTATACATTAAAAAAGATTTAATACGCCTGTAACAAGTAATGTACTACAGCTTCCGGGTCAATGACCCATATCTCGATCAGGTTTTTGTCCAGTTTCCCTGATCCATTGAGCAAATGCTGAGATGGCCCCTGTTTTGCTTCTGGACGTAAATGTAGCTTCACTGTGCGCACGTTTTGTTACTTGAGCACTCCTTTCGTTTGTAGTGGTAGGAGTAGAACTGATGTTCGTTACTATTTTGTTAGCAATGCATAAAAATCAAATCAGCCAGTTCATTTACCGTTAAAATTGTTTTTCTATAACTCGGGAACGAAAATGTCTAGTTTTTCAAATGTTTCTAATCTTGTTTTTTTTTTCATTTTGGGCCTCAAAAAAATGTGCGCAGATAATCTCTTTCCCCATACGTCATACAGTTTTGACTGTTTTTTTTGACCAAATAAATAAAGTTCGATTATACAGTTCACCGATTTTCTCGAAAATAGATATTCCTGGATCAACCTGACTGATCTCGTGGCCCCTTGAATTTGAAACCAATACTTTAATTTTGGGGAGTACTTTACATGAAACTTCTGGGACATTATCAAAAGTTTCAAAAAATGGCGTCAACAATTTTGACTAAATTTTGTTGTTGGATAGTCTTTGGTCTGGATTTTATTGTTGGAAGGTCATTTAAGAGAATGGCGCAGGTCTCATGTTGATTAAATTTTTTCGGCGTCTTCCTACAACTATAATTATGAAGATACAATTAGTTTTATTTATGAAATGTTTTCAATCTTTAAATAAGTTCATGTTTAACTTTTTAAAATAGGAGTATTTTTTACGAAATTTTACGTCAAACATAGGCCATTTTATTTTCTTTAGACCATTTTTTTCTTATATACCGCACAACATTTTGGATTAAATTGGGACCTTAGATAGCATAAAGGAAGCTTAAGAGAATGGTGCGGGTTCCATGATCGTTGAAATGCCTGATTTTGAAAACATTAAAAAAAAAATTGTTCGGCCTCTTCCTACAATTACAATTGTGAAGATACAATTGCTTTTCTTAATGAAATGTGCTGTTTCTCAATGAAACAGATCTTCAAATATGGTGATGTTGAATTTTTCCAAAATATTTGTATTTGTGGAGTAATTGGGCGTCAAAATTAGTCGCTCGCTCGCCTAAGAGAATTTTAACCTAAGAGAATTTCAAAACAGTGCTACAAATTGTTTGGTAACCTTTTATAGGATTCTGAAATGTAGAGACTAAATAACGAAAATGTATAGAAATGAATAGAAAACTAATACAGAAAAATCTGTGCTATTCTGTAGCACCACTAGTTCTTTTGTTATTTTCTCTTGGGCGTATTTTCTCTTTCACTTCTACGCACTTCGTATTTCTGTACTGTTATTCATGGTCGGGATTCAGTTGTGGGTTTTCTGAACAGACTAAGGCGTATGCTGGGATGGTCCTTTGTTTTGTACTCCTAGTATTTATTGGAAAGCGTTTATTGATCAATTACGTACCGTTATATATTAAATCAAAAAAATAAAATATTTTAAAGGGATAATTTTGTAAAGAAAATTATTTACTTCATTTTCTAGAAATGTTTCTTAACATGCTTGTGCTCAAATTATACTTTAAAAATGTACCCAATTGAATAACAATTCTGTAGGTTTTCTACAGCTTTAACCGTAAACGACATTACTTTCGTTAGTGTGCATGTGTGTACACATATGTACGATTACGTTTTTGCGTGTACGTATCTACAATATGATAATGTGTGTGTGTTTATAATTGTGCATATTGTGGCTTTGTAATGGAGAATTTAACAAAGTGCAACCTTTCTGTTCTAATTAAACGTTTTCTCACACTTCGATATATTAATGTAAGAGAATATTCTGTTTGAAATGCCTACTTTCCTTCGTAATTGTGTGCGTACTACACCGCTCCAGTTTTCTCTTATTATTTTATCATATTATGTAATCTCGGCCTTCAGCTACTAACCTGATTAGGGTATACTTAGATTTACTCAATAGCTTGAGGCAGCGGTTGGCAACGCGTTGCTCGCTATGGAATGGTCGCTCGCCATTCCATATCAGATAGCTCTTAGACAAGCCGTTTTTTCTCTAAAAAGGCTGTCATTAGCAGTATTGTTGGCAATGAAACGATTTTATTGTACCCAAATGTGGCACTATATCGCAGGGTTGTGCGCTGAGAAGTAAATACAATCTGTAAAAAGAAATCATTGACTACTAATAATGTGCAAGTTGCATGTTGGAGTTTGCAATTTGTGCGCTACGTCGTTGAATGGAGTGGATTCCCATAATAGTGTCACAACTTTTGTGATGCAATACAAACAATAGAAAGATGTTAGGGTGCAACCACTCTCTGTAGAAACGTCAAGTAACAAAAAAATATGATCGTGAGCAGAGATGCACTATACTAACGCAAATAAACAACATAATGAACTCTCGCCATAAAGGCGTAATAATAATAATAGTAATAATAATAATAATAATAATAATAATAATAATAATAATAATAATAATAATAATAATAATAATAATTGGAAGAATACCGATGGCACGTAGTATCGTAAATAAACACCAAAAACTCAGCGAAATATTATATTAGCATGAGACACTGACTTTCGTTTTCTTTAGAATCCTTTTGCCATTCGGTAAGACTATACGGACATTGACATGTGTTAAATTTGTTAAACCCGAAAAAATTATGTAACGACAGGGAGTGCTGTTAGGAAAACAGTCAAATATATTTTCTGCACTGAGAGAAATTAGTAAGGGTGACTTCATGTGTATGCGATTGTTTTGCTGGCACACTGAACTAATAGTATAGTATACACTCATGATACGACTTATGTAAACTTATGTAAACTTTCGGAAAGATCTACAAGTCGCCAAGTTTTCACTTGTTTGTGACGATGAGTTCATTCAGTTTCATTGGTTGTATCCTAAATAGTGACGCTCACACACGTAGACTTTGGTGTTTAGCGCTTTCCTGAAAAAAATATTTTCGATTTTTAACCTCTGATTCAAAGTTCTATCGCAAAATGCAACACCAATGTGTAAGCAAGTACACATGTAGCTTGTGAAACTTGCCAGCGGACAGGAAGAAAAACTGATCTCCGTAGACGTAAATTATTGAAAACTTGCCACTAACAGCACTTCAAATAATAAACTAAAAGGGTGTTAAGAGAGTTCTATTAACAGAAGAGTTATTAAGAGACCCGAAAAGCTACATCACTTTCATGAGATAGGTTCCTCTTATTTAGCCTCCCCCCTCTTCCGACCGTGTTTATATAGACTATATCTGCTGGTTCCGCACAAACAAAAGGCAAACAAAGTTTTAGAGTAACCTTACTTATAAAATCTCTTATCATGTTTTCATAGAATATATTTGCCCTCCCCCCTCTGCAATCGTAAAACAATTTAGGTTATACCGGACTACCGCCCAGACCATCACATTACCTCTATTTGTACACTTCTGTGTAATGTTTTTTTTATGTTTTGTATGTGGTGTGTCCGAATGACGGAGGTGGACATGGTTTTCTTAGTCTTCTAAACTAATGCTTTACGATTTTGTTACTTCCATTTTACTTTGTACCATCGAGAACAAATAACTGTTTTCTGTTATTCCATAACCTTATCCGTTTATGGGAACATTTTGAAGATTGGAAGAGTTGACATGACGTGGTTACCTTTACACATTATAAAGAAGCCCACACAAATATGATAATTACAATAGTTGCTAAAAGAGTATCTACGACTAAGGAAGGAAACGTTGCAGCATTTGTACGAGTAAACTAATTAAATGTACAACGTCTCTACATGTGGTTTTATAATGTAAATGTCGTTCGTTAATTGGAACTCAGTAGTTTGTCTAGTTAGTTGAAATTTAGTGCGGTTTGCAAGATTCTGTGGTTTCACTCGTCGAAAGTAAGTTAAAGGGCTTTGACCCGATTGTTATGGTTTCCTCCTCCAATCCATTTTTACACCTTTCTTTATTGTTGTGAGTGTGGCTCACCTTTCTTTACTGATCATACCCATAAGGTACGTACCAAGTCTGAAGTCGTAAACGCAAGGCTATTGTTAGGTTCGTAAATATTGGCGCTAGAAAATGAAGGAAGAAAAAAGACAAGCTAGGAGGAAGAAAGTAGAAGATTGCCCTTGACTGTTCCAGGAGGAAACAGTTGCAACCTGTTTTTATGGTGCTTTTTCTTTGTCAATTATCGCAACTTAACTGCCTCTGATATTACAAATGTCATGAACAGCCTGCCGAGGTTAAAATTTACCTGATCAAAACATTCTTTAGACAGAGTGTAGAAAGAAGTAACAATCACCTAGTTTCATAGGGATGTAGGTTATAAGTGCTAGACTTGTGGAAAACGAGGAGTATGTACATTGAAAATGGTTTAGCGCAGTGGTATAAAGGTCTTCTACTGGTGGCAGTGGCCCGCGTCGTGGCTCTGTAGCATGCCATGAATGCATCGTTTTACAACAGGGATGGCTTTGTTCCTGGTGGCAGGGTAATAAACTGCATGAGGGGCGATTTCGTCGTGGTACTCGTGCCACGGACTCCCGCTCGTGGCATCAACCTTGACAAGACTACTTTAGTGCTTTAGACATTTACTTTGAGTGTTTGAACATTTTATGTCTTTAGGTGATTCATAGAACTCCTTGAAATTTATTTGTAGTGGAACATCGATGCATTTATGAATTGATATTAACTTATAAACTGAGAAATCATGATTTTGGGACTTAGATCACCAAATCGCTTCAATTGCACCTTGTTTGTCTAAGCGCAGACAATGAAAGCAGGGATCATATGAGCCTTTTCAAGCCACTTACAATTCGTAATTCATCCTTTGCAATAGTTACATCCAACGTGGGTGCCGGTCGACAACTTGTGTGTACGGTCATAAGTTCAGGTATTGATAACTAATTAAAGGTGTTATAAAATTATCTTTGCTATAAATTGTTCAAGAATTTAAGTGAACTTAAAAATTTCAAAATAGATGTAATAAATGGTAATTTTTTCATAGTTTTTCAAGAAGTTCCTTTTGAATATTCTGTATTTTTCTAAACAATATTTATTTTAATTGAATACAAGATATTCTTTTGTAATTTCAGAAAATTTCTTACAAGAAATTATATATGAATGTTAATGCAGTATATATTGAGGGGCAGTTAACTGCTATTTTCGTAAACAGAAAGTACTAACCGGCACTGTCATGCGAAATGCATGGGCTGTGCCCTCTGATGTAACTTCATGTGCATTCCTAATCTCATTAGAGATATCATTTATTCAATTCGTTGAATTTAAATTCATTTAGTCACAGAAGATATTGCCGTGCTTCCAATTTGTGTCAACATTAAAATTAATTCATGATAAGTTTGCAGTTGATTTTCCCTTTGATTTTATTTTGATATTGTTGGATGTTTTTTGTTTCTTTGTTTGTGTTTTTGTAGTGGCAACGTTATTGTTATTCTGTAATTTTTTGTTTTCCTTTCAACGCGTATCCATTTATATAGTATTCTGTGGTCACAACTTTGTATTTTTTTGAAATCTTCAGAAGAGCCACTATCCCATTAGAATAACCCACAACCGAGGAGTATAAAGATCGGTTTATGTATTGTAACTAATGTGGATTTCTCATCCGTTATCAATACTGAAACCATTGTTGAGGTCGTAAGAACCATTTGAAAGACGCGCGGAATACGGCGGCGGTGTAGAAATGCGGCAAGTACCGGCGAGATCGCGCAGCGCTCTCGCGAAGTCCGTAGCGGTGACGTGCTACGCGGTCAGCCGCAGAGGGGAGGCGAGGCCCGGCCCACCCCTATCTGAGGGAGAGCAGCCAATAAATACGCCGGTCCGCTGACCACTTGCACTTCTTGTTCGAGTTGTCGTCGAATACGTTCCTTCCTTCAGATTGTGTCGAATGCGCTACTTGCTCCAGATTTTGGTCGAAGTAACGATGTTACCGTGAAAGAACGTTATACGAGTTTTAAGAGGTCGAAGTAGTGGCGTTAATTATCTAGTGGATTGTGTAGCTAGTAGTAGGGAAGTGAATGAATTCTGATCTGGTCAGGAGAAAAGTGCGTTAGATTGCGTGAAGAACAATCTGGTGGAGCAATACGCAAAAACAATTGTTGAGTAAATCGAGTGCGCGACCCCCATGAACTGAGCCATTCACGCCATCGCAAGACTGCCATCGTGCGGAAGAACTTTTAGCACACGGGCGTGCAGTAAAATTAATCGCACTAAAACAATACGAACGAGAGGAAGAAGAGGAAGCCGTAACGAGAAGAAGAGGAAGCCGTAACGAGAAGAAGAGGAAGCCGTAACGAGAAGAAGAGGAAGCCGTAACGAGAAGAAGAGGAAGCCGTAACGAGAAGAAGAGGAAGCCGTAACGAGAAGAAGAGGAAGCCGTAACGAGAAGAAGAGGTCGTCGTCGTCGGCGGCGGCGGCGGCTGCGGCGATAAGGACCCCGGGGCGGCCCTGGCGGAACCGGGGCCCGCGGACTTCGGAGCCTCACGTGCTGACGCAGGCGGTGACTGTGCGGCCACCACGGGCGCGCTGGCGGCGGCGGGGGGCCCTCTCGCAAGAACTCGTCCACCTGGGACCTCCTGGCCCGGATCTAAATACGCACATATCTGCAGTGCGCCAGGGAGAATGGCGAAATGGTTGTTACAGAAAACTCGTTTTGGTTTACGCTTTTATTTTCTGTAACGCTGTCTCCCTGACACGGACGCCGGTAGTGGCGGTTCTCAACGCGGTGCCTTGCGGCTCAATCTACAAGTGATTGGGAGGTCGCGGGTTCGATCTCCGCATCGTGCCTTAAATTTACTTGATGAATCAGTGAGTTTGTGGTGGCTCTTGAAATCGAATTCGTAATCCTATTGTTCTGGCCAGGGGGTTCCGTAATTTCCTTGATAATGTCCAGGTGAGTGCCAGAGCCGAACCCTATGCAAAGGCCGGGGGCCCGTACGCGACCTTATCTTTCCCTGATGTTCCTTAATAATTTTTGTCATCCCTTCCACAATACGCACTGGCACGCCATTGGGTGTAAGTCCCATCATTTACAAACCCCGCCATAAACGCCATACGTCGGGGGGGGAGGTGTTGCAAACCTTGCAACTACGCAGGACTAATGTCACGAAAAGGAAAGAACAAAGACTCTGTGGGAGTTATTTGCAAACATTGTGCAAAATAAGGTTTTACCCGTGTTTTGAATAGAAACTGGAATATGGTAAAATTGAAAATATTCATAGTGTTAAATTAAATGCAAAATATATTTTCTAATACTTTGAATGTATAATAGAAACTGACAAAAAGTTTTAACATGATTGTGTCATCGGAATGACAGCGCAAAGGTGTGAAAAAATATGAATGTCTTGATAACATGTTGGAAATCAAATATGTGAAAATTCTTACGTTTTAATACGAGACGAGAGAATGAAATGATAATTTGTTTCCGGGCGCGTCCTATCCTGATCCTGTAAGTGTAATCCTTATGTCCCTGGTGGCAGTGGCGTTTCTCCTCCTTTGGAATGTGAGATCCAGCGCTGTCCGATGGGTAAGTCCACTTTTTCGATTTCTCTATCCAGGTCATCCACTTCATCGATCCAGGTATCCACTTCATCGATCGTCCCATCCGGGACCCGCTCCAAGCTCCCAACCAAACTCTCGACGTGTGTGGTAGTGTAATGCATTTAATGTGAGTGTAAGGGGAGAGTAGGGGCAAGGTTGTGAAAGGAAGATCGCTATTGGTCCACGGACCTTTGTTGGGGCACTTCTACGGCATTCGCCTGGTATTGAGAGGAGAAACCGTGGAAATCTACAGATTAGAGAACCCCGCCGCTAGAAGTCTCCTCCAGACAACTAGTTGAATTCGACGCAGCTATGTAGGTAGTTTTCGATAATCCACTATGTCGTCGATAGCCTTCAACCTTACGATCAACGATACTGTAGAGGCAACGGAATTCCATTTAAGCTATCGCAGCCGGTGAGAATCATATAGTGGGAGGGTGAGAATCATATCGTATAGAGGGAATAGTGAGTCATAAGATGTCTTTTTCTTACAAATAGTGTTGTCAACGTCACAGCACATTGGTGTTGCAAGCAAGTGCAACAATAACTGAATGACTCATGTGAATAAAAAAATACACAATCTCTTCCCAAATCACCCTGTGATCGAAGATCAGAGGCTGAACCTCGATGTACGTCATTTGTGGTATTCTTCCATTGCCCCAGTTTTTCTAATGACAACTACCGAAACAATTTGTTTTTACTTCTGGACGTTAAAGGTAGCATTATTTCTCAAATAGTTCTGTGCTTGTGCTCTGTTCTGTGCTGTGCTTGTACCATGTACTGATCTTGTACTTTCTATTATAATCAGTTTAAAGGAAGTTATGTTACGCTGCAAAACATCGATACATTTTGAAGGAAATACATTTTGGTGACCCCTGGCATTGAAAAAGTTGTTTTTAAATTAAACCGACTGCCTGTCCATTTGTATATATCTCTGCTGTCCGACTATGCGAGCAACTCTGGTGCACAAGAATGAATATTCTTCGTTAGATCTCGCCGAAATTTACGAAGTGCGAATTTGAAACTGACCTTTTTAATTTTTGGGGGTTCTTCTTATGAAGAGGATAGGATATTTTAAAATTTTGGGCGCCGGAGTAACTCGCCCATATCTTTTCGCCAAGCGCGTCGCACAGCCCAATGGCAACAAGGAATGGAAAGGTGTCGCAACCCGTCACTCCTAGATGGCGCTGATAACGGCGCGAGCTTGAAGTTGCTTTGTCAGACGCCTGTCGAAACGCCTCTCTCTCAGGACGTTTTAATACTCGCTTTAAGCGAGGACAAAATTTAGAGCAAACTTCAGTTCCCCGGACAAGTACGAGTGGTTCTATAGCTATTAAAAGTACAAAAAATAGTTATTTCTTGAGTGGATTGGATGATCGAATTACGTGACCTTTAACATTGTATTAAGTCATACAGTCATCACATAGCTTAGTGCTTGAACTAAAAGTGCTTCATGAATTACATTTTGTGTAATAGGATAGGTATATACCACAACAAACATTGCTCTCTTTAGAGATTCTTTAAAAAATTAAGAAATTCTAAATTACATTTTCGTAAATTTGTGGTGTCAATAAGATGCCGTGAAACTTTTGATGTTTACAACATTTTCAACTCTGAGATGTGAAAATAAAATGTCGATTTAAACTAGTGGTGCTAGAACAGCTTATAATTTTCGCATAATTTGTAACTTTTGCAGTTGGAAATTCAGAGAGTTGAACAAAAATTGAGACCTGCGCCATTTTTAAGCATTTTCCTTTGAATCCGACAAAAAGTTAAAACAACATTTAGAGCAGTTTTGGAGAATTTTAAAATATTTTTGTCTCAAGCAAAAACTCTGCGAAAATACTGTTTTTTATAAAAAATGGACATGATCTTAAAAGATCTATTTTTTACTTTCCCGTATATACGGAGTATAGGGAAAGTTATGTAATGCTGCGCGAACAAACGGTGGATTTTCGGCAGAAAAAAAATTCATTACCGGGCCCTGATAACGCATAAGTGTATAAACCCAATTCCTAAATTAAGAAAAAATCCCCTAATCCTTCTTTTGTGGGTCCTTGATTCCGAAAAAAAATTGTAAGGAATACTTCTGCCTGTTTGTTCGTCCGTCCGTCCGTCCGTCCGTCCGTCCGTCCATCTGTGAACACTGCTAGCGCCTAAACCATACGTACGATTTCTTTAATGTGGGGTCTGTTCATGTTTCTAGAACAGTTAGACATTGTAGAGCAGAGAGAGAATATGGTAAGTCATTGAAGAAATTGCTGCCCAGATATTTTACCATCTCGTTGAATACTGCTACTACTAATTTGTTGTATTAATTTCTCGACGAATTTGTTGGAGATGATTCATGGTGCATTTAGTGTTGATCTGAAATAATTTATTTTGGATTGTGCTTAGCTAGTTGATAGTGTTTGGTGCTGTCCCTCCTCGTATTGAGCATGCATAACATTGTTGGTAATTACATTCTCAATTTTACATTCTCTACTGACTCGAGTACCTACGTTTTACCATTGTATCTTTTCATTTGTATTGTGATTAGGGTATCATTCTATAGATAGTGATCTGCTGAACACACAAATATTTTACGAAAAATTGAAAACACAATTCTTTTGATGTATTACTCTAAAACGGGTAGCGGTTGAAAAGAGGTACCAGTTTTATGGAAACTTTTTTTATTATTCACACATTTTTGTAAAAAATGAAAAACCCTTTTTATGTTTCGAAGTTATATTTCTTCTCACGTAGACCCAAATTTAAGAAATGTTTTTCCCATTTCTAATCACATTTTGAACAGATTGGAGAGATTGATACGATGGCCATTTTCTTTAGCATTCGAACATCGCGCAATTACGAGCACTTACCCTCCCTCACTGATGCGAAAGTTTCATTAAAATTATTTTTACTTTCTCTGTCTTACTACGTAAGGAGAGAAAGTATTGTAATCTTGCGCCGGATAATATGCATTCTACTCTCACGGCTGAAAACGGCGAATTTTCGGGAGAAAAACGCATTGCAGGACCCTCGTAACGGAAAATAGATAAATCTTGTTCCTATATAAAAAGTAAATAAATGGCCATGTGCATTTTTTTCAAAGAACGAGTAGTTTATCGCAATGAGTGCTTGAAATTATGCAAATTATAAAAGAAAAAAAACATTTTATCAAAAGCCGCTCAGGATTTTTTCTTCAATTTCTTTTACGCATTCAGGGAAATTTACGATTTCATGGTTGAGAATGTCGCACGACTTATTTTTGTTGAAGTCTCTGAATGTAAGAAAATATCAAAACAGGGACAGGTGGCTCAGGGCATCGCTGATGCCTCTGCAGTTCCTCTGACCGGGAGGTCAGAAGACCACAGAATTATGAAAACGTGTACAAAATTCACTTCTCCCCATAGCTCGTCACACGCAGTTTTTAACTGTTTTTGACGTAAAAAAAAAAGGTCCTGTGGTTCGAGTCCCGACGATGACAGGATTTTCAACCCTAGCCAGATAGCTAGGTCGAGTTCTGTCGCTGACTGGAGGTGAATTCTAGCGACCGGCTGCTCTGATTGGTTGTTTTCCGTGGTTCCTACCTTCCGTCAATAGCAGGGGACTGCCGGAGCGGTTAGCGTTAGCGCCCGGAATCACTAGAAGTCAATCGATCAATGCAAATATAAAATTACTATCGGAACCGGGCAGACGTTGTTCTGCCCCTCATCTCCCTCCTTCCCCATCCATCTCCCTTTCACTGTCCCTCGCTTTCTCCCTCCCTCTCTCTCTCCCTCCCTCTCCCACCCTCCTTCTCTCTCTCTTTGTCTCACAGTCTCTCTCTGCCCCTATTTCAGTCTGACTGTCTCTGTGCGTCTCTGTCTCTGCCTCCCTCTGTCCTTGTCATTCACATTTAGTTGCAGATTCTGCACGTCTCTGAGCAGGTGAATTCTCTGAGAAGGTGAATTCACATCGTCAAGTGCGATTTTTTATTATTTCATTAATTTGTATTCTATGACTTTTTGAACAAATTGATTAAATACTCTCAAATTACTTTATTACAGGCTGATAATACTTCTGCTATGTTTCGAGAAGCGACGGACCAGCAAAAATATAGTAGAATGTTCATGAAGGTCTCATCCTGTAGATTACGGTGTGAGAAACGTTTCTTTGAGGCTATTGGCGTCAAAGTTTTAGTTCTTAATACCCGAGAACACTTGGTTTGAGTTATTTAACGGTATAGATTCAAAATGCTGCGGAGTTCTGCAAGTTGCATTTGACGTGAATATTTAGTTTTGTTCTACAGCGCCATGTAGTGGAGGTACAACAGAATTAACAACACATAAACCTTGTAGGTGAAAAAACACGTAGAAGTGCCAACTTCAATGGAGATCGGTCATGCGTTTTCGGAGTGTACCGCTTATATATATATATTTGTTTGTTTGTTTAAAAATGCGAGAAAGTATGAGTGATTGTAGCTCCACTAGTTTTCTTGTGACCTAGATTTGTGAACATTGAAAGTACGAATGTGTGTATACCACTACTCTTAAACAAAATCGGAACAAATTAGCTTCCTCCTATCGCGATTGACGTTCATTTGAGGGGACATGTAGTTATTCTTCTTCTGACTGTTGCGGGCAGAGTCCAAGGTGTGCTGCACCTTCAGAATATTTTTACTCACCCGTAATTAACTTGTGGGAACTTGACAGTCGTTGTGAAATGAGCAAATGCAATTGTCTGGCAAAAAATTACACCATCTTTCTTAGGTGCGTCGGAAAACACCGTATCTTTTTCAAAGGAGCGGAAGGTAAGGAGGAATTTAACAAAATTTTCAACGATTTTAATAGATCTTTTACCCATTTAACCCTCCAATGCCTCTTATTACGCATATTAACTACTTTTCTGGTCAACTCATCTTTGCACATTTTGCAGTAATTTATGAATTTTATTTCTCCAGTAGACGGAGACATCCTAAATTAAACATCAGGAAGGTTTCTCATTTCTGATTTACTAGATGTCAATTTATCCGAGATCTGTAAGGTATATTATACTTTTAGCCAGGGCGTGTTCGAATGCCGGTTCGAATTATCTAAAACCGTGCCTAGCTGCTATGTATATGCTCAGGAGCGGATTTAAGTATAAGCATAGGGGGCACGTGCCTATGGCGGCAAAATTTTAGCGGCGGCAAAAATTTGTGAGGCGGATTAAAATTGTGTCCAATTATTTATTTATTTATTTATTTGTCAAAAAACAGTAAAAACTGTATATGACGTGTGGGGAAAGATAATTGCACCTCTTCGTCGCCGCCTCGTCGTCAAGTGCGAGTTTTTATTACTTCATTAATTTGTATTCTATGACTTTTTGAACAAATTGATTAAATACTCTCAAATTACTTTATTACAGGCTTATAATACTTCTGCTTAAAATTTTCTGTCAAAATGAGCTTCAAATTTCTCATTTTTAGTAGCGCTAAAACGCAATTTTCTTTAAAACGGCACATAATTTTTAAAAAAAATTGCCATTTAGGTCTAGGTTTTTGTAGTTTTTAATATTTTCGTTCTACCAATAGGAAACCGAAAAATTAAGAAAATGACAAAAAAATGTACTTTTGGCCGTGATAGATGGTAGCTGGCAAGAAAAGATATGTGGCAATTCCGAATAGCTAGCGAAGACCCAAGGAAATAGAAAACTAATACGGGAAAGTCTGTGCCATTCTGTAGCACCACTAGTTGCTAGAGTGATTTGGTCACCACCGTTCACGAAGCCACGAGCCAAGAGCAGCTGTTGATTTTACTCAACTGTTATAAATAATACCAAAACGCGGACGTTATGTTTTAGGATCACTAGTGTCTTACAATCGTTCGCCTTATTGCATAGTCTCATGTTCCGACGATTTTTCAAGTGAAAAATTGGCTGCCCTAATTGTGAAGAAGTTTATATCGTATTAGAGATGCGAATTTGCGTGGCTAAACCGTAATGTGCAGAGGATTCGATTTAATGACTATAATGACATGATGAAATGAGCGGACGTAAAAGCCTGGAAGGTCGCGGGTTCGATTTCGGCGCGGTGTCAAACATTTATTTGATGTGTTTAACTTCAATGAGTACATGGTACACGGGACCTGTCGAAGTCGAATTCGTAGGACTAACCTACTCGTTGGTTTCCGTGGTTTACAGAAAAAAAATTGAAGAAAAAACTTGGTGGGTTTCTTGCGAAAATATGTTTTTATAAATTGCCTCAATTTCAAGCGGAAATTACGGGAAAACGAATCGCTTTTTCAAAAAATTGTACATGACCTTTTTTAAAGAGCCGATGTTTCAGAGCAGATTTTGTTCAAGGCAAAAATCTCGAATTTCAACTTTGTGGTTTTGAAATGTTAAGTTTTTGCAATTTTCGAAAATGCAGAGTTCGCCGGAAATAGGAGGAACTAGTACCAATTTTTTCCGTTCTTTGATACATACGAAGAGAAAATTTAACGACGCGAAAACTTCGTTTTCGCAAAATCGTGAAAAATCTTATTTCGAGATCTGTCTTTAAAGGACAGATTTCATTCAGTAAATAAATTGTTCAATATTGTAGTTGTAGAAGGTCGCCGAAAAAAAAATGAAATTTTGCAATTTTCGAAATAATTAGAGATTTCAAGGAAAATGAGACTTGCTTCATTCTCTTAAGCGTCCTTTACGCTATCCAAGGACAAAGTTTAATCCGAAACTTTGGAGACAGTTTTGAGAAAATTTTGAAAATGTTGAGGCTTTGTGGAACTACCCCTCCAATTAAAATATGTTTCAAACTTAAAGGGTCTCGAATTCATTTAAATCGATCGAGGAATATCAATATTGAAGAATATTGGCTGAACTGTTTAGGCGTTAGCGGGGACCAGAGACGGAGAGATGGACAGACATGTTTGGCTGACAATCTATTTTTCGCTATCAAGAACACACAAAACTGAATTCTGACTACGCAGCTTGTTAGTGGAAGTAATTTGGTACATACACGAACAAGATTGGTCCACTTTTTTCATATCGAGGCGCGGTAATTATTGTTTGTGTCGAAAATTCGCCGATTTCCGGAGCAGTATTACTATAATTTCTCTTCTTACGAAGTAAATCGAGAAAGAAAAAAGAGAAATGACAGGGCTAATTAGATCTTTTAAAATTAATTGTTCACTAATTGGTGTGAGGGGCCAGTTGTTCGTCTTCAGAACTAAACCCAAAATGTAAGCATTAGTGTTCCGTCACATTTTAAAGAAATAAGTGGTTCTTCCCCAGCGCTCAGAAGCAAGAATCGACGAGAGTCCTCTGATTTTGGCGATGCCTCTAAATCCTATCTCGTGCCAGCGCGTGAGCTTCGGTCTTTGTTGCGCTACAAAGGAAGTCGTTAGGATCGCTCGCTTCGTACTGTGCGTGAGCGGCAATTACAGAAACCGCGAGGCGGAACCGTTGGCCTCATTGCGTTGACCAAAGTGCAGGATAAACAATTTGCGTTTATCTGATTCCTTGTCTACACGGATTTTCCTTAATAGTTGTGTTATCCCTCTAATCTCTTTTGGAGTAATGGCGAGACTGGATGGGCTATGTGAGTTTTGATTTTGGGAGCCTCAAGTACTTAAGCCACTATTCTCGTAAATTTGGTGCAGGTTTTGTCCTTAGTGATGGCTGTTTTCCTTTCCCGCTTGAACGTGAGATCCTGCGACAAACCACTCGGCGGGCTGAGGGTTTTTTCGATCCAGGTATCTCCCACAGTGGGGACCTTCCCAGCTGGGACATGTCACGTGCGGAAGTGCAGTGCATGTAAAGTATGTAAGGAGAGGGGAAGTACAAGGATGGAAAAGAAAATATCGCGCGCGGTGCGTGTCTCATTTGTTAAGATTGTATTACGTCATTCACCTGGTATTGATTGGAGAAACCACGAAACAATCTCGACTAGAGCAGGTGGCCACTGGCTCATCAGGTAGATTTCTGTACTCCCAATTGTAGAAAGTGCAAATAACCCAATAATTTGTAAGTGGATAAAAACGTAATTCTAAAATTCATGCCGCTTTTATTTCAAATACCACTGACCAATAGTACTCTATACCTATTTGAATCTAATGTGTTATTTTAATGCAATACTTACCAGTTGGCACTTATTACTTCAATATTTCTTAAGAATATTTTTTTAATTTACAAAATTTCTCTTAATTTAGAACTCTTGCAAACACTTGCGACTATGTACTTCAAAGGCCATTAACTGTACTGTTCGTGTGATTGCAAAGTTTTGATGGGAGAAAAGGATATTTTGGAGAAGAAAAGGAGAAGAAATCTGACAACAGGATTGTTGAAAAAAAGAATTAAACGACTGAAAGCATTACATTGAAGTTTTTTTATTGACCAAAGAAAACGACCAGGATTTTGACTGAGAACTCATGGAGTTAAGTAGAACAAATAATATAAATGTACACCGTCTAAAACAGATAAGTATACATAAATTTAAGATTCTACAATTTTTATTTTTGGAAAGATGAATGCATGTTTTTAATGCATGTTTATTGTACCCTCACAATTTTAAAATTCGTAAATGATGGAAATGTCAAAACTTTGCCGAGAGTTCAATCCAAAGTTTAATTTCATAAGAGGATATAAATGGTTGTCCAAAAGCAATGTTTGCAATGGTCATTTGAGAAATTCTTGGCACACATTGCCTTACCCACAATGGGAGCGTGGATTGATAGTACCAGGAGGAGTAGACTTCCATTTCTTCCTCTTTTTTCATTGTTTTCTTGTCCTCTGCTTTACAGCGTGATCAAATTTACTCTCTCTCTCTCTCTCTCTGCCAATGAAGAAATCGGTGAAATACAATAAATTGATTGGAATACTCTCAAAATGTCTTTGATACTTCCCGTTTTATAAATATAATTTATGTTCTGGGATTTTCCCAAGCGCAATCGTATTTTTTTGAAACATCACGGCACACGTGCACTGAGCTGATGCGTGTTCAGAGTAGATGAAAAATTCACAGCATCGCAGCTCTATCGTTGCTTCAATATGTAGGGGCGGATTTAGAGGTGCTTCAAGGGGCGGATTTAGAAAGTTCTTCAGGGAGGAAGCAATTTCAGTTCGGCTCCCCATATATATTTAAAAAAAAAGAAAAACAAATAAACCAATATTAGCTGGAAATAAAAGAAATGTGTATTGGTAACGGGAACTCTCCTTTAGAATGAGATGCGAACATTATATGGTAACATTGTTTTGATTACGTTTAATAAAATTATGAAACAAAATGTTGGAATGTAATTGCTTCCCTGTATCCGCCACTACCAACGAGTAACACTGTTTCTTATCGTTTGGAAGGAAGTCTCATTCTAATTTCCATGGATCTCTGGAAAGAATGCTCCGGGGCGTGGTGCCGAGCTAGGCGTGAAGGGGGGGACTAGAAGAGCTCGGGGTGCGCCTTGGCGTAGGCGCCCTGCGGGTCGAACTTCTTCTCGAGCTGCTTCCACTGCTGGGGCAGCTTGGCGTTGAGGAACTGCACCGTCTTGGCCAGCCCCACGCGCTGCGGGCCCGTGCACTTCTTGCAGTTGGAGGGCAGCGCCTCGGGCAGCACGGCCTTGACGCGCCGCGCCATCTCGCTGCAGGGCTCGCCGTCGCCCTCCTGCAGGAAGCACTTGAGGAACTTCTCCACCTGCGACGGGTCCGACAGCAGCGCCTGCAGGTTCACGTTGTCGTACCGCGTCGAGTACGTCTCCTGCGGACACACGCACCACATGAGCACCGCTTGCAAATAATGATAATAATAATAATAATAATAATAATTGTAATAATAATAATAATGATAGTAATAATAATAATAATGATAATAATAAAGCCGGTCCCGTGGCGCAGACGGTTGCGGCGGCCGTCGTTTGCGCTGAGGAGGCTGCAGGTTCGTGTTCTACTTAAGCGCGATTGTATTTGTGATTGTCTCTTCACCCGCTCATTATCATCATCGTCATCATCATATCCCCTCATAATTCATAACTCAAGGCTTAACAACCTTGCCTTACGAAGGGATACAGCCGAAAAGCTGAACCCCCATAATTACACACGTCTCTCTTCAGGACAGAATATGATTGGTCCTCGGAAAAGAACGTGTAGCGTGGTCATAAATGTACGATACGCAAATAATAATAATAATAATAATAATAATAATAATAATAATATATTTAAAAACTTTGTTACCAAGGTTTAACTAAAGCTGTTAAGCGGTTCAAGAATTGACTGCTCGATCTCTCGTCTGACCGAATCTCTCGTCTGCGCGCAGTTGCTCTACCAGTTCAGTTATCGGGTCACGTAAAAACATATTCCTTACGTAATTGTACAAGCTAACCACGGTGACAAGGTGACTATCTACTAAGGTTTAATGTTCGATTTGTCGTAGAAAAGATAATTTATAAGTCACTGTTATAAACGAAATGCTAAACTGGCTAAATACTGAATGCACTTTGTACAATGAGACAAAATTTCCCGAATCGCAATAGCCTCTTGAATATTCTGTGTTTTGAAAATAAAACAGATTCATCAAAATGTTATTACTTATCAGTAGGGGATGGATTTTAATGGTTTAGAATATCGTCAAAAGTGATCAATAAAATCCCTTAAATTGATTTTAAAAGTTTGAATGAACAACTCAAGCTGTTAAATACGTTACTGATGTAATTGAGGCTGCTTCTATTCGTTCAAGTGAACTCAGCTTTCAAAATGTTGGTTTAGAACATATTCACTTTATTTCTTTTACGTACTTGTTAAGAAAATATGAATGTTTTGCACTTTTTATAAGACACCTTCCAAATAAAATCCCTCACATGTCCTGCTGGGGAGAAAATAACCTTGAGGGGTGCATCAAACAAATTTAAAATAGACAAGAACATAAAATTTAGTAGAATATGCGATAAAGAAATCAGCAAGCCCACATTCCACCAACCACATGCAGTACGCCACACATGCTGTTCCATTGTGTATAACTCGGAAATGGTGTGAAATAAGCCATTAAAATTAATGTACGATTCTATTGTCTTGTATCTCATTTACTATGTAACTTATTGGATGAGGTTACGAAATATATTATTGTAAGTGGAAAGTCCAAGGCTGTTTAACGCGTGAATATCATTGCATGCATTAGTTCCTGCAATTGCTTTTAGTATGCGATGGAGAAAGAAAGTTGTTGGCTAGACAAAAACTGTGTTGATGAAGGTCAGTTATAGCAGCGTAGTGTACCTATACCGATGAATAGTTAAGTATGTACGTGTCCTTAAAAAAATCAAATAAACATTTGTACTTTAACCCCGGTAGTAGCGTGTGCCAAGGCAATGCGTTACGTAGCAAGCGCACCTATGGTTGGGAGGTCGCTGGTGCAATCAGTGCCACAGCTAGACAATTTTGGATCTGGGGCGATGCTGAAACGTAACCCCCCCCCACGAAAAAATTAAAACCGTGGGAGTTGTATCAAGAAACTAAGAGTTATTTTATTTCAACAAATAACAAAAATTACGTTTAAGCTAGAAAAAGTTTTTGGAAGTATATTTTAAATAATAGTTTTAAGTAAAAGTTAAGTAATCAATAATTCAACTATTATTGTGATCTTAAAGCGCTAAATATTTGTTCCTTAGCATTTAATAAAATTAATTGTTAAATACATGAAAAAATAAATATGAATTTCAGGAGAACCTATTTTAATGTTAGCGTCATTTGATTCATTTCATAGAATCCTACCTTGTAAGTTATGACCGTAGATATATTTAAGGTAAAAAATTAATTGACAATTTAATGAAATATCAGACTACTGTACCGCGACTTATAAAATTACGATAACGATTTTCTCGAGTTCTGATTTCTTTTTCAATTTTTTAATATTTTTTTCCGATCAGTCCCATCATCGGACCCTTTGACTTGCGGGGCCCCGGGCGATCTCCCGGTCTGCCCATGCCTAGCGCCGGCCCTGGGTGCGATCCTCGCTAGCTGTCAGAAATGTTCTTGGTGTGTTTAACGTAGCGAATTTTGTGGTGTCATTTTGGCGCCATGGCGAATTTTCTTATGCCGGAATCGAATTCATAAGCCGACTGCTTTGATGAGTAGTTTCCATGGTCTCTCTCTTTACTTCCAGGCGAATGCTCGAGCACATCTATGTATAGAATAGGTCACGGAAGCGCGCGATTCTCCCGTTCCTATCCCGTACTCATTGCCATCCTTAGACCGAGCGGTAGGTTAGTCACCCAACCATTGATAATTAGATAGCCATCCCATTGATCCAGAACATCTCATACAAATGTCGGAGATCCGAAAAGCCGTACGTTGTACGTCCCCTGAGGCACTAAATGTCTCTTGTGGGGGGAAAAACAATCATAATTTAATAATACACTGTTGGCACATCAAATTGCGCCTCCCCGAGCTTTTTGACTGTCTCGGAAGTCCGTTGTTCCTGCGAGGGCAGGCAAATTTCCCTCAATCCGCTCTCATTTTCCCTCGAAATTCAGAAAAGAGTGAACACACGCAAGCTGAATCGTCGCGAGGCATGGAGTAGTGGCTATGTAGTGGTGTATATACTTAACATATCACGAGAATAAGTTTGCCAGATTTGTTATCTGAAACAACCGAGATTTGAGTTATGATTATATTCTTTACTATTTCATATTTATTTTCTTTTTAAATTCTGCCTTCTTTCCTGACAAAAATGTTTATAGGAGTATTTCTTCCTTGTTTTCGTGTTGATATGTTTTATTAAATAATTATATTATTTGTTGTATATAGCAATAATGTGAAATGTATTAACAAGTCTCTATAAGTGAACAACGCTATCTTGCGGAGGGTCATCTCTTTTAACAAACATCCTAACTTGAATGTAGGGACTTAATGGAATGATTACACACTTAAGTAAAGACTATTCAAAATCATGAATACTTTCGATTCAGTTTGTTTAACTTTATTCTTTACTGTCAATTTAAAATCTTGACTGATTTGTTGTTACATTTCAATGCATATCTTCGCTTTAGTAGAGGAAATGGAAATCATTAGAACTAAATTTGGGGCAATGACTGTCAAATGACTTCTCCAAAAGACAGACATGGGCCAGGTATCCACCGATGTACCGCCACATCGGGGCAATTTGTACAACCCTTACTTTTAAATGTTGCGCTTGTTGCTTTGTTCGCAGTGCCGCCGAGCTCTAGGAACTCTACTAATTCGTCATGTGGAGGCTTCGATTACTCCCAAGGTCCATCACGTTCACTCCGTGAAGCGCGGGTCGGATGCTCCTAGCTCTCAACTGGCGACCACGGCGAAGCAAGAACACTAAGCGACATTTCGATGAAAACTACCGTGGAGCTGGTTAACAAAATTCCTACATCATTGAAAAGGATGCCGTTGCCAAATTCTCAAAGCGCTACGGGCCTCATTGATCCCTTGTATCCATTTCCAATGCGAATCAATTTCGATATTATGGCCCCATCTAAAACACATTTTGAGGTATGCAACCTTCAATTACGTTTTGTCCGGTATTGATTTACCTCTTATTTTAATTCTCCTCCTGTATGGAAGGTATACACACGTATTATTAATATATTATGGGTAGAGGCATGAATAAGACAAATTTCATAAGTTTTACACACTAGCTAACACCATTTTAAATAGATTCGTAGGCTTCCGCGGCCGGAGTCATTATATTCTTGGCTGTCCGGGATGAGCCGCGTCTCAGTCGGTTTTACTGACGTTTCGGCCATCTTGCTGTGGCCTTCTTCAGAGCTATACCATTCAGCTCGTATAGCTCTGAAGAAGGCCACAGCAAGATGGCCGAAACGTCAGTAAAACCGACTGAGACGCGGCTCATCCCGGACAGCCAAGAATATAACCATTTTAAATATTTTTGTTATACATTTTTGTTAAGCCAATTATCACCCGCTGAAAACTATTTTTCGTTAAAAGCGACCCTTTCCATGCCCTTACTCTCGCCGGTTGCTCGGACTGCGGTAAGGAGCTTTTTGTTCTGGGCGTGGCATTCTGAAGAGCCTTGAATTACCTCAATATTAAGTACTAGCGTAGCGCAGCATCTGCGGTGGGTGTTTTCAAGTTAAAAAGTTTTATTTCTAAGTTGACAATAAAAATACATTTTAAACATGTTGCAGTTGTCTGCTTTATCCATTTTAGAGCAGAAAGTTGCGTGAAAAAGTTTACATTAAAACACTTCTTAAAATTTTTGTTTTATTACAAAATTAGATGTAATTATCTTCAATATAATGAATCAAGTCGAAAGGTTTCATCAGGGCACTCGATTTGCGGTTTAATAAGTCTGAAACCTACCTGCTTCATCATTACCACAAGATTTTCAGGCCTTAGGTTGGGCTTCTAGCTCTTCGCTTTATCTTCACCCTCACAAGATGCAAAAAACCTTCAGGCTGGCATCTCGATACACCAAAACGCAATGTTGTCAAGAATGTTTACTCATTAACCTGGAGTGGGCTCGTTTCTCCAGCAGGAAGCGATTTTCCCGGTTGATAGTGGAGTCATACGCCACTAACACGCGAGGGTCTGGCCTGAAGTAGACTGTTTCCTGAGTGGGGGAGGGGGGACAACAAGGCGAGGTTAAGACCCAACTGGGGACCACCTGTCTCTTCACTGCGCCCATGTAGCACTAAAAATATGAAGGACACTGGAAAATTGGACGGTCGTGAGTTTTCAATTCCCTGCCAGGTTTTTTTCATGTTTGAGCAACTTCCCAACCCCGCCCGCTGGGCTGAGCTGAAACTTGCTAATGACATACTGAAGAAGAATTTACGATTTACGAAGCTGTCAGGAAGAACAATACATTAAGTTTTAACGGCTATAATAAACACAAGTAAAGTGCTAGGTATTCACGAACCCCTCCGACTAATTGAAGGTTCATGACATTCCTGTTTATAAGAAAACTCAGTTACAAACAAGTTATCCAGTATTTAATGTTTGTTTACAATATAAGATATTTTAATTTCTAAGGTAATTGATTCAGATGATTCCTTATCCTTCAAATAAAGGAAAGAAATTCAGTCTTTTTCTCAAACAAATTATTACAAATCATATAAACATTACCTGGATTAAAAAGAAAGATTTTTTAGATAACGAACCTTTTGAAAACTCACAATCGCAGTTAGTGGATATTTCCTTGGAACACATGAACAAGGCTAAAGACGTTTGTAAGGCGAGTTACATGATTAGAGGGTTAGCAAATACTACAGAGCACTTTGCTACTTCAGAATACAGTAAAAGTGAGAGCCAGAGGATAAGAGAGAGGCTTGTTGAAAGTAGTTCTGAGAGTGAGAGTGAGATTACGCTGTTTTCAATACGCGCCGGGAGAATGCAACGACCTTGTCATGCAACTTGTAAAGTAATTTGCAGTAAAATAATTTTACTCTACAGTCGGCCTGCGAGTGGAAATTTAGTGTACCTGCCCAGAGTTTTGAGAACCGAACTAATGGCACTGGAGCTTATTCACTGCCTTTATCGTAATTAGTGACCCAATTGTTTAGAAAAATCTAGGTCCGAGGCATTCATATGTATTCGTATTACGTGTTAACTTCCAAAAACTTAAAATTCCTAATGAGTTATGTTGAAAGGGTATCATTCGTTAAACTATTTGGTGTGCCACCACCAAAGAACATTTTACCGCTTCTAATTTAGTAATTGAGAAATTAATTATTGGGTTAGTGATGATTAATTCTTGACAGAAGATTTTCGCCCGAGGTTCGAGTGTGAAGAGTTACTTCTGACTCATTCTATTAGGAAGGACCATGCTCGTTCTTTTCAAATTACTATAAGGGATCGGGGCTTGTTCGATCCCACTAGGAAGGTAATATTACAAACTCCACTTGCCTGTCTTCACGCATTTTATAATTTTCAAAATTTATTTTCTATTTGAAAATTGTTACTCACGAAGGTGTTAATTCTTTTACATTAATTAGCTTACAGAATAAGACATCATGAGACATCTACGAGATTTACTTTATTTGTATATGATATGGTTAGGAAGGTTCAGTTTCGCGTCAGGGATTCAACAAAAAGTTGCATGCTGATTAACTTTGAGGATTTTTATTTGCTCAATACGCGCCAATGGTGATATTACGCGTCGTATGGTGAAGAACGGCTGTCTAAATTATTTCGGAAATCGAGATTAAATGCCTCCTAGTTTTCTCAAAACTCAACAAAACAAAGGAACGTTCTGAAAGTCAAACTAGATAGCTTCGGTTTTTGAACTTTGCTCTGCTGGATCAATCACAATTTTGGAGAAATATTAAATACTATTATGCTTAATAACTAATATTGGTAGACTGTTATGTCAGGTTATAGACAACTAATAAGGTCAGTACTTGTAAACGAATATTTTTTATAATTTGATTACGGATTGTTTATAGATTTTTCTGACATAGATATCTTAACAATGTCGACAATGCCTCACTGATGCAAACTATTTAGATCGATACGTAAGAAATTGCTGGTGAACTGATAGACTCCGCATCAGGTCACAGCAAAACTCAAGTTTCCTAATGTTATAGCTTCTGGGAACTTTTAGATTTTATTGAACATGTACTACCTACCTATTAAACCAACCTCATTGCATGACGTAAGTGACTGTATTAACTACGTATACCATTTTGAACTGTACAGAAAATTTAAAAGTCAGATGATCATTAAAATTAAAAAATGAATAATTTTTATTATTTGATTATTCAAATATATTAAATATAATTGCAAATATTCGAGAATATTGGTATCTCCAAAATCGGCTTAATGTCGAATAGCAGAAGTGATAAATTATAAGTTTTCACGATATTCTTGCATATTTATTTTAATTTTTCCAAAACTATGGGCTTTTGAGAGGTTAAGAGAACATTCACTTTTGCAGGAACAAAACAAGAATATCAACGTATGTTCTATGCATCAAAAGAAACTGGACGAGAAACCTAGTCGACATAGTCATGATTATAACTCCAGGAATGCTTTGCAGTAGGTGATAGAGACATTTATAAATATACAATTAAAACAATTAAAGAGGTTACTAGATCAACAATGAAGCATATAAATACAATTTTTGGTCGTGGTACTCAAAGCTAAAATAATTCTGATTTTGTAAGAGTTCCTGGTTTTCGATGCTTGTAATGGAACAACTTAAGTCTTTGAGGTTGTGTTGCACTGACAGGACGTCAGTGACCGAACTCATGAGATACTTGCAGCTTTCCCTCAGATAAGCGGCAAAGCACCTACCCGACCAGTTCTTGCATAAGAGAGCACCAAGAAACACAGAGTGTTCCAGCGAGGCAAAACGTAGCAGAGCTCCAGCTATTAGGTGGCGGTGATATTTACTATGTGGGACACAGGAGTGTGTCAAAGTATTAGTTTTCCAGTAGTGATATTTATGGAATAGAATTGAATTAAACTTCTGAATCCTTAGACACAAATAACTTGGTTATACTTTAGGGGAATAAGGTGAGGATTTGTAGTATTATGAGTTGACAAACACAAATTATTTTTTACAGAATTATATTTGGTTCTTAACTTGTCGGTTTCATTTTTGTAATAGTTTCGAAAGTGACATATAATTCGAACATATTTCATGTAGTTTGTAAAAAAAGTGTTTAATTTGGGTTCGAATAGGATATTTACCGTCCCCTGAACAACTAAAAAAGTGTGCTAATCCCAACTTATGAGGAATACTCATCCTCTAGTAGTGGGAATTTAGATTGATTCTCCACCCTTGTTGCAGTATATTAACGAAATAATGAAAAGACGAAAATGTTGAACATGAGATTTGAACCATGATAACTAGTAACGCAGTAATGACTGTTATTACGATTCATGTGATAAATACGAGTATACTACTATTGGAAGAGCTGAGTCAGGGCATCAACTGAGTATACTACTACCGGGAGAGGGGGCTCATGGCATCAACTGATGTCAGTGGAATGCCTCTGACCGGGAGATCCTAGGTTCGAGTCCCGACGGTGGTACGACTTTCGATCTAGCTAGGTCGAGTTGAGACGGTGTCTAGAGGAGAATTGTAGCGACCGGCTGCTCTTCTCGGTAGTTTTCCGTGGCTTTTCCGATCAACATCAGGCGAATGCCGGAGCAGTACCTTAACAAATGAGGCACGAACCGTGCACAATCTTTCCTTTCTCTTCCTTGTCCTATACTCCCCCCTTACACTAACATACCCTCCACTACAACACATGCCGGTCGCTAGAGACCGGTCGGGAGCTTAGAGTCCCGGCTGGGGCGGTGCCACGCTGGTGGGAGATACATGGTTAGGAAAACCCCACTAGCCGACGATAGGTTAGCGCCACATTCCGAGGGGAACATTTACTACACTTACGAAAATAATGATCTCAGCCATTGATGCGCCGTTGAGCAAACAACAAACCAACCGAGTATACTAAAACGTGTATTGTAAATATAGGATATTGGAATATTCAATAGAAAGTACTGTTCGTATGTACAAAATTTAAAAGTGGTTTAATGGTTTATCTATTATTAAAAATTGTTGGAATTACTCAGTTAGAAAATTATTTTCATTCAAACACTTTAGATATTAGCATCTCACACTAAACACAACCTCCTTCCTGGAGTCAAAAAACAGTGAAAAACATATCTTTCCGGTATTTTTGACTTTCAGGAAAATTATTTTGCATGGAAATTATTTTACAGAAGATAGATCACGCTTTCATTAAGAGTTAGCTGACGGGCAGTTCAGAAGATGACATTTTGTGACAGATAGCAGGGCAGATTGTGTAAAGACTGAAGAGAATATGGGGAAGAGTAGCATAGAGGGCATCGGAACGTCAAATTCTGAGATGATCAGAAAGGTAAAGTGTGAAGTGGACGGAAGGGTAAAATGCGAGATGGATGTAAGTGCGTGAGGTGGATAGATGGATGGATGGAAGGTCGAACTGTGAAATGGATGGATGGATGGAAGGGCAAACTGTGAGGTGGATGGAAGGGTAATCTGTGAGATGAATATAAGGGCAGGCTCTGAGATGGATGGATGGATGGGCACACAATGGGTTGAACGGCCGTGCAGACTGTGAGATGGATGGATGGATGGGCAGACTATGGGTTGGACGGCAGGGAAGACTAAGGGTTGGACGGCAGGGCAGACGAAGGGGTAGACGGGAGGGCAAACACATGGATGGAAGGAAAGGTATCTTGAAGATTAATGAACGGCAGACCTAGAGGTAGCCGGAAGAGCAAATGGCCGGGCAGATCAAGGCATGCAACCACAAAAATAATTTCTACGAGAAGATCGGGCATGGAGATGCGTGAGCACGCGCACTGCAGGTACCTGGGGGACAGCCGCGCACAGCGCGGCGAGCGCCAGGGCGGCTGTCAAAGCGACGGCTGCGCGACCGAGCATGGTGGCGGCGGCGGCGGAGGCGGGTTACGAGCTGCAGCGAAAGTGGACGCGGCGGCGACTAGCACGCACGCCGCGCTTAGGTGTCTTATAAAGGGCGCCGCTTGAGAAATCACGAGGCGAAGGCGGCCGCACGAGCCCCGGCGTTTCAGATCGCGTGAGAGGCTGGAGGGGAGGTCACAGCTGGTCATCGGCTTTCCGGGTGTGACTGGAGATGTCACCGTGGTCGCTGGGGATCTTTCCCCACCGGCGACGCCCATACGTATCTCCTCTTTTGCAAGCAAAGTTGCCGCTTCTGGAAGTGAAGACGTACAATAATTTGCAAATTGTGCAATCTAACCAATGTTTGGGGGAATTCCTGTTCATGAATTCTGGGTGAAAAGTTTCTACTTGCTGACATATTTGGCGAATAGGAATGAAATTTATAAGGCAGAGATAAGGCAGTCTGTTCTGAAATCCAGTTTTCTCTAAATCTCTCTTTTTGACTTATTAGTATGATTTTTTTCATTACAATTCTTTTTCTTGTTGTTTTTCGAATTTAAATATTAATATTACAATGATATTATTTCCCTCATGAGATCATGTATGTAGATCAATGGATGTACGGTAGACCGGGGTGATTTTAAAGAATCGTCCAATTTTTATGTTTTAATTTTTGATATGTGAAACCGGTGTTTTGCAAAGCAGTTATTAAAGTATATCTGTTGCAGATAATAAATTCTATTTTACATTACATCGTGTAGATGAAACTGAAGTAGGTGTATGTTGGATGCGTAAACATGGTACTTTGGGAATGAATCATTTGGAATCTCAATAGTTACATAATAAAATGGACCTAGGGGACGTTATAAATCAAAATTTACTTTTATAAAAGTAATTTATTAGTAGAAAATTCTTAGTATGCCAAGACAAAACATTATTTACATAACTAAAAAATAATTAAGCCTTTCAAAATTAAAAGACTCGAGGGAATCTTTAACAGCTGCAAGGGTGATGGGCTTCCTTTGTTCTCCCCATTCCTAGTTTCAAATATTGGTGTAGACATCAATTGTAGTGGTATTTGACTATTTGGAATATGACGTTGAGACGTTTCAGCCCCACTACTAGAAGCGTCATCATTAGTCAATTTTGAAAGCCTCAGAGGGGTTTCCATCCGATTTGTTGACGGTGGAACTGGTCACGTACAATGGCACTGAAGTTGCGTAAATCCGATTCATCGCCATGTTTTATTATTTCAAACTGCAGTCATCATTTGTAGGCTTTCAAGTCATACAAATGCGGAGAGTTCTTAAAGAAGAATTCATAAACATATATTCCTCTGAACTAAACACGTGTCCCTTATATTTTGACTTCAAAATTTTTCAATGCATTCCCGAGAAGTATTTTGGAACTCCCGTAGATCATGCCGCGTCGCGAGGAATTATTGACGACATAATTATTTTAATCTTTGCCGACTTGAGTTCGATTATCCAAGATCGAGCATGGCGCACCGAGGCTACTAGACATATGCCTGCCGGTGCTGTTCATCACATGCACCCGCTCTGACGACTCATCGACAGGCGTTTCAATTCGGTTGTGACTGTACTGATTATTTTTGTTTTACACCTTAAGGAAGTGTCGGATGAGGTGAAAATGTACTAATTCGAGAGTGAGACTCTAGTAATAATTTGGGAAAAGACTGGAATTCCGACAAAATATCTTCTGAATTGCGCACGGAAATTTGACTTTTATTCGATATGGAAAAGATGGAAAAAGAACGCTGAAAATATTTTTCTGACGCCGTGAAGAAACATGAAAATCATTTGGACAGTATTGCACTCGCCGATGAGTTTCAAAGTATCAAAATGAAGAAGTAGAACTTTTTATATTGAGCCTGACCGAAGAGGATACTTAGTTGGGGAAGTTGTAAAAACTCGCCGAAAAAGAAGAAAGGACAAAGAAAAGAAAATTACAAAAGTAAAGGTAATTTAAATTTCAAATTGCGCCTCTTAATCTCCATCTGTAGTTACTATACCATTATTTGAAAATGCAGACAAAATATTTTCTAATTCAATTGATAGCTGTGCAAATGAGTTGTTTTGCCATCTACGTGATAATGTCCTGACTCAGGCAGCTGTAAATGAGGTATAACGTATTTTATTATTACCCTTAAATTATGCCCAAGATAAATGCCGCTGCTCAAGCTTTATAACAAGTATGAGTAAGAGAATCCGTTTTTCTGCATCAAGTGACGCCAGAGGCACTTTGTATTACTATTCAAGAACTTATTTATTAAACATTATTCTATTATTCGCACTGATGTCTAGGTCTTAAGCTCTTTTACTACGTGTAATAGCGGCCGTGCGTCTCTTTCAACATCGGGGTCCATGCGCTTCCGCACCGCAACTCTCCTAGATAGGACTACCAGCTTACACCGCAGAGAGGCTACATCAGAGAGGGGATGGGGTCGCCGGCTTCGGATTCCGAAGGGAATACCAATTTTCTGTGTTTAGTTGCATCGTAATTTGAAGAAGTTCGCATGTTATTGAAAGTAGTTCAGTCAATTCTTAATGATACTGAATACATTATGTATGATGTTTTGTGAATTTATTTTTCTTTGATTTAAAATGTTCATTTAATGAGAGTTGTTTCATTTGTGTAAAGTTGTCAGCCCTGGAACAAAGTTTCTCTTTGAGTCTCCTTTATTTCACACGGTGTGTGCAATGCTCTTCCCGGCAGATATTTACGGAGATTCGTTGTGAATACTAATGGAAGAGATAGTTATTGTATTAGTGTTCTCAAGCTAGCTAGAATCCTGAAAAATTGCAGACATTTCATTAATGCAATACACTGAAGTGACAAAAGTCATGGAAAAACTTTCTAATATTATGTCGGACATCCTTTGCCCTGCCAAGTGCAGCAACTTGACGTGGCATGGACTCAACAAGTCGTTGGAGGTCCCCTGCGGAAATATTGAGTCGCCTGCCTCTCCAGCCGTCCATAATTGCGAAGACGTTTCCAGAGCAGGATATGTGCACCAACTGACTCATCGATTGTGTGCCATAAACTTTAGGTGGGATTGATGTAGGGCAGTTTGGGTGGCCAAATAATTCGATCAAATTATCAAAAATATTCTTCAAATCAATCGCGAATAATTGTCTCCATGTGACATGGAAATTGTTATTCATAAAATTTTCACCGTTGTTTGGGAACATGAAGTCCATGAATGGATGCAATAGCCTCCAAGTGTCTGAACGTAACCATTTCCAGTCAATGCTCGATTCATTTGTACCAATGGACCCAGTTCGGTCCATGTAAAACAGCCCACACCATTCTGGAGCCATTTCCAGCTTGTAGAGTGCCTTCTTGACAACTTGGGTCCATGCCTATACGGGGTCTGTGCTACACTGGAATCATACCATCAGCTCTTACCAGCTGAAATCGGGACTCGTCTAACCAGTAGTATTTCTAGGGGTCAATACATTAGGTCACAAGCCCAGGAGAGGCGTTGCAGGCGATGTCGTGCTGTTAGCAAAGGCACTCGAGTCGGTCTTCTGCTGCTAGCGCTGGCGCTGAGCGAGCGTGAATTGTTAGGGTCAATGATTTAGGAGACGCGGCGCCCTTTTCTTGAAAGGGACCGTTCGAAGACGTACATTTTTGGATTTTGAACCCGGGAATCTGTAATTAACCGGTCCGCGGCAAATATTTTTGATTACAGATTATAGTTGGCATTTGCTCACAGCTGATTTCGGCGCAAAGCGTGAATTGTTGACGTCAATGGTTTAGGATATACGGCGCCATTTTCTGGAAAGGGGCCGTTCCATGACGTTAAGTTTTGGAATTCGAACCTGGGAAACTGTAACTATCCGGTCCATGGCAAATTTTTTGATTACAGAATCTATTTTACACTTTCTTGTAGCTAATTTCGGCGCTCATAATGAATTGTTAAGGCCAATGGTTTAGCCTTTTCCTTGAAAGTGGTTTCCAAAATGAACATTTCTGGGATTCGAAACCGGGTAATTGAAATCAACCGGTCCGCGGCAAATTATTAATGATTATATTTGCCACTTGGTTAGTGCTAATTTTGGCGCACTGTATGAATTGTTAAGGCCAATGGTTTACTAGAGAATGCGTCTTTTTGTTGATCTGGGCTAATTTAAGAGGTGCCTATCTGGGATTCGAACCCGGGTAATTGAGTCTAACCTGCTGGCGGCACTTTTTTTATTAGTTTGTTTTTCACTAGTTTTCAGGAAATTTTGGCGTAGATTATGAGTTGTTATGTGTGATTTTTTACGGGGGACGTCATTTTACTTCTCTGACGGCGCTCTCATGTGGAATGTATCTTTAATTTTTTTATTTCTTAATATTTTTTGAAATATTGGTAATATCAATATGATTTATTCACTAATCGTTTAGAAATAAAAAGCGGCAAATTCGGAGTATAGTTTGGTGTGTATACGTGCATTATTAGCTGATTTAGAGGTGCGGTCCTGCTAACTTCTATTGGAAGTTAGCATGAACACCGATTTTGGGGGGAAAATGGCCCGCGGCAAATTTTTGGTTTTCACATCCTAAAAACGGCAAAATAGCGGCATATTATGCGCTATGCAGTTTTGTGATTGGATGAAATGGTCCTGCTAATTTCCAGGACGTTGTTTGACGCCCATGCCATCTCCACCGGAGCCGAGACTACCCGCAGCGATCGGCCGAGCCCTCATCAAACCCCATCGCGAGAGACAACTGGTAAACTGTCCGCGAGCGTGCAAGTCAGACGAAGCGAGGTAACAAAGACATCACCATATTTTTTCGTTTGTTTGCGTGTTTGTAATCAAAGTGAAATCAACTATGGGAGAGAGTAATTTCTATTATTTATATGAAAGACAGTTGCGCCAGAATCAATAAACGTGCTCACGCCACTTGGACGGGCGACACTTCAGTAGAATACCATACCTGTGTGAGTCATTTTGTAGTTAGTAAACAAATGCATACCTCGACCCAGAGCGCCCACCCACCCCTGAGATTCTTAATGCCGGCGCTGGATAGCAGGTAAGACGCATGCTTGGCGCCTACGTAAACAAATTTAGCGTGTGTGTGCCCTGCTGTCTATAAACACCGGCGCACTCCATGTGTGACGGTGAACTTCCCTGTCGTGTGTGGTTCACCACATATATTATTATAATACGATTATTATATTATATTATATATTATTATTATTATTGCAATACATCATGACTAAAGTTGTTATGAATCGGCTCAAAATAAAATCTACTCCAGGTTGCAACAAGCTACCTAAGGAATAGATCTATGAACTGTCGGTGCCTCTACAATACTTTGCGTAAAATGTGGGCTGTTCCAAATAAAGCAATTTCTTTCACTTCCTTGTCTATTGAATTACCTGGGAGTTTAGACAAGTTCTTACACAAATTTTGCGGAACAAATCCCAGAGCTCCGATGACTATCGGTACGACGTGTGCTTTTACGCCCCACAATCGGCTGATGTCGATTTCCAAACTCTTGAATTTAAGACGTTTCTCTGCTTCCTTGGTAACGACGTTTTGATCACACGACACAGCAACATCCACAAGCAGACACGATTTTTTCTCCAAATCCCGCATAACTATATCCGCTTTGTCGTTATCGTGCAATCAGTTTGGATTTAATGATCATACAAGATTGTACACAATCCAAAAGGCGTCATCGGATTTGGTGAGTGTTCGTACCACTTGGGGCATGTGTTTGGAACTTCGAGGGCGGCATAGATCTGCCAGGGGAGGTAGCTACACACCATGCCGTGTCTTTTCAAGTATTGGGTCTTAGCTAGGATTGGATAAGCTGCGACAATATGATCAATGTTTTCCACGCATTCCTGACAAATGCGGCATTTATAATATTGGGAAATGTTGAGAACCGCTTTATCATAATGTATTATCAAGGCCTGATCTTGGGCAGCTATTACAAGTGGTTCTGATTCTGGCTTCATTCTTCGCCTTTTAAGCCACATAAATGATTGATCTTCATTGATCTGCACCTTGTCGATACTTTTTAGATATTGTCCATCGAGTGATTTGTGTCTCCACAATTTCTTTATCATTTTTTGAGTCTCATTTCTTGTTGAGTAGCATCAGAAGTTGTGTCTTTGTCATTCTGCGTGCCTTGCATAGTTTTCTTTGCAATGCTTCTTGCTACACTAACAATGCCTCTGTTTTCAAGACCAAACGTCATGCAGATGTCATTGCTGAAATCATTGATGACGGGCAGCATTTGGGAGAGAATCGCTTTATTCCTTGCAAACACTCTAAGATCATCCACGTAAAACAAATGTGATACTGGCCATTCATCACCATGGAGCTTGTAACCAAAGTCGAGTGCGACAACTGTCTAGATAATGGGATCAAGCTTAATGCAAAACAGCGGAGGGGATAGCGAATCTCCTTGGAAATTTCCCCGGTTAATCTGTTACCCTGTTGTTGTTATTATTATTATTATTATTATTAATAATAATAATAATATTTTCCTCTTGTGATTATTAGCAGTTTGTGTTGGGTTCAATTTGCCCATTCCTGCCATGGTAAGGAAAGAGCTCGGTCACTGAGGAAAGAGATTTCACTCTGACCCCCAAGACCGATATGGGAGCCTCATTTGTGTTAGTTCAAGGACTTGCGAACTATATGACATGTTTGCAGGATCACTGCTTTCTGTCCATAATTTAGGATTCGTTGAGGTAAGCCAATTTTTGTAGATGTTTCCTGAATCGTTTTTTGTTACAACACCTCCAGCCGAAATGACAAGTACATAAGTTGTTACACTCTGTAGTTTCCACATTAATTTTATTTCTAGAGGAGGATCTTCATACTTTGTAATTTTCTCGGCCCCTGTTTTATTTAGATTGTGTGTCCGTGGTACGTCAATGACAACAAGCGTATCTTCTTTCTTGTTTCTGCCAATCAAAACTATAAATGGCCTATTGAAAGCCACAGATTCAACTGTTAATGTGGGTCTCTCCCAATAAATAAATGATGGAATCATTTGCTTCCATTGCCGGTGCTGGGTTGTATTTACAATCTGGAGGAGCTCCACTATTTAACATTCCATGCTTGAGAGCCAATTGTTGATCGACACTTAGCTAGATGGTTTTCTCTCCCCAAGTACGCGCTGTTAGCAAGTGCAGTACATCCGGCCATTATATGTTTATTATTATTATTATTATTATTATTATTATTATTATTAATATAGTAAAACCTTGGATTGCGAATAATTAGGTTTGGGAATGTTTTGCAAGACGAGCAAATCTTTTGAAGATATTTACACTCAATGTACGAGCGATGCTTTGCATTATGAGCAGAACTGGTTAGGCTCCCCTCCCCCCCAACCTGCAGCGGAATAATGAGTACAGTGATTTTCTCACACTCTGTTTCATAGTTCGATAAACTTTGGATTGCGCATGCGAGAAAAGTACCGGAGGAGAACTTTCTCCCATCCTTTCCGCCTGAGAAATTATTTCTCCTCCACACTGTCGATGGAGAGGGAGGGGAGGGTCTTGTGCTAACCGACACTACACTTCTCAAGTTCCCACGGGTGTTGAAGGTTATGGGTTTACGAGGACTGCAGTCGCGTTCCTTGAGGGCAACTACCTCTGCCCAAACAGTAGTGTGGGGCAACTTTATAAAGTATATCGCAAGTTCTATCCTCGTGATTAAGAATAAGAATTTCAAACTTATTGACTGATAATTGGCTTGGACTACAGTGAACGTAAGTACGACCGGCATATTTATCACTTCTATTTTTGTGGAGGTGTAACGCATTTTCGTTTTATATCGCGATAGTGACTGTCATTTAGTGCACAATCATTATTGTAAATGTAGGTATATTGCAACAGTGGCCCGTTGAAGAAGAAAGATAAAAATGAAGAAAGAAAGATGATTACGGTGGAAGTTAAAAAAAATCATAGAGAAGTACGATGGTGATATAAGAATGGCTGACATTACGAGTTTTTTTAACAAGTCTTCATCACGGGTTTGCACAATATTATAGAAGAAGAAATAACGGCCCTAGATGTAGCAAAAGAAGTCATGAGAGTATGAAAGCAATGGCCTGTATTCTAGAAGATGTAGAAAAATTACTACTTGTGTGGATAAACGAAAATCAATTAGAAAGTAATTCTTTTACTGAAAACTTAATCTGCGAGAAGACAAAATACTTACATGCTGACCTCTTAAGTAAACTGCCGTGCACATCAACCAAAAAAGATGTATTTAAAGGCAAGCAGGGTCGATGGGTCGAATTCTTGGGTCCTACTGTAAAGAAATACCTTGTTGGAAATAATTCTGCCACTCAGTTTTTTTTGGTTATGTCCCTGCTCATCCTCCAGATCTTGAGAACGAATTACTGGAGGAATTAAAGTTGTTTAAGATCAAGTTACTTCCTCCCGACACCAGAACACTACTTCAGCCAATGAATCAGCAAGTTTTTTCGAACTTCAAGAAGCTTTACACCAAAGCATTATTTCAGCAGTGTTTTGGAATGATAGAAGGACCAAATCTTGCCCTCTAAGATGTAGAAAAATCACTCATAGTTGTCCAATTAGATATTTAACTTTTCCGTCCGAATATATCCTTCATCAATTTCACAGCCATACGACAATAAGAATTATTTGCATTATTTTGATTAAATTAAGATAATTTTTGTGACTTTTCTTCAATGAGAAAACTTGCTTGAATATATTTTTTCATCGTCATTTTTAACTTTTCTCTCAATGTAAGCTATCTCCGATTCTTCATACATTCTATTTTGACCAGGTTTTCATAATATGTATATCACGGATTTTACCAAACTGATTTTCGCCACAAACGAAGCAAAGAAGAATATTGCTTACAATGAAAACAACAGAAACTTCAGGTTCATAATTATTAAATACCGATTTGTAACAGCTGTGACTAAACGAGGCATCAAACCTGTATTGTGTTTATCGATTGAAATTACGTTTCCACTGACAGGAGACGATCTATTCTGTTATTAAGCAAACCTTTCGGGCATAGGGATGCACGGCCTAAAACATGAGGTACCAACTTCATTTCTGGGCCCCTTTTCCATTGAACGTTTTTGTATTTATGTATGTAATTTTGAAATTAAATAAAACAAAGCTACTTAAATAGTAAAATAATTAATTTAAATTACTGGGAACAATTACGTGAACAAATATTGTTAACAATTATTGTAATTAATTATTCTATTTTTATTGTAATTTTAAAAATGTTACATGTGCATAAAATAATAGTGGTCGCTAATGACTACATTTGTTTCTAAAGCGTCCTAAACGAAATATCATTTTAAAAAATCCATAGTCGTCAGTTTAACTTAGGGAGAATAAGGGGTTGAAAATATTTAAGTAAATAAAATGTTTTATCACGTACGGCAATGGAGCCCCATTCAGGAGGCGACGGCCTTGAGCATTTTCATTGCCAATATCTATGATGTTTTTAATGATTTTATTTAAGATGCTAAGTATTCCCGGGTCTGTGTCCAGCTTATAATTGTCTCCATGACAAATTTGGAGGCCTGCGGCTTTTCTTTAACTCTAATTTTCATTTACAAGGCAAACGTTAAATTATAAGTTCGGTGTGTAAACTCGAAACTTTTTTTGTTGTTTATGAACAAAGAACTAGATTCAAAAGAAATTTCCGGGTAATTATATTTTTTTGGAATATTGGAAAAACAAAGAGTAAAAATATTGTAAACTCATTTGGGGTTTTGAAAAAAAGTCATTTATTCTGCAACCCATTAACCATTGCGACTTAAATTGGAACTTCAGATGTACTTTTTTTGTCTTAAGTTGCCATTATTTTGGAGGACAACTTGTTTTTTTTATTGAGCTTTTCAGACAAATAATACATGTATGTTAATCTTGAATTCTACTTTTCTGGTTGATGTTGAATTTACATTCAAAATCTTAAATCTAATTTTCCATGGTTAAAGTAATTATTTATTAGATACGGTGACTGAAAAAGGCCACATAAGATTGACTATATATTTTCAGCAATGTCAAGTGGGGCTTATCAGCAGTGGAACACACCAACTTAGGTGTCTCAGGGCATCAATTAATGTCACTGCAGTGTCTCTGTCTAGGAGATCATAGGGTTCGAGCCCCGACGGTGGCAGGATTTTCGACACTAGCTTGTCAGCTAATCGAATTCAGTCGCTGTCTGGAGAAGAAATCTAGCTTTCGTAGCAGTTAACGCCCAGAATCGCAAGTCAATCAGTAAAAACCGCAAGGACTGTACACTCTATTACGGAAAGGAACAGAGAAAGTGGGATAACAGTTTTTTTATTATAGTGCAGATTTTCTTTTTCATAAAACAATCAAAAATGTCCACCCTGGACTATTAATTAATTATCTTTTCTTCTTTTACCTTTTTCCCGTTAGTACGGGGTCGGCGCTAGTGGGCGCGGGCTCAGTTTTTATTAATTTTTCCGCCACTCCATTTTTATACAAAATTTGGCAATGTTTTACGACCGAATACCCTTCCTGACTCCAGCCACAAGGGGGACACAAACACAATACACATAGAAAACACACACAATCACGAAACACACATGCCCGACGTGGGATTCGAACCCACAATCCTCCGATCCGAGATCGCCACGGCACTACTGCCTCAGCGATCTCGGCCACCCGGTAACGAACTGGACTATTAATTAATTAATTTAATTTAATTTGTGCCAATTTTTTCTGATATCTGCCCCATTGTGAGCCGGTAAAATTTATTATATCGATAAATCGCACTCATCGCAAAAGTTGCTGTTTGAGGTAATGAAAAAGATTGTGAGATTTGAATTCTTTCAGGTGAGGGTTTGATTCCATATTTGTACACGTTGAAATCCAAAAACTATATTGCAGATTTTAACAGTTTTGAATTTGATTGATTTGTTACAATACCGGTTTTATAAAGACGTAATACTTGTTGAACTGTGATTAACATATTTGACTTTATATGAATTCAACTTGTAATCCGTAGATAAGCAATAATAAGGTAGAAAACTGAAACAAAAATGTAGGGCAGAAACAAAACAAAAAAAAATCGTTCCCACAGTGTTACTCGTTCGCGAAATCATAATTACAGAGTGACTCATTTCAGGAAAAAAACATAGTATCTCATAATGTATATCATATAATCCTAATAATATTAGAAAAAAATAAAATTCCTGCCCTGTTTTGAACCCAGAAGCATATTCCCGTTCAGTTTTTTTGGTGTAAATTTTCAATTTTATCGCAGCCTTTGTCAGCAACTTTAAGCGCATTTCCAAGATTCGTAGCTCTGCTGTTGATTCGGGAGGTCATTGGCATCATTTGTGAACGGCGAGTACACTGCGCCCGCATGGCTGACGGTTGACATTCTAACGGCTTTTATGCGGGCGCGGTACAGCGCTAGCGTAACTTACCAAATCTGTCCATTCATTAATTTCATTTTTCGTTTGAATCCGAAAAAAATAGATTCTACTTCGTCAGACTTTCCACTCACAAGTAAGAGAAAACACCAAGAAAGTACTGTGCAGAAACAAAGCGTTTCTCTTCAAAATGAATTAGAAACGTTTGCTCATCTAATTGCGGAGAAGACGGTGATATTTTTCCTCCTGAAATACTTCCACGCTTGTATGTCTCAAAGGATAGGAATCGTGTATAGCCGGAGAATTTTATCTTCTGTAGTCTCATCATGGTCTCCATGAATTATTTTTCTTACGTACCTTGTGTATAGAAAAACACCACGTACTACTCCAAATTGTATCTGGAATTGATATTTAGCTATTATCAACCTACCAGGAGCTAACTGACGTGATCTGCAGAATAAAAAGCAGGAGAGTAGTTTGAAACTTGTGCATTTGTGAAATGTAGAGCATGTATTATGTTTCACTAATTTTTGTTGTCATTAAAACCTCAGTAAATATCTGAGAATTAGACGTAGATTTTGAGAAATAAAGAAGTACTAATACTGTGATGTGAGAAAATAGAATGATACGAAATTAGCTCTTAAAATGTAATAGTTAAATGAGATATAAAAAAACTGCTTTGAAATTTGCGATGAGCCTTGAAGTTGACAGATAATTGTTTCTTGTCGAATTTTTTGCTAATAAATAAATTAGAAGCAACAAATTGTATTGATTCCTTGCGAACATTAGAAATTTCATTTAAGTATTGTGCTAAAGTTTCAACCGGAATTTATATAACCAACAAAATTTGTAAATACGGTTTATACAAAAATTGGCGAAACGTTGATAAGCGAGCATTCACAACCCTCAAAGATTTTCGATCGTCTTTTCGTTCAGAAATGTATCGTCTCCCATTTGTTAGGGTACTGCTCCGGTATTCGCCTGGTGTTGAGCGGAGAAACCACGGAAAACTACCGAGCAAAGTAGCCGGCCGCTAGAATTCTCGTCCAGAGAGCGACTGAATTCGGCCTAGCTGACAAGCTCGTGTAGAAAATCCTGCCGATGTCGGAACTCGAACCGACCTCCCGGTCAGAGGCACTGCAGTGACATCAGTTGATGCACTGAGCAATTTCTCCTGATCAATTCTTTGACCCTCCATAACCTCCTTTCGAATCTAATTTAACCACCTGAAATACCATGTTTCGAATCTTATTTAATCACATGTTCTTGATGCGTAAGCTGCATTTTTATAGCTACTCATTTTCTATATCTAATATATTTGTTCATTTTCTGCTGCCTAGGGACTGACTGACCAAAGGATTGTAATTATTCAATAAAAACATAAATACCGAAAACTTCGATCTCGGGAGGTGGGGGTATAGTATATTCTTCAACGAGCGTAGAATGATAGCTATTATTCACGAGTTGATGTTTACGACAAAGTAGGAGCGAGTGTCGGATTTTCTACGACTGAATAATAGCCATTCTACGCGAGTAGAAGACTATACTTTCTCTACGACATTCAAATTGATATTTTAAAATACTAAATGGATGCCTTAACCTAACAGAACTGATACTGAACTCGCTATGCTCTCTGACCCTAACAAACACCAACTGTTTAGTGGTTCACCTGTCTTACGACAGTTCCAATCTGCGGCGGCAGAGCACGCAGCGCCTCTGTAGGCGACTGCAAGAACCCTCTGCTGTATATAATGAACTATGACGAATCTCATTGGTCGACAGCCGTGAGAGAATAATATTCTCGCGCGGCTTGTGGAATCTGTATCATTACTGCATCTGATAACGTGCAGAAATGTATACATTCCGGGGTAGTCGTAGAGAAAATGTTGTATTTCAAAAGCAAAGATATTAAGTTTAGCGCCCCCTCTGAGTAGTAGGCGTCCCACGTCCATGCTACTCCTAATTACGTCTGTGTTATGCAGAGAAGTCGAGTTATGTCGTGTCGCCTCTTTCTCAAGCACGTTTTGCGTGTCTACGCTTCGCACACTTCTCACGCTTCTCACTAACAGCTAACAATTAATAAAATTAAAGACGTTAAAATTCATGATAATATAAATTACAGTTGTTTAAATATAAATTACAGTTGTTTAAATATAAATTACAGTTGTTTAAATATAAATTACAGTTTGAAAATATGCACAAAATGATACAATCAAGGAGAGAAAGAGAGCTAATTTATCCATAATTGAATAAAATAAGCGTAAGCAAATTAACCTTTATATTAAGAAGAATTACTAATGAATACATCAAATTGTATGCCAAAAAATCCTTTAGCGGGAGAATTCAAACATACATGTTTGCAATGTTCAATTCGAGTGCTAATAGTCTAATATAATATATTATTCATAAGTTTTCTTGTAATTCATAGTTAAGACAGTATAACTATCCAACCCGAACGACATGAAATATCACCACAGTGAAGGAAAAATATCTTAAGGTGGCTCCACACATTCGGTATTCGCCGAGCAGCGAGCTACTGCTCGCCCGATCTCGAGCAGCTGATGCGTTCGGCGAATGTTCGCTTCCTTTGATGTGTCCAAAAGACCGACACGCGGTGGGTAGGGCGAGCGCCGAATATTCGTCACTGGGCAAATAGTAAGCGATCCATCCACACTACTCGGGATTCGGCGAGCGGTTGCTCGCTGTTCGCCGAATAGCGAATGTGTGTAGCCGCCTTTACACCATGAATATGATTACCTGAGGCGCGTGTCTAGTCGTGCTCCTAAATATACAACTGCCTTCTTTTTAAATATCCAACTGTCACCTTCGGTGGTATCTGGGGTAAAGGATTCTGATTTGATCATTAGTTCAACTAAGAGTATGTTTAATGATGTGAATTGTTTTGAAGATAAAAAGTTTATGCAATATTTTATTGGGTTCGGTTTTGTTGTTGGCGAATCTTGATTTCAGCATAGACCCTAGATACAGGGACTATCTTGGTATTGGATGTTGGGCGACTGGCTATTTGTGCAGCTAGAGTCGAAAACTTGAATTATTCCCCGAGTGCGCTGAATACTAAACTCGCGTGGTTCCATAGCGGAGAGATGGTTCAGATCACATATCAGTGCGCCCCCGTGCCCCCTTGAGCATATTGCTCTGGGACGTAAGATGCATACTTCAGGGATCTCTGATGGTCACCGATGAACCATATGTCTAGGTCAGCTTTGCATCGATTACTGGGGTAATTCACTGATCAGAGCCGTGTGGTCCACCCCAAACGAAATTATTCGTTCTCGTTAAATCGTAATCCATCTCTTTATTTCTTAGGTCCTCTCCAATATTAGATTTAATGCACTGTAGTAATAGGATACACATAATTAAATGACACTGAATATCATTTATCATCTCACAAGCAAAGATTAATATAATTACATTAACACACTTACACCCAAACACGTTTCTCCGCATTCTTTTCTTTTATCTATAGTGTGTAAAATTATTAATGTACATCTCACAATACAATTCATTTGCATCTGTGAATTATTTCAAGGTAATGCTGTCCTTTTTGTACATATCTTCTAAGTCAGCTGTAGAGGATGCACAAATGAACCATCCCGACACACGATAACGTTTCTAATTAACATGGAATGCTATAAAATTTACATTCGAAAAGGCTGTCAAGGTTGTTTAAAATCTTATCGTACAGATCCTTGTAGAAAAAGATCTAAGTAGGTAAGGAAATCTTCTTTGAAAATGATTCGAAACCTACGTGTTAAAATTAACTTACGAAATACATGAATGGGATCTCCCTTCTTATATAGATGTATAACTTTATCTCCCTGCATACATAATGTGGTCACAAGAAATGCCTAATATATAATTGTATTTCTTCCTCGAAATTCACATACCACACTGCTCTGCATTATGTCGCATTATGTAACGCAATTAGAAGCTACCGGCATATCGTTGCCTCTGCAACGACATTGAATGGAAGGCTACAGTGTTAAAGTGACGACGGATTTTTAACACCACCTAGCTGTAATTCAATTACTCTCTGGATCAGAATATTGGCTGCAGGTTGCTCCGATGGGTAGATGGAGTGGCAAGTTGCTCCGTGGTTTCTCCTACCAGTACCAGACGAATGCCGCAGCAGTATCCAACAAACGGGCACGGACAGCACGCGATCTTTCTTTCCTCTTCCTTGTTCAATCCTCACCCCTTACATACAAACACACTTACATGCCCTATACGACCACACATGTCGAGAGACCAGTAGGGAGCTTACAGCTTGTCCCGTCTCGGGGGGGGTGCCCCGCTGGTGGGAGATACCTGATTGGGGAAAACCACTAAGCCGACGTGTAGATCGGTGCAGGATCTCGCCATCATGCCGGAGAAGTTCACCGCCAAAGCCTGAGACACAACATATACTATACTTACGGGACGTATGGCCTTGTCAGTTCACGTACCCGGAAACCTCTCACACACACCCCACACACACACGCGCACACGCACACTCGAGTTCGTTCAGATAGGTCAGGGAATATCCATTTTAGAGAAATCAACAGAACGGTTTAATCGTTAGCGTTTGACCGCAGGCAGGACAGACAAACGGACGTTTTGCAGTCAGTCTATTTTTCGCTATCAAGGACCCACAAGAAACGGATTCTAACTACAGAACGTGTTAGAGGAAATAATTGACTATATATAGAAACGTTTTTCATTACCAGCGCCCGGCAATATGTTTTTCTGTCGAACATTCAACGATTTCCGGTGCATTTTTACATTTTTCTTGTTAAGGAGACCGAGAAAGTAAGATTTCAGTTTTATGAGACTATTTATTTCAGGCAGGAAATGCGACTTTTTAGGTCTTTTTATGTTGTGATTCATCGTGTACAGGTGTGACGTCCTTGAAACATTTAGCGTTCGACAAGTCTGCCAACATTTACCATCAGCAAGTGAGTTTGGCAGATATTTTTGCACAAGTACGCAAACATTGGGTTGTCAAATACCGCAACATTACTAGAAAAAATATTTCATATTGGAAATACGAATTATATTTTTGATTGCAGAAAAAAAATAATGAAAGTTAATACTCATCATAGGAAGACTGAGTGTTTTTCAATATTTTCATATTTATAAAAATAAAGCATTAACTTCATTTCATAAGACAAAGAAAGTTTACTACAATGATTGGTTATTTTCTGCTTAAACGTGTATTTATTGTCATTAATTTTCAATTACAATAATTGAAATAAATGAATCCATTTAATAACAATACTTTAAAAATGGAATCTCTTTTCCATTACTTTCGAACTTATATTCCTCTTATTGTAAAAACTGAGGCCCTGTTTTCTGTTGAAGATATACCAAAGCTCAATTTAGGCGTTCAGTTAACGGCCCTGATGTCATAAAGATATGCACTCGCAACAGGGTATATCGTTTAAATCGATAGTTCACACCGCTCAAGAGTTATTATTGATTTTGGGCGCATCACTTGCTAAGGCCATTAGTTCCGTAAGTGTAGAGCATGCTTTTATAGTGGGAGGTAGGGGTGATCTTCCCTCGTGGATGGCGAGATCCGGCGCCGACCTATCTGTCGTCTTGCGGGGTTCTTTCCTTGCGGGCACCACCCCAGCCGGGATAAGCTCTGTCTCCCGACATGTGGGAAAGTATAGTGCATGTAAGTGTGTGTGTGTGTGTGTGTGTGTGTGTGTAGGGGGTTGAAGGAAAGGTCCGTGGGTCGTTTGTTAGGGTACTGCTCCGGCATGCGCCTAGTGTTGAGCGGAGAACCCATGGTAAAACTACCGATCACAGCAGCTGGCTACCAGAATTTTCACTCAGCGGCAGAAATCGACCTAGCTATGTCGCTAGTGTCGAAAATTCTACCACCTTCGGGACTCGAACCCTAGGACTTCCCGGCCAGAGGCACTGTGGTGCCGCTCACGAGGGGAAACTTAGGATGGAGAAGTGGGGAAGTTTAGATGTTTTGAAGATAAGCTTTCGATGCCAGGTGTAGTGTTGTATCCGCGTTTGTGCTACCCTTGTGCCTGCGCGTGTGCCTGTCATTGTGTAACGTTATGAAAGTGAAGTGCGACGAAACAGCAAGATGGACGCAATTGAAAAGAGTGAAAAAGGCTATGTGAGTGCTTCCGTGACACAAATTAAAGATATCCGCATTCGCCACACAAAGGACTTATGAAGTGATTTTTCCTAAAAGTATTTTGGTATTTTATTTGGTAGTAGTTGTGCTTTGCACGGACTCAAGGATGTTAAATATGAATTACAAAGACTGAAGACCCAAGCCTCGTCCTGAACTTGGAAGGGCGCAGCGAAGTGTGAATTGAAAGTATGGCATTAATTAGTAATTAATTGATGTTTCCAGGTTTGTCGACAGCTCTGGTCATTATTCCAGTTAGTGTAATGAATGTTTATCTCGGGAGGTAAATGTGAGATCGGGTACCGAATAACATCTTGACTTACGGAGGGTTTCCCCTTGTGAGGGGTGGGGCTCCGCTCCAACAGGGTCAAACTGTAAGGACCCGTCCGATATCCAGGCATGAATATAGTGCATGTAAGAGGAAGTGAAAGTGTTTGTGTAAGGTGTGAAGATATGACAAGTAAGAGCAAGGAAAAATCGCGCGCTCTCAATGGCCCGTTTGTTGAGGTACTACTCCAGCACTCACCCGATGTTTATCGGAGAAACCAACCAAATCAACAGATCAGAGCAACCAGCCGCTAGAGTCCTCCTCCAGAAACTGAACTCGATCTACCTATGTCGCGACGGTCAACAATCCGCAACGTTGGGACTCGAACTTAGAACTTCACGGTCAGAGTCTTTGCAGAGTCAGCGGCAACGCTGGCTCTGAGCTCAACTCAGCCGGTAAAATGTCTTCGTCGTATCCTTCTTCGTCTTCTTCTTCGTTTTCGTCGTCATCTCTCTCTTTCTCTCTTTCTTTTCGTCGGTATTGGTACTGGAGTTTATTCAACGCCACCTACATCTAATTAGGTGGTGTTGATTTAGTTCCCGGCGTACTCACAAAGATCGCAGCGCCAAACACGAAAAAACACGTTTTCTTCGTAACAAAATTTCTAAGTATTTTGTGGCCGAAACTGAAAACAAATTATCAGTTCCCTATCAGGAGACCTCCCTATCAGTCGAATGACACCTCGTATGTCTCGATTGGTGAACGGGAAGTCGGGAAGTGGTCTAACCGAGAGAGACGGAACCGAGACATCCACACGCACGCACACGAGGAGTTTACTCAAATACTATCTAGGGATTAAGTTGTAACGAAGCTTCCGATTGGATGACAGAGACCCCCTCTCCGTCCAGCTCGTGACCTTGATGTGCCACTATATAGTGCAATTTTTACATAACTGCCTCTCAAGCTCCTATGGGCACGGTGGAATATCACACGGCATTTCGCGTCTTTCGTGGTCTTGTCGATAGACGCATGATCACAAGCATTGCTTGATAAGTCGCGATCATATGATATCTAGCGGCACGACTGAGAAAGACGCGAAATGCCGTGACATAGTCCATCATGGAGACAGGCCTTGAAAAGAAAGTTATAAAAATCGCACTATACGTAAAAATCGGAGTATAAATGAGAAGCCGCACATTCCCTTCCATTTCTTATTTTTTCTTTCCAATACTTTTCCTCCCTTCCTCCCAAAAACACTTCTCTTGAGTGTTCTTAAGTCTCTTTAACCCAAACATTTAAACATTTAACGTGAAAAATATAATATTCGCTTTTTGTCCAAGTAAACATGGCCATAAATGTGCATTTTTGTTACATTATATATAGCCATAGAATAGGCAGCCACTGCGCCTTTGGTAGTGAACACGTCTTGAAGTCTGTCATACAGAATCAAACATTTCGGTACTGGAAAATTTTTCACTGCAGAAACCCACTTAATTCTTATTTAAGTGGGTAATTTAATGAGACAATTAAATAATCATTTTAATGACAAATGACTGTCGTGCAATATTTTGACTGGTGTATTATAACTTACCCACACCACACGAAGAAGAAATTCTTATTTTAGAAACGTTTTAATTCAAGGTATCACCGTAATCTTCTGTGTCCTTGAAAATAATTCCTTCCAGCGAGTGTAAAAAGAGAGGGCACTCGCTCTCTCTTTAATTACTGGGCGTCTTTTGCTTGTGCGTCATGAGAAATTCTATTCCCCGTGACGTAACAATCCATGAATCCTCTCGCTAATATCTCGTGATCTGTTTCCAGAAAGGAAACGTTTTGTTCTGCCAAGTGAATTTCGTGTGTAATTGCGCCACGCGAGGAGGTTCCTTCGCATGGACGCCTTCAGCAGCTGCAGCGCCCGCTCATTCGTTGTTTACGACGCCAGCGCCCCTGTTGCGTAACGCACGAGCAAAAGCTGCGTCCGGGGATTTCCCTCGTGGCTTCTGAGACACACTGAGATTTACGAATCGGGTTTTAGGACAGATGTTGAACAGTCAAATAGGCAACATAACACTACGGGTCGTAACTCCCCATGCTTGCAGATGTCAAAACCTAAGTACATATTTTGTGGTTCCAAGAATATCCAAACCATTGAAATAAAAATTTCCAATTACTCAGAATAATAACAGCTTTAGCATACATTCATTATACTCGAGGAATTTTTAGTCAGTTATAAATATTAAAGTTATAAATATTAAAGGCCTTAAATGAATCATTTTCGTTTAAATGGAAGAACATATTCAAATAATGATTCCATTTTAATTTTAGAAGTTTACGTACCTCACAACAATAAAACTCCAAACTTTTCTTCCAATTTCCTGAGATCAGAAACAGTTTGGATTATGAAAAAAAGTTGTGAAAAAAAGTCCCAACACTTTTTGAAATGGGGAAAAAATCATGTAATGGTAATGTGAAACCCATAAAATCTCATTTAAATTTTTAAAACACATGGAGCGGTAACTTATGGAGACTGTCTTGCCGTAGTGAAATTGATACATCTATTTGTAATTTGCTTTGAAAGCAGACCAACAGTTTAGTGATAGGCCCTCGCAACGCTTAGAACCAATTGGAGAAATCCTCCCCACCGGAAATTAGTATAGGTAACTCTTGTTCCCTGGTGTAAAAACTTAGTAATACATATAGACAACACACTTAGATGAACCACACAAGGGGGTGAGATGTGCCAAAAAGTCTTCGCAGGCCTTCATTCCTTAAAACGCGTCAGAAAACTACTACCTATTAACACCCGCATACGCCAAGTAAATTCGCTCATAATGTCTCATTTCGATTATTGTGATTTCCTTCTTACGAACTTCAAGCTCAAGCAACAACGCAAATTACAAATAGCACAAAATGCATGCACCTGTTCATAATCTATCTTAGGAGATACAATCGTGTATCAGTGGCGTAGCGTGACTCACACGTTTGGGGATGCTCAACAATAACACACAAAATGTCACTATCAACTACTTCATCTAACAGGCGAACGCAACACAAGATAGATACACTGGAACTACTTCCACGATCTCGATTGCTTACGACGGTGTAGGCGCTTCCCACAAAATCCTCACAGCAGTCAGGGCTGCCGATGTCTTGAAAGCAAATTATACAATGGCTCAGCTTTAATTCTTATACGCGAATGGCAATAAGACCATTTGTTAATTTATACATTGCAGACTTAAATAATATGTAATCTATTTAAGAGATAATACAATTTCTTGGATATAATTAAGAAATAGTAGTCAGGCACTATTTCTACAGTTTTGTACCCATGACCAAGCGGGGACTCCCGAGTGAGAGAGAGAAAGATAATTTACTGACCGCCTGAAGTGTGCTGCGCTCTCGTGCACAAACGAGCTTCTTTCCGCAGTAGACGCTAGCGTAAAGCAGTCGGGTTTCTCTGGGCCAGGGGTGAGGAGAGGAGAGGGGAACCTCGCTATCTGCGCATGCGTCATTGCTCGTCGCAATCTGGCGGCAGATGCTAGAAGTATTTTAGCTTCCAAGCAATCAGAGGCCAGCTTCAACAGACCGCCGAATTCAATCATAGGAAATCAATTTAAAATTAATACAAAACGTGTTTCGCTCAACAGACCACTTGTAAGATTATCAATACAGTATTTAAGGTTCTTATATACGGGGATGCTCAGCATCTCAGGCGTCCCCTGACGCTACGCCACTGTCGTGTATCTGTGTTTTACGATCAAACAAAAATTCTCTCAAACGAAAAAAGGAGAACTTACATAGCTCCTCCTCCATAAAGTTCTTAATTATAACTATCAAACGAACTTATTGCATAACTTTAAAATGCTGACGCTTGAACGATCACGTTCCTCGCGATTACTATGCATACCGCGGCACAATACGGTATCCTTTACGACAGTAAATCATTTACTGTAACTGTAATTACAATATGGAACTCACTACCCTCATATCTAAAACAAATAAACGATTTCAGAAAATTTAAAACTCAACTCAATGATTGGGTTATCAATTAATTATAGATAACACAAAATCGTATTCACATTTTCACACCCTAATTAAATACCACGTACGCTATCATAACTGACCAAAGTCTGTTACATTTCTAGACGTCTAGCTGTTCTTCTGCACTTTTCTCCTCCTTACTCTATCGCTGAAAGCCCTAACGCCCTATCTTCCTGTCAAATTCCAACGCCCTAAAGCAAATATATTACATAGTAGATAATAAGGTTTTTACGCATTTTCACTCTTTGTATTGCGTGTACTTTTTTGCTTCGTTGTATTTATCTTGTTCATTTGCCTGCTTTGTGTTTCCGTTTCGTTTTCTGTTACGATTATCATCTAGACTTCAGCTATTTTATGTGTTCAACGTGAAAAACTGCATTTGTGTATATGAAAAACTTTATATTCATATTACGACCCTTCCCTAACCCCACTCTCCCCAGTTCACAACTTATTCTAACACCCACTACTTTCCTTTTGCCTTTACACTTTTCCTTTAATATTTATATTTTTCCCCACTATATTTTTCTTGTGTTACGGTCCTAAGCCGCCATCCTGATTGAGATTTTCCTGGGTTTACTCAATTCAGGGCATTCGGGTGTGGGGGATAATTTCTGACATTTTGCGAAAGTAAAATTATTGACTTTTCATGCCCTTCTTGTAAATACGAAACATGGGCTCTCTTTATATCATGTTAGCTTTACATTCATGCTTTATGTTTCATTAGTTGTATGCGGCACATTTCCGTTAGCTAATATGATCATTGCACTTTCGTAAGTAACGTGAAATGTCAGCTCTCACTGTTTCCGCCCGAACACCTGAATTATAATTATGTGATGTAAATATTTAAGTCGTCAGGCGGAAGCGCAGGCCTTACTGTCTGAGACTCGCAAGAAAAAAAGACATTATTATTATTATTATTATTATTATTATTATTATTACTTTGGATATAGGAATAGTGTAACCCACATACATTCTAAATAATTAAAATTAAAGTGTGTACATTTTTTAGTATTTGATAGATATTAAATATCAATCAAACAAATTTTGTATGTTTCGAGCGCCCAGCCCCCAACGCTCAGTCTCCGTTTCTCTGTGTGTTCTGCTTCACGTACTAGTTTTTATCCCTTGATAATGCAAACTCACACTGCAGAAACTGCGTATACGCAGCAGAAATTTTTGCAATTATAATTATCACATGATAAAACTATGTGGGAACAGGACAGCATTTAAATTATAGTAATTTACGTTGCAAGAGACTAAAACGTGATTTTATCTGCGAGTGAACACGATTACCACCCGACGCGATGTAGGATTGTAGTGTGCTAAGTTTTTCAAATAAAAACTCTATTGTCTCTTCAGTGTCATAAATTAATCCATTACCATCACATAAACTGAGATGCAATCGTAAACAATTATACAAGTAGTTTCTGAGATTGCTCAAATGAAATAATAGTTTCCACAATTATTTTTGTAGCTTTATTGCAAGAGTATATGTTTTGAAAACAAGGGACGTTAGGAGCGAGTTTTCAGATTTGTACGAATGCAATAAGGCAACATTATATACGAGTTGCATATGCTATTTTTTGTATCATAGCGTTATAAATTTATAAGAGAGTGAAATTTAATTTGGGAAAACAACTTTGTGACGTCACGGGTATTTGACATCTGTTTGAGAAAACTGTGGTCGGCTAATCCGTTTACCGCTATTCTCTCTCTGCGATTGGCTGAATGTGTGATGACGCAATTATTCGTGCCACAAACGGCAAATATGTCATAACTTGTGCCATAAAATGCCCTTAATGAATATCTCTTATAACGAAAAAAATTCCTTTATAATGTTCGAATAAAAAAAATATTTTGTTGGAAAGATTGTCTTGAAAGACGTGCAGTAAACGGATATGTTTTGAAATATGTAAATAGCATTTGCAATGGATTTTTTTTCTCTAGAGAATAAAAACATCATGTTCTTTTTCATAAGGACAATAAATTAAATTTGTAGTAATAGATAAATTGAATTAAGAAATAAATTGATGTTCACTGGAGTCGCTTTCGTCCCGGACACTGCTCTGGATTTTGCCCCCATTCTTTATCTCTATGGATCTCTTTCTATCCCTCATCCACATGCTCTTGCGCCCCTGTCTCTAGCACTCAATCTCCGTTTCCCATCATCGAATGAATACCACTAGAGCCTGAAACTTCATGCGCTAAAGGAGTTAAAAATATGCATGCAACCATGAACTTAAATTGGCAATATATGCCCTTAAAAAGTAAGAATATGTAGTTAAACAAAAATGATTAGCAACAGTTAACCTTTATTTATAAATAGTGTTAATTTCAGACAAAGCGTGTGTAATCCCTCCCTATACAGTACTTGAGTAAACTCCTATACCGTGCGTGTGTGGAGATTTCCGTGCCTCACGGCTAGACCACTTCCCGTGCACCAATCGAGACATATGAGGTGTCGAGTCTCAGTCCCCTGTTGGGGAACTGATAATTTGTTTTTCGATCCGGCCATTGGATTCCAAGAAATTGTCAAAAACGTGTTTTTTCGTGTTTTGGATCTACGATCCTTGTGAATAAAACGGAATTAAACCACCGCCACCTAAATAGATCAATGCAAGTGACTTTGACTAAACTCCGTTATTTTCAGTCCTCCACACTATAATTTTCTTTCATGAGGTTGGCAACTGATTTTTGACAAACGAAAAAAAAAACTAAATTAAAATCGCCCGGCAGAATGTGTTGTAAATTCTGAAGTATTTTAGTTGTAGTGAAGTGTGAAGTAGAATTTGCAACTTGCCTTGGAACATTAACTTTGAAGAACGTGTAGTGAATACGAAGGAAACAAAAACTGAAAATACTAAAAAATGCATTCTTAAGCGTGCAAAATTGGATTTTCAATTTAATATGAATTACAACTTACACACATACACATACAAAATAGTAACCTGTTAATGCTTATATATTATATATATAGTGATAAAATAATGAACGATTTATTTTACTTATTTAATTTAATTTTATTTTAATTCGCTAGCTCAGTTTGTGGGTTCTATACGATGACACACCTGCACGCTTACCAGCAGGCTGGTTGTCACCGAATTGCCCTCTATACAGAGAAGCCTGGAAGTCGGAAATTATTTATATTCCGAAGGAATTACATATAACGTGGCACAACAATAATTTTGTTTATTAAAAATTGAATTTGGGATTAACGATATAAATTCTCTTGATTGATTGCATGCATCAGGTTCACGGTACCGAATTGTCTGGCGTTGTGAAACGATGGCCCCGCAGTTCGTAGCCCCTTGGCTTCCGCGTCGAAAATCCCTCTTCGCGCCGGTCGTTGCCGAAGTCGTCTGCTTCTTTCTTGCTGACTCACTTCTTGCGCTATTGTTCCACAATCTATCCTCCCTATTCACGTCAATGTCCTACTTAAATAATTCAGAATACATTCGCGCCGCTACCACCACGATGCCAGTCAACCACCAACTCTCCAGTCCAGCCCGTCAACAACCTTCGTTACCTAGTAACCGCGACCGTCCAGATTAAAGCGCGACGTTTGTTTTGTAATCTTTTGTATATTACAGCTCCGTCCGTCCAGATTAAGGCGCGGCGTTTGTTCTGTAATATTTTGTATATGACTATATATATATATATATATATATATATATATATATATATATATATATATGCGTGTGTGTGTGTGTGTGTATATATATTCGCCTTCAGAACAAAAATCAGTCAGTTTGTGGAGTTTTAAAATTTTAAAATAGGGGACAAAAATACGGAAGTGTTAAGCAATTCAGGATAATTAAATGTAGTTGTAGAAGATTTTGCGTCAGAATTTTCCGAACTGATGGAGAATGATGTTATATTAGCATTAGAGAAAAACGCAGAACAACAGCTTAAAGGTGATCATTTATGTTCATATTACAACACAAAACGTGAAAAATATAACTGTGTTGTCCCATCGTTCATACATCTGCAAATATTTTTTACAGCGATTATAATTTTGAAATTGCAATATTACCAGTTCATTTCCCGTTTGGAGTTATTTGAGTGTTAGGAATGTTTAGGCTGGAATATAACCTTAATTGCTACAACGATTCATTGGTAAGTTCAATGTAAGATACTCTAAGATCATATTTGAACAAAGATACGCTTGAATGAAATGAAGTATGAAATAAATTTTCACCACAAGAATATAATTTTGAAACTGTTTACAGCGTCGGCGACGCCACATTCAGCTAGTAAAAATATATTTTACTAAGATTGGACAAGCTGAGACAATATGATCAATGGTTTCTACGTGTTCCTGGCAAATGCGGCATTCATCATCTTGGGAAATTTTGAGAACCGCTTTATCATAATGTCGTATTCTCAAGGCCTGATCATGGGCAGCTATTAAAAGTGCTTCTGATTCCGGCTTCATTCTTACCCTTTTAAGCCACGTAAATAATTGATCTTCATTGATATGCACCTTGTCGATTCTTTTTAGATATTGTCCATGGAGTGGTTTGTCTCTCCACGACTTCTTTAACATTTTTTGTGTTTCGCATTTCATGTTAAGTAGCATCAGAAGTTCAGTGTCAGTGTTATTGTGCGTGTCTTGCATAGTCTTGTTCGCAATGCTTTTTGCTACACAAACGCCTGTGTTTCCCATTCTTCGATCAGATTTAATGGTCTGCCTCATTAGTGATTCATCTTGATGGCTAACTACATACTTTCCCACCCTGACTATTGCATTGTGCCAGGAGGCTTCAATTTTTCCGAGGCCTTTTCCTCCTTCACACAGAAAGTCTACGTACAGCAGCTCGAGAGTGGGCGACATGATACATTATAAGCAGTTTTCTGGTTTTTGATCTATGATTCGAATTCCTTGTTCAGTCCAGTCCTGTCCAGTCCAGTCCTGTCCAGTCCTGTCCAGTCCAGTCCAGTCCACAAGTTCGAAATTGTATTCGGCTACAGGTGCCCCCAAACTACCTATTGCTGATATTATTACTATTATTATTATCATCATCATTATTATTATTATTTTATTATTATTATTAAATTGCAGTGCTAGCGTCCGAGCACATCCACTTAGTGTTGTATTCATATTAACATGTAGTAAGAGTGTGCTTATTGAAGTGAGATGAATGAGCTTTTTGAAGTTCCATACTTGAAGTAGTGTAGACGCATTGGTTTAGTTTGCCGCGTTTTTAAACAATATTTTTAGAGATAATCAAAAAACTTGTTGGAATAAAAGAAGGCTAAATTAATTTCTGGTGTATTAAAGGATTGAAGATAATATGTTGCGATAGATGTCAAATTTTAAGAACAACCTACTCCAAAATTATAGTCATTTCAAATTATCAAAATAAAAACTTAATCGTTTCAGTGTTCGTGTTACAATATTCTGAAATGTTTTTTGTGAAAGTAATGTGATGAAAAAGTATTTTTTTCTGTTTTCCCGTGAATATTAAGTCATGAGTTACCACTGTAATGGCTTGATCCTGAGTTGAGGTTACTTCATTTTCCTATTTCTCAGCTTCCTCAGAATTCTACTGTTATTTACCGGAGACGCCAAAACGACCGATCAACTTTTGTTGTTCTCACTAGTATCATTGTGTTTTGTGTTGGATACATACAACAGCTCCTTGCACATTACCTTAAAACTATGGCCGAAAATTTCGAGTAAATAACAAGATTATCGGTTAGGTTTTGGCAAAGAATAAAACCGCCAGACGGAAGCTACGTCATGAATATTATTAATATATATTTAGTGTGTGGTGCTTTATAACAAAATAAAATAATTTCTTGGTGATTGGAGGTGTTTATGTGGTTTTCACAGATAACGTCCAACGCTAATAGACCCATTCTACAAATAGGTACTTTGTTAAGGTCCTCTACGTGTGTTGCGAGTGCTGGAGCATAGGTGTATGTATGTGTGTATGTGTACGTATGTGTGTGTATGTGTATGAATGTATGTATGTACGTATGTGTGTATGTGTATATATGTGTGTATGTAATCTGTATGTGTGTACTTAGAAGAGCTGACACGCATTTGCTCTAAGAGAGGCAGGAGAATATTGATGGAATTCTTAGCAGAGAGTGTTACCGCTCCCACAGATATGTTGCTGGCGCCGTACCTGCCACACCTAACTTGTTTGTAGCTCACAGCCTCCACCACTTTCGTCGCAGTTCGCAGAAACCGCAGGCTGTAGCCACTTTTTGCTTGCTCGCGCTCGGGTCCAAGGTCTTCCTCGCCTAATGGGGAAAGGAGGGGACTGCTTCCATTGCGGCTGGCTTCTCCGAGCTCGACGTATACGAATCGACCTTTTTTTATTGTTTCGGAGAGTTAAAGGAAGCAACAAGACATATTACGATGAAGTGAGCTTCCAGTAATTATTGTTGTTTGCCTGGCCGGCAAGCGTCTACTCGTACAATCTTTGTTCGCTTCACTAATGTAGTATTCACGTTTACTCTTACTTTGCGCATTCAAAGGTGCAGCATTGTATTACTTTCAATTACGAAAAATCGCACACTGTATGTACTACTACACCACTTGTTGTCAGTAGTTAACACAGCATGGGTGTAAACATTATTCAATTCTACTACTTTTTGAAAAGAAAGGGCATTTAGGGCTAAATGTGTTTTAAAGCCGATTTTATCTTATTCCAGAACTGATCAGATTTTTCTATTGCATAGGAAAAATACACTAGGGACCAAAAAGTTTTTTTTCATACTTCAGGATGAAAGTAGGTGATTTCAAAGGAAACGATCACGCTGATTTCAAAAAGTATAATGAAAAGTTTCTATCACACAAAGTTCAAAAGATATAAACATATTTAGTATTTGAAATAAACAAAATCCTTGACTAATTTTCACGTTGTCATTTCGGTTACATTACTTCAAAACTTTATGAGCATGCAACTTTATGAGCATGCAAACTTTATGAGGTAACAAGTTAAAAATCGAGTATGCATATTCGTACAATAATATGCAGAAATTAAAATGATTTGTTAATATTATCCACAACATTGATAGAGACAATGATTTGAGATTTCCATACAACCACAACCTAAGTTTTGGTGTACAGTCACACAACACTGGTGAGCAGCCGATGGATTATCCTGATCACAAACACGACAGCCGAAGTATAAAGAATAAGCAAGTTTTCAAATTTCATGTTTTTCCTTTGAAGTTTGGGTGTAAATATTCCACAAACAGAAGTTTTCGGGTTGATTCGCACACTTTCAATGTGAAATGACGATTTGAATTTAATTGAACCGATTCGATGATACAGATTATATGGCGAATTTCACTTTTTAAAAATCACAGGACTATAAGGTATTAATGTATCTGATGCACACGCAAACCAGACACGAACATCACGAGCCTTGCGATTACAGTTCCGCGTGACATCAATGACTCAGTATCTGTCACCCCAAAATTTGGAAACTCGTATACTTGCGATAAGGTAAGGGGCTAATGTTTTTTTTCGATGACTGATATGCAATAGAAAATATGAGGGTGCACGTGACTTGATTTTCAAAACATCCACTAAGACCACTAAGTCCTACTCGTAATTGAGCGCTACTTCCAGACGCGAGTATAAAGACGGCAATCTTCCAATACAAAAGGTATAAAAAAACACGAAAGCCTAATTTTGTTGATATCTCTTGAAAGTGGCATAGATTAACTGAACAAATATTTCAATTTTAAATAGATTTGATGAATATTGATTCTTCATGTATTACAGGAGCACGTTAAATGTATGTGCATTGGGAGCAAAATACGGTATAATACGATATCCAGGTACGGAATATTTAAAAACTGTGACGTGATATGACGTTTTTATTGTGTTATTCGTAATTTACGTATAAAAGTGAGTATGTTACACACTCAACCTCCAGGAAGGTAAAGATCATGTTCCCTTTACTTTATATTATTATTTTAAAATTTTAACATTTTTTTTGTTTTTTCGTCACTTTTCATCATCCTGGTCATACAGCGACCACTGCGATTTTTTAGACTATAGGGGGAACTTTAGGGAGAACACAAACAAACATCCATGCCTGAGGCGGTAATCGAGCACACGACCCTTCGCGCCGAGGCAGCTACGGCCCTTTAGCCTTAACGACCTCGGCTGGCTTTAATAATATTATATGCGCCTTCATATATCAAAAATTATATTGATTTTGACGTAATTAGCATTATTTCTGTTTCAAATTTCCTTTCTGCATCAGCTACCTTAAGAAGTAAACTCTTCAGCCCAAACCGGTCAAATAGCAGAAATATCGGGCTATAGTTTTGCATCATGTCGTACGTCTTTTTAAACGGGACAGCTATTCTGCATTTTGATTTTCAGACTCCCACCTGGCTACCAAATTCCATTCACTTCCGGAGCTTCCTCAGTATCAAACCGAACTCTGGACCAACCTCCCCAGCATATAGCCCACACTACTCTACACTACTCTGTCCGTCTGTCCATGAACAACACTAGTACCTAAACCATTCGTACGATTTCTTCTAAAATGGATACTCCCCGCTCGATCTCCTTCCACTCGAGGCGCCGCGAATTTGAAAAACGTTCTTCAAAATTTAGGGGTACTTAACACGAAGACCCCCGGACATTTTGAAAATGTTCTCAAAAACGGCCCCAAATTTTTTCTTTAAACTTTTGGTATGGGTAGTGCCTTATGTACTCTATGAGAAGACATAAACGCCATATTACTCTATTCTTTTGGTTTCGCAAAAATTTTAAAAAAATATTTTTTTTGACTTATCTCTCACGTCATTTATATTTACATTAGAGGCAAGTTGTTCACATTAGTATATTAATGAGTACATGTACTTTAAATAATGTCATAACGTTTCTCGAAAACGCACCCTTTTTCTGTGAAAAACTGGCTCAAAATTCCGCATTTTTAGAAACGCTCAAATACCATTTTCTCATTAATGTCTCCAAATTTTTTCTTAAAACTTTTCGAACGGATAGTGCTAATTGCACTCTTTAATATGACGTAAAGTTCGATTTAGGGTCCTTTTTTGTTTTTTTCAAAAATTATGCAAAAAATTGGTTTTGAAAGATCTCTCACATTTTTACTATGCACATTACCAGCAATTTGTAAATACTATTAAAGTTGTAAGTTGAAGTGCTTCAAATGACTTCTAATGAAGTGATTAGAAAACTCAAAAGTTTTCTGTTTAAAAAGAGCTTCAAATTTCGTGTTTTTTTTGTAGCGAGTAAACGCGATTTTCTTAAAAAGTCTCCAAAATTTTCAAAGAAAATTGCCATTTAGGACAAGGTTTTACTGCTGTTTAATATTCTAAAATAAATATTTCCGTTCTACTATTAAGAAACCGAAAAATTAAGAAAATGTCAAAAAATGTACTTTGGGCGGCGATAGATTGCAGCTGGCACGAGTATGTGGCAATTGAGAATAGCTAGCCCAGGCCCAAGGAAATAGAAAAAAAATACGAAAACGTGCTAGATCGACCGAGAAATATTCATTCTGGAAAATGTCCTACAAATAATTTAGGCGCTAATGTTGTTCACAGACTGGCTTCTGTGAACAACATTATGTAACCCTACTAGTTAGAAAGTGAAAATGGTACTCCTTTTGTCAAATACCACTAATATCTAATGCAATTTGAAAGGGCAACCAATGATCGTATTTCTCATAGAACGTATTCTTGAACTTCAAATCATCTAATCATTTACAAGAGCGTAATATGCGTTGAAGCTAACCAATACTTAACAAAAATAAAAGCGTTTGCACTTTTGATGCGGTTTTTGTATTTTATCTTTGTCTAAATGCATTTGTTTTCTAAAAAGTTATATCTTGGCTAAGTAAAGCATTGTAGACATGGACCTGGCTTCGTGAAATGCGCCAGACTCTTGCCAAAAAAGTACAGGACGTAATCGGTACATTCCCTCTTGTCAACTTAAAGAAAATTTTTTGCCTCTTTAATTAATTGAGAAACATTTTGGGGTATGAAGACCACCTTCTTTTAAATTTTTCAATTGACAGTTCTTTGTTTTGGTGCCTCTTAAATTGCTCCTTGCACGTTTTTTGTGGACCATTTTCCTTGAAACGCTTTTAACGCTGTGTTATCCAGGCTCGTATATGATTGGGTGAAAATCAGAATGGTATAAGTGATATTTTATAAATTCTGACAAAACGTTTATTTAATTCAATATCACGGTGTCGTGATGCTTTGGGTCATCATTAAAACCACGGCATTTCAATTGTTCATGAAATTACATTAGAATCATGAAATTACATTGACACTAAATATACCCCAATATATAATTGTATTTCTTAGAATTTATAAAATGTCACTTAAACCGTTATGGCTTTTACCCATTTATGTATACCTCAAACTGAATTGAGTGGTGATTTTGTAACTGTTTAAACCTGCAGGAAGGCATACGTGTGTCATCACAAGAAGAAAATCTGAATTCTTAATATTGGATAATATTGGATTAAATCATTTCACCTAGTAGCTACGGTTTTGCAAACAAGTTGTAAACTATTATTACTATTATTATTATTATTATTATCATCATCACCATCATCATCATCATCATTAATTATATGTATAATAAGTGAAAATTCAAAAAAAGCTTACATTAATGTACCCAATTTCTATACCTGAAAAGAAACAGAACTTTTACTATTTTCATTTACTGTTCGTGTGGCATAGATAATAGATTTCTAGCCCTCAATTATTTTGAATGTAAATAGGAAAATCAACTGAGTGAATTTACCAATGTAGGTGTGTCGTGGAATCGCGAGTTGAAGTTGCATGTTCATATGAGCTATTACTCATGATTTAAATATCCTACACCGTGATACGTGCATTCAAAACAAGTAAAACATTGTTTCATTAGTCATCTGTTAACATCTCGAATGTCCTGTTGTCGAGAATTATTATTGAGGTGGACGTGCGTGACATGAGAGTAGACAATTAATTTGAGAGATACTAATCACGCGATATCGACCAAACCGTAGAGATGCTATTTCCAAACTTAACACGGTAACATGCATGCAAACTATTATATATTGAACGTATGAAAAGTTCATGGACTTACTGTCTCTTGTGAGACATTTTAATATTTTATTTGTAGTTAACTTCATTTTATTTTAAAGCTGCATTTTTCAAGCATTTTGTTGATCGTAATTAATTTTTATTTTATTTTAGCATATTGTTTTGTTTTTTAGATGTTAAATCGTACACGGATAAACCTAGCAACTGTATCCAACTTGAACCCTTTAGTTTTTGAAATTTTCGAATAGCGCGAAGATAGGTGAATATTTTCAGTTATGTTTGTATGAGATGGAGCATTCCTAGTGTATTGTGAATCACCTCTACATTTAAATCATTTCGTAATCTCCTGCAGTCCAGTCGACAAGTACATTTTACCTGAAAAAATACCATAACTTTTCCATTAGCTGTGTTATAGGTATTCAGTGAGGGTCTAATTGGTTAGGCGCCATAGATGGTAGCTCTTGAGGTTAAAAAGAAAAAGCCAAGGAAAGTAAGGTAAAATTTTAGCTTTTTTGCCCCCCCCCCCCCGGTTAGCACATGTTCGGAGAGACTGAAAACTTGCCGGTTTAAATTAGTTCCTGAGTACATACAATATAAAAACAAGTAAATATGTTGTGTCCTTTTCCCAAGTAAGCCCCTTTTTCAGTACTTGTTGATTAAACTATTGCTCCGGTAGGTAACTGTGTGTGAAACTGTAAGCAATATACCTTGTGAGAGTAACTGATGAACTGGCTTCTCACTCATAGAAAATGGTTCAAACGTGGAGATAGGGCCGCGAGCTACCACGAACATGTACGCACACAGAGGTACAGGACCCAATAACACCCCGAAGGCTAGCTCGGCTTGTCTGCAAGAATGATCTTCAGAGAGGAATATGCTTCCTTGCCGAGGGAGAGGGAGGTTCTGTGGGGGGCCCAGTCAATCACTTATGCGCCAACAGATGGCAGCCTCGAAAGGGGTGTGGCAAAATTGAAAAGGAAATCCCGGCTCAAAACGCAAAGAAAATAACTATTTCTATATTTCGGTTTTTCTAACTTTGCCCCTCGAGGCCCGTCTTCACGATGGAATATGTCACGATATTTCGCGACGTTATCAGACGTGCCGCCAGGTATCGCATGATCGCGACCGTATCAAGCAGTGCTTGCGATCATGCGACTTCTAGCGGCGTGACAGAGAAAGACCCGAAATGCAGTGTGATATTCCATCGTGGGCATAGGGGCTTGAGGGCAGAGTTAGAAAAATCATACTATAGAAATGCGGGCCATGTTAAACGAGTAGCAACACTAATTTATGTAATTTATTTTGCTTGAATAAAGCGAACTCTTGAAACGATTAGGCAATTATGACATAATATAGTTTCATGTATTGGTTTATTTTTTTATGAAGTTTTTAATTTTGTGTGGAATCAGCTGATTACCCGGCGTTGCTCAAAATTTTATTGATCAGTATCATCTATTAAGCAGCCTCACTCTCCTAACACCCATCTCTTTCTGTATATCATGACTGATGACCATTCTGCTCACACCTCCTGTCCCATCCAATCAGCACCTTCCGCTCTGTTCCTCCTGCTTCTTCCGCATTTTCCGTCACGCCCATTCCTACGTTTGGACCAATCTTTCGCTTCGCCTTCAACTTCTTCACCCGCGCGTCTCTCTTGACCACCTTCCGCTTCACCTGCTCCTTCCACCCCTCCTGGCTTTGACCACTTTGACCACAAGGCAAAGACCGGCAACAACGGCGCCCAGATGCATTGGGATTACATTTAACTAAATATTTTAAAAAATGCGGTAGACTTTTCAATTGCAGTTATGTAATTTTTTTATTCTTTGCTGGCCAAAAGTATTCGTGCCAAATTAGGGAGCTATATCTCGAGTGGCACTATTGAGGCAATTTACACATTCACAATCTCAGTTTTATATAATCGATTAAATATGTTATTGTACAGCTTTGTTTAAGATTTTCTGATACCAGTAATTAATGTATCACTAGCTTCAATTATAATTGGCAGTTATAAGATGTGAATAAATACGAATAGAGTACAGTGTTACAACACAAATGACATCCGCAGCCTAAGGTCAATTTACGACAACTTACGTATTACGTCTTTTTAATTTATACTTCTACAATACGTATAATTCTCTCTGTAACTCGTTTGGGATCATTTTATAGTCTAGTAAACATTTGCAATATCGTTCCTAACGTTTGTTTGTGAAACAATAAGGTTTAATTATAACCATTATAAACTAACAGCATAATATTTCTGTATGTTCCCTCTTTGTTATATTTTCCTTAGTGAGAGAAACTGGTTGATATAATTGTTTTTTTTAAATAGCTCGTATACGTGTGTATATACAGAGTAATACGTCTATTCATCTTTTGTCCTTCCGTCTGCCCGTTCATCCGTCCATCTGTTCGTCCAGCGTCCGTCGATCCGTTTGTCAGCCAGTCTGTGCACCTAAACTATTTGTAGGACATTTTCCTGAATGAATATTTCTCGGTCAATCTAGCACGTCTCAAAGCGCAGCAATTTTGAAAAATATTCTTTAAATTTATCATAAAATTCTTTGTATTTTACGTGAAGCCCCTGGATCATTTTCAAAATTTCTTTAAAAAATTGCTCCAAATTTTTTCCTTGAATTTTTTGTAAGAATAGAATGAAATGCACTTCTAAAGATTGCATAAGTCCGATATTCACTTTTACCTTTCGGTTTCTAATTTTTGGAAAGAACAAAAGTTTGAATTTTTTTACAATATCTTCCTACAACTATTAAATCGATGATAGCGATTTTCCCTTCAAATGATTTTTTTTCGACAATTAGTTCTTTCATTAACATCATGTACATTTTTTGTTAATTTACTAGTTTTCGAACAAGTTTCAGTGAAGTGTGGGCAATATTAAGAACAAGAACTGACTTCCTCAAAACTGGCTCCAAATTTTGTTTTTAGCCTTTTTGTCGGAATAGTGATAAACGCAAAGTAATAATTTACCTAATGTCATTTCGCTGTATTCCTTTGTTTTTTTCCAAAATTACATAAATATGTTTTTTTATCTCTCTCATGTCATTAATATTTACATTACCGGCGGTTTGCACACATTATTGCTTTTGGAGTGTGTTTCAAGTGATGTCTGATAAAGATAATAATATTCTCATAGAATCAGTGCTACCGGAGTTATTATTATTATTGTAATTAAGAGATTTATAATTATTAATTTATATTGTAAATATACAACTATTTCTATTGCATTAATAATTAATTTGGGGCGCGTTCCAGGACCTAAAACTTCACAATAAGCCTTATGCATGTATGCCTTATTAGAGGTTTACAATACATTTCGTATTGTAAATTTCATACATACCATATAATTACCGCCAAATATTATTTTATGCAATAAGTTATCATTTTTCTTAATAAATAAAACTAATTTATCGCAATTATTGTTTTTGTTATTGCATAAACAATCGTTTCTTTGTTGGCGCACTCAGTGCGCCGCGCGAGTCACTACGTGTCAGAAAGACACGCGAGTAATTAAAGGTTAACCGCCCTCTATTATAATACGAAATTTCAATTTCAAAGTTTATGACTTCTCGTATTTATAACATATGTAATATATCAGTGCTCATCAAAATGCTGCATAGGGACCAAAGAGCACTTTATTTCCTTCGAATAATCGGCGGAAGCAAATGGAAGACCGATGACGTTTAAACTGCGAATTACATGCAGAGACACTTGAAGGTCATGAGCTGCACGGAGAGAGGGAAACTGTCATCTACTCAGGAACTTCGTTATGACTTAAATTTTCGGTATAGGACCTTCCGATTGGATGAAAATATCACCATGTCCTTTCCAGCTCATGACCTTTAAGTGACACTATGTTCAAATCGGAGTATAAAGTCGGGAGAGGGGGGTGAAATGAGCTGCATTCGGTTATTTATCGATGAAAGACATTTTTTGATTTCATGAATGTTGGATCCAAAAATCCAAATGTCAGAATAAACGTTGAAAAAAGAGGAAAGTAATGAAATTTGCCTCGATTTCAGTACGAATACAGGAGTAAATATCATACAAATTTGGAGAAATTTTAAATGGGAGTTCAGAGAATAGTGAACAAAAAATTCTATATGCCACATTTTTTGGAAGTGTTAGAGTTTAGAGATAAGTGTTAAAACTGAAAAGTAGAAGAAAATAGGAATAAAGAGAGCCACTCAGGCTGCAGCATTTTGTGGCTTCGGCAGCTCCACAAGGCTCCATCCTCGTTTATTATTTTACTTTAATTACATTAGACACGGTGATTAATTTCGATGATGAATGTAATAATTCATACTGATTTTTAGGGTGTAAAAAGATACTTTGCAATTTTTATGTGACCTTTACAATAATAAGCATTTGTTAAAATTTTATCTAAATGAGCCTCTTCATTTTATTTTAATTTGGGCGTGACGCCAAGCGACTGGAATGGAAAGGACACATTCATTAAAATTTCCAACTGTAGATTTCTCTTTATTTCCTGAGTTTGTATCTTGTTTTATTACTTGTTGCTATGGCAATACTTGCAGGGAAAATAATAATTAAACCGTCTTTGGATTATCAAGCAAAATGAAATGAAAGTTTTTTCCTAGTGGGTCTCCGTCAAAAACCTCACCTTGCAGAACCGGATCTATTTCACATGCAACTTCCTTCGCACATCAACTGCATTCATCATTGTGGTTTGTTCCTGAATTGCGGTGGTTCGTTGTCAGACGTTTCTTCCTCGCCTGTCTTGGAAATTACATGCATAACTTAGTTGCGTGCCTCCGCCCCTCCCAACGCAGCCCGTCTGGACGGGGGTGTTAACTTGACGTCCGCGGTCGCATTACCTGTCGATCTCGCTACCGCCGTGTGAAGTGCCACGTCACGGATTGTTTTTACGCGTGCTCGCTAAATCGCGCGGAATAAAAAAAAAATTACACGTTGCGCGTTGCGCCGTCCTCGACCTACAGTGAGCGACCCCCTCCTGATGAGCGACGACTCCGCGTCCTCTAGCGGATGGGTATAAGAGCCGGCGGTGGTGGAAGCGTCGCTACTCCGCGTACCCTAGCGCTTCGTAGTTCGTCTGCTCCTCGACTTCTCTAGCGTCATGAAGGCAGCCGTCGTCCTGTGCGTGGTGGCGCTCGCGGTCGCCCTGTGCGGCGCCGCCCCCGCCGAGAAGTACTCGTCGCGATTCGACCACGTCGACGTGGACGCCATCCTCAACAACGACCGGCTGCTCGATAACTACATCAAGTGCCTGGAGAACACCGACGACAAGGGCTGCACGCAGGAGGGAAAGGCTCTAAAGGGTAAACAACATTCGCTTTATCTTTTGGGTTAGAAGTAGATCTGACCTGGTCGGCGTTCTGCAGGAAGAGACCAACAATGAAAATTATAAAAATTGAGATAATAGATTATTTGGTTTCTCTGGATATGATTCTGCACAATGCAGAAAAGATCCAACCATTATTTGACAACTGTTACAATCTATGATTAAAGAGACAAAACATTGAATGTGGTATTATTTTTAGAGAAGAAATGTAAAGAAATCGTTTTCTTTAAAAACATGCAACGTGACTTAGTCTCTTCCTGAATAACATTGTCCAATTAGAAGTACTTTACAGGGTAACCCCATTCAATTGTAGTTCACTTGTTGGGTTTTGATCCTAAGTTACTTATTTTTTTCTTAATTAGGGACCTCAGGATATATGCCTAAGTTTGGGTATTAAATTGTTTTGAAATCTAAAAAAAATATTATTTTAAAACATTTTTCAATTTCGTATGAATAGATTTTCTACAATTTAATTGGTAATTTTATTGCTGCTTTAATTATTATTTAATTGGCAATTTTAAACATCGCACAAGTTGTATTATTTTTGCCTGTTCATTGTATACTATAATCCAAATAAATAAAAATGATGGAATAGTGAAGCAGGCTAGTATCATGCGAACATGAATCAGTCTAGTTGTCATTTGGGCTCTATACATTAGATACCGATACATAGTTCTCCCACTGTAATGCAGCTACACATTTGAGTGAAAATGGGTAATGAAAAGTGGAGAGTTTGCCTTGAAATCTGGTATTCTTAATATTTGCGAAGCTATATGTTTTGTTAGTTTTTTACAGCGACAGGAGTTAACCTTCTACTTAAGTAAAACGATAAAAATCACACCGAAAGTATTTTAAGAAAAAATGAGCGATCACTTTGAAGTGATTACGTGTTCACATGCTGTTTTCATCGGTAAAGTCTCATATTTCATAGTCACGGTTCGTGATTATTTTAACACTTTTGCAAATTGAAAAAAGTTCTGTCGCTTTATTAATGAACCAGAAGCCGTGACAAAGTTTCGTCTTTGGTCATTCGTTATGATAAAAGTTTAGAACATTTAGGATTATTACGAATTTCAGGGAGTTTCATGCTAAAGGAAATTAGATTGCTTCTTGAAATTTGTTTTATAGAGACATCTCCTAAAACTAGGAAGTGAAAAACTAGGAAGCTAAGAATCCTTACTGGTGACATTTGTTTGTCTTCCTGAGGCATAATGTGTGAAGTCTCCTTACCCACATTTAGCTAGCGTTGGAGGTGCCTTGTGTTACTCGTAATTTTCCGTGTCATGCTCTCCTCTTTGCAAACGATCGTGACTGCTTGCCTTTTAAGGAAGGCCTCGCTCCTGCTTGAGTCAGTGTTCCCTCAACCTCGAGATAAACGCCAAGTCATTTCCTGTTTAATAAATTGCGTAAACTTAATAGTCGTTTCAAATCTTAGGCACTATTTGCTTCCTTTTTTACACTGAGGCAAGTGTTCTCAGGCATTACTCCACTTATATTTTTTCATCAATTTTTCGACTGATTTAACATCATCTAATTTAATCTACAAGCTGAAAATGCCAATGTCACAGGAAAGTGAAAATATTGGTAAATATATTTTAAAATTTATATAAAATTCTTGTAATACTCGTAGGCTATATATTTAATGACAATGTGTCTGCATTGTTTCATAAAGCAGTGTGTGTTGAAATCAATATCTAAAATATTTCAACAACTGGTCAATAAAAAAAAACGATCACAAAAACAAATTTTCGTGTATTTCTCACTAAATAAAAATAGTTGAGGGCGCTAGTAGAAAGTGTAAATTTAAAAACCATAATGCGTTTCAAACAGTTGAATGGATTGATTGATTGAGTTTCGGGCGCGTACACTGCTATGGTCGTTGGTCTCGTGAGTGAAGTATGTTTTCAACATGAGATGTAACAGTATTCTTCCCCCCACTCGATGGTGACTTCCGATGCCGACTTACTTATTGGTTTGTGGAATTTTCCCCGTTCAGATATCTCTCACCAACTGGGCACCGCTCCAGCCGGGACACAGTTCCGGTGTATGTGAACACAGCCGGGACACAGTCCGTCCGGTGTATATGAACAACACTAGCGCGTAAACTATACGTACAACTTTTTCCAAATTGAAAAAAAAAATTCCATCTGAAACATGTCCAGGATTTTGAAAAACATTCATTAATTTTTGGGGGTTCTTTACATAAAGCCCGCCGGGTGTTTTCAAAATTTTCTCCAAAACGGCCCAAAATTTCTTGTAAGAATAGAGTAAAATACACTTACTACACTTAAGGAGGCGTAGGTCCTAATTTCACGGTTAACTCAGAATTTTGGAAAATTGCAAAAGTTTGAATTTTATTCGGCGTCTTCCTCCAACTACGAAATTGCAGATAGAGATTTTTCCTTCAGATAAGGTTGTTATTCATTTTGAGTTCTTTACTTAAGGTCAGGTAAACCACGCAATATTGCCTGCAATATGTGCTACTTTAAAAAAATACAAAAACAAGATTTTCTCAAAAACTCCAAATTTTGGTAATAAACTTTTGATAAATGTACTCTATGAGATGACATAACGCCAAATTGCTCTATTGTTTTGTTTTTTTCAAAAAATTGCAAAAACTTTTATTTTTTGTTTTATCTCTTACGTCGTTAATATTTACTTTAGCAGCGATTTGTTGACATTATTATATTAATGAGTACATATACTTTAAATAATGTCAAGTTAAGGTTTTTCAAAAACTCACACGTTTTCTGTGAAAACTAGCTCGAAATTTCACATTTTCAGAAACGCTCAAACGACATTTTCCCATAAATGTCTCCAAACTTTTCTTCAAACTTTTCGAACGGATAGTACTAATTGCTCTCTTTAATTTGACTAAAGTTCATTTTGAGGTATTGTTTTGCTGTTTCAAAAATTACATAAGTGTAAGTTTGTTGACAGATCTCTCACACCTTTAATATGCACCAATAATAATAATAATAATAATAATAATAATAATAATAATGCATTTCCAGCAACACTATTGTGTTTGTGAGTTAATGTGCTTAAAACGACTTCAAATCATGTTTTTTCTACAACTCAAAAATTTTGTGTAAAAAAAAAGAGCATCAAATTTCGCATTTTTATTAGCGCTTAAACGTCTTCTTAAAAACGGCTGCAAATTTTTCAAAGAAAATTGCCATTTAGGACGAGGTTTTTGTGTTTTTTAATATTCTAAAATTTATATTTCCGTTCTACCATTAGGAAACCTAAAAAATAAGAAAATTTTTAAAAAAGTAGTTTGGGCGGCGATTGATGGCAGCTGGCACGAGTATGTGGTAATTGCGAATAGCTAGCCAGACCCAAGGAAATAGAAAACTAATATAGAAAAGTCTGTGCCATTCTGTAGCACCACTAGTTCTTCTTTTTGGTACACCTCATTATATGAAACAGAGATTTAAATTTTTACCAGGTTAACAATCTTATGTCTTAATTTATAACGTATCGGGGGACATTGTGACCCTATCATCAGGTATAAACTGTAATACTCAAAAAGTTCACTTCAAACTACACAAATATTGTGAAAAGTAAGTTAAGTTGACTGGCAACTTAACATTGATTACTAGGAAAAAGACTCCATCTCACAGCTCTAATCCACAATAAACATTTTCACATTAAACTGTTTGTCATAATACAGTGATTAACCTTATCATAAGGGAAGAGAACTGATGAGGAACTAATGAGAAACAGTTTTTTGTGATTGTAAAAATAATTCTTTAATTAACATGAACTAAGATTAAAGATTATTTCTTCTATTTATAAGAAATGTAGAGAAAAAGACAATCATTTGAAGTTTTCAAAGAAAAACTTATGATTCACTTTTTTTGACAGTCTATCCTCGTGAGAAGCAGAAGCAAATAGCTACGTAATTCCTAATTACACTTTGAATTCTTAAGGAATAAAATTGAATTTCTTAGAGCGCCTCAATACTCGTCGATTCTTTGTAGTACTTTTTATTATGGCCTTCAAAGAAGGTGAGCCTTAAAACAAGCCCTAGTTCCATTCACTTTTAATTGTGAAGCTAATTTAATTTTGTCTCATTTTCTTAATTGAGGCCGAGGACAATAGGGAAAGCGTTTGTATTGTATTTCAGTAGCTGCATCTGAACGTCCTGGATGTATTAAACCCAAAGTCCTATCCCAAATAGCTTTTGATTTAAATTTCGTTTTATGATAATTTGACAGTATCCATTCTTTAAATATTTAGTTAGTTTCATGCGTGGCTCTATTGATAATAACATTGGTCTGAATTATGATAAATAATTTTCATTTAAAGGTTTTGTAAATACAGGTTATAGGACAAATCAAAACGTTCCTTTTACATTGTTAATCTAAGCATAGTTGGGAATTGGATGAAACTGTATTTTATCTCTTTCTGTATCTCCCAATGTTTCTGTATCTCCCTGTGATAGTTTCTTTGGTGACTGGTTACATCGGGGAAAGTTCTGTGTTAAGGGGAGGTTGTACACGTCATAGAACCAAAATTTTTCGATTTTCGTTTTTTGTGTTGTTTTGAATATTTAATATTTACGTAACATAGTGCAATATACATTTTCGAGATATTTTGTTCCTAATGACTTGAAAATGCCATTTAAATGTCTAGTCGCGGCAAGAGTCTTAGTGACTACAAGACACTACTTATTCGCGGGGCCAAAAAGCGGAAGAGAAGCTAGAAAAAAATGTTGAGAAGAAGTAAGATTGTTGGAACAAAGAGGAAACGTTCAGAGAATAATGAAGATGCTGAAGAGTAAAATTATGCACCAGGATTGTCTTAGAGTATTGTCACAAATCATGCGTTTCCCGAAAATTATTATTTTTTGTCTTCCTGTACCTTTTTTTTCAGAAACTATTGAACATAACTCTATGAAATTTTCACTAATTATGTATCATGTTTTTTGCCGTGATTTGTTGTTTTTTATAGAAGAATTCAATTATTTGAAACTCATATTGAGTATACAAAAATAAATGTTTAAACAAATAGTATGTTGCAAACAAAGCATTAAACAATGAAAATGATAGTCAACGTTTTCTTCCGGGCTAGGGAGCCGTGATCTATTGGAAAATATACTTCCATGGGTTTCGTCCGTAACAGCGACGGACATCCTCAGTAAGGAAAACGTATGGAAGTATATTTTCCAATAGACCACGGCCCTCTAGCCCGGAAGAAAACTTTGACTACAACTCCAGCCGTGAAAGCCTAGATTGTTATATAAATGAAAATGATGTTGAATCGTTACCAAAAAACAGTGTGGGAAGAAAATTTCTTTAAATAGTGTGGTAAATTTCACAGAGCTTCATAAGATAATTTTAGAAATAAAGGAAACACAACACAATTAACAATACAGAGATAGGCTGTACAAACTCCCTTTAAATAAATATTTAAATCTTTTTATTGGTTTTCATCAGCCAAATATTTCATTTTTCGTGTTTGTGTTCCTTTTTGTGACAGATGTGTTGGCTGAAGCCATCGCGACGGATTGTGCCAAGTGCACCGACGTGCAGAAGGGCTTCGTCGGGAAGATCATCCCCTTCCTGCGCAAGAACCGCGTCGAGGAATGGAAGCGACTCCAAGCCAAGTACGACCCCCAGGGCGCTTGGGCCAAGGCTCACCCGGACATCTAATGCACTTGCTGTCATCTCTTCCGGGATCCACCCTCTCTGAACCTTCTTCTTTTTTTCTGTTCTTGCATTTTCTCTTGGCGTGTAGTGTCACTATGCGCTGAGATGGCCTAAATAAATAAAATTATATTCTTGTACAGAAAGAAGTATTTTTATTCTACAACCTTAAATCAAATACCAACTCCTTGATTAGTGAAAGTCCTTTTGAGCGAAATAATTAAGTTTGACCTTGGACGAGTGATGTTAGATTATTTTCAAGAAACTCTTGGCATTCGAAAGGAGCCTCAGAGAAGTCGACTATGTGTTTGCGTGTAGCTTCTACCGAAGGTTAGCGAGTAGTGCAGGCGAGGAGTAAATTCTAGTCACCTGTGTTGGTTAAAAGTCGTTTCTAATAGTACAAATATTAATAAAAAAATTTGAAGTACGTTTCCGATACGTAGTACGATTTTAAATATTTGAACGATGTACACATTAATTGTTGAATGTGCGAAGCCTGATCTTTATGCGAAGACAATTAAATATTTGAAATGCCACCTTATTGGGTGATCACAGCAGTATTGAGAATTGATAGTTAACGTTATTTTCGGTAAATTACGAAACGAATGCAATAACTGTTACCTGATGCTTTGCATTTTACGAATTAAGGTATTGGTTGACAGTAATTAATTTTGATACAATACACCAACACTATGCAGCAAGATTAAGGACGCAAACCAACAATTAAAATTGCATCTAATAGGAACAAATGTCACACTTTTTACTTTCCTGTATCCATACGTATATACAGAGTAAAATACGTATAGGAAAAGTTATGTAATGCTGGGAAAATCAATTTTGAGATTTCAACGGAAATACACGTTTTGGGGTCCCCTGATACCGAAAAAATGGTTCTTTTTAAAACATATTGGTTTTGTGATGAAATGTCGTTGGCATTTCAACGTGTGATCTTTTTAAAACTTCCGTATGTCTGCCCATCGGTCCGTCCGTCTGTCCCTCTGTAAACACTACTAGCGCCTAAACTATGCCTAGGATGTTTTCCAAATTGAAGAAACCCTTGTCAATCTGACTCGTGTCGAAGCTTCGCGATTTTGAAAAACTTTGGGGGTACTTTACACGAAGCCCCAGGACATTTTCAAAATTTTCTCAAAAAGGCTTCAAATTTTTTCTTTACGTTTCTTGTGAGAATGAGTAAAATGCTCTTATTAAGGTAGCATAGGTCCAATTTTCACGATTATATCTGAGTTTTTGAAAATTGCAAAAGTTAGAATTTTCCTGGAATTTTTTCTGGACTAATTGGTACCAACATGAAAGCAATTTTTAGAAGGAATTGATTCGGCTTAGTGCGGAGAGGCATTCCTGGCGCACTGTGTTATACCAGTGCAAATATTTTCGTACCAATTGTTACCATAATCGCTCGTTGTTTCTGTATTCATAATTCACCTTAATATGAATGAGTTTGGACGGAGATTCCGGAGCTCAATCGTGCAAATATTGTACTTCTCCCCATACTACGTCATACAGATTTTAACTCTTTTTAACGTTAAATAAACAAGTACAATAAATAACAAGTGGTGCTACCAAAGCACATACTTTCTCGCCCTGCTTTTAAATGCTCCTGCTGCATAAAACAGCAAAAGTGTTTTCAACTAGCAATTTTTTTTTCCGCTCCGCGACCCGAACTCAGATCGTTAGAGTCAACGTGCCAGCACACTTCCCACTACGACACACAAGCGCCGACTGGATCGCACTCCAGGAAAAGGCATAAAAAGTTAAATGCCCGATTCATGTAAAACAATAATTTGGGACGAGAAAAAAATATAGTATAGATAAACTTTCTGCTTTCTCATCGAAATTCAAATTCAACTAGTGGCGCTACCAAAGCACACACTTTAATGCAATGTTTCTAAATACCTCGTAATATTATACGTCTACACAAACCAGCAACATTTTTCCCCTCCGAGATCCGAACTCAAATCCTCAAAGTTCTCGTGGCACTTATACCACTACACTACACAGGCGTCATATAGGTCGGAATCAAACAGAGGCAGGAAATGGTAAATGCTTGATAGGAAAACAATTGATATGATGGTACACACGTTTTACAAATCCAAGAAAACATGTAAAAAATTGTTAAAAAGTTGAAAATTCGAAAATCACATACAGACATTTCCAGTTTATTTATCGTGATTAATAATATTCGTGATAAGAATTGCTTCAAATGATTTTAAATGTAAGTTCCTAGATTTTTCAATTATTCCCTGGAACAACAGAGAACGGTGAGGTGACAAATAGTTCTCGCCGGACAAGACTGGAAACGACGAAGGTTCCCTTCGAAAAGCTGAGTCCGCGCTCATCAATTAGCGATCTCGGCCACCATGGCAGTATATGATATTTACATTTATAAAATAGTAATAAGTGCGTGGTGGTTTCATTTCTGGCACTAGGAAGTCGAAAAATCGAGAGATTCTGAAATAAATGTCTTTAGGCGTCCAAAGAAGGTATCTGAGAAAAGTCATACCGAAAACCTACTTCTGACTAAAGAGATTAAAAAATTAAGTGCTGCCAAAAAGTCTGTGTCATTCTATAGCACCATTAGTTTATTTATTTATTTATTTACTTCCAAACGCTCTTACATACGAGGAGGAACTTGGATGAAAATATTTCGTGCGAATTTTCAGAAAATATTTTTTGAAATTGCATACATTTCTGACACTTAAGTAAGCAAAATATCAGCTCATTTTTTCAACAAATTGTACATGACCTTTTTTAAATAACTGATTTATTTTACAACAGACTTAGTTTAAACCAAAACTGCGAGCTCCAACAATGGACCTATATCCAAAAATGAGACTAGTACCACACCGTTTTTACCGTCCCTCATTACATATGTGGAGAAAATTAACGAACGAAATTGAAACGGTTTTTGAGAAAATTTTTTTCGTAAATTCCAAGTACATTTAACGCAAAAACGACTCGTTTTTTTCAGAAAATTGTACATGACCTTTCTTAAAGAGCTAATTTTGTACAACATATTTTGTCTGAAGCGAAAATCTCTATCTACAATTCTGTAGTTTTAAAAATATTTTTTTGCAATTTTCGAAAAACCGATCTATACCCGCAAATAGGACCACCGCCATATTTTTTATCGTTTCTTATTACAAAAGTGAAGGAAACTTAAATAAAAAACGTGGAGCGGTTTTTGAGAAAAAAAAGGTGGTAAATTTCAAGCGCAAATTACGCAAAAATTACTCGTTTTTTCAAAAAATTGTACATGACCTTATTTAAAGTATTAATTTTGTACAACCGACTTTGTCTGAGATAAACATCTCTATCTTCAATTTTGCAGTTTTGAATTTTTTTGCCATTTTCGAAAAATTAGGGATATTAACGAAAATGATACCTCCATCTTTCTCTTAAACGTCCTTCGGGCTATTCAACAACAAAATTTAATCACAAAATTTGGAGCCATTTTTTTAAAGTTTGAATATGTTCGAGGGGCTTCAATTTTGAAGAAAATCGGCTGAACGGATTAGACGTTAGCGTTGACCGCAGACGGACAGACAGACGTTTTGCCGTAAATTTTTCGGAATAAAGTCTCATCAAAACATGGATTTTGACATCACGAGGTACAGGATTGTTTTTCTAAATTTAGCAACAAGATTTATCCACTTTTTGGTTACCAGAACCCGACAATAAGAGGTCTTTTGGCGAAATTTCCCAGTTTGCTGGCACATGATAACATAACTTTTCTCTTCTTACGAAGTAATCCTAAGGCGAGAAAGTAAAAATAAATTAAATAAACGTAAAACCTTAATGGAGATATCGCTGCGAAGTAACAGTGGTCAGGTAGCAGTGAAACATATCATGTTCTTAGTGAAGAGCCCGCTTCAATGTAACGTAACTTCTAAACAATAAAAAAGGCAGATTAGTTAAATGCCATGCATATTTGTGTAATACGATTACTGTAAGATATCTGTAAAAACAGGATTTTTAAGACTAGAAGCAATAATTTTATTTCTTTTCTGCGTTTTGGTCTTGCTTTCTTTGCTTTGGAAAAAAGAAGAAATGACTCTTTTTTAGTTGAAAATAAATCCTACTCATGGATTCTTTGGTGATTAAACCACCCATTGTATGAAATGAGAAGCATTAAAAAATTCTTGGTGGACGATCATCCCGATCGTTATTTTTTGATTCATACGCATATTTATCATTAATGTGCAATATTTCGATCCTAGACCGAGATTAAAATGATTCATTTTCTTTTTCTTTTGATGTTCAAATCGCATTCGCAAGACTGCTTTCACAATCTTCTCTTTCATCTCGGTCACTGTCTACTATTTTGACGACGTAAACACTATGTGAGCACACTACACACTGAGATATTGACTAATCTATATAAATAAAATTGAATATTGGTATATATATAAGAGCTAAACTCCGACACTGTTGGACCGATCTCCATGAAAGTTGACACTATTTCGTGTTTGTTTTTTTTCACCCAGAAGGTTTATGTACTGTTAATTCTGTTGCAACTCCACTACATGGCGCTGTAGAACAAAACTAAATATTCACCTCAAATGCAACCCGCAACACACCCGCAGCATTTTGAATCTATATCGTTAAATAACTCGTAAACGATGCGTTTAATGGCCTTAAAAACTAAACTTTTGAGGCTGAAGCCTCAACGTTCCTCATACCATAGTCTACAGAATGAGCTCTTCTCGGACATTTTATTACAGTGTTGCTGGTCCTGCGCTTCTCGATATTACTCACCTGCAGTGTTGCCAGGTCCCAAGGAATTCGGCCGCTAGATGCACATGTAATTCCGCTAGAATCCGCTAAAATTAAAACTTCTTGCGGCTAACTTTTCCGCTTAATCAAGATATTTAATTTTACATATAATACAGTTGTTTTTAATAAATAATATTTATAATATCAAGTAATTGTTCATGTAAATAATTTATAAATATTAAATGAATATAATGTGATACAAAAGTATTAAAAATGAAAATATTTAAAATTTATGAATGAGGACTAGGGGGATAAATATGCCATATAAGAAATAATATTAATTAATTATACGCGGGTAGAATGAATAATTTATAATTTTCTATTTTATTACATGATAACAAATGATAACAATTTTATTACATGATCACAAATTCAATATTAAAACCTAACATATTGTTGTAGTAACTTGTAATAAAGTTAATTAATGTTTACAACTTATTTTAAGTATATATAAAATGTACAAATATAAGCAATGATTAAGTACTGCACATGCTTGTGTGATTATATTTATAATTTATAACTTAAATCTAACTATATAATAGTTTACAGAGTCGGATCGCAGTAATAATTGAATAATAATATTGATTTATTATTACTATAGTTTTATATTACTAATCACTAAAGACCGGATTTTCGTGCAGTAAAACTCTAAAACTTGCAGTAAAAACACCAAAACGTGCAAAACCATGCAATAAAAGGATCAAAACTGTGCAAAACATTGTTATGTAGCCTAAAAACTCCAGTTAATCCATTTATCAACTTACTTTGTATTTGGGATGTGATATTTAGGGTGATTGAAATATTATGATTTTAGTGTTTTTATGATAATTTTGTACATATTGTTTAATCAAACCATATTTATATATATACTAGCGATGTTTACAGCTCTATGTTGGCTGTTTATCGCATCCAAGGCGCCATTTTGTTTTGTCATG
>JAHLJT010004567.1:48288181-48313296 GCA_031308135.1 Acheta domesticus | reverse complement strand
TAGGGAGGGATTACACACGCTTGGTCTGAATTAACACTATTTATATAACTAAAGGTTAACTGTTGCTAATCATTTTTGTTTAATACATATTCTTACTTTTTAAGGCATATATTGCCAATTTAAGTCATGGTTGCATGCATATTTTTAACTCCTTTAGCGCATGAAGTTTCAGGCTCTAGTGGTATCATTCGATGATGGAAACGAAGATTGAGTGCTAGAGACAGGGGCGCAAGAGCATGTGGATGAGGGATAGAAAGAGATCCATAGAGATAAAGAATGGGGGCAAAACCAGAGCAGTGTCCGGGACGAAAGCGACTCCAGTGAACATCAATTTATTTCTTAATTCAATTTATCTATTACTACAAATTTAATTTATTGTCCTTATGAAAAAGAACATGATGTTTTTATTCTCTAGAGAAAAAAAATCCATTGCAAATGCTATTTACATATTTCAAAACCATATCCGTTCACTGCACGTCTTTCAAGACAATATTTCCAACAAAATATTTTTTTTATTTCGAACATTATAAAGGAATTTTTTTCGTTCTAAGAGATATCATTACGGGCATTTTATGGCACAAGTTATGACATATTTGCCGTTTGTGGCACGAATAATTGCGTCATCACACATTCAGCCAATCACAGAGAGAGAATAGCGGTAAACGGATTAGCCGACCACAGTTCTTCTCAAACAGCATGTCAAATACCCGTGACGTCACAAGTTGTTTTCCCAAATTAAATTCACTCTCTTATAAATTTATAACGCTATGATACAAAAAATAGCATATGCAACTTCGTTATATAATGTTGCCTTATTGCATTCGTACAAATCTGAAAAACTCGCTCCTAACGTCCCTTGTTTTCAAAAACATATACTCTTGCCATAAAGCTACAAAACTAATTGTGGAAACTACTTATTCATTTGAGCAATCACAGAAACTACTTGTATAATTATTTACGATTGCATCTCAGTTTATGTGATGGTAATGGATTAATTTATGACACTGAAGAGACAATAGAGTTTTTATTTGAAAACATAGCACACTACAATCCCTACGTCGCGTAGGGTGGTAATCGTGTTCACTCGCAGATAAATCACGTTTTAGTCTCTTGCAACGTAAATTACTATAATTTACATGCTGTCCTGTTCCCACATAGTTTTATCATGTGATAATTATAATTGCAAAAAATTTCTGCTGCGTATACGCAGTTTCTGCAGTGTGAGTTTGCATTATCAAGGGATAAAAACTAGTACGTGAAGCAGAACCACACAGAGAAACGGAGACTGAGCGTTGGGGGCTGGGGCGCTCGAAACATACAAAATTTGTTTGATTGATATTTAATATCTATCAAATACTAAAAAATGTACACACTTTCAATTTTAATTATTTAGAATGTATGTGGGTTACACTATTCCTATGTCCAAAATAATAATAATAATAATAATAATAATAATAATAATAATAATAATAATGTCTTTTTTCTTGCGAGTCTCAGACAGTAAGGCCTGCTCTTCCGCCTGACGACTTAAATATTTACATCACATAATTATAATTAGGTGTTCGGGCGGAACAGTGAGAGCTGACATTTCACGTTACTTACGAAAGTGCAATGATCATATTAGCTAACAGAAATGTGCCGCATACAACTAATGAAACATAAAGCATGAATGTAAAGCTAACATGATATAATGAGAGCCCATGTTTCGTATTACAAGAAGGGCATGAAAAGTCAATAATTTTACTTTCGCAAATGTCAGAAATTATCCCCCCACACCCGAATGCCCTGAATTGAGTAAACCCAGGAAAATCTCAATCAGGATGGCGGCTTAGGACCGTAACACAAGAAAAATGTTAGTGGGGAAAAATATAAATATTAAAGGAAAGTGTAAAGGCAAAGGAAAGTAGTGGGTGTTAGAATGAGTTGTGAAACTGGGGAGAGTGGGGTTAGGGAAGGGTTGTAATATGAATATAAAGTTTTTCATATACACAAATGCAGTTTTTCACGTTGAAACACATAAAATAGCTGAAGTCTAGATGATAATCGTAACAGAAAACGCAACGGAAACACACAAGCAGGCAAATGAACAAGATAAATACACGTAGCAAAAAGTACCGCAATACAAAGAGTGAAAATGCGTAAAACCCTTATTATCTACTATGTAATATATTTGCTTTAGGGCGTTGGAATTTAACAGGAAGATAGGGCGTAGAGCTTTCAGCGATAGAGTAAGGAGGACCAGCTTGACGTCTAGAAATGTAACAGACTTTGGTCAGTTATGATAGCGTACGTGGTTATTTAATTGAGGTGTGAAATGTGATACGCATTTTGTGTTTATCTATAATTAATTGATAACCAATCATTGAGGTTGAGTTTTAATTTTCTGAAATCGTTTATTCTGGTTTTAGATATGAGGGTAGTGAGTTCCATATTGTAATTACAGTTACAGTAAATGATTTACTGTAGTTAAAGGATACCGTATTGTGCCGCGGTATGCACTAGTAATCGCGAGGAACGTGATCGTTCAAGCGTCAGCATTTTAAAGTTATGCAATAAGTTCGTTTGATAGTTATAATTAAGAACTTTATGGAGGAGGAGCTACGTCAAGTTCTCCTTTTTTCGTTTGAGAGAATTTTTGTTTGATCGTAAAACACAGATACACGATTGTATCTCCTAAGATAGATTATGAAACAGATGCATGCATTTTGTGCTATTTGTAATTTGCGTTGTTGCTTGAGCTTGGAAGTTCGTAAGAAGGAAATCACAATAATCGAAATGAGACATTATGAGCGAATTTACTTGCGTATGGCGGGTGTTAATAGGTAGTAGTTTTCCTAACGCGTTTTAAGGAATGAAGGCCTGCGAAGACTTTTTGGCAAATCTTACCCCCTTGTGTGGTTCATCTAAGTGTGTTGTCTATATGTATTACTAAGTTTTTTTACACCAGGGAACAAGAGTTACCTATACTAATTTCCGGTGGGGAGGATTTCTCCAATTGGTTCTAAGCGTTGCGAGGGCCTATCACTAAACTGTTGGTCTGCTTTCAAAGCAAATTACAAATAGATGTATCAATTTCACTACGGCAAGACAGTCTCCATAAGTTACCGCTCCTATGAGTTTTAAAAATTTAAATGAGATTTTACGGGTTTCACATTACCATTACATGATTTTTTCCCCATTTCAAAAAGTGTTGGGACTTTTTTTTCACAACTTTTTTCATAATCCAAACTGTTTCTGATCTCAGGAAATTGGAAGAAAAGTTTGGAGTTTTATTGTTGTGAGGTACGTAAACTTCTAAAATTAAAATGGAATCATTATTTGAATATGTTCTTCCATTTAAACGAAAATGATTCATTTAAGGCCTTTAATATTTATAACTTTAATATTTATGACTGACTAAAAATTCCTCGAGTATAATGAATGTATGCTAAAGCTGTTATTATTCTGAGTAATTGGAAATTTTTATTTGCAATGGTTTGGATATTCTTGGAACCACAAAATATGTATTTAGGTTTTGACATCTGCAAGCATGGGGAGTTACGACCCGTAGTGTTATGTTGCCTATTTGACTGTTCAACATCTGTCCTAAAACCCGATTCGTAAATCTCAGTGTGTCTCAGAAGCCACGAGGGAAATCCCCGGACGCAGCTTTTGCTCGTGCGTTACGCAACAGGGGCGCTGGCGTCGTAAACAACGAATGAGCGGGCGCTGCAGCTGCTGAAGGCGTCCATGCGAAGGAACCTCCTCGCGTGGCGCAATTACACACGAAATTCACTTGGCAGAACAAAACGTTTCCTTTCTGGAAACAGATCACGAGATATTAGCGAGAGGATTCATGGATTGTTACGTCACGGGGAATAGAATTTCTCATGACGCACAAGCAAAAGACGCCAGTAATTAAAGAGAGAGCGAGTGCCCTCTCTTTTTACACTCGCTGGAAGGAATTATTTTCAAGGACACAGAAGATTACGGTGATACCTTGAATTAAACGTTTCTAAAATAAGAATTTCTTCTTCGTGTGGTGTGGGTAAGTTATAATACACCAGTCAAAATATTGCACGACAGTCATTTGTCATTAAAATGATGATTATTTAATTGTCTCATTAAATTACCCACTTAAATAAGAATTAAGTGGGTTTCTGCAGTGAAAAATTTTCCTAGTACCGAAATGTTTGATTCTGTATAACAGACTTCAAGACGTGTTCACTACCAAAGGCGCAGTGGCTGCCTATTCTATGGCTATATATAATGTAACAAAAATGCACATTTATGGCCATGTTTACTTGGACAAAAAGCGAATATTATATTTTTCACGTTAAATGTTTAAATGTTTGGGTTAAAGAGACTTAAGAACACTCAAGAGAAGTGTTTTTGGAGGAAGGGAGGAAAAGTATTGGAAAGAAAAAATAAGAAATGGAAGGGAATGTGCGGCTTCTCATTTATACTCCGATTTTTACGTATAGTGCGATTTTATAACTTTCTTTTCAAGGCCTGTCTCCATGATGGACTATGTCACGGCATTCGCGTCTTTCTCAGTCGTGCCGCTAGATATCATATGATCGCGACCTATCAAGCAGTGCTTGTGATCATGCGTCTATCGACAAGACCACGAAAGACGCGAAATGCCGTGTGATATTCCACCGAGCCCATAGGAGCTTGAGAGGCAGTTATGTAAAAATTGCACTATATAGTGGCACATCAAGGTCACGAGCTGGACGGAGAGGGGGTCTCTGTCATCCAATCGGAAGCTTCGTTACAACTTAATCCCTAGATAGTATTTGAGTAAACTCCTCGTGTGCGTGCGTGTGGATGTCTCGGTTCCGTCTCTCTCGGTTAGACCACTTCCCGACTTCCCGTTCACCAATCGAGACATACGAGGTGTCATTCGACTGATAGGGAGGTCTCCTGATAGGGAACTGATAATTTGTTTTCAGTTTCGGCCACAAAATACTTAGAAATTTTGTTACGAAGAAAACGTGTTTTTTCGTGTTTGGCGCTGCGATCTTTGTGAGTACGCCGGGAACTAAATCAACACCACCTAATTAGATGTAGGTGGCGTTGAATAAACTCCAGTACCAATACCGACGAAAAGAAAGAGAGAAAGAGAGAGATGACGACGAAAACGAAGAAGAAGACGAAGAAGGATACGACGAAGACATTTTACCGGCTGAGTTAAGCTCAGAGCCAGCGTTGCCGCTGACTCTGCAAAGGCTCTGACCGTGAAGTTCTAAGTTCGAGTACCAACGTTGCGGATTGTTGACCGTCGCGACATAGGTAGATCGAGTTCAGTTTCTGGATGAGGACTCTAGCGGCTGGTTGCTCTGATCTGTTGATTTGGTTGGTTTCTCCGATAAACATCGGGTGAGTGCTGGAGTAGTACACTCAACAAACGGGCCATTGAGAGCGCGCGATTTTCCTTGCTCTTACTTGTCATATCTTCACACCTTACACAAACACTTTCACTTACTCTTACATGCACTATATTCATGCCTGGATATCGGACGGGTCCTTACAGTTTGACCCTGTTGGAGCGGAGCCCACCCCTCACAAGGGGAAACCCTCCGTAAGTCAAGATGTTATTCGGTACCCGATCTCACATCTACCTCCCGAGATAAACATTCATTACACTAACTGGAATAATGACCAGAGCTGTCGACAAACCTGGAAACATCAATTAATTACTAATTAATGCCATACTTTCAATTCACACTTCGCTGCGCCCTTCCAAGTTCTGGACGAGGCTTGGGTCTTCAGTCTTTGTAATTCATATTTAACATCCTTGAGTCCGTGCAAAGCACAACTACTACCAAATAAAATACCAAAATACTTTTAGGAAAAATCACTTCATAAGTCCTTTGTGTGGCGAATGCGGATATCTTTAATTTGTGTCACGGAAGCACTCACATAGCCTTTTTCACTCTTTTCAATTGCGTCCATCTTGCTGTTTCGTCGCACTTCACTTTCATAACGTTACACAATGACAGGCACACGCGCAAGCACAAGGGTAGCACAAACGCGGATACAACACTACACCTGGCATCGAAAGCTTATCTTCAAAACATCTAAACTTCCCCACTTCTCCATCCTAAGTTTCCCCTCGTGAGCGGCACCACAGTGCCTCTGGCCGGGAAGTCCTAGGGTTCGAGTCCCGAAGGTGGTAGAATTTTCGACACTAGCGACATAGCTAGGTCGATTTCTGCCGCTGAGTGAAAATTCTGGTAGCCAGCTGCTGTGATCGGTAGTTTTACCATGGGTTCTCCGCTCAACACTAGGCGCATGCCGGAGCAGTACCCTAACAAACGACCCACGGACCTTTCCTTCAACCCCCTTACACACACACACACACACACACACACACACACTTACATGCACTATACTTTCCCACATGTCGGGAGACAGAGCTTGTCCCGGCTGGGGTGGTGCCCGCAAGGAAAGAACCCCGCAAGACGAGAGATAGGTCGGCGCCGGATCTCGCCATCCACGCGGGAAGATCACCCCTACCTCCCGCTATAAAAGCATGCTCTACACTTACGGAACTAATGGCCTTAGCAAGTGATGCGCCCAAAATCAATAATAACTCTTGAGCGGTGTGAACTATCGATTTAAACGATGTCCTTAAACTTTATACCCTGCTGCGAGTGCATATCTTTATGACATCAGGGCCGTTAACTGAACGCCTAAATTGAGCTTTGGTATATCTTCAACAGAGAACAGGGCCTCAATTTTACAATAAGAGGAACATAAGTTCGAAAGTAATGGAAAAGAGATTCCACTTTTAAAGTATTGTTATTAAATGGATTCATTTATTTCAATTATTGTAATTGAAAATTAATGACAATAAATACACGTTTAAGCAGAAAATAACCAATCATTGTAGTAAACTTTCTTTGTCTTATGAAATGAAGTTAATGCTTTATTTTTATAAATATGAAAATATTGAAAAACACTCAGTCTTCCTATGATGAGTATTAACTTTCATTATTTTTTTTCTGCAATCAAAAATATAATTCGTATTTCCAATATGAAATATTTTTTCTAGTAATGTTGCGGTATTTGACAACCGAATGTTTGCGTACTTGTGCAAAAATATCTGCCAAACTCACTTGCTGATGGTAAATGTTGGCAGACTTGTCGAACGCTAAATGTTTCAAGGACGTCACACCTGTACACGATGAATCACAACATAAAAAGACCTAAAAAGTCGCATTTCCTGCCTGAAATAAATAGTCTCATAAAACTGAAATCTTACTTTCTCGGTCTCCTTAACAAGAAAAATGTAAAAATGCACCGGAAATCGTTGAATGTTCGACAGAAAACATATTGCCGGGCGCTGGTAATGAAAAACGTTTCTATATATAGTCAATTATTTCCTCGAACACGTTCTGTAGTTAGAATCCGTTTCTTGTGGGTCCTTGATAGCGAAAAATAGACTGACTGCAAAACGTCCGTTTGTCTGTCCTGCCTGCGGTCAAACGCTAACGATTAAACCGTTCTGTTGATTTCTCTAAAATGGATATTCCCTGACCTATCTGAACGAACTCGAGTGTGCGTGTGCGCGTGTGTGTGTGTGGGGGGGGTGAGAGGTTTCCGGGTACGTGAACTGACAAGGCCATACGTCCCGTAAGTATAGTATATGTTGTGTCTCAGGCTTTGGCGGTGAACTTCTCCGGCATGATGGCGAGATCCTGCACCGATCTACACGTCGGCTTAGTGTTTCCCCAACCAGGTATCTCCCACCAGCGGGGCACCCCCCCGAGACGGGACAAGCTGTAAGCTCCCTACTGGTCTCTCGACATGTGTGGTCGTATAGGGCATGTAAGTGTGTTTGTATGTAAGGGGTGAGGATAGAACAAGGAAGAGGAAAGAAAGATCGCGTGCGGTCCGTGCCCGTTTGTTGGGTACTGCTGCGGCATTCGTCTGGTACTGGTAGGAGAAACCACGGAGCAACTTGCCACTCCATCTACCCATCGGAGCAACCTGCAGCCAATATTCTGATCCAGAGAGTAATTGAATTACAGCTAGGTGGTGTTAAAAATCCGTCGTCACTTTAACACTGTAGCCTTCCATTCAATGTCGTTGCAGAGGCAACGATACGCCGCTAGCTTCTAATTGCGTTACATAATGTGACATAATGCAGAGCAGTGTGGTATGTGAATTTCGAGGAAGAAATACAATAATATATTAGGCATTTCTTGTGACCACATTATGTATGCAGGGAGATAAAGTTATACATCTATATAAGAAGGGAATCCCATTCATGTATTTCGTAAGTTAATTTTAACACGTAGGTTTCGAATCATTTTCAAAGAAGATTTCCTTTACCTACTTAGATCTTTTTCTACAAGGATCTGTACGATAAGATTTGAAACAACCTTGACAGCCTTTTCGAATGTAAATTTTATAGCATTCCATATTAATTAGAAACGTTATCGTGTGTCGGGATGGTTCATTTGTGCATCCTCTACAGCTGACTTAGAAGATATGTACAAAAAGGACAGCATTACCTTGAAATAATTCACAGATGCAAATGAATTGTATTGTGAGATGTACATTAATAATTTTACACACTATACATAAAAGAAAAGAATGCGGAGAACAGTGGCGTAGCGTGACTCACACGTTTGGGGATGCTCAACAATAACACACAAAATGTCACTATCAACTACTTCGTCTAACAGGCGAACGCAACACAAGGCAGATACACTGGGACTACTTCCACGATCTCGATTGCTTACGACGGTGTAGGCGCTTCCCACAAAATCCTCACAGCAGTCAGGGCTGCAGATGTCTTGAAAGCAAATTATACAATGGCTCAGCTTTAATTCTTATACGCGAATGGCAATAAGACCATTTGTTAATTTATACATTGCAGACTTAAATAATATGTAATCTATTTAAGAGATAATACAATTTCTTGGTTATTAATTAAGAAATAGTAGTCAGGCACTATTTCTACAGTTTGTACCCATGACCAAGCGGGGACTCCCGAGTGAGAGAGAGAAAGATAATTTACTGAACGCCTGAAGTGTGCTGCGCTCTCGTGCACAAACGAGCTTCTTTCCGCAGTAGACGCTAGCGTAAAGCAGTCGGGTTTCTCTGGGCCAAGGGTGAAGAGGGGAGAGGGGGACCTCGCCATCTGCGCATGCGTCATTGCTCGTTGCAATCTGGCGGCAGACGCTGAAGTATTTTAGCATCCAAGCAATCAGAGGCCAGCTTCAACAGCCCGCCGAATTCAATCATAGGAAATCAATTTTAAATTAATACAAAACGTGTTTCGCTCAACAGACCACTTGTAAGATTATCAATACAGTATTTAAGGTTCTTATATACGGGGATGCTCAGCATCTCAGCGTCCCCTGACGCTACGCCACTGGCGGAGAAACGTGTTTGGGTGTAAGTGTGTTAATGTAATTATATTAATCTTTGCTTGTGAGATGATAAATGATATTCAGTGTCATTTAATTATGTGTATCCTATTACTACAGTGCATTAAATCTAATATTGGAGAGGACCTAAGAAATAAAGAGATGGATTACGATTTAACGAGAACGAATAATTTCGTTTGGGGTGGACCACACGGCTCTGATCAGTGAATTACCCCAGTAATCGATCCAAAGCTGACCTAGACATATGGTTCATCGGTGACCATCAGAGATCCCTGAAGTATGCATCTTACGTCCCAGAGCAATATGCTCAAGGGGGCACGGGGCGCACTGATATGTGATCTGAACCATCTCTCCGCTATGGAACCACGGGAGTTTAGTATTCAGCGCACTCGGGGAATAATTCAAGTTTTCGACTCTAGCTGCACAAATAGCCAGTCGCCCAACATCCAATACCAAGATAGTCCCTGTATCTAGGGTCTATGCTGAAATCAAGATTCGCCAACAACAAAACCGAACCCAATAAAATATTGCATAAACTTTTTATCTTCAAAACAATTCACATCATTAAACATACTCTTAGTTGAACTAATGATCAAATCAGAATCCTTTACCCCAGATACCACCGAAGGTGACAGTTGGATATTTAAAAAGAAGGCAGTTGTATATTTAGGAGCACGACTAGACACGCGCCTCAGGTAATCATATTCATGGTGTAAAGGCGGCTACACACATTCGCTATTCGGCGAACAGCGAGCAACCGCTCGCCGAATCCCGAGTAGTGTGGATGGATCGCTTACTATTTGCCCAGTGACGAATATTCGGCGCTCGCCCTACCCACCGCGTGTCGGTCTTTTGGACACATCAAAGGAAGCGAACATTCGCCGAACGCATAAGCTGCTCGGGATCGGGCGAGCAGTAGCTCGCTGCTCGGCGAATACCGAATGTGTGGAGCCACCTTAAGATATTTTTCCTTCACTGTGGTCATATTTCATGTCGTTCGGGTTGGATAGTTATACTGTCTTAACTATGAATTACAAGAAAACTTATGAATAATATATTATATTAGACTATTAGCACTCGAATTGAACATTGCAAACATGTATGTTTGAATTCTCCCGCTCAAGGATTTTTTGGCATACAATTTGATGTATTCATTAGTAATTCTTCTTAATATAAAGGTTAATTTGCTTACGCTTATTTAATTCAATTATGGATAAATTAGCTCTCTTTCTCTCCTTGATTGTATCATTTTGTGCATATTTTCAAACGTGTACTTAAAAACTGTAATTTATATTTAAACAACTTATTTTTTATATTATCATGAATTTTAACGTCTTTAATTTTATTAATTGTTAGCTGTTAGTGAGAAGCGTGAGAAGTGTGCGAAGCGTAGACACGCGAAACGTGCTTGAGAAAGAGGCGACACGACATAACTCGACTTCTCTGCATAACACACACGTAATTAGGAGTAGCATGGACGTGGGACGCCTACTACTCAGAGGGGGCGCTAAACTTAATATCTTTGCTTTTGAAATACAACATTTTCTCTACGACTACCCCGGAATGTATACATTTCTGCACGTTATCAGATGCAGTAATGATACAGATTCCACAAGCCGCGCGAGAATATTATTCTCTCACGGCTGTCGACCAATGAGTTTCGTCATAGTTCATTATACACGGCAGAGGGTTCTTGCAGTCGCCTACAGAGGCGCTGCGTGCTCTGCCGCCGCAGATTGGAACTGTCGTAAGACAGGTGAACCACTAAACAGTTGGTGTTTGTTAGGGTCAGAGAGCATAGCGAGTTCAGTATCGGTTCTGTTAGGTTAAGGCATCCATTTAGTATTTTTAAAATATCAATTTGAATGTCGTAGAGAAAGTATAGTCTTCTACTCGCGTAGAATGGCTATTATTCAGTCGTAGAAATTCCGACACTCGCTCCTACTTTGTCGTAAACATCAACTCGTGAATAATAGCTATCATTCTACGCTCGTTGAAGAATATACTATACCCCCACCTCCCGAGATCGAAGTTTTCGGTATTTATGTTTTTATTGAATAATTACAATCCTTTGGTCAGTCAGTCCCTAGGCAGCAGAAAATGAACAAATATATTAGATATAGAAAATGAGTAGCTATAAAAATGCAGCTTACGCATCAAGAACATGTGATTAAATAAGATTCGAAACATGGTATTTCAGGTGGTTAAATTAGATTCGAAAGGAGGTTATGGAGGGTCGAAGAATTGATCGGGAGAAATTGCTCAGTGCATCAACTGATGTCATTGCAGTGCCTCTGGCCGGGAGGTCGGTTCGAGTTCCGACAGCGGCAGGATTTTCTACACGAGCTTGTCAGCTAGGCCGAATTCAGTCGCTCTCTGGACGAGAATTCTAGCGGCCGGCTACTTTGCTCGGTAGTTTTTCGTGGTTTCTCCGCTCAACACCAGGCGAATACCGGAGCAGTACCCTAACAAATGGGACACGATACATTTCTGAACGAAAAGACGATCGAAAATCTTTGAGGGTTGTGAATGCTCGCTTATCAACGTTTCGCCAATTTTTGTATAAACAGTATTTACAAATTTTGTTGGTTATATAAATTCCGGTTGAAACTTTAGCACAATACTTAAATGAAATTTCTAACGCCGTTCGCAAGGAATCAATACAATTTGTTGCTTCTAATTTATTTATTAGCAAAAAATTCGACAAGAAACAATTATCTGTCAACTTCAAGGCTCATCGCAAATTTCAAAGCAGTTTTTTTATATCTCATTTAACTATTACATTTTAAGAGCTAATTTCGTATCATTCTATTTTCTCACATCACAGTATTAGTACTTCTTTATTTCTCAAAAACTACGTCTAATTCTCAGATATTTACTGAGGTTTTAATGACAACAAAAATTAGTGAAACATAATACATGCTCTACATTTCACAAATGCACAAGTTTCAAACTACTCTCCTGCTTTTTATTCTGCAGATCACGTCAGTTAGCTCCTGGTAGGTTGATAATAGCTAAATATCAATTCCAGATACAATTTGGAGTAGTACGTGGTGTTTTCTATACACAAGGTACGTAAGAAAAATAATTCATGGAGACCATGATGAGACTACAGAAGATAAAATTCTCCGGCTATACACGATTCCTATCCTTTGAGACATACAAGCGTGGAAGTATTTCAGGAGGAAAAATATCACCGTCTTCTCCGCAATTAGATGAGCAAACGTTTCTAATTCATTTTGAAGAGAAACGCTTTGTTTCTGCACAGTACTTTCTTGGTGTTTTCTCTTACTTGTGAGTGGAAGGTCTGACGAAGTAGAATCTATTTTTTTCGGATTCAAACGAAAAATGAAATTAATGAATGGACAGATTTGGTAAGTTACGCTAGCGCTGTACCGCGCCCGCATAAAAGCCGTTAGAATGTCAACCGTCAGCCATGCGGGCGCAGTGTACTCGCCGTTCACAAATGATGCCAATGACCTCCCGAGTCAACAGCAGAGCTACGAATCTTGGAAATGCGCTTAAAGTTGCTGACAAAGGCTGCGATAAAATTGAAAATTTACAAAAAAAAAAAACTGAACGGGAATATGCTTCTGGGTTCAAAACAGGGCAGGAATTTTAATTTTTTCTAATATTATTAGGATTATATGATATACATTATGAGATATTATGTTTTTTTCCTGAAATGAGTCACTCTGTAATTATGATTTCGCGAACGAGTAACACTGTGGGAACGATTTTTTTTTTCTGCCCTACATTTTTGTTTCAGTTTTCTACCTTATTATTGCTTATCTACGGATTACAAGTTGAATTCATATAAAGTCAAATATGTTAATCACAGTTCAACACGTATTACGTCTTTATAAAACCGGTATTGTAACAAATCAATCAAATTCAAAACTGTTAAAATCTGCAATATAGTTTTTGGATTTCAACGTGTACAAATATGGAATCAAACCCTCACCTGAAAGAATTCAAATCTCACAATCTTTTTCATTACCTCAAACAGCAACTTTTGCGATGAGTGCGATTTATCGATATAATAAATTTTACCGGCTCACAATGGGGCAGATATCAGAAAAAATTAGCACAAATTAAATTAAATTAATTAATTAATAGTCCAGTTCGTTACCGGGTGGCCGAGATCGCTGAGGCAGTAGTGCCGTGGCGATCTCGGATCGGAGGATTGTGGGTTCGAATCCCACGTCGGGCATGTGTGTTTCGTGATTGTGTGTGTTTTCTATGTGTATTGTGCTTGTGTGTCCCTTGTGGCTGGAGTCAGGAAGGGTATTCGGCCGTAAAACATTGCCAAATTTTGTATAAAAATGGAGGGGGGGGAAAATCAATAAAAACTGAGCCCGCGCCCATTAGCGCCGACCCCGCAGTAACGGGAAAAAGGTAAAAGAAGAAAAGATAATTAATTAATAGTCCGGGGTGGACATTTTTGATTGTTTTATGAAAAAGAAAATCTGCACTATAATAAAAAAACGTGATATCCCACTTTCTGTTCCTTTCCGTAATACAGTGTACAGTCCTTGCGGTTTTTACTAATTGATTGACTTGCCATTCTGGGCGTCAACTGCTACAATAGCTAGATTTCTTCTCCAGACAGCGACTCCAGACTCCAGATTTCTTCTCCAGACTCGATCTAGCTCTGTAGCTAGTGTCGAAAATCCTGCCACCGTCGGGGCTCGAACCCTATGATCTCCTAGACAGAGACACTGCAGTGACATTAATTGATGCCCTGAGACACCTAAGTTGGTGTGTTCCACTGCCGATAAGCCCCACTTGATATTGCTGAAAATATAGTCAATCTTATGTGGCGTTTTTCAGTCACCGTATCTAATAAATAATTACTTTAACCATGGAAACTTAGATTTAAGATTTTGAATGTAAATTCAACACGAATCAGAAAAGTAGAATTTAAGATTAACATACATGTTTTATTTGTCTGAAAAACTCAATAAAAAAACAAGTTGTCCTCCAAAATAATGGCAACTTGTGACAAAAAGTACATCTGAAGTTCCAATTTAAGTCATGATGGTTAAAGGGTTGCAGAATAAAAGATTTTTTAAAAAACCCCAAATGCGTTTACAATATTTTTCCACTTTGTTTTTCCAATATTCCAAAAAAATATAATTACCCGGAAATTTCTTTTGAATCTAGTTCTCTGTTCATAAACAACAAAACTAAAGTTTCGAGTTTACACACCGAACTTATAATTTAACGTTTGCCTTTTAAATGAAAATTAGAGCTAAAGAAAAGCCGCAGGCCTCCAAATTTGTCATGGAGATAATTATAAGCTGGACACAGACCCGGGAATACTGAGCATGTTAAATAAAATCATTAAAAACATCACAGATAATGGAGATGAAAATGCTCAAGGCCGTCGCCTCCTGAAAGAGACTCCATTGCCGTACGTGATAAAAAAATTGTTTTTTTAAATATTTTCAACCCCTTATTCTCCTAAGTTAAACTGACGACTATGGATTTATTTCAATGATATTTCGTTTAGGACTCTTTAGAAACAGATGCAGTCATTAGCGACCACTATTATTTTATGCACAAGTAACATTTTTCAAATTACAATAAAAAAATAATTAATTACAATAATTGTTAACAATATTTGTCCACGTAATTGTTCCCAATAATTTAAATTAATTATTTTACTATTTAAGTAGCTTTGTTCTATTTAATTGCAAAATTACATATATAAATACAAAAACGTTCAATGGAAAAGGGGCCCAGAAATGAAGTTGGTACCTCATGTTTTAGGCCGTGCATCCCTATGCCCGCAAGGTTTGCTTGATAACAGAATAGATCGTCTCCTGTCAGTGGAAACAATTTCAATCGATAAACACAATACAGGTTTGATGCCTCGTTTAGTCACAGCTGTTACAAGTCGGTATTTAATAATTATGAACCTGAAGTTTCTGTTGTTTTCATTGTAAGCAATATTCTTCTTTGCTTGGTTTGTGGTGAAAAATCAGTTTGGTAAAATCCGTGATATGCATATTATGAAAACCTGATCGAAATAGAATGTGTGAAGAATCGGAGATAGCCTACATTGAGGGAAAAGTTAAAATGACGATGAAAAAATATTCAAGCAAATTTCAAACAATATTCAAGCAAGTTTTCTCATTGAAGAAAAGTCACAAAAATTTATCTTAATTTAATCAAAATAATGCAAATACTTCTTATTGTTTTTGCATCGTGTGGCTGTGAAATTGATGAAGGATATATTCGGACGGAAAAGTTAAATATCTAATTGGACAACTATGAATGATTTTTCCACATCTTAGAGGGCAAGATTTGTTCCTTCTATCATTCCAAAACACTGCTGAAATAATGCTTAGGTGTAAAGCTTCTTGAAGCTCGAAAAGACTTGCTGATTCATTGGCTGAAGTAGTGTTCTGGTGCCGGGAGGAAGTAACTTGATCTTAAACAACTTTAATTCCCCCAGAAATTCGATCTCAAGATCTCAAGAAAGATACATTTCTTTCCCCACACGTCATATACAGTTTTTACTGTTTTTTTGACAAATAAATATCAAATATCAAAAGATCCGGAGGATGAGCAGGGGCATAACCAAAAAAACTGAGTGGCAGAATTATTTCCCACAAGGTATTTCTTTACTGTAGGCCCCAAGAATTCGATCCATCGAACCATCCCTGCTTGCCTTGAATACATCTTTTTTGGGTGATGTGCACTGCAGTTTACTTATAGCACGCAAGTATTTTGTCTTCTCGCAGATTAAGTTTTCAGTAACAGAATTACTTGCTAATTGATTTTCGTTTATCCCCACGAGAAGTAATTTTTGTACATCTTCTAGAATACAGGCTGTTGCTTTGATACCCTCATGACTTCTTTTGTTGCATCTAGGGAAGTTATTTCTTCTTCTATAATATTGTGCAAATCCGTGATGAAGACTTGTCGTAATGTCAGCCATTCTTATACCACCATCGTACTCCTCTATGATTTTTTTAACTTCCACCGTAATCATCTCTTTCTTCTTACAGTCTTCATTTTTATCTTTCTTCTTCAACGGGCCACTGTTGCAATATACCTACATTTACAATAATGATTGTGCACTAAATGACAGTCACTATCTCGATATAAAACGAAAATGCGTTACACCTCCACAAAAACAGAAGCGATAAATATGCCGGTCGTACTTACGTTCACTGTAGTCCAAGCCAATTACACTGGCCGACATTTTTAAACTTGTGAAAAGTTACAAAAACAAAACTCACTGATTCTGACTAATTTTGGGTCGCTGAATACGAATATGATACCCGTTTCACTGGATTAGCTCGTATTTTTGGGTAACGCGTAGTTGCCAAATTTACCAAAATAATAACAATAATAACAATAATGAGCTATCTTGAAAGTACAGGAGAGTGAGTTTTTTGACAGCAAAAAGGGAATCAATTTCGTTTTGGCACTTGTGTTAAAGACAATCAAATTTTAAAATTATATAAATTAATTTATTAAATCTAAACATTTAAAAAACTATATATTCAGTTAGTTTACTAGCACTATACTTTAGCATTTACATACTCAGAATAGTTTATAAGGTATAATGTTCACAGATGTATACAGACCACTTAGTTTCGGAAAACATTGTCTAAGATACTTATATCCTTCAACTTCTTTGTCTATTCCTTTAAGAAATTCATGAGGTCCAACTTAATGTGCATAGATGGAAGCAGTACCTTGTCTGGATCGATCAGAGCCTTATACTTGACATTGTTGGTACCGGGCTTAAATTACTCTCTGGAGGCCACTCCTTTTGTGAGAAATTTTTCCTGTAGCTCTTGAGTCCCAAAGACACAAAAAACAAAAGTGCTTTGTAAATCCACCTTCCAGACGTTGGTCTGGTCCAGACGTTGGTCTGGTCCAGATGTTGGTCTGGTCCAGATGTTGGACATTATAATATTTCAAATACTTTTAAAAGTCCACAAATTTGACAACCATGATTTTGTATTTGATACGATTTAAAAGGAGTGCGAGATCTTCATAAGTATCATTCATTGGAACAGAGTGTGTTACAGGCAGCTTATTTTCGTTATGTAGCAAAACTGCTTTCAGACTGTACTGAGATGAATCTATGAAAACCAATCTGATGGATTACGTTAGATTCCTAACTCATTCATCAGGCCAATGATGTCCGTACATACGCAAAGGGAATCTTCCATTCTGTAATATTCTGAAAAAGGCTCGTTCCTTTTCCTGTGCTGAGTGTTAAGTAGTTCCGGGAGCCAGTAAATTCCATTCTTTGAGTCTAGCACCCAAGAATTAAGCTTTCTCTTTCGAAAGTTGCAAGTCTCTTACTAAATCGTTCAATTCATATTAAAGGATGAAATAAGTCTCATCTTTTAAGTGGAAGGGACTATCTCCCAGATCTTCATCTGCAGATATTGAGTTAGTGCCCTCATCGGTTCCTGAAGGTGCTGCAATATCGATCGTTTCCGAATCGTTCGGAGGAGTAGCTGCAGGTAAATTTTCTCCATGAGGCGCTGGTCTGATCGAGAATCGCAAGATTGAATATTCGATGGCACACTGTTTCTTCTTGTTACTTCCAGCTGTATTCGTCATACAGAAACAAAACGCCATAGTGATTCCGGGGTTCTCTCCATATCATCGGAACAGCAAAAGGCATCCTTTTCTTGGATCCTTTAAGTCAGGTCTTCAGCCCAGCTTTTATCCTGATCCTCAATCTTACAGTCAAAAGAAAAATAATATAATTCCCTGACAACATCATTCATCGATCTGAGACAACCGTAACACGCCACAGATGTAACAAAATCAGTCCGGTGAGTTTTTACAACCTCTGCGGGAAGAACTTGACATTTTGCGCAGGAAAGCGAAACTTAGACCACAGAAAAACCATGAAATCACTTTATGATAACAGTAAAACATTTCCGAAAATACGGGACAATAACTGAAGTTACTGAGTAAAACTTCGTAAGTCGATTCCCACGACAAACATTTTCATACTTCAGAGATTACTTACTGCCATACATACTCGTAAGAGTAAGACTGAGCCACGCATCAACGGCACTTCCTAATTTATATATTTGCTCGCCCGCGTCATCGTGCTGCCCATTGGTGCCCCATAGACGAGGCGGCTACATTCAGTGTGTAAAAAAACACCCAAAAACAACAATAGAAGGGGAAGGAACACAAGTGCCAAGGTTTTCAATCATCGCGAATTTCTCTCCCTCTGTTTCATTGTTTTATATATATATATATATATATATATATATATATATATATATAACAAGAATCTCCTGAATTTCACTAACTGAGTGAAATACTATTTATTTCTCATTCTAGAAACATTGTGGAAATGGTTACTTTGATGACATCTGAAACCAAAATGGTAAAAACTGGCAACTACGCGTTACACAAAAATACGAGCTAATCTAGAAAAACGGCTGTCAATTTCGAATGCAGCATTCTGAAATTAATCGGAATTAGTGGTTTTCCTTTTTGTAACTAAATTGACGTCGGCCTGTGTTATCAGTCAATAAGTTTGAAATTCTTATTCTTAATCACGAGGGTAGAACTTGCGATAGACTTTATAAAGTTGCCCCACACTACTGTTTGGGCAGAGGTAGTTGCCCTCAAGGAACGCGACTGCAGTCCTCGTAAACCCATAACCTTCAACACCCGTGGGAACATGAGAAGTGTAGTGTCGGTTAGCACAAGACCCACCCCTCCCTCTCCATCGACAGTGTGGAGGAGAAATAATTTCTCAGGCGGAAAGGATGGGAGAAAGTTCTACTCCGGTACTTTTCTCGCATGCGCAATCCAAAGTTTATCGAACTATGAAACCGAGTGTGAGAAAATCACTGTACTCATTATTCCGCTGCAGGTTGGGAGGGGGAGGGGAGCCTAACCAGTTCTGCTCATAATGCAAAGCATCGCTCGTACATTGAGTGTAAATATCTTCAAAAGATTTGCTCGTCTTGCAAAACATTCCCAAACCTAATTATTCGCAATCCAAGGTTTTACTATATTATTAATAATAATAATTATAATAATAATAATAATAATAATAATAATAAACATATAATGGCCGGATGTACTGCACTTGCTAACAGCGCGTACTTGGGGAGAGAGAACCAACTAGCTAAGTGTCGATCAACAATTGGCTCTCAAGCATGGAATGTTAAATAGTGGAGCTCCTCCAGATTGTAGATACAACCCAGCACCTGCAATGGAAGCAAATGATTCCATCATTTATTTATTGGGAGAGACCCACATTAACAGTTGAATCTGTGGCTTTCAATAGGCCATTTATAGTTTTGATTGGCAGAAACAAGAAAGAAGATACGCTTGTTGTCATTGACGTACCACGGACACACAATCTAAATAAAACAGGGGTCGAGAAAATTACAAAGTATGAAGATCCTGCTCTAGAAATAAAATTAATGTGGAAACTACAGAGTGTAACAACTTATGTACTTGTCATTTCGGCTGGAGGTGTTGTAACAAAAAACGATTCAGGAAACATCTACAAAAATTGGCTTACCTCAACGAATCCTAAATTATGGACAGAAAGCAGTGATCCTGCAAACATGTCATATAGTTCGCAAGTCCTTGAACTAACACAAATGAGGCTCCCATATCGGTCTTGGGGGTCAGAGTGAAATCTCTCTCCTCAGTGACCGAGCTCTTCCTTACCGTGGCAGGAATGGGCAAATTGAACCCAACACTAACTGCTAATAATCACAAGAGGAAAATATTATTATTAACAACCACAGGGTAACAGATTAACCGGGGAATTTTCCAAGGAGATTCGCTATCCCCTCCGCTGTTTTGCATTAAGCTTGATCCCATTATCTAGACAGTTGTCGCACTCGACTTTGGTTACAAGCTCAATGGTGATGAATGGCCAGTATCACATTTGTTTTACGTGGATGATCTTAGAATGTTTGCAAGGAATAAAGCGATTCTCTCCCAAATGCTGCCCGTCATCAATGATTTCAGCAATGACATCTGCATGACGTTTGGTCTTGAAAACAGAGGCATTGTTAGTGTAGCAAGAAGCATTGCAAAGAAAACTATGCAAGGCACGCAGAATGACAAAGACACTGAACTTCTGATGCTACTCAACAAGAAATGTGAGACTCAAAAAATGATAAATAAATTGTGGAGAGACAAATCACTCGATGGACAATATCTAAAAAGTATCGACAAGGTGCAGATCAATGAAGATCAATCATTTATGTGGCTTAAAAGGCGAAGAATGAAGCCAGAATCAGAACCACTTGTAATAGCTGCCCAAGATCAGGCCTTGATAATACATTATGATAAAGCGGTTCTCAACATTTCCCAATATTATAAATGCCGCATTTGCCAGGACTACGTGGAAAACATTGATCATATTGTCGCAGCTTGTCCAATCCTAGCTAAGACCCAATACTTGAAAAGACACGGCATGGTGTGTAGCTACCTCCCCTGGCAGATCTATGCCGCCCTCGAAGTTCCAAACACATGCCCCAAGTGGTACGAACACTCACCAAATCCGATGACGCCTTTTGGATTGTGTACAATCTTGTATGATCATTAAATCCAAACTGATTGCACGATAACGACAAAGCGGATATAGTTATGCGGGATTTGGAGAAAAAATCGTGTCTGCTTGTGGATGTTGCTGTGTCGTGTGATCAAAACGTCGTTACCAAGGAAGCAGAGAAACGTCTTAAATTCAAGAGTTTGGAAATCGACATCAGCCGAATGTGGGGCGTAAAAGCACACGTCGTACCGATAGTCATCGGAGCTCTGGGATTTGTTCCGCAAAATTTGTGTAAGAACTTGTCTAAACTCCCAGGTAATTCAATAGACAAGGAAGTGAAAGAAATTGCTTTATTTGGAACAGCCCACATTTTACGCAAAGTATTGTAGAGGCACCGACAGTTCATAGATCTATTCCTTAGGTAGCTTGTTGCAACCTGGAGTAGATTTTATTTTGAGCCGATTCATAACAACTTTAGTCGTGATGTATTGTAATAATAATAATAATAATAATATATAATGTATAATGTATAATATATAATATAATAATCGTATTATAATAATATATGTGGTGAACCACACACGACAGGGAAGTTCACCGTCACACATGGAGCGCGCCGGTGTTTATAGACAGCAGGGCACACACACGCTAAATTTGTTTACGTAGGCGCCAAGCATGCGTCTTACCTGCTATCCAGCGCCGGCATTAAGAATCTCAGGGGTGAGTGGGCGCTCTGGGTCGAGGTATGCATTTGTTTACTAACTACGAAATGACTCACACAGGTATGGTATTCTACTGAAGTGTCACCCGTCCAAGTGGCGTGAGCACGTTTATTGATTCTGGCGCAAGTGTCTTTCATATAAATAATAGAAATTACTCTCTCCCATAGTTGATTTCACTTTGATTACAAACACGCAAACAAACGAAAAAATATGGTGATGTCTTTGTTACCTCGCTTCGTCTGACTTGCACGCTCGCGGGCAGTTTACCAGTTGTCTCTCGCGATGGGGTTTGATGAGGGCTCGGCCGATCGCTGCGGGTAGTCTCGGCTCCGGTGGAGATGGCATGGGCGTCAAACAACGTCCTGGAAGTTAGCAGGACCATTTCATCCAATCACAAAACTGCATATTGCATAATTTGCCGCTTTTTTGCCGTTTTTAAGATGCGAAAACAAAAAATTTGCCGAGGGGCCATTTTCCCCAAAAAATCGGTGTTCATGCTAACTTCCAATGGAAGTTAGCAGGACCATTTCATCCAATCACAAAACTGCATAGCGCATAATATGCCGCTATTTTGCCGTTTTTAGGATTGTGAAAACCAAAAATTTGCCGCGGGCCATTTTCCCGGTTTCGAATCCCAGAAATGTTCATTTTGGAAACCACTTTCAAGGGAAAGGCGCGATGTCTCCTAAACCATTGGCCTTAAGAATTCATTATGAGCGCCGAAATTAGCTGCAAGAAAGTGTAAAATAGATTCTGTAATCAAAAAATTTGCCATGGACCGGATAGTTACAGTTTCCCATGTTCGAATTCCAAAACTTAACGTCATGGAACGGCTCCTTTCCAGAAAATGGCGCCGTATATCCTAAACCATTGACGTCAACAATTCACGCTTTGCGCCGAAATCAGCTGTGAGCAAATGCCAACTATAATCTGTAATCAAAAATATTTGCCGCGGACCGGTTAATTACAGATTCCCGGGTTCAAAATCCAAAAATGTACGTCTTCGAACGGTCCCTTTCAAGAAAAGGGCGCCGCGTCTCCTAAACCATTGACCCTAACAATTCACGCTCGCTCAGCGCCAGCGCTAGCAGCAGAAGACCGACTCGAGTGCCTTTGCTAACAGCACGACATCGCCTGCAACGCCTCTCCTGGGCTTGTGACCTAATGTATTGACCCCTAGAAATACTACTGGTTAGACGAGTCCCGATTTCAGCTGGTATGAGCTGATGGTATGATTCCAGTGTAGCACAGACCCCGTATAGGCATGGACCCAAGTTGTCAAGAAGGCACTCTACAAGCTGGAAATGGCTCCAGAATGGTGTGGGCTGTTTTACATGGACCGAACTGGGTCCATTGGTACAAATGAATCGAGCATTGACTGGAAATGGTTACGTTCAGACACTTGGAGGCTACTTGCATCCATTCATGGACTTCATGTTCCCAAACAACGGTGAAAATTTTATGAATAACAATTTCCATGTCACATGGAGACATTATTCGCGATTGATTTGAAGAAAATTTTTGATAATTTGATCGAATTATTTGGCCACCCAAACTGCCCTACATCAATCCCACCTAAAGTTTATGGCACACAATCGATGAGTCAGTTGGTGCACATATCCTGCTCTGGAAACGTCTTCGCAATTATGGACGGCTGGAGAGGCAGGCGACTCAATATTTCCGCAGGGGACCTCCAACGACTTGTTGAGTCCATGCCACGTCAAGTTGCTGCACTTGGCAGGGCACAAGGATGTCCGACATAATATTAGAAAGTTTTTCCATGACTTTTGTCACTTCAGTGTATTGCATTAATGATATGTCTGCAATTTTCAGGATTCTAGCTAGCTTGAGAACACTAATACAATACTATCTCTTCCATTAGTATTCACAACGAATCTCCGTAAATATCTGCCGGGAAGAGCATTGCACACACCGTGTGAAATAAAGGAGACTCAAAGAGAAACTTGTTCCAGGGCTGACAACTTTACACAAATGAAACAACTCTCATTAAATGAACATTTTAAATCAAAGAAAAATAAATTCACAAAACATCATACATAATGTATTCAGTATCATTAAGAATTGACCGAACTACTTTCAATAACATGCGAACTTTCTTCAAATTACGATGCAACTAAACCAGAAAATGGTATTCCCTTCGGAATCCGAAGCCGGCGACCCCATCCGCTCTCTGATGTAGCCTCTCTGCGGTGTAAGCTGGTAGTCCTAGCTAGGAGAGTTGCGGTGCGGAAGCGCGTGGACCCCGATGTTGAAAGAGATGCACGGCTGCTATTACACGTAGTAAAAGAGCTTAAGACCTAGACATCAGTGCGAATAATAGAATAATGTTTAATAAATAAGTTCTTGAATAGTAATACAAAGGCCTCTGGCGTCACTTGATGCGAAAAACGGATTCTCTTACTCAACTTGTTATATAGCTTGAGCAGCGGCATTTATCTTGGGCATAATTTAAGGGTAATAATAAAATACGTTATACCTCATCTTACAGCTGCCTGAGTCAGGACATTATCACGTAGATGGCAAAACAACTCATTTGCACAGCTATCAATTGAATTAGAAAATCTTTTGTCTGCATTTCAGATAATGGTTAGTAACTACAGATGGAGATTAAGAGGCGCAATTTGAAATTTAAATTACCTTTACTTTTGTAATTTTCTTTTCCTTGTCCTTTCTTCTTTTCGGGCGAGTTTTTACACTTACCCAACTAAGTATCCTCTTCGGTCAGGCTCAATATAAAAAGTTCTACTTCTTCATTTTGATACTTTGAAACTCATCGGCGAGTGCAATATTGTCCAAATGATTTTCATGTTTCTTCACGGCGTCAGAAAAATATTTTCAGCGTTCTTTTCCATCTTTCCATATCGAATAAAAGTCAAATTTCGTGCACAATTCAGAAGATATTTTGTCGGAATCCAGTCTTTTCCCAAATTATTATTAGAGTCTCACTCTCGAATTAGTACATTTTTCACCTCATCCGACACTTCCTTAAGGTGTAAAACAAAAAAAAAATCAGTACAGTCACAACCGAATTGAAACGCCTGTCGATGAGTCCGTCAGAGCGGGTGCATGTGATGAACATCACCGGCAGGCATATGTCTAGTAGCCTCGGTGCGCCATGCTCGATCTTGGATAATCGAACTCAAGTCGGCAAAGATTAAAATAATTATGTCGTCAATAATTCCTCGCGACGCGCATGATCTACGGGAGTTCCAAAATACTTCTCGGGAATGCATTGAAAAATTTTGAAGTCAAAATATAAGACACGTGTTTTAGTTTCAGAGAATATATGTTTATGAATTCTTCTTTAAGAGCTCTCCGCATTTGTATGACTTGAAAGCCTACAAATGATGACTGTATTTTGAAATATAAAACTTGGCGATGATCGGATTTACGCAACTTCAGTGCCATTGTACGTGACCAGCAGACCAGTTCCACCATCAACAAATCGGATGGAAACCC